>CM062805.1:215022291-215622291 GCA_031772625.1 Pinus tabuliformis
TCCTAGGAAAGGTGATGGTCATGGAGGGAGTGTCTGTAAGGATGTCCTGTAGCCTGGTACGAGCCCTTGTCCTCATTTTGCGCAACCTCCTTTACCTGAAATGTATTCCCTGCGACCTACAATTATTTTACAGAGATTAGGCCTGTTTCTTTTTTCTTTTCTCTTTTCTCTTTTTTCCTTTTTTCTTCTTTCTTTTTTTTTTTTGAGAGAGAGAGACAGTTGGGGCGCCTCCATGAGGTTTTCACCCCCACTATCTGCCCTGGGCGCCTCGAAGAGATTTTCACCCAAGGATCTTTTTCAGTCCATTTCTTTATTTTTGAGAGACAGCTGGGGTGCCTCCATGAGGTTTTCACCCTCACTGTCTGCCCTGGGTGCCTCAGAGAGGTTTTCACCCAAGGATCTTTTTATTCCTTTTTTTTTTTTTTTTGATGATCAAGGTGTGGGTGGAATAGAGACAGAGTCCTACTCTACTACCAGCACTGATTTTTCCAAAGTTTCAATGAACTCCTGCCTCGAAAGGGGTTTCTTGTAGATTTTCAATCGATGCCCATTGACAAGCATGGAGATGGCTTCTTCATCAATGGTCCTGATAAGGACTGAACCATTTTCATTGCATTTTTCCACTATATATGGTCCTAACCATCTTGTCCTCAGCTTCCCTTTGAAATCCTTGTATCTTGAGTCATACAGTAGCGCCCAATCTCCCAGCTGGAATTGCTTTTCATTAATGTGCTGGTCATGCCATATCTTCCTCTGGAGTTGAACTACTTCTGAGTGGAGGAGGGCCTGCATTCTGTGTTCATCTAATCCATTCAGCTGCAGTAATCTTTCATGTTGAGCATGGCTGAGATCTAAGTCTAGCTGAGCGGCCACCCTCAATGTGTTGTACTCGAACTCTATGGACAGCAAACCTTTCTTCCCGTAGACCAGCTCATAAGGTGTGAAACCTGTTGTAGTCTTCCAAGTGGTGTTATAGGCCTAGGTGGCCTCAACCAGGTGATTTTCCCAATCCTTTCTGCTACTGCTCACCACCTTAGTCAAAATCCCTTCCAATGCTCTATTAGTGACTTCCACCTGCCCATTTGCTTGTGGATGATATGGGGTGGAAGTCATGTGCTTGATCTTGTGATGAGAGAGCAAGTCTTCAATCAGGTTAGAGGTGAACTGTCTTCCTTGATCGATGACTAACTCTCTTGGGTAGCCAAACTTGTAGAAGAGATTTTCCCTTAAAAACTCAGCCACCTTTTCTTCTGTCGCTGCTTTGATTGCCTTTGTTTCTGTCCACTTTGTCAGGTAGTCGGTGCACACAATGATGTAAGACCTTTTCTTTGAAGGAGGGTTGATAGGACCCACAAAATCCATGCCCCACTTCTCAAATGGCTCTAAGGTCACTTGAGTTTGGAGAGGCATTTCATCCCTTGGAGTCGGTTTCCCCATCCTCTGACATCGATCACACTGGCTGATGTATCTTCTGACATCTTGATGAAGAGTAGGCCAATAGTAGCCTGCCTGTAGAATTTTGAAGACAATCCTTTTTGCTGCAAAGTGGCCTCCACAAGGCCCATTGTGACAGGTTAGGAGGATGTCAAAGACTTCCTCCTCCCTAACACAATGCCTCAAGATCTGATCTGGGCCAAGTTTGAACAGGTTGCCCCCGATCCAAGTGAACGGGGCACTCTTCCTCACAATTCTACTCTTCTCCTTTGAGGATAGATGCGGAGGGAACTGTGCTGAGACCAAGTAATTTTCTATATCAGCAAACCATGGAGAGAGTACTAAGATAGAAAACAGGTGTTCATCTGGCATCTGGTCATCCACTGTCCCTTCTTCACCTGCAGGCAAATCCAATCTAGACAAGAAGTCAGCAACAACATTTTCCTTACCTGGCTTGTCGACAATAGTCAAATCAAATTGCTGCAACAAAAGTAACCATCTAATGATATGAGCATTTACATCAGGCTTATTCATTAAATATCTAATCACAGCATGATCAATGTGTACGAATGTTTGATAACCAGTGATGTAGTTTCTGAACTTGTTTAGGCAATGGACTACGGCCAGGAACTCTTTCTCGGTTACAGTATAGTTCATTTCTGCCTTGGACAGGTTTTTGCTGACGAAGTATATGGCATATGGTAGTTTCTTCTCAACTTGTCCTAAGGCTGCCCCTATGGCTTTGTTCGAGGCTTCAGTGTGAATGTGGAAAGGTAGGGCCCAGTTTGGACCTCTCAAGATCGGGGCGTACACCAACTTATCTTTCAACTCATCCAGATCCCCTTGACAGTCATCGATCCATTTAAACTCAACATCTTTCCCTAAGAGGCCAAACAATGGCGAGGCTAGCTTACTGAAATCTTTAATGAATCTTCTATAATATCCTGCTAAGCCTAGGAAACTCCGAACATCTCTTACCTTTTGAGGAGGTGGAACCTTCTGGATGATAGCAATCTTGTTAGGATCCACCTGTAATCCTTGCTGAGAAATTGTATGACCTAGCACAATCCCTTTAGTCATCAGGAATTCGCATTTTTCGGGACTGAGGGACAGGTTCATCTCAATACACTTGGTTAAAACTTTTCCCAGGTTAGTCAATGCTTCTTGGAAGTTGGACCCATAGGGAGTAAAGTCATCCATATAGATTTCTATCGAATCGTGGACCAACTCAGAAAATATGCTCAATACTGCTCTCTGGAAAGTAGCAGGAGCGTTGCATAGCCCAAAGGGAAGGACTTGGTAGGGAAAGGTACCCCATGGACAAGTGAAGGTGGTCTTATCTTGGTCCTCCAAGCTGATTTGGATCTGATTATACTCGCTGAACCCATCTAGGAAAGAGAAGAACTTCTTCCCTTCCAATCCATCCAACACTTGATCTATGGAAGGCAAAGGGAAATGGTCTTTATCCGTGGCTTTGTTAAGTTCTCGGTAATCTACACAGATTCTCCACTTCCCGTTTTTCTTGGGCACAAGCACTAGAGGTGAGACCCACTCACTGTCAGAGATGGGGTAGATGAATCCTGCATCCAACAATTTTTGCAATTCTTCTTTGACGTTGTCTTTAAGGGCTGGATTCATTCTCGTCTAAGGCTGCTTGACTGGTTTACAATCTTCTTTAATGTAAATGTGATGGGTACAGACCGAAGGGTGGACTCCTTTCATCTCCTTATAGCTCCAAGCGAAGGCATCCAGATGATTGTTCAGTAAGCTACACAGCTCCTTCTCCTAGGAGGGATATAGGGAGGAGCTGATCTTTAAGGTTCTTTCAGGGCCAAATTCCACATTCTTAACTCTGGGAGAGGTCGAATTAGTCACACAGAGATCCACTAAAGTGCTGGCTTGGGTACCTTCCACCAACTCCTCTAAGGACAGTGCACTGGGAGGTGGATTTTGAATCAAATTCTCAATCAAGTCATCCTCAGTTTGAGGGCCTCCCATGGTGGTTTCTACTGTGCACAATGGTGTAGAGTAGACCTCATCTTCATCTCCCTCTTCCAACCAGAGTGGTAAGTCATGTTCTAGCAGAGGTTGGCCAGGAGGGTATAGGACTAGCTGTTTGGACATAGGCCCATTCTTGATGGTCATGCTTCCAGCTCGACAACTGATGTAAGCATCCACAGTAGCTAACCAAGGCCTTCCCAAAATGAGGGGGTATCCAGTGAGCTTTGCCTTTGGCTAAAGGACCAAGAAGTCCGCAGGGTACTCCCAAGAGTCAACGGAGACCAGGACATCTTCCACAATCCCTTCGAGAGTCACAGTGGAGCGGTCTGCTAACTGCAGGACTGTCGAGGTCTTCCTTAAGGAACTCTGAAGGTTGAGTTTAAGCATAGTGTCCCTGGTCATCACATTAATGGCAGCCCCTAGATCAATCAGGGTATGGGGGATTATGGTGCCATTGATGTGGACATCAACTACTGGACTCCCAGGATCCAAATACTTTGGACAGATTACTTGCCCCAACATCAGGTCGGACAGTTGTCCTATGACATTGATAGTCGAGGCATCTCTCTTTCACCTGCCTGGGTGCCTGAAACACTTCTCCTTGATCAATTTGTTGTATATTGGTACATCTTTTATGGTCTGGAGAAGTGGTATTTTCACACACAACTGCTTAAGTTCTCCCAGAAGTTCAGTCTCCTCTGGGCTTGGTTGTGTGGTTACTATTAGTCACTCAGGAAAGGGTGGAATGGCTTTGGGTTCACTTTCCTGTTTCTCTTCCTCGTCCTCTGGGGGAGGAGGTTGGCGATCTGGAAGGACCTTCCCAAATCGCAAGTTGATCTCCTGGATCTCCACAGCATAGGTAGGGCAAGTTTTCTCCCCAGTGTATACCTGTTGGGCCTGTCTGTTGTTGGGGTTCAGGTTCGGTTGAGTAGGCATCTGGGGTTGTCTTGGAGGAGCAGGAGGTAATGGTTGTGGTTGAGCCGGTGGTGGAGGCAAAATGGCGGGAGGAGAGTTGTATTGGGCCTCCACCCCGGTTGAGGTGCATTCCACTGAGGTTGTGGCTGGACATGTGAGTGAAACGAATGAGTAGTGGGTTGAGTATGGTATTGAGATGGATAAGACCACGAAGGAGGTGCGGACTAGGAAGGATGAGCATGGGGGGCCCAAGAAGGTATGTGAGCAGATTGGTTGGGGCTATAATAAGCTTGGGATGTCCCTTGCATCCCCTGCTGGTAAGGCATGGGCCCATGCGGCCTCCTTTGGTTGAGGAAGTAGAGAGGTTCAGTGGTTGCCTTAGTCCCTTGGTACATGGCTTTAAATCTGGGTAAGGTTGGGCATTGGTTTGTGGGGTGGTCTTCCTCACAAACGAAACATACCTCTACTGAGTGTAATGGACACTCGTTCTTAGGGTGCTTCCTCGTACATCTGGGACAGAAAATGGCCAAAGCCCTCTCGGCTTCCTCTTTCTTTTGTTGGATTCGGAAAGTATCAAGTTGCATGGCAATGGTCTATCTCACCTCACTTTTGAGGTCTTCCATATGATTAGCAAACTCATGCTTGGAGAAGGCAGCACTAGCTGAAAGTGGATTCCCCCTACCTCTTTTCCGGGCTGCCCTAGAATGGTTTCTAAACACAGTCTTTATGTCCTCATAAGGTAGTTGGTAGATGTCCCCTCCAGCTAGCAAATGGAGGGTATCTAGAAGGTCTTCAAGGACTCCTCGGAGCAGAACCAGCTTCAGAGATTCAGGGTCAAGTGTGCACCTGGCTCGTTTATAGCTAAGTTGGAACCTTTCTTCGTAGTCTTCTAAAGACTCATCATTTCCCATGGTCATCCGGAAGATTTCTCCCTTTGTTTCCTTGGACCTACAGTAGTCCTGGTATTTGTTGTTAAAGGCTTGCTGCATCTAAGCCCAAGTGGTGATACTATTTCCAGGTAACCCCATGAACCAGCAGAGTGTTGCATCCTTGAGGGTAGAAGGAAAGAGTTTCAACTTTTGCTCGTCCTCAGCATAGGCATAAGTTCGACAAAGGACAGAAAACTCAAACAGGAAGGTATCAGGGTCTTCAGTAGTCAATCCATGGAAGTGAGGTAAGGCTGAGGGACTTATGTTTTTCATTTTCATGTCCCCGTTGGTCTCTCGGATGGGGAAGGTACCTTCTATTCTCTCATCATCTTCTCTACCGTTTCTGTTTTCAGCCATGGTCTCAAAAGGAATGTTTTCTTGCTCTTCTTCTGTTATAAGATCTTCGTATATCTCAGGAGGTTCACCTATAGGTTCTTCTGGGTCACTACCACCAAAGAAGAGAGAAGGGTGACTCAGTGATGTGGTGGGGGTGTTGGGTAGGAATTTTCCGATATTATCTCTGTTCCTACGAGGCATGAAAATATTTTTGGTTGCTTTTGTTTTTTTCTGCTTTTACCTGCAAAACTGAAACAGATGGAATTGCAACTAACTAAAATCTATCTTGCGGAAGTGAAAATGCGGAATTGAAATGAAAGCAGGAAAGGACTAGTCTATTTTGCTGAAATGAAACTGCGGAATTGAAATTCTAATCTATGAAAGTAGGAAATGTCTAATCTACTTTTGCAGAAATAAAATTGCAGAATGGAAATGAAATAAACTACTTAGCAGAAGGTTGGAGTATAAAAATAGAAGAAAAGCAGCAATCACAAATACTCTGACGCTTCCCCGGCAATAGCGCCAAAAGGAATGGTGGGCTCCAGTATTTTAGCAATGGTGCTGCAACTCCTGGGACTCCATTCTTTACTCTTATCAACCCGGTAGTTCATAACAAACTTGGAAGCGACGATGTTGTATGCACAAGTACTAGCTCTTGCTGCAGCTGTCACTTGGTCAGCTGGCACAAGTCTGCTAGGAGCTTAAGCCAACTTCTATGAGCTCTGAGAAGAAGCTTTCTAACTGATGGACGGAAGCTAACTCAAAGGAGGCTAATCTACTTGCAGAAGGAAACTGAAAAGCGGAAAGGAAACGCAAACCCTAGCAAACCCTAATTTTACCAGCTAATCCTACTGATGCAAGAAAGAGGACGAAAGCTACTGAAAGAGATGCCATTGACTTCTAAGAAGGTGAAATGCATGTGTCTAAACTACTTCTACAGTAAAATCAAAAAAAACATCTTTTTGTATTTTTGAGTAAAATGGCAGAATCGTCACGCATGTGCTTTAACTGGTTTTTGACTGTGCAGAGGTGGATTGGCAAGAGGGAATGCTTGCAGGAGGTTGGGAAGGTTAGAAGAGGGCCTAAGGGGTCCCTAGCACCCTTCCAGAGAGTTTCACAGAGTTTGGCTATCAAGAAACCGCTTTCGTGAGCTTCTACAGGAAGTCTGCAGGGGTTCTACAGGATGCTCTGTGTTTTCTACAGGATGTTCTGTAATTTCTACAGGATGTTCAGAAATGGGATTTTGGAGGGTGGATGGAGAGAGAAAGGTGGAGAAGTGAGTGAGGGGGTAGGATAAAGGTGTGAGGAGGTCCAGGACTTGGTGGATGGAGCTGAGGAGTGATGAGGATGGTTGGATTTGTTCAAGGAGGAGTAAAGCAATGTTGCACAAAAATTAGGGCTATGCGAGCGGATGTGGCAAACGTGAGGCAAGAATCCGAGTTAGGGATGGAGCAGATGGGATTGATGGAGTATGGGTAGATGGAGAGGTATTACAGGCGCTCTGCAAGTTATTTCTCAAACTGAACAAACAATGACTTGGAAAACCAATGACCTAGCTACGTTACTCTAATCTGACCTAAGTAACAGCAAAGGAAATGAACAGAAGTTTATTTGTACTGAAATCATGTGAAATAGCTATGCGAACTAAGAAATCATGAACCTGAACACGTAACCACAACTGGTATCAATTTCTGCAAATGAGAATCTAACACTAATGATTGCATGGAGGAGCAAAGACAATGTTTTTGTTGGCAGCAAGGTCACCTTTGTCCCAGCTCACGATCCCACTGAGGGAGAGGTGAGATCAGAGGTGCTTGATGGCATTTTTCTAAAGATCTTCCCTGTTATTAACCTATCAACTCAATCTGAACATGAAAAAAACCTTTCTAATCATCAACAATGACCTAGGTAACCAGCAAGATTTTAATCTACTTAACAGAAATTATTTTGCAAAGACATAAAAAAACAAATAACAATACACAAAGGAAGCCTTGGCACTTGGGTTGGGCCCAACCCCAAGAGCTATAGGCTCCTAAGAAAAACTCAGAACTGATGCCAAGTAAAGCTGCTCTTCATTACTCAAAAATAATCATGTCACAAGAAAGTTATACAGCAACAACTACGAAAATGAGCCGAGAAAATGACAACACTATAGTGCAAAACCCAACAGTTCAAAAAGTAACCTATGAAGGTTGAAGCCTTCTTATTTATGCACTACGAGGGTCCTAGCAGCCCTCCTTAACTCAAGGGGCTCGGCTGTTCAAACTGCCAATAAACAATCACTCTTCACAAAGCTGCTCGGCTGCCTTTAGGATTCGTTTTGGTGGCCTGCTGAGCTCTGAGGTGAGGGTGGAGATTTCGAGGAAGGGCCATTTAATGCAAGAGACACCCTTCCTACGAATCCTCAACCTTGTTCCTTCATGCTTGGTTTTCATCTGGATCATAATTGCTTGGCCTTGTTCCAAAATTTTTCCAAAAAACTTGAAATAACCACATATTAGCCTCCTTGGTAAAGTGACCACCCTCATTCGTTCAAATAACTTAAACATACTCAAAAAACATGCATAAACTATGAAAAATGGTGGATTGATGAAGAACAGTAGGCAAAATGAGCCCAATAAGTTACCCATTTTTGGGGCTCATCACCGATCGGGGTGTGATCTGGAAGTTTCAGGATCCACAAACGTCATACTGCAATGATTAAGGTCTATGGGCAGCAATCTACCACCCTCCACATACATAAGGCACATGGAGCGGTGACATCACACATACAGTCATTCAATAGGATTAAGGAAGGTGGCAGGGAGAGTTTAACATCGGGGTTTCCTGGGTATTTGTTGTTGTGGTAAGTAATTGTTCTGCCTACAAAGGAAATTTGGATCCAATCTAGTTCGCGGCAAGCTGCGGCTCTTAGGTTACGCTCCTCGTGGTATTCCATCAGGTGATTGTTGACTTTCAGTCTACTTTGGTCAATCTCTTCGGGTATGTTCTTAGTTTTAGTTTTTGTTGCCTCGCATCCATGGATAGCCACATAATTTTGCTTGTTTCTTGAAGGAATGACTATGTTCTAGAGTTGAAAGTTCGAAGGAAGCCTCACAAGGGTTTTTTGATGGAAATTGATGATTTATATGAGGGTTTATCTGTATTTTGTACTCCTGTCTTTGTTTAATATGGTATTTTTCTTTCATGTTTGGGAATTCTCTGGGAGGGAAGCTAAGCCACTCTCTATTTTCTCTTTGTCCGAGTCCCACGATGTCACTGGTATTTCTCTAGTTTTATGTTGTCATTGTTCTGGGTTTATATGGTTTAATATCATTTGTTGTTCGTTTCAAATCCTCGCCCAAAGTTGCTCATGTCAGGGTTGGTGGTATGGTTTAGGGCTCTGGAATTTGCTCCAATCCTGTTTCATTTCTCATTGCAGGGTAAGTCGTTGGTTAACTTATTGTTTGTTGTCCTCATGCCTTGATAACTTGACAGGTTCTCTTGTTCAATGTGGTTCTTGGAAGTGCAAGGTTCATGTTTGTTGGTTAACTTTGCGTCTATCATTGTGGTCTGTAACAAATATTGTTAGAGGTTTAAGATTTTACTATTTTATGGCTCATGATGCCTCAGTGAAGGGCCAGAAATCCCAGGGTTCCCGCGGTCATGGCAAGCAACAAAGGCAGACCCTTGAGGGAATCCAATCCAATTCTCCTTCAAGAAGAAGCAAAGGTCGAAAATAAACCTCTCACATCATGAGAGATGTCGCCAATCCTTACCATGAGGGAAGCTCATATCAGGTGCGTCATCTCATAGCGTGGTGGGAATCCAAGCTAAATCAGCAAGTTGTTTATACAGAAATTGACTTGGGAGACTAGAAATCTTGGCGCATAATCTCGGTCACTCTTGTGGTTGGTCCTCTCAATAGATGAAAATTGTCCATTTGATTTGGTTGATGAAAAATATAGTAGCCAAAGTGCTAGTGCACATCCCTTCGGGGTCACCCTCAACTACTCAAGGACTACCGGATTTTAGCAAGGATCATCAACAGATTCAGTTTCAGGATCAAAATTAGAATGGTCGCCTTCGTTGCATCAAACAACACATTCCCTATATCCCGCAAACTGAGCTTCTAGGCTCTAGGACGAAGGATCCAGCTCCAGTGGATTCATCTAATAGCTAGTAGCATGATGATTTCATCTATGTATTGTCTTTTGATATATGTAACAGCTACAAACTTTACTGTATGTTTTAAGTTTTTTAGAGTATAGGAAGTATGAGGACACTCAGATATATCTAGTATTGCTTGATAGGATTATACTATTTTACTTTTGGATGGCATATCATGGAGTTAGGTGGCCAACATACTTGGTTTCCCTCTAGCCAGGTTGAGGCCACCTAAACATTTGATTTCTGGTTGTTAACTTTCCCTTTCTTTGAAATAAAATGAATACAAAGGTCCTACCAAGCTTACAAAAAAAAATATTTACCTAGGGTTTTAATTGTTTGCGTAGTTTAGTTACAAATAACTTACTAAGAACATAACATGGAAGGATAAAGGGTTTCCCTTTGAATCCAAATAGTATGAACCAAGAGAGTTGAGTCATCATATTCATGTACTCCTTTTCCTTGAAGAAAATCTTGAGCATCATGAGAGAACCTCTATCTTTTAGAACCCAAGATCATTTCTAAAAAAAAAACACATTCTTGATCTCATAAAAAAGAATAGGGCTTTGTGCTTCCATATGAATGGGTATCAGAATTGGACAAGTTCCTTACTAAAATCTATGTTTCATGATTAAGTAAACTCATGACATACATTATAATAGATAAGAGCCTAAACCAATTAGGAATTCATGTAGAACCTTTGGTTCGATGATAATTCCCTAATTGACAAGATATTTCATTGGAAATGACATGGGTGCAATCAAAATCAACTCCTTCATTAAAAAAGTAATGAAAAACATAGAGAACATATCTTGGTATGTAGTGTTGGGCCTAAGAATCAACGCCTTTTTTATACTCTGCTACCTTAGTTTTAGTACTTATACCTTCATAACTTACCTATTTTTGCATCTTCTTTCCATATTTTGCTTGAACATGGCCATTTGAGCCACAAAGGCATACAGTGGTAATAATTCCAATATTTATATGGTTCTATACATTCTTCTTTACAAAATTAACATAATATGTAAATATTGCATAAATTAACAAATTTTGTAGCACCCGTGGCAATCTATGGCTAAATCCAAGGTTAGTATGTTTTATGAAGCGGAAAGGCCAACTCAAGAATATGAATAGGTGTCAAACAATTCAGATATGGTATTCCACCTATATGGCACAACAAAAAGGCCATTGGATGACCACGATAACTAGGTCAAACCTCTAGTCAAGTGTCGCATGGCATGAAGAACATAGGTAGAAAGCGGAACTGGATTCATGCAAGTAAGGAATCTTCTTCAAATCCAGCAAACAGAGGAGTATAACGAGGATGGTTATGTGCCCATACACATCTTGAGGTGGATGTGCTAAGTAATTAACAAACCATAGGAATTAAAATTCAAATTGTAATTGGACACCTGATCATTGTCCATATTTTCATATTTGTAGCAGTATCATTTTGATTTTGTTATCTTTGAGATACATTATAAATTTATTTGCTAACAAGCGAGAGATATAGAGATATGTTATATAATTTTGAATAGTTATGTATGCATAATTTACAATTTAATATCAGCCATTGCTCTTTTGCTGCCACTAAATTTTGATGAGTAGATTACAACAATTATAATAAAGTTATTTGTGTGTTCCTCATCTCATGCATCACTTGGAGGGCCCCCTTGTCATGTGCGACACTTATAGTATAACCCTTCTATTCTTGATATGTTTTACTTTGTTCTAGGTATAGTTAGATTCACAATTAGTCTCACAATTTTAATCATTACCTTTCTTCTTTTTCAAGTTTAAATCAAGTGCTTGAGAATAAAAAATAAAATGAAAAAATATTCATTTTAACTAGAATTTGCATATGTGCATATGAAAATAGCTTTTCGTATTTGCACTTTCATTCTTTCCAATCACATTTACATTGTATTTCATGCAAAAATCTTAAAGGCAATGTTCATACATTTCTTATCAGATCATCACTTAGAGTAATTGCATATTCTTAGTTTATACAGTTGCTTTAGAAGATTAGTTTCAATTTTTTTTCATAGAATAGAATTCTCTATTTTCATTTCAATACTTTTATTACATAGGATTTTCGTGCTTTCTTAGGAAAAAGATGTCTTTAATTTCATAGTTTGAAGGTCAATGACTTCTGAAAATTAGTTCTCTACCTTCCTAAGTTAAAATTTCTTGCTTTCATAGATTAGATGCTTTCAATGATTTCCTAGATTAAACACTCCTTCCTAGATTAATATTTCAATGCTTTCCAAGAATAAGTTTTATTTCTTTCTTAGATTAGAATTCTTCTTACTTTTGTAGAATAGTATTTCATTCCTTGTTTTTTTTTGCTAAAGCAAGAGACTTTCCTTCTATTTCAAAAACCCAAAAGTATAGTTACAATAAGTACAAAAGGCCTGCAGAAATGTGGGCCTATAAAACCATCAAGAACGAACAAACTAAGATGAGACCCACTAAACCAACTCAAGTCCAAACTAACGAACACACTGTCCCCACATCAACAAGGAGACCCAAGGTCATAATCCACGTCACCTCCCATACAAAACTCACAAGGAATGAAAACAAGTGTGACCCCACCAACTAGCCCGATGAAAACTTACCGTTGATTGCCCCCGCCAGAAAAGGACGACACTGAGAGAAATCGGAGAGCTAAGATGTGAGGTCTTTAAGGAACGACCCCACCAACTAGCCCGATGAGATCTGACCGTCGATTTCCCCCGCCAGAAACAGACGACGCAGAGAAATATCGGAGAGCTAATATGCGAGGTTTTTAAGTCGCAATCAAGGGTGGTTTTAAGACCCCCCCCTTGCCACGTGTAAAGAGTTGAGCGGAATCTCTCTCGACGAGCGAAAACCACTTACCGTCTAGGAGCCTTGCGATCAAAATAAAACCACTGCTAGCCTGGTTTTCCGCGCCAAAAGAAAAAAAGCAAGGGAAAATCAAAGAGGGGACCGACCCGCCTTTCAACCTACTGAACCCGATACTAAAGCTGGTTGCCAAAACATTCTGAAACTGCAGAGGAGACCTTGTGGTGCCTCTCAAGGAATGAAGGAGATAAGTTCCCATGCCCCTAAGGAAGAAATCACATATGCAGAGAAAGCCCATAATCAAGGAATTGACTGCCAAATTGAGAAATAATAGTCAAAAAGAGCTTTAATCATGTCCTACCCCTCGTGCCCAACAATCGAAAATTTCTTTGTCCTCTGCAGCTTGAGCCTCGCAAAGAGCTTTTAGCCTGCTTGTAGGCATTTCCTGCCATTTCATTTCTATTCTGCAATTTGGATTAGTCACTCCTAGGTTGGCCAGAAGTTCTACAAGTTTGTTGGCCTTCCACCGAACATGGTTGAAGCTAACCGTTCGTAGACTTTGGAGATGTTTTTGGATTCTCTGGTACACTTGTATTAGTCTCCATTGTTTTGAGACTCTTTCAGGTGTTGTACCATAGCTGATTTTCTTGACTGCATTTATACAAATTTCGAAGTCTGCTTCGATGAGAACATTTGAGCTGTGATTGAGTTTGAGAAGCTCTAGACATTGTTCCAAAGCCATTAATTCAGCCATATTATTGGTAGCTTGGCCTAAATGACAGTGGAAGGCAAAAATTATTTTTCCATCTTCATCTCTTAAGACACCTCCATAACCTGCAGTCCCCGGGTTGCTTTTTGAAGCCCCATCAATGTTGCATTTTAGATAACCATTTGGTGGAGGATGCCAGAACTCCTTTTCCCTATCCACCATTCTTTCTTTTTTCCTCAGACCATTGAGGATGATCTCATGCATACCCAGCTGCTTGAGAGTTCTCAGTTCAAGTGTTGTGGGAGAATTTGAGGGATAACTATGCAGAGTGATGGACACAGTCTCCTTTAACTGCTTTAAGATCAATTCCATCAGGCAAAGCGGCGTGGTTTTTTCATCCTTGAAAATTCTTTTATTCCTTTCTTTCCAAGAATTCCAGATAATGAAGCTTGGTATAAAGGTCCAAGCCAAATTAAGGATCTCATTCTCTGCAAAGTCTTTTCTCCACTCGTTCAGGGTGTTAATAATGCTACCTTTGTCTCTGTCTTTCTGCTAAAAAATACTTTTGAAAGAATCCCACAACCAGGATGTGTAGGTGAAACTATTGAGAATATGCTCCATAGTCTCCTCTTGAGCTTCACATAATTGGCATCTAGAAGGCCCCATCACCCCCCTCTTCTGAATGTTATCCCAAGTTAGTATTTTCTTGTGATGAACTAACCACATAAATAGTTTGATCTTCATCCATCCTTGGTGATTCCAAAGATTTTGCCTGGACCTAGCCAAAACGCAGGGCTCTAGGTTAAGAGAAATTATTTTAGCTTCCTTAATATTAAAGATTCCATCTTTGTTTTGGCCCCATCTTAACTGATCCTGTCCATTTGTAACCAAAACCTTCCTCTATTCCAATATGTTCATGAGTTCTTTTGTTTTTGCTTTTATGGGGATGTCCGCTCTGCAATCTATTTTTCTCCAGCTTCTCCATTTCTCAGTGTCCTGAGGAAGATTCCAAAAATCCCTGACTTTTATTAGCCCTTGGAGATCAGTTTCTTGCTTGATGCCCAGAAAGTCCTCCCTTAACAACATCAGTTCTTGCTGCCATTTATCTTCCCATAAGAGAGCTTGATCACCTGCTATGATTTCCCAAAAGTTGTTGTTTTGTACCAGGCCTTTGTTCTCCCAAGCTTTATTCCAGATGTGAGAGCCTTTTATGTTCCCTGACATTCTGATGAGCTCACTCATTTTCCAAGAGCTTGCATATTTCTCTTTCCAGGTGTTGGCCCATTGTGCCCCTGGTTCTTTAACCCATCTCCACCAAAGTTTAGCTCCTAAAACATTACTTAGAATCTCCTGATCATCTAAGCCTAGGCCTCCATGACTTTTGGGTTTGCAAATTTTATCCCAAGACACAAGGGCCCATTTCTTTCTGGTATCCTCCTTGCCCCAGAGAAAGTCTCTCTAAATGTTCTTGAATTGTTGTAAGACCCCTTTGGGAGCTAGCAGGGTTGATAAGAAGAAAAAAGGGATAGATTGAAGAACTGCCTTTGTTAAAATAAATCTGCCAGCAAGGTTCAACGCCCTATAAGTCCATCTTTTTATCTTGTCTTGCATCTTGTTGAGCAACGGTTCCCAGATACTTTTGTGCATTGGTTTATCCGTTAGGGGGATACCCAAATATTTTGAAGGGACGACCTCCCTTTGGAAGCCCAGTATTCTAGATATGTTCCTTTGGATAGCAATGTTAGCGTTTAAGAAAAAAATTTAGATTTGGAGAGATTGACTTCCATACCTAAAGCCGAGGCAAAGTCATTTAAGATTTTCTTGTATGTTGTAGCTTCCTTGACTGTGGGGATGCCCTGCAGCATGGTGTCATCCACAAATTGCTGATGAGTCAAGGCTTGGCCATTCTCCGTTAAATGGAGACCCTTGATCTTCCCTAAGACTTTGGCCTTTTTGATGGTTCAACACAATCCTTCCATCATAAGAATGAAGAGGAAGGGAGAGAGTGGGTCACCCTGCCTGAGGCCTCTAGAAGGTGTGAAAATCTCTAAGGGTGAGCCATTCACTAGAATTGAAAAGCTGGGTGAAGTAACCAAAGCCATAACCCATCTGATCCAATCATGATCAAAACCAAAAGCATAAAGGACCTTTTTGAAGTAAATCCAGTTCACCTTGTCATACGCTTTTGCAATGTTTAGTTGTATGGTCATGCCGACCTACCTTTTGCTAGTGAGAGAGTGAACAACCTTGTGGGCCTGAATAATATTATCCAGGATCTGCCTTCCTTCAACATAACCAGACTGTTCCCCACAAATCAAAGAAGGAAGAAGAGGTTTGAGTCTATTGACCAAGATTTTGGAAATAATTTTGTAAACAACATTACATAAAGAAATGGGTCTGAACCTATCAGGAGTCAGGGCAGAGTCCTATTTGGGGATCAGGGAGATGAAGGAGTTGTTGAGGGCTTTCAGAATGGATTTACTTCTTTTTTAGCTCTGAAACTACATCTCTCCTACACATTTTTCTAGACTTTTTCCCCTCACCAGTACCTCATAATTTATCAAAGATCATTGCATATTGATTCTAAAAGAGCATTTAAGTGGTTTTCTAACTATGTTTTTGTGTTTACTATTTGAATTAGATTTTGCTCATTAGCTGCAAAATGCAGCCACTTTCCACAGCTGATTCAACTTTCTGCAGTTGTTTTTGTTGATCTCTATATTACAGGTGTCATCAAGCAAAACGAGGCACGTGGGCAGTTCAGGAATGATCTGGACATGGATCAGGTCCTATTGGTTTAGCCGGATTCATAAAGGAAAGTCGTGGTCAAACGGTGGTCAAACGAAGGAGTCCTACGGCAATAGGTCTCTGTTTTTCAACACGTGAAGGGTCCGAGGCCGTTCCTAGATCCCTGGGTTCATTTTGACAGCTGTAGACTGCCTCCACGATGCAAATCCAACAGCCATCTTTTGATAGATTGAATGATCTCGGAAACCATCATGCTAAACCCATGGATGTTGTATTTTTACGTGTCCTCTGTTGAAGGTGTTTCATGAGAAAATAGTTATGTAATTTCCCTAATAAATAACGCGTTTGCAAACGCATAGAGTTAGTTAGTTTTTATGTCGTTTTTTTGTTAATCATTGTACTGTGTCGTGAACTGGTCCTGCTGTTGTAACAAGAGGAGTCTTCCTCTGTTTTGCAATATAACAAGACTCTGTTTTTACATGACTGTGTGAGCGTAATTCCAGACTGATAGCGTGTTGACCAAGGCCGTGCAGAGGGCCCCTGCACGCTGAGGTTTTGTTTTCTTTATTGTTGTAGAGTTTTTATGTATTGTTTCTTTGTTTCCATTGTACATATTTCCTAATTTGTTCACCTGTGTATATTTCATAAGATAGTTATGATGTTAACATTACAGTCTTGTACATGATTTTTCAAGCATTGTATATTGTTGCTAACAATGATCAGTGTGTGTTTCAGGATAGGATAGGCCCGGGCATTTTCATACAATTTTTACGATAACTAGTGACATGAGATTAGCCTTTCTGTTGACTTTGCCTTTCTTAGCTTTTCAATTACAGTTATGCTTTGATTTCAGTTTTATTTATTTGCTTTGTCAGTTAGTTTAGATATCAAATTCCTCATATCATTGACATTATCTCCAAAGCCATAGCTTAGACTACTTGGCGAGCTATCGGACTATGAATGATGTGATTTGATTTCAGCTTTATTTTTTTGCAATTAGATATCAAATTCCTCATATCATTGATGTTATCTCCAGAGCCATAGCTTAGACTACTTGGCGAGCTATCGGACTATGAATGATGTGATTTGATTTTAGCTTTATTTTTCTTCAATTAGATATCAAATTCCTCATATCATTGATGTTATCTCCAGAGCCATAGCTTAGACTACTTGGCGAGCTATCAGACTATGAATGATGTGATTTGATTTTAGCTTTATTTTTCTGCAATTAGATATCAATTCCTCATATTATTGACGTTATCTCCAAAGCCATAGCTTAGACTACTTGGCGAGCTATTGGACTATAAATGAAGTGAATTGATTTTATTTTTATTAGTTTGCAGTTTTTGATTTGTTTGAGTGCAATAGCTTAAATTTTATTTCTATATTTAGATAAGCAGCAGAGATAGAGATTTCATGATCAGTAGTTCATCATTTGTTTGATTCAAGTAGCTTCACATTTACATTCTTGTTCAAGTATTAATTTTATCACTAGTATGTTTTAAGACCTTTTGAAGTGTTAAGTTCTAGAAATCATTATAGAGGACATAATTGCCTTAAAATCTATACCCAAACATGCCTTCTAAAAATATTCTTAAAACTTAGGAATAGGATTATCATTTGCATTAAGAGAGAAACCAAGATAAAACCCCCAAAAACAAGATAAAATTGATAAAAAGTATGAAAGAGGTTGTCTTGCACATATAGTGCGCCACACGTCATCAGTTTACGACTCCCGGATTGATAATTAATGTAGCAATTTAGGACATACTTAATTGACTAAACATTCTGGTGCCATTGCCAGGGAAGTGTAACTAGGTAGCCGATCTCTTAAAAAAAAAAAAAAATTGATAACTTCTTGAAGTATGCTCTCCTCTTGCACCTAGCGTGATCTGGAGGATCAGAAAAGAGAGTTATTAGTTCAATAATTTCTTGATTATGCTCTATTCTTGCACCTAGTGTGATCTGGAAGATCAAAAAGAGAATTATTAGCCCAACATAAAAAAAAAAAAAAAAAAAAAAAAGGATAAAAAAATGACATGCATAGAGCAAGAGATTCTAGGGGAAGGTTTATAGCTAGGGCCAAAAGTTCGATTTTCACAACTCCACCTACTTCAAGGCATAGACAAGATACACCTCCATCATCTCCGACTCATACTCCCAGTCTTAGGATTCCTGGAATTCAAGGGGCAACATCCGAATTAGGAGACTCTCTCACACTATCCATTAAATCTGATCTAGGAGAAGAACCTTTCTTCACTTCTATAGGGGAACATATTGTAATCAAAGAAGTAGAATCACCTAAAGAAGAGGAGGGAGAAACTCTTCCTCGTTCACCATTAATAGAAGAACCAGAGGACTCTGAGGAAACTATCATGACAGAGGAAGTAGTAAATGGATTTGGAGGAGGGGGTCGAGGTAGAGGAAGAGGAAACAATGGAGGAGGTAGAGGTAAAAATGGGGGAAATAGGGATGGAGATAACTCATTTAGATTCCCTATAGCCGATGAGGAAACTCATACAACAATGAAAAACATTTCACCATCTGTCCTCCCAAACTTTTATGGGTTGGGAAGTGAGGATCCTGAAACATTTCTATTTGAGTTTGAAGTCTTGTGCCGAACCTATGACTATATGGAAGACTCTCAAAAATTCAAACTGTTTCCTTCAACATTGAAAGGAGCTGCTTTGAAATGGTTAATGGGATTAGTCACT
Organism: Pinus tabuliformis; assembly: GCA_031772625.1. Classification (NCBI taxonomy): domain Eukaryota; kingdom Viridiplantae; phylum Streptophyta; class Pinopsida; order Pinales; family Pinaceae; genus Pinus; species Pinus tabuliformis. The sequence continues at coordinate 215,041,050 of CM062805.1, forward strand.
CAATCTATTAGGACTTGGAATGATATGAAACAAACATTTTTGGATAGATATCTGGATTATTGTATGCCCACCAATCATAAGGATGAGGTATTCAAGATGATGCAAAAAGAAGATGAAAACTTGGAGGATTTACTTGAAACACTTCAATACAACTTAAAGAGAGCAAAAATGAGTAATTTAGATGAGGAAATCTTGAAGGCCTTTCTATTGAAAGCCATTAGAGATGAATGGATAGATATTTTAAACATGATGGGGAAGGGAGATATTTCTCAACTTCCACTTCATGACATAACAGAACTATGTGTCCATCTCTCAAGGAGAAAATCTAAAACTGGAAAAGGGCCGAGAAATCCTTCTCTTTTTAGAGCAAACAAATATGCAACTGGATCAGTAATTAGGGCAAAGATTGGCAATATGCTTGATGAGTTCAAAACTGATATTATAGGGAGCCTTAGTGAACAACTAGACACCCTTAAAATACAAAACAAGTAGAAAGTAGAAGTTGATGCCTTGACCATCTTTTGTCCAAAATGTAGAAAGAAACATGCTCTAAGGGAATGCCCCTTGGATGCAAAAGTTGTAGAAACATGTATGATTTTCTCAGAAAGCCATGAGACCAAGGATTGTCCTTCAATTCTTGGGCTCAAAGCTGTCTTTCAAGAAGATCCAAATTCAATAGAGTCCCTTTGTTTTGTTTCAAGAAGACCATGGCAGGGGCAACAAAATTAGGGATTTAACAATTCTATGAACTTTTAGCTCCCGCCAAATTGGAATTCTTGGCAACAACCTTGGCCCCAACCTCAAAATCCATACCAATCATGGGCACAAGGGATGCAAAATCCTTATGGGAGATTTGCTCAATTTTATCAATATCCTCCATCTTTTCCAAATCAACAAAATCCACCAATTCCAAATCAAAACCCACAACTTTCATTACCATTCCCACAAAAACAACCTTCTCAACAAAATCCAAATTCTCAACTCTTGCTTCCATTTCAACAAAAGACAAATCAACTACCAGCCCAGCCATTGCCAAATCCCAACAACAAAAATCCTCAAAATGCTTACATGGTAGAAGGACAACAATTTCCTACCTATATGATTGTTCCTCTTAATGATGTTCAACTCAGATCTGGTAGAGTTTTAGAAAAACCTTCTATAGATGTTCAAGAGCAAGGTACTTCTGAGGAGGATTCTCTTAAAGTCAATAAGGGTTCTGAGGAAGCATCTCTTCAAAACCCAATCATTCAAAAAGAAAAAGAAAGAGATTCAACCCCCACAACTCCGATAGTTGAGCAACCTGCATCTTCATCCACGCCTCCTTTCCCTGAAAGATTACAAATTGACAAAGCGGTGGAAAAACAAATCATGTTGCCTGATTATGATTTTCTAGATGAATTGAAGAATGTCTGTATCAAGATTCCCTTGCTACAAGCCATTCGAGAGATTCCTATTCTAGCGAAAACAATAAAGGAGTTGAGTCTTAAAAAACCAGGAAGGAAACCAAGAGATACAAGAAGAATCCACCTGGTAGGAAAAATTGTAGATATCATGATGGGAAAAATTACCATGCAGAAGTATGAAGATCCAGGTAGTCCAATTGTCAAGACACATATAAATGGGATAGAAATTCCAAACACTTTTATTGACTTAGGGGCTACTATCAACATTATGAGTAGACAAATTATGGAACAGCTTAAACTTCCTAATCTTCTTTTTACACCCACCTTACTGCAACTTGCAGATAGATCAATATTCAAACCAAATGGTGTACTAGAAGATATTTCAGTCTCCTTAGATTCTTGGGAATATCCAGTCGATTTCATGATTTTGACTCCCAAGAGTAATTTAGGAGGGCATCCACTCATCTTAGGAAGACCTTGGCTAGCCACAACTGATGCTTTCATTAGTTGTAGATCTAGAGATATGTACATTTCTGATGGTAGTTCAACAATTAAATTCAATCTGTATCCTCCAGCAAAGGCAATTACAGAAGTAGGAGACAATGAATGGGTCGACGATGAAGATATTATACAACCTATCTTTATTGTCTCTGAAATTAGTGAAGATAGTCAAATTTTGAACACATTAGAAAATTTTGAAATATCTTCAGAATATGACCACACATAATTTCAGTTAGATTCTAATATTGAATATTTATCGTCAAGACAAATGTCTCTTTACTCTATGGAAGAGTTTGGTAGCTCTACCATTGAGATTTTTCCAGGAAAAACACTGAATATCAACAAAAATTTGGAAAAGTCACAACAGGAAGAGCTAACCAAAATCTTGCAAAAACATTCTACTGCATTTGCATGGGAGTATAGTGATATGAAAGGTATTGATCCTAAGACTTGCATCCATCATATCTATATCGAGGAAAACAGTAGACCAATCAGACAACCTCAGAGAAGGATGAATCCAATCTTAGGGAGATAATGAAAGAAGAGCTCCAAAAACTACTCAATGTAAATTTCATTTACCAATTTCAGATAGCCGATGGGTTTCTCCTTTGGTTATATTACCCAAAAGGAATGGTAAATGGAGGGTATGCATTGATTACAGGGAATTGAACAAAGCAACTTTGAAGGATCACTTCCCCTTGCCCTTTATCGATCAAGTATTAGATACATTAGCAGACAAAAAGTACTTTTCATTTTTGGATGGTTTTAGTGGTTATAATCAAATTCAGGTAGCACCTGAAGATCAGGATAAGACCACATTTACCTGTCCATGGGGAAATTTTTCTTATCGAGTGCTTCCTTTTGGATTATGTAATGCACCTGCAACATTCCAAAGAGTAGTACTAGGAATTTTTTCTGATCTAATCCATGATTGTGTAGAGGTTTATATGGATGATTTTACAGTTTATGGTGATTCGTTTGAAGAGGCATTAGAAAATTTGGAAAAAGTCCTTATAAGATGTAAAGAAACAAACCTTTCACTAAGCCATGAAAAATGTTTTATGATGTTTACTGAAGGTATTGTTTTGGGACATCATATTTCAGGGGATGGGATTAAAGTTGATAGATCAAAAGTTGAAGTCATCTCCAAGTTGCCTATTCCAAATTGTCAAAAAGATGTTAGAAGTTTTCTAGGATTTACTGGATATTATAGAAGATTTATAGAAAAATTCACCAAAATAGCATCTCCACTCTTCAAACTACTTACAAAAGACTGTGAATTCAAATGGGGTCTTGATTTCCAATCAGCATTTGAAACTTTGAAAACAAGAATATATGAAGCGCCTATCTTGAGAGGACCAAATTGGAAACTTCCTTTCCATATTTCTACAGATGCTTCAGATACAGCTCTAGGGGCTGTACTGGGACACTAAGATTTAGTTCCTTATGCCATTTACTATACCAGTAAAAATTTAACTCCTACGGAGTTGAACTATACTATGACTGAAAAAGAGTTCTTAGTTGTTGTTCATGCAATCAATAAGTTTAGACATTATATAACAGGCTATGAAACTTTTATTCATACTGATCATTCTGCAATTAGATATCTATTGAAAAAACCGATTACTAATGGCAGAGTTACAAGGTGGCTCGTACTTTTACAGGAATTCAATATTACTGTGTTAGATAAAACAGGGAAACAAAACACAGTAGTTGATTTCTTGTCTACGATTCAGAATACTAAAGAAATTCTCCTGTAGAGGACGAGTTTCCTGATGAATGTTTATTTGCAGTAACTACCAAGACTCCTTGGTATGCAGATATAGCTAACTATTTGGTTACAGGGAAACTACCTCCACATTTATTTCCGGGTCAAAGAAGAAAGATTATACAAGAGAGTTCAAAATATTCATGGATTTCTAACGAATTGTTTAAAACAGGGCCAGACCTTATGATCAGAAGATGCGTTAGGGAAGATGAAATGCCTGATATTCTCAAAGCATGCCATGATGAACCATGCGGCGGACACTTTGCTAACAAAAGGACAATCTATAAAATCCTCTCTTTAGGATATTATTGGCCATCCCTCTTCAAAGATGCAAAACAATATGTCAAAAGATGTGACAGTAGCCAAAGAGTAGGGAAACCTACCCTCTCAAATGAAATGCCATTGCAGCCACAAGTACTCATCGAACCCTTTGAAAAATGGGCTTTAGATTTTATTGGACCTATTAACCCACCATCTAAACAAAGAAAGTATATATTAGTATGTACTGCTTATGTCACTAAATGGGTAGAAGCTAAAGCATTATTTTCTGCTACTAAGCATGCAATTGTTAGTTTGCTTTATGAGGATATTTTTACTCACTTTGGTGTTCCAAGAGAAATTGTGACAGATCAAGGAGGACAATTCACATCCAAACTGGTGGAGAAGCTTATGGAAGAGTACAAAGTCAAGCACAGAAAATCTACTCCTTACCATCCGCAAGCAAATGGTCAAGTGGAGTCTACAAACAAAGTTCTTGAAAGCATCATTACCAAGACTGTTCATCTACATAGAAGAGATTGGGCAGAAAGGCTTCCTGAAGCCCTATGGGCCTACAGAACTACATGGAGGAATACAACAGGACATTCTCCCTATGAACTTGTTTATGGGAAAGAAGTCATGCTCCCCATTGAGTTCCAAGTTAAAACTTTCAAGATGGAAGTTCAATTGGGAATGGATCTATCAGAAGCCCAAAAGCATAGAATGGAGCAGTTGAATGAGCTAGATGAGATCAGACAAGAAGCAATCCTAAGAACTGATCTAGTTCAATATCAAAGAGCTAGGTGGCATGACAAATACATCAAGAAGAAAAAGTTTCAAGAAGGAGATTGGGCATTGCTATTTGATTCCAAGTTTAAAGATTTCAAAGGAAAATTTTAGACTCATTAGCTTGGGCCATATGAGATTGACAAAATCTTTACAATGGAGAGATAAGAATCAAAACCATTGATGAACATCAAACTCCTCTTATTGTGAATAGCCACAGATTAAAGATCTATCATAAGCCACTCTCAAAAGAAGAATTTGTCAAAATCTTTCAAGATAGTTCTGCAATAAGGCTGGTGAAGAAGAATTCTTCTTCTACACCAGCCTAACCTTTGTTCTTTTCTGTTTTATAAAATTAAAATTAAAAAAAATAAAAATAAAATAAAATAAAATAAATAAAAAAATGTATAAGCCTGAAAACCAATCACTGATTGGCGGTCTTATACGGAAAATACAGGGCGAAAATCAGGAACTCCTGATGCCCTATATTTTCCAAAAAAAATCTTTCCTCATTTTATTCATAGTTTCATGTCATTTCACTTCACTCCATTTCATTTCATCATCTCATTTCGCCAATAAAATTCCCTCCATGACCAGTTTTCATATATCATTCACTTAGTCAACATTCATTTCCATCCATTTCCATTCAATCATATATTCATTGTATCAGTTTTTGTAGTTGAATTCAGTTTCCGCAGCTAGAAACTGATTCCGCAGCTAACACTATGTTATTCAACACTGAAAGTCATATGTCAGCCAAATGATGATGAGTACCAAGTGCAGGTATGACAAAGGAAAATATTTTGAAGTTATAAAGCACCTAAAGCACCAACAGGAAGCAGCTAATCAAAGGTTAATGGACGAAAGTGGCAAAAATTCCAAGGTATGAGCAAGATTTATTTCAAATAGCATTTTAAAAAGCACATTCTATATAGTTATGAAACCACGGCTCCATTATATGTAATGATTAGCATTGATAGCTTCCATAACTACTCCATGACCTTTACATGATTTCTCCACGAACCTTGCATTAATTTTTAAACGGCCTCATGATCCGCCTCCGAATTTAACTCGTGTTTATTTGTACATTGGCATTCCACCTGCTAAACCGGGTAATTATGAGGACGTAATCTATTTGATCACGACTCTGTCCCACTGCACATTCCGCAACCATTTTGAGAACGTGCTCATGCTTATTCCGCAGCCGTCTATCTCAAAAGCTAAGCTCACTCTATTGTTATTTCCGGCCTGTTTACACTCCCGTGAACTCATTCTCATTACCTGTTCTCTGCTCTTTCGTTTATGATTACTGGTTTTTCTCCACAAACCTTTGTCATTTCCCGCTAACACAGCCGTTTCACCTCCGTCAATCCATTATTCACTCAGACATATTTTAAGGCAGGAGGTAGGAATGGGTCTTTTGCTAAGAGCAGAACCGGAAGGGCCCAAATTCATGGAGGGGTATCCCCAATTGAAAAACATACTAAGGAAGGCACGGTGGCTACAGTTCATCCAGAAATTTAGAGGCTAAAACAAAGAAGTTACGAAAACATTTGCGAGGTCTTTTAATGGCGTGGAAGTTGAGGTTGGAGACCTTAAATTTTCAGTTACAGAGGCATCTATCGCTGCAACAATGGAACTCCCACAGGAGGGGAAACGGTGGTTCAAAAACAAAAGCTTTGACAAGAGGGCCTGGAGGGTTATCCTACGCAATCCAGGTATGGATATAACCATTTTCAAACGTGGAATCCCTATCTCTGCTTTAGAAGAAAAATGGGCCAGTCTATTATTGATAATCCAAAAGTTTATTACATGTGAGGGATGGTTCGGGTCCATGTATATGTACCACACCCGGTTGCTAGTGAATTTTCTAGAAACTCAAACTATCAATTTGCCTTACTTTTTATTGAATAGTCTGAAAAAGATGTCCATAAATGTCCAAAAGAATCTGGAAGACATAGAACCCCACTTGTACCATCATGGCCTTGTGAAAATTTTGATTGAAAAACAGTTGAAGGAAAATAAGGACACCTGGGAACAATTTTTGGTGAGAAACTTCTTTCAAGATCCACCTGAAACACCCGAGAGTAGCTCAGCAAGGAAAAGTAGGAGAAAGAAAACAAGTGTGAGAATTCAGGACACTCCTACTAACATAGTTAAAGAAACTAATAAGGAAGAAAAGTTGTGAGAAAGTAGGAAGGAAAGAACTGAGGATAGGAAGCAAAGAAAATTAAAAGGGAAAAGAAACATTGAAGCAGTCTATCAAACCCAAGAACCTTCCTCAGAAGAGGACCACCAAATACTTCCCGAAAGACTAGTTTATCTTCAGGAACAATCGGCTGCAGGACAGATGAAAGGGAAAGAAAAACAGAGTGTGGAGAAAGAAGACACTAGCTCACAAAATTTAAGGAGGAGCTCCAGACTTAAAGGAAAATTGAGGAAAGTACAAACTAAAGGGCCCCACTTCATTGATTTAGGAGGGGAAACACCGAAACAACCTCCAGCAATCCCTCCTAGCCGTGGCCCACACCATACTCCTATTCCTCAGCCAGATTTTGAGATTAGTCCTTCTCAGCCAGATCTTGAGATCAGTCCTTCTCAACCAGATTTTGGGGACAGCCCAAGGAAGACTACACCTGAGATAGATCCAACCCAGCAAGAAATGTATGATTATATTGAAACGTTGGAGAAAACTGCCACAGATCAAGGCACTTCATCTGCCCAACCTAATACAGCCCAGGAAGCTCAAATCCAATCACTAAAACAGGAAGTTTTTGAGCTGGAGGTCCTAAATAGACACATCAAAAGAGAAAATGAAACATTGAAAGAACAGGGTAGGTTAGATAAGATTATTCACGACAACACCATGTTGCATCTTGGGCTATGGCAGAAGAAAAATAGAAAATTGAAGAAAAAGAACAGGAGGTTGAGCAGGGCTCTCATCAACCTCAAATTCAAGTGCCTAATGAGGAAGTCGAGGATGACAGTGGTCCCAAGAAAGAAGAAAAGAAGGCTAGATGTGTTGGCAGAGGTCTCAGAACACATGAACTGAAGGGAGGATGGTCAAAGTTTTGGTTGCATGGGGACATGAAACACCCTCACAGTGGGGGTATGTTGAGTGTTGAAACTACATCTCTCCTACACATTTTCCTAGACTTTTTCCCCTCACCAGTACCTCATAATCTATCAAAGATTATTGCATATTGATTCTAAAAGAGCATTTAAGTGGTTTTCTAACTATGTTTTTATGTTTGCTATTTGAATTAGATTTTTCTCATTAGCTGCGAAATGTAACCACTTTCCGCAACTATTTTTGTTGATCTCTATATTACAGGTGTCATCAAGCAAAACGAGGCACGTGGGCAGTTCAGGAATGATCTGGACATGGATCAGGTCCTATTGGTTTAGCCGGATTCATAAAGAAAATTCGTGGTCAAACGGTGGTCAAATGAAGGAGTCCTACGACAACAAGTCTCTGTTTTTCAACACGTGAAGGGTCCAAGGACGTTCCTAGATCCCTGGGTTCAATTTGACAATTGTAGACTGCCTCCATGACGCAAATCCAACAGCCATCTTTTGATAGATTGAATGATCTCAGCAACCATCATGCTAAACCCACGGATGTTGTCTTTTTATGTGTCCTCTGTTGAAGGTGTTTCATGAGAAAACAGTTATGTAATTTCCCTTATAAATAACATGTTTGCAAACGCATAGAGTTAGTTAGTTTTTGATGTCGTTTTGTTGTTAATCATTGTATTGTGCCGTGAACTGGTCCTGCTGTTGTAACGTGAGGAGTCTTCCTCTATTTTGCAATATAACAAGACTCTGTTTTTACATGATTGTTTGAGCGTAATTCCAGACTGATAGCGTGTTGACCAAGGCCATGCAGATGGCCCCTGCACGCTGAGGTTTTGCTTTCTTTATTGTTGTAGAGTTTTTATGTATTGTTTCTTTGTTTCCATTGTACATATTTCCTAATTTGTTCACCTGTGTATATTTCATAAGATAGTTATGATGTTAACATTACAGTCCTGTACATGATTTTTCAAGCATTGTATATTGTTGCTAACAATGATCAGTGTGTGTTTCAGGATAGGCTAGGCCCGGGCATTTTCATACAATTTTTACGATAACTAGTGACATGAGATTAGCCTTTCTGCTGACTTTAATTTTCTTAGCTTTTCAATTACAGTTATGCTTTGATTTCAGTTTTATTCATTTTCTTTGTCAGTTAGTTTAGATATCAAATTCCTCATATCATTGACGTTATCTCCAAAGCCATAACTTAGACTACTTGGCGAGCTATCAGACTATGAATGATGTGATTTGATTTTAGCTTTATTTTTCTGCAATTAGATATCAAATTCCTCATATCATTGACATTATCTCCAAAGCCATAGCTTAGACTACTTGGCGAGCTATTGGACTATGAATGATGTGATTTGATTTTAGCTTTATTTTTCTGCAATTAGATATCAAATTCCTCATATCATTGATGTTATCTCCAGAGCCATAGCTTAGACTACTTGGCGAGCTATCAGACTATGAATGATGTGATTTGATTTTAGCTTTATTTTTTTGCAATTAGATATCAATTCCTCATATTATTGACGTTACCTCCAGAGCCATAGCTTAGACTACTTAGCAAGCTATCGGACTATAAATGAAGTGATTTGATTTTACTTTTATTAGTTTGCAGTTTTTTATTTGTCTGAGTGCAATAGCTTAACTTTTATTTATGTATTTAGATAAGCAACAGAGATAGAGATTTCATGATCAGTAGTTCATCACTTGTTTGATTCAAGTAGCTGCACATTTACATTCTTGTTCAAGTATTAATTTTATCACTAGTATGTTTTAAGACCTTCTGAAGTGTTAAGTTCTGGAAATCATTATAGAGGACATAATTGCCTTAAAATCTATACCCAAACTTGCCTTCTAAAAATATTCTTAAAACTTAGGAATAGGATTATCATTTGCATTAGGAGACAAACCAAGATAAAACCCCCAAAAACAAGATAAAATTGATAAAAAGTAAGAAAGAGGTTGTCTTGCACATATAGTGTGCCACACTTCATCAGTTTACGACTCTCGGATTGATAATTAATGTAGCAATTTAGGACATACTAAATTGACTAATCACTTCTCCTAGAGTCCTCTACCACTTCCAAGATGTCCTGTTTGACCACATTCCAGCAAGCTTTGAAAAAATCAACATTGAAACCATCTAGACCTGGAGCTTTGCCATTCTGCATGTCTTTGATTACCATACTGACCTTTGCTTCGGTAACTGGTTTGTTCAGGTTAAAGTTATCTTCTTTTAACACCATCCTAGGAATTTTCTTTATAATTTCCTTGATGTGTTGGTCTCTGTCTGGATTATTTTCCTTTGTGATGCCTCTGAAATATTGAACCAACACACCTTCAATATTCTTGTGAGAGGTCTGAAGCTCCCCATCAGCATTCAGTATTGAGGAAATTATATTGTGCGTTCTATTGGCTATGGTGGAATGGTGGAAAAACCTAGTGTTTCGCTCACCTTCTTTGAGCCATTGCACTCTTGACTTTTGTCTCCAAAAGATTTCCTCCTGTTTGCATAAATTCTCCTAGTCTAGGTTGAGTTTTTCCACTTGCTCACTTTTGGTTTTATCAAAACCATCTGTGATCATTGCTTGGTGTAGTTCCTGCAGTTTGATCTCTACTGATTTTTTGTTTACAAAAATGTTACCAAAATCCTTCTTGTTCCATTCTTTGAGTTTGATTTTTATGTGCTGTAGTCTTTTATGGAGGAGGAACATTTTGGAGCCCTAAACCTGAAGATCTTTGGACCACCATTTTTCAATGTTGCTGATGAAGTATGGGTGAGAGAGCCAAATATTCTCAAATCTGAAGGGTCTATTTCTGGGAGCATCAATTCCCTTGATTTCTAATTGAATCGGCCAGTGATCCAAGCCTCCAAATGGGAGAATACTTGTAGATATTTCTGAATTTGTGAGCATCAGCTTCTCAGAGATAAAAAATCTGTCTAATTTGGAGGCAACCTGAGCATTGCCTCCTCTTTTGTTGTTCCAAGTAAAAAGATCGTTATGCATTTCAGAGTCAACCATTTTCATGTCTTCTGTGAAAGAATGGAATCCTACAGAGTCTCTACTGAGGATTCTGGTGCCTCCTTTTTTTCCGAAAGAGATTTAATCATATTAAAGTCTCCTCCAATGACCCAAGGGATTTCTTCATGTCTGCTTCTGAGATCTGCCAGGGAGTCCAAAAATCTAAGCTTCTCATCAATTTTCTGAGGACCGTATACATTCGTAACCAGGAAGGTCTCCGACATTCCCATAGGTTGAATGATAGTTGATAAGTAGTTTCTTGTCGCCTCCGCATCTACAATGCTGACTTTTTGGGGGTTCCAAAGAGTAAGAATACCTCCCACTGTGTTCTCTGCTTTGACTTCTAGAAACTCAAATTTGTTGAGCCATTTGTTATGGATTTGTTTTATTTTCTGAATGGAACATTTTGTTTCTTGAATAAAGATTATGTCCGGCATTGCTAGTTTCATTCTATTACTTAGCATTCTCTGTTTTCTTTTACTACCTAGACCTCTGATATTCCATGATATGAACTTCATAATTAAAGATTTGTAAAGGAGTAACTGGTTAGATCTTTCATCTTACCCGAATCTATCATTAGCTTTCCGCACTCCATCAGGAGCTCATGTTGCTTTTTTCTGCCTCTCTTCTTGCCTAGATTTCTGGTGGCTAATCCTGGAATTAACTTCATGGTTTTCACCCCTCTGAGCTCCTGTTTGTGGATGTTTGTACCTTTCTCCAGTCCTCGTTCCTGAGTCTTCCATAAAAATAGCTGATGTATCATGTTGCATTCTTCTTGAGGCAGAGATTCGATTCCTCCTTTGGTTCCTTGCCTCAGGAATCCTTCCAAATCCAAGTTTTCCTTGTCAAAGATTTCTTGTAGTTCATGATCTTCCATATCTGTTTCACTTTGGGTCATTTCCTGGTCCATTTCCATTTTTGTTTCACTTCTCATGGCTTCTCTTTGAGAGTCAATATCTGGAGAAACATTTGTGTCCTCTTTTTTTCCTTTTTCCTTAGCATCTTCCTCCTGATGTTGAATCTCTCTTATGCTTTCTTCAAGCTCTTCTAGCACTTGATACTTACTCTAACTACCCTTTCGCCCCTCAATGTGTTGTTGTTTTGGCCCCTTTTTTCCGCCCCTTCCTCTGCTAGCCACTTTCTGGAAGCTTCAGTATCCTTCATTGTATTAGGTTTTTCTTTGTTATCTTCTTTGCTGAGAGGGCAATCTCTTAGTAAAGGCCCATGTTCATGGCATCTTCGGCATTTGAAGGGGATATGTTCGTAGTCTACCATCTACACCCACTCCTCATTGTGAACTTCCAAGATGACTTCATCCAGAAGTGCTCCTAATAGATCCATTTCCACACATATCCTAGCAAAGGAGGTGTATTTTCCTCTTCTTGTGGCTTCAGAAGCTTTGACAAAGCGTCCTAGTTTATTGCCAATGGCAGCCAACGATTCAGTTTGCCAGTAGTCAAGAGGTAGAGAGTAGAGCCTTACCCACACAGGAACCGAAGAGAAAGTCTCCCTCTCTGGGACAAAGTTCATCCTCCAAGGTCTCATATAAAGACCTGCCGCAGCAAAAAAATAGGGACCTCCTTCGAATATTCTGTCTTTATCTTCGATGTTTGAGAACACTACTGTGAAGAATCCTTTTGATCCTAGATGTAAGTCAATGCTTCCTTTGGGTTTCCAATGATACTTGATCCACGTCTGTAAAGCCTTTTCTGTGGGCCATAGTCCCATAAATTTACAGATAATGGCGTAGGTTCCCATGTGTTCCCTGTGCTCCTGCAGAGCAGGATCATTTAATATTACTCGAGGAGTGATTTCTGCTTTTGGTTTGCAAGGTCCTTTCTGAGTTTTGTCTCTTGAGCCCCTACTTTTGTCTTCTTCCTCTTTGTCCTTTGTGCTACTGTTTTCTTTTGCTCTGGTCCCATCTGAGTCTTTTTTAATGCCCCTATTATTGTTGTTCGTATTGCCTTTACTAGTTCCAGCTGGTGATTTACTTCTGCTGGCCACTGCATCTTTGTAGGAGGGAGCCGAGCTCCCTCCCCTACCTCCCTCCATTAGAATCGAACCCTGCTTGCTTTGGCCACCCTGGTCGCCCTGGTCACGTAGCTCCTCTCTCTCTCTCTCTCTCTCTCTCCAGTATTTCATTCCTTGTTATTTCATATGCTTCCATTGAATATATTTTTATAGACTCGTCTCTCATTTCTTGTCATTCATAGAACAAAATTTTTTCTTTCAATATCATGATCGAAAGTTAAATTCCTAGCACATGTTTTGCCATGTAATTCACATGTTTACTTACCTAGATTGATTATTTAATGTAATGTAATTTAAGGCATAATTAAATTACCCGACATATAGGTCATTGTGTCTTGTCTAAAAACTCGTGCAAATAACCATGCAAGTTATTGGTATGGTTTTGCTAATGAAATAACCTCAACTTTAGCAAGATTCTTTGAACTAGTGGATAGTTGAGTGAAAATTTTCCTTAGAATATTAATTCCTCTACCTTGTGTATCAACAAAGGAATTAAGTCTAGCCATCTTTAGAGTTTTATTTGTGGTAGACAGTAGGAGTATCTTCTTAATAATATTGGGAGTCAATGGAACAAATATGTCTTTCTCTAGCAATGATCCTAATTGGATCATTATATTTTTTTTCATCCATATCGATGATCTCATAGTGGAAAAAGTGGAGGAACAAGCTCACAGGACCAATTTTACTTGCATAACCCAGTTTGGAAAATTGGGGTATGAAACCTTTCAAGAGAATATTGAGGCATCAAATGGAATTTTTGGGGGATAAAAATTTACCACTTTAGTGCAACTCCTTTTTTATACCTATTCTACACATTGATAGCTTTCCAATTGTTCAAGACTTGCCTCAATCAGAGTCCTATGTAAAATTTATACCACCGGAAGTTGACCTTCCTGTTTTGGTCACCATAATTTGAGAGGATGCCACATCAACCCCCATTACTCATGGAAAAGGGACTAGTCACATGATCATGATGAATGAGACTCTCAAATAGTACACAGTGTAACTCTAGTTAAGATTTGAGGTAGTAAAAAATGTAACCACTAGTCAGTTATGAGGCTATGTTATAACCGGGCCATTAGGAGGAAAAGGGGTTCCATTCTTTTTAAGTGCATTTGTTCCATAGACAAGTAGAGCAGTCGAGAGGGGTAGGGAGAGAGCTCTTAGAGAGGATTTGTGCATTGTAGTAGCCCATGGGCCACAAACCATACTTCTTTGTACCCACATCCATTTTCTAGTCAGAGAAAGAGAGTAAAGCGGCCTCACCTTCCAACTGGGTTTTCTCTTAAAAGGTTTTCCCTAGATATATCTTATTTCAATCATGATTTGTGAGTTTTATTTCATTGTTCTCTATAATTTTCTATATAATTATAATTTGCATGCGGAATAAACAATAATTTATTGATCCAAAAATCTAAAGAGAAATAAATCCTCATAGCGTAGATTTCATATTTTTAATTATAATTTATTAGATCTATTATGACAAATTATCTAGTGGAATATCCACAAAAATTAACATATTATATTATTATCAGATAAATTTTATTTGGGTATATTATAGATATTTGCAGAGCATCTAGATCAACTAAGCCAAAAGTCAGAAAACCCTAGTCATGGCCAATGAATTTGTGAATAGTTGATGCCAGCCTAAGCTGACAATACCCACATTATGCAAATAAAAATTTCATGTCACTCTATGTACATGTCATGTACATGTCCCAGGAATTCCACATATTTCATAATTAGGAAAATTCTCATTCAATCAAGGTTCACCCAGGGGAAATATATTATCTCATGAAAACCCACTTTAACAAGGTTTAAGTCTTTAATCGGAAATAAATTTGGACCTAACTATTCCAAGTTTAATCTTTGATAAACCCTTAAGCAGAACCTTAACAACCCTTCTTAATCTTTGGTTAATTCTTAATACCCGCTCGTCTTAACCATACCATGGTCCTCCGACTTTGGTTAAACTCGACTTAACCCAAAATACATTTAATTTTGTTATTTCTATTATAATACACATATGATAGAAATATTACATTAACCGCACTTCACCTTACCTTTCTACCTTTTCACAAACCTCTGCACACATATTGAGGTTCTCCTTATCGCGTTCAACCACCACGGTCAATTTCCGCTCCTTCATATCAACAGCGATCGCATCATTTCACCAACTTTAACTCATCTACCATGGATCTCAAAGAAGTTAAACTTCTTTTAATTAACCCATCAAATCTGCCAGGAAAGTTAAACCACGCGCATATCTGCGCGCAATTACCGTCTGATCCATCCCTGAATGAATGGTTCTGATTGTCGGAACTCAACGAGCTATTAACCCTGTTGTATAAAGCTTCATCACGTCCATTTTTCAATTTAAACCCCGTGCACTTTAACCACGTGATATCCATCCGATCACCATTAAACGGACGGCTATGATTTATCTGGACTTCAACTGGATTAGATCACAGTCTATAATTTTCTCGGGCCTGTTTTTTTAATTACCACTTACCATCTTGTGGCCGCGCGAGAAACCACTTCCATCTTTTCAAGACCGCTCCATCCTTCTATTGACACGTGGGTTAATCTCCACCACTCAATTCTTTACTTTATTCTACGCGATTTAATCTTAGCCGTCTATCTTCTTCTCTTTCATTCGTTGATCCGAATGATCCAACGACTCCTGTGCAAGGTTACTTCATTTCTTTGTCCTTCCCTTTACTTCATTTTTATGCGACTTTTCCAGTGGTTTGGTCTATTCACCCGACACTCGCCTATATCATTCTTTATGCATTTATTCTTCCTAGACTTATTCAATCACTTCCGATTGTTGTTCTCCAGTACTGTCTTCTCACTGATCTTATACCTGTAACACTCTGTTACACAATTTTACTATGATTCATACATAATCTATAAATCACTAGTCAATCAATGCATACTCACACACCATATAAATTTAGAATCTGTTCTTTGTATTAACACTCAATTATTTACATAGAAGTTCCTTCTCTGGCCTGATCTTCTATATCAATGGCCTTTTCCCTTTCCTGCCCGTAGGCTTACAATCAAACCTATCTAACTCTCGAACTAAATCCTAACTAGCTAACCTTCTTCTATGCCTTTTAGGCTTACATTTATACAAAAGGATTCTATAACCAATTCCTGATTTAGATCCATAATCTTCTCAACAAAATCCTAAAATCTCTTCTTCATCTCTAAGGATCCTCTCTAATCCACAAAATCATCAACTAATTCCTAATCTAAGCTTTTGCAATTAATACCCAAATCTCTCAATCCCTATGGAATCTTAACTAGTCTAAATCTCTCATGTTCTCCAACATTCGAGAACATTTACAGATATGCCTCACAATACCTAATTAAATCCTATTCTAGCTCCTCTCATTAAAATCGCTTAAAACCTTAATAATTGCATTATTCTGACACATAGGAATCCAAATTCCTTGAAAACACAAGACCCCTATGTCTACTAAAATACAATGATTTTTCTGAGCTGAATGCTTCTGCATCAAAAGCCCTTGTGGCCCTGGAAAAGAGAGGTTTTCACAGTTGGGAGCACAAGTTGTAGATATAAGACATAATGTGAATCTCCTCATGTCAACCTTGCACAATAAGTTTGGGCTATTCAGATAATAATGGGGTTCTAATGCAAAGGATAGATCAAAGGGGAGATGAGGAGGTCAAGAAGAAATAGAGAATGAGTCGAAGAAAGGACCTAAAATAAATCAACCCAGTTTGAGGGTCATGAATCATTCACCGTCCCTGTTCAAAATGGAAGAAAAGGTTAATATAAATTCATACCAAGGTGAAATCAATGCTTTGAAGCTAAATCATGGGTTGCAACAATTAGAAGTTTATTTCAATGTTCATCATATAGAGGAAGAATAGAATATTTCATTTGAGTGACTAAAATTAGAGGGCTATTCCCTAACCTATTGGGAAATCCACATAGAGACTTTGAGGTTAGAGGGATATCCTCTAATGACTAAGTTGGAGGAGTTTAAAACCCTTATAAATTCACAATTTGACCTTATCAAGAATGTAGAGGACCAGTGGAACTCGTGGAACTACTTCATATAGAAGTAGGGGCAGAGTGTCCAAAAGTACAACATAAAGTTCAAAAAGATGCCCATAATGTTGGGTATCTCCCTAAATAACCCAAATGTAATCATCAAGTATCTAGGGGTCCACATAGCCATCTACAAAATCAAGTGATGTTGTTTAATCTTAAATCAATGGACAAGACTTGTGTACAATCACAATACTTGGAGAACATAGGCCAAAAGAAAGGGAAATCAAGTGGATCAAAGAAAAAGGAGTATTAAGATGTTTCTAAGGAAGGGAAGAAGAAGTGAAAAGGGCGAAAGATAAAAAGATGATAGCCATAGCACACCAATTCAAGCATCCCAACAACCACTACAACCATTGTAATATTGATAGTCATACAAAGTAGAAGTGTTGGAAGTTGCATCTGGAGCTTAACCTTAAGAACAAAATGAAATATAATAAGAAGAATAATCTCATGGAAACTAATTCGAAAAACCAAATTGAAAGAAGCTCGACCGTGGATGAGAAGATCATCTTTACATCAATTTAGTAGGAGGTGAATCTGAATAGACTTCAGAAACATGAAGAGAAAGAAATGACCAAACTCTTTCACATAAAGATACAAGTCAAGAAGATAAATATTGATGCTCTATTTGACTCGGGATCATAAGTGAATCTCATTATAGCAGAGCTAGTAAATAAATTAGGATCGGAAGTTCGTGATCATCCAAGCCCATATCCATTTGGATGGGTAAATAAGGATGTGGATTTGAAGGTAAAAAATAATGAAAATTTAGATTTTCCATCAGTGTTGATTTATTGATGAAGCAGAACTAGATGTAGTTCACCTTGATGTATGTGAAGTCGTGTTTGGAGGTCCCTACATGTACATTCAAGATGAAATATTCATGTGGAGAGCCAACCAATACCGACTCGTCAAGGATGGAAAAATTTTCACCACCAATGCACACAAAGGCAAGTCGAAAATTTCGCTCGTAAGTATCAACCAAGACAAGAAATTGATAAGTTCTAGTAAGAATTTTGTTCTATTGTTTTTAAGATAGCATCAATATGTAAAAAAGTCAATAAGAGTAAATACATCCCTAGAGGGGTGTACTAAGATATAGAAACAACAACTAGAAGAGTTGTTACAAGTAGACAAGGATGTGTTCCGGAAGCCTAAAGGGTTATCACCCAAGAGCGAACTAGAGCATGATATCCAACTATTTTTGGACTACCCATTTCCCAACATTAGGCTATACATGTAGTCTATTATAGAAGAAATTGAGGTGAATAAATAGTTGCAACAACTACTAGAACAGGGTATCATTCGACTTAGTAAATCACCATGTGGGTCACCCATCATCATTGTGTCAAAGAAGGATGGGACTTGGAAAAATTGTATTGGCTACATGGTGCTAAATGAAATCAAGCTTAAGAATAGGTACCCCCTGCCCAGGATGGATGATCGTTGGATCAGGTGCAACAAGTGAAATACTTCACCATGATGGACTTAAAGTCTAGATATCACTAGGTTTGAGTCAGAGAAGAAGATACTTGGAAGACTACCTTCAAAACTAGGAAATCTTTGTATAAATGGTTGGTCATGTCATTCAACCTATGCAATGAAACAGCTAAATTTATGAGGTTAATGAATGATATATTGCGCCCTTTTATGGATTCATTTGTTATTTTATGTTTGGATGATACACTGGTATATTGTGCTACCTAGTAAGAGAATATCTCACATTTGAAGTAGGCGTTGGAGACATTAAAGAAGCACTAGCTACTAGAAAATATCAAGAAGTGTGAGTTTGTGCAGTAGCCTTTGGTGTATCTCAGGCATGTGATAGGTGGAAGGGAGTTGAAGATAGATCATACCAAGATGGAGGCCATCATGAAAAGGTTGATGCCTACTAATGTTTCTAAGGTTAGGAGTTTTGTTGGGCAGTACATTACCAGAGGAAATTCATAGCCTCATTTTCAGTGGTAGAAACACCACTGCATGCCATAAAAACAAGTGGTAAGAGTTTCCAATGGGGAAAGGATCAGTAGACTCGGTCCGTTGATGAGTTAAATAAGAAGATTATTCAAGCACTAGTTTTGGCATTACTAAACTTGAAAAATCCCTTCGAAGTGGCGATAGATGTGAGTGGGTATGTTTTTGGAGCGATCTTAATGTAGGGAGGAAGGCATGTATGCTACCATTCTAAATTATTTCGTGATAGATTTTAACGACCCTACCTACTACAAGGATATGTATTCCCCTGGTGCAAGTTATGAAGAAGTGGTAGCACTATCTGATGGGAAAGGAGATAGTAATCCACATAGATTACCAGCCATTAAAATACTTGTAGGCCTAGAGTAAGCTACAATAGACCAAGAATTACAAATGGATTGGGTTTCTACAACAATTTCATTTAGTAATCAAGTACAAGAATGGTAGCAAAAACAAGTTGGCCAACATGCTTACAAGACCACTCACATCAAATACCACAACTTTGGGAACTTTGATTCACATGAAGCCATTCACCCATGATACATACAGAGAGGCATATTTAGAGGATGAGGACATCAAGGAGGTGTTTCAGAAGTTGTAGAGACAGAATCATGTACATGATGATGACAACACAATTGATTACCATCTCTAGGATGGGCTACTCTACAAGCTGGGTAAATTGTGTATTCCTAAAGGTGAGCGATTGTAGCTGATTAGAGAGGTTCACATTTCCAAGGTTGTAGGGAACTTTGGTGTAGGGAAGACAATGGCCAATTTGTAGAGGTGTGTATTGGCCAAAGATGCAAGAACATATAGCTAGGTTCATAAGAATATGCGTGCTTTATTGTACCTGCAAGCCTAGTAATAAGAAACAAGGTCTATATCATCCCTTACTTATACACAGTCATCCCTAAAAAATAATTTCCATGTACTTTGTGACAGATTTACCAACAACTAGGAATGGACATGACTACTTATTCACAATACTTGACAAGTTTAGCAAGATGCATGTTTTTATGCCCTATAAAAAGACCATTAATGGGAAAGAAGCAACAAAATTGTTCTTTGGAGAGGTCTGGGTGCAATTTGGGATTCCAGGGAGCACTATTTTAGATAAGGACATAATATTTCTCTGTTCACTTAGACTACATTGTGGGAGAAGATGGAGTCAAAGTTAAATAAATAGGTCTACAACATTCCATCTCAGAAAGATGGGAAGATAGAAATAGTCAATAGGAACCTAGCTCAGCATTTGAGGGGTTACAATAAAAAGCATCCAAAGACCTGAGATGAAATTTTTGTATATATACAACACTTTTATAATGGAGCAATCCACACTTATATTGGTAAGTCCCCATTTGAAGCTTGTTGTGGATATTTTCCACCTTCACCTTTGGATATTTCAAATGGGTAGCAAGGAAGAGGAAGGGGGGATCTTACAAGGGATGCCTTAAGGGAAAAAAAACATATGTTAAGAAGGTCAAGCAAATCCATGTAGAGGTACAAGAGACACTCCCGAAATCACACGAAAAATATAAGGCAAGAGATGATCAACACATAAAAGAGAAATCATTTAAGGTGGGAGACAAAGTATGGTTTCAGTTGAACAAGGAGATGCTACACGGTCTTGGTATGAAAATCAATGTTTTTCAATATGGTACCTTGGAGATACTGGAAAAGGTGGGAGATAATTCCTATAGATTTAGTCTACCCCCATACATGCGCATTTACTCAATTGTGAATGTAGAGAATCTAAAAACCTATGTGTCTTCCATGCTGGATCAGGAAGATGCACAAGTCCTACCTTCAGTGGAGGATTTTGCACCAGATGCTTAGGAATAGTTGACAGAAGATATAGTTTTGCAAAAGAGTTCCAGAGCTACAAGACAGGGAAAACGTGGCTTTTGGCATATTGGGTTGAAAGGACAATTTCCACGAAATGCTAAATGGTACACTAGAGAGAAGGTGGAGGAAAAAATTCCTCACCTCATTTAGTAGAAGCTTTTGGGGACCAAAATCCTCCAAAAATGGGGAGGTGTGATCTGAATTTGATCATTATATTGTTTTTCATCCATTATTATTGATGTTTTTAAATGGGGAAAAGTGGAAAAATCGACTCACATGACAAGTTTTACGTGCAAAACCCAATTTGGAAAATTAGGGTTTGAAACCTTCTAAGAGAATTTTGAGGCATCAAATGGTGCTTTTAGGGGTATAACTTTTCCACTTTAGAATATCACCTTCTTTTTCATATTCTACATATAAATACCTTTCCAATGGTGCAAGAATCACCTCAATCAGAGTCCATATGCAAAAGTTATGCAACTCGGAAGTTGACCTTCCTATTTTGGTAAATATAATTCGAGAGGATGCCACGTCAGCCCCTATTACTCATGGAAAAGGGGCTAGTCATGTGACCATGATGAAGAAGACTCTAGAAGAGTCCATATTGTAAGTATAGTTAAGAGTTGAAGTAGTCAAACCTAACTACTAGTAGGCTATCAGGCTATGTTATAATGGACCACTTGGAAGAAAAGAGGTTTCATTCTTTTTGAGTGCATTTGTTCCATAGATGGGCAAAGTAGTTGGGAGGGATGGGGGAGAGTACACATAGAGGATTTGTGCATTGTATTAGCTCACAAACCACATGACATACTTCTTTGTACTCACAACCATTTCTATCCAGAGAAAGAGAGCAAAGCGACCTCATCTTCTAGCTAGTTTTTTTTAGAAAAAGCGTCCTAGGATATATCTCGTGTCAATTGTGGTTTGTCATTTTTTATTTCGTTGTTCTCTATTTTCTGCATAATTATAATTTACATGCATACACAATAAACAACAATTTACAGATCCATAAATCTAAAGAGAAATAACCTTGATCTATAAATCTAAAGAAAAATAACCCTCATAACGTAGCTTTCATATTTTTAATATAATTTGTTAGATATATATATACATTTTTTCTAAGTTATGCTAATTCTATTACTAAAAAAATATCGTACATTGAGGCCTTAGCCTGTACCTATCCATGCCTGAGTAATGGCAAAAAACAGCAGAGTCTAGATCTAGATTGCCCAAAAAGGGAAACCAGTCCGTATCAAAAGTGATTTCAAAAATTAGCTTGTTGCCCACGCAGGGGAAACCAGCAAAGTGCACAGTTTGTTATCAGTTTTCATAATGAAACAAAATCCAGCTGAAGAGCCTAAAACCAGCAGTTTTTTTCCCCGGAACCCCATTGAAACAAAAACTAGAAAGCAAAGTTCCAAAAACCTGAGAGAAAAGACACGTGGCATGCTGAGTGGCAAACATGTGGTAGACTGTGTGGCAGACACACAGCAATCAAAGTGGCTGACTAGGAGCAAGGCGGAGACGACGGGTGTTCCTCCACGATGAAACACCTGTACTCCTCCATGTCGCCACCTGCCTATTGTGAGGTCTCCATGTTGCCTGCCTGCTACGCCGGATGTTCTTCCTCAATGAAATAGAAATAAGGGTCCATAACATTGTCTGCGTGTTGGTCCTTGTACACCTCCTTCCTTGCACATCTCATCTCCTGCTGATTGTTCTTCTTCCCTGCCTCGTGGGTGCTCGTTTGAGCCATGTCTGGTTCGGCTTTGGTGTGGCTGCATCCTTCTGTGGTGCGTCCACCACCCGCAATGTCCTGTCCCCCAATTACTCTGGTGCTACCACCACCCATAATGTCACGCCCCTACACCTGCGGTAGTCTTCCAACCGCTTATAGCGAGGTGCGGCACTACCAACCGTTTTCTTTTCACCAATACTTATGATTGTAGACTACACCTTAACATTCCATACTTAGTTTTATTTTCGTTACCAAGTATTATTAATGTGCCTTTATACCAATGAACACCCATACACATTCATTATCAACAACATTAACCAAGAGAAATGCACAACAGTATAAAGGGAGGGGCAACTCCCTACAATATGAGTCTGCCCGAATATCAATATATTATATAATCTTCATTTTTACAATGTACAGACTAAGTCCTTGGGAAACCCCAAATTTACACTTAGCCAAATTTTCACAACTTCGGCAAACTCGGTTGCCCAGCTCGTCGGCACCTCCACACGGTCGCCGCACGACTCTCCAACCCGTCGTTCACCTCGTTGCACGTCTTCGCCAGTTCGCTCTTTGTTTGGTCGCAAACGCCCAAACTGTGTATACCTGCCCACACGCAATCCCGCTTGCCAACTCTTGACAAATGCCCAAATCGTGTGCACAACACGTAGTACCGCCTGCCCAACTCTACGACCTCCGGTTCCAACCTTCGTCTCACCTTCGTGCACACTTGCACGGTGGGCGGGCGCTCACCCGAGTCGCCAAGACACCCACGCCAAGTCGTCGCACAAACACCTCCGCACAATACACCCGGGCACGTCTTGCCCAACGTATCCACCTCTCACCAAGAGCGCCTTTCACCAAGTGCGAACTACCAAAGGGAAGCGCATGAGCTATGCGCTCATCTCCCCTTAAAACTGCGCACAAGAGACTCTCTTCAAGAGCGAAGAAGAAGTGCGAAGCTTGTTGGTTGAAATGAGCTCCAACGCACTCATATATATACACATCGCAAGTGTGGTGGTGGCTCGCCCAGCCGACCACCAAATCTTCATTTACACACCCTTCGAGCGCCCAAACTATGAGTCGGCCAACCCCCATCGCAAAGCGCCTCAACCGCGGGTATAAACCATCATTTCTTCCATCGCATTTCTCCAAGTGTCGAAGTCTTCGTTCAGCCTTTCGTCGCACATAGCTTGTAGGAACGTCGTATTTCCTCCGCACGCCCGGTTGGTCGCACCCGCCCGTCGCACCATCGCACGCCCGTCGCGCACGCACACGGTCACCCGGCGCCCAACTACACCGCACATCCGAGGACCTTACAAATAGTGTCCTTCTCCGCAATTGCTCTGGTGCGACCACCACCCTCTGTGGCCTGTCCCTCAATGACCTGCTCCACCTCGTGAAAGAAAATGGAGATAGTGGCCGTGATGATGGGCCTGTTCAGGGCAGAACAGAAAGTGAATTGGGCATTCTGGGGTTGCAGCTGTGGATGGGGTGGAGTGCCTCTGGGAGACGAAGCAGAAATGGAAGGAAAGCTACTGGGAGGTGAGGCAGGGGGCACCGAATGGAGGCGGCCTCTTCCACTACGGGTATTTGGGTAACGCCCGGGAGCCTGCTCGGCCAGGGAGGAAGTGGTGTCCGAGATTGGAGAATGCTGGGGGCGAATCAGGCTTCCTCTACTTCCGCCCCTGCAGCTACGCATACGGTGTCGCATTCTTGGCATGTTGTCTACAGGAGTATGAGAATTCCTTAAGAAATTGGGCTCAATGTGATGCAGAGACGCAATTGAACTTGCGGACTGCTCAACGGAGGGATTAACAGCAAAGGCCGAATGGAAGACAAAATGGCAATCCAAGCTCTAGGTGAAGTGAATTCTGGGGCCGAAATCAATGCAGCATAGGAGGTGGCAGCGTCTCCCAGTGGTTGTGTAGGAGCTGGGTGCTGCAGCGGCTTGAGGGCAGAGGCATTGCAGTGGCAGAGGTTGATGGATAGGTGCAGAGGTGAAATTATCCTAGGGATTCATGTTTGCACAGAGCCGAAGTGGGTGGCGGTTAACAGGTTGGAGACGGCGCCCTCTTAAAGTGCATTTATGGCTGTTGTGAATGCCAATTTTAGACCACTGTGCCAGTCTACGGAAGGCCATGTGGTCTAGCCACACGCCAACCCAATCGACCGCCACCTCATTGTCCTTGTTGATCACCCACATCCGGGAAGTTTGTTAGATATATTATGACAAATTATCCTATGAAATATTCACGACAATTTATAGATCAAACAACCTATTTTACATTTAAAAAACAAACAAACAACAAAAATAACAAAAGGAAAAAGAAATTAAAAATTAAGGTGTAGTCATATTGAATCTAAGATACTTACTATACACTTTAAGTGAACCATTTAAATCTTCATTATATATTTGTGTTATTCTTATTGATCGATAATATTTTGTTAATAATAACATTTTGGTTTTGAATTTAAAAATAACTGTATTTTCATTTTGATTATTAAAAAGAAAAATTATTCAATTTAGTAGGTATCTCTTTCCAGAATTGATTTTTCATTTTAGTTTTATATCTTTATATAAATAAGTTCCTAATATTTATTTAATAAAATATTGCCTTTTTCCCTAGCAAATGGTTAAATATTGACTTTTTCTCTAACAATTGGTTATTTTCTTTTGATATTATATATAATCTCTATAATTCTTAAAGTAGAAACTATACATTAAATTACTCATCCTCTCACCTAGCTTCTACGAGACTGATCATTATACCCTTCATAATACAGTTAGTAGTACATGCACTTTACATTGAAAATATATTTAATTTTGAATTATTTATATTATCAATATCCTTCGAAATAAAGGATTCTACATCTTATTGGTCGCTCGTCATTAAGACCATTTCATTAGTTCCGTCCAAAATGATTTCATATTTCCTTTTCCTTAACGTAAAAGGCAGGTTGTAATGATGACCTTACTATTCTATTCTATTAAATGTCCTTAAAAATTGGATCAAATATTCTATTAAATATTTCCTTTTCCGCAGATGGAAAAGGCAGGTTGTAATGATACCTTAATTGGATCAAAATATTCTATTAAATGTCCCATCGTTCAAAGCACGCCATATTTTGAATTGCCTTTTTACATGAAACTTTGATTTTTAAATTTTGAAATGAAATTTTGATTTCTATGTTAGAGATAAAAACATCATAAATGAAATAATGATAAACCAGGTATATTATGCTCTATCTCGTAAAATTTTAATTGAAAAGAAATTAGTTAATAATAAATTTATTATTATTTTATGGTTTAAAGTAACTATATTTTGAATTAAAAGTAGTTGATCTAATTAATATCTTAGTCTAGTTAAGTGAGTTTTCTACTCAATTTAGACACATTACAATGTAGAATCATCAAAGATTTAAAAAGTTTCATCACATGTAAGCCGTGGGCTCTAATACCATGGGTCAACAAAACCATGAGCTGAAACCATCACTGTGAATCTAAGAACTTTGAATCTTTCACAAAGTAAGTTTATTCTAACATTCATCGCTTTAAACTTGAGTGGGGAAATATGCATGCTCTCATTTCCCATCACCTTGGTCTATTCCAAGACTTTACCAGCAGAATACACATGTATGACTAGGTCTTCCTATTGTATGCCCATATACATGTAATTTACAATTTCATAACCAAAGTAATTTTTTGTTTTTTGTTATTGTTGTCTTGCACCTATGCTAGTAAATTTTTTATTATTTTTGTTCTGCACTTATGCCAATATTCTCTCATGTCTACACACATTCTCACACCAAGTGCTTTCCTCACCAAATCTCACTTTTGTAGTTGCATCTCACCCTGCTAGACCTCTATTTCTTCTTAGGCAATCTTCACGTATGTGGGTCAGATCTCAATCGGGCTTCTATATGTTAGATTCAACCTCAACATACAATGTGTTGGCATTTGCAATCATCACCTCCTTCTACAAGCCATCATCCCTTGGCTGCTATACCACTTGTTAGAAAAATGAGAGAGAAATAAAGATAAAAATTAACACACAAACAATTAGCAACAAATCAACACCATATTTTACCCTAGAAAACCAGAATCGGAGAAAATACAACCAACAATAAATTTATTATTATCTTATGGCTTAAAAGTAGTCACGCCTTGACTTAAAAACAATCAAGTTTGACCAACATTTTGTAAGAGCCTTGGGATGAAAGTTCATGTAAAAAAGTTAATAAAGGAAAAATAAGACCAAGGTCATGGGAGACATATTCCAAGTTGAATGTTGAGAAAAATATGCTAGCGGACATCACTTGTTGTGCTTATGGCTAAGGGGAAATTGGCAAAGCCTTTGAAAAGGAAAAGAGGCATTAATTGGCATGTTATTCATGAAAATAAAGGAAATTAGGAGAAAAGGGAGGTGAAAGGTCACAGATTGCATGTGAGGAGGAAAATGAAGGAAAATAAGGGGAAAATGAAGAAATTAGAGGCTTCAATAATAAAAAGACATTAGAGCATTAGTTGGTATCTTTTTGTCAGTTCAGTTTTGGATTTAGTCTCAAAGACGAAAAGAGCACCAAGATGAGAAGGAAACCAAGGAAGGACAAGGGAAGCAAAGGAAGGATAAGGAAGGCAAAGGAAGAAAGGATCAACCAAGGAAAGGTTGGATCATGCATCTTCAGCAGGAATACTTGCAGGTAATAGATTGCATGTATGATTTCCTAATTGTTTTTGGCATACATGGGATATGCATGTGTGTATTTTGGTTTATTTGTTGTCAGTAGCACAGATTTTGTCGAGTTTTGACAGTGGTTTCATCCTTGCCTTTCCATTTCCAAATAACCATGGTGTGATGGGATTCTTTCTTGGTTGAGCTTTGGATTGACTGAAGGTTTTGGATCCGAATGAGGTGGTCTCAGGAAAACCCCAAGGGTTTGGGGTGGAGATGGTTTTCTCGTGGAATCCCTTAACAGGTGGGTTGAGACAGGAAAATTCCTCAAGGCATGGTGAAGAAATTCTGAGGCGTCGAAGCTCTGTTTGGTTTTGTGATCTTGGGACCAGTTTAGGTGAGATCACAGTATGGTGAGGGCGGACGTGTTTTAACCTCTGGATTCCCTTGGTTGTTTATGGATTGGTTTATCCCATGAGATGCCACATTCATGCTTGGAATATGGCGCGGGGGCGATTGGCTGAAAGAAAGAGTTGGTTCAGCCCAATATATGGTTGGTTGGTACATGGAAGTCCCTGACTTGGTTGACTTTTTCATATGGTTAATAAGAGTTAATTTCCTCTTGATTTTGATGAGTAAATGTACTTGTTATTATGTGTCATTAATGGTTGTTCTATCATTATTATTTATTTGGTTATATGCTAGTTATAAGCATGGTTAATTGACAGTTCAAGTATGGCTCTTATCACATTTCCATTAATGAATGTCTGATTAATGAATGCATGACCTAATTGGTGTTATGAAAACTATAGTGAGAAGGTATTGGTCCTTCTTGTTTAACCTCAGAAAAGTTTCATATCCCTATGTTCATATTTGCATTCATGACTTGTAGGTTGCATTTTTACCATGTGTTTGACAAAATTTCAGTCCCAGTTAGGAGGGATCGAGTCAAGACCCGGTTTGGGTTTTGGTTTATAAGCTTTGTTCCTATGTCATTTCTCATTTCTAGAAGTTTCATTGAGTTCTGGGCAGAGGCCTGAGTCTTGGCCCTGAAAAAGTGGCTCAGAATTCGAGGTCGCTAGCATAGAACTAATTGGAAAAGTCCATAGTGGCTGGCAGATAGGCCTATGGGAGTGACTGGAGGCTTACAGTTGCTTGCATGCCTTGGCAAGGGAGCAACTAAGGCTCTAGGTCAGTGAAAAAGAGATTTGTCTCAGGGGTTGGATACCTGGAGGTGTTGGGTAGCTCTTGGAGGTCCTATAGCACCTCAAGGAAGTCAGTAAGGTCTCAAGTTGTCAACTTCATTTCCTTAAGGTCATATAGGAGGTTGAGTTTTATCATAGTGACCCTCAGCTCATATTTACCCCGAGAAAGCCAGTTAAAGTGGGTAAATGTAGGAGGAGGAGGTTATAAGGTGGTATCAGAGAGGGTTGCGCTCTCTTTGGGTAAAATTTGATGTTGTCAAGGTTATGGTTGGCATGCATGGGGACATGGTATACAATTAGTATGGTCATGCATGATGTTTTTATATTGATATGATTATGATTATATATGTATTATGCTAATGTGGACTGATTTTTCAGATGAGATAAGCCTCCCCTAAACATCAATGAGGTATGATTTTGATTTTGGTATCTATTTGGTTTATCTGACATGGCCTACTTGTAGGAAGAAGATAATAAGAGATGACGAGCAAAATGGTAAACTACAGTTCCCGTGACTCTCCTTACAAATCAGTTGGGCAACAAGGCGGAGATAATTCTCCTGGTATAGAAAATACATTGAGGAGTTTGAGGGCAGAGATCAGAAATTGCAAAGCAAATAATGGCAGGTTGGTTGAGGCTCAAGAAATACTTGTAAGGGCTCAAGAGAAGAAGGTAGAGGTCAATGCAACGGTTCTTCAAATATTGTCAGAGCTGTAGAGATAGGGACAGTTGAGTATCAGTCAAGAATGGGAAGAGAAAACTAATGGAGCCTATGGCAGTAGGTCTTGAACCGGATACAAGTTGGATAAAGTGGATACAATTAGAGGTGGCATATCACTGGATACACCTGACAGGAGGACTAGTATGTATGGGAATCATTCTAGTTCCTCATCCAAGATACATCATCTGTTAGGTCCCTATAATACTAGTGATTACCCCATTACTATTGTAGTTGTATCCCTTATTAATATTGTTGTGCCCGTATTGTCCCCATATTGTTATTACTGTGCCCCATAGAATCCCTCTATTGTTATTTTTGTGCCTTTATATTATTATTGTTAGGTCGGCTGGGTTATATTGTGACTCCTTAGACTCCTATATATAGAAAGGAGGTTTTGTCATTTGAATCATCAAAGAATCATTCATTTGTGTAACATAAAGTAGGTTGCCCCCTCGAAGAGGCTGAATTATAAGGCATTGATCTATCTTTTCTATCTTTTTGTGAGTTGGTTTCATAACATTTAGTATCGGAGCTTTGGATTCTAGGGTTTCGCTGCTCCAAATAGGTCATCGTGGCATTTTTGCTATAACTTTTTTTTTCTGCGACGTTTCAGAAGAGAAAAAAGAAAAACCCATTTGAGACGAAATCATACTGAAGCTCGGGTCTGAATTTCAAAGCTTTTCGCACTATATTTGCGGAGATATGATCTGAGGAAGTTGGTCTTTTTGCAAACTCCTGAATTACATTCCAAACAGGTGACCTGGGGAAAATCGTCATAACTTTCTCTCTGAGCATCGGATTGAAATTTCATAAGAAGGTACAGAAAGAGAACAGACTGTAGTTTCTTGTATATATTTTTCAGAGCCAAAGGGTGAAACAGGGACACGTGGCACGTCGTACAAATTCACTCTACTGAACTAGTCTATAATCAGGTCACTGTGGGAGATTTGGCATAACTCTTCCTTGGAGAATCCAATTGGGATCAGACTGGTGGCAGTGGAAAGAGGACACAGAGGGCTACTGCAGGTCACAATTTCAGAACTGGATGATGCGAAATTACAGAGATACATAAGAGGCAATATCGAGCTCCTACAAAGTGAAAAAAGGTGTGTAGATTTTTTTAAAATTTTGCTTAAGCTTGGTTTGAAAAATTATTTTGAAGGAATTCAAAGGGCATAGTAGAGAATTATTATCGGTAACTAATGCCCCGAGGAAAAAAAATGCAAACACCTAGTAAGCAACCTGAAAGCTCTAGCATGACTCATGAAGAAGAGGAAGAAATGCTACATGATATATCAAAATTACAAGACCAAGTGCAACAAATTTCATTGTCACAAAAGATAACAGAAGCTAAGATAGATGGCGTGGAATCTAATATAAAGGGCGTGGAAGCTAAGATGAATGGCATGGAAGCTAAGATTGACGATTTGAAGACAGATTTGACAAATTTTCTACAAGAAACACTTACTAATGGTGAAAGGGTAGTAAAGGAAACTCATGATGCAAACAAAAGAAATGTTAATCATGATTTCATAGACTCTAATGTTGGATCGAAGACCCACCATATTCCAAAAATCTATATGAGGAAGTTTGATGGCAAGGATCCCGCAACATGGATATTACAGATGGAGCAATTTTTTTATCTCAATAATGTGCAAAACACACAAAAGGTACGTATTGCAACTTTATATTTGGAACCAAGTCAGTTTGTATGGTATCAATGGCTTTGCTCTCGTAAACAAATTATCACTTGGGCAATTTTTACGGAAGAATTGACAGCACATTATGAGGATACAAAAAGCAACACTTTTTTTAGCCAATTGATAAGTCTCAAACAAAAGGGTTCAATAATGGAGCACATTGAGGAGTTCCAAAAATTGAACATAAGGGTAAAAATATTCCAGAGGAGCATAGGATTGATGTGTTCATAGGGACTTTAAAGGATAATATCCAACATGATGTTCGCCTTTGGGAACCTGATTCATTAGAGAAGGCATTCAGGTTAGCAAGAAAAATGGAAAGCAAAATTATGGCAACCAAGAAGCATACCACTCACAACTATAAAGATGGAAGTGTTGTTGCCCCTAGTCTTCCACAACCTATAAGTTTGACACCACAACAATTGGAAGAAAAAAGAGCAAAAGAGCTTTGTTACAGTTGTGATAGCAAATACACTAAAGGTCATAAGTGTGCTGAGAAGAAATTATTCTACATAGATTGTGAAGAGGAAGAAGAAAAGGAGCAAGAAAGGTCAAAAGAAGAGGATATACTCCAGGAACAAAGCCTAGATAAAGAAGAAATGAATCTGACCATATCTTGTAATGCATTGGCTGGAATTACCACTCCTCAAACCATCAAGATAGAAGGACAAATCAAGAAGAAAAAGGTAATAGTGTTGATTGATTCAGGAAGTACCCACAATTTTATTCATTGTAAGGTAGCAAAATAATTGAATTGCTTCCTATATCCAACACCAGAGTGTCAAGTGATAGTTGCAAATGGAGGAACAATAAATTGCTCTGGAAAGTGCCATAATATCAAGCTATCCATGGGAGAATATGTATTGACTAGCCCAATGCTTTCCATTCCAATGGGAGGTGTTGATGTTGTACTAGGAGTCCAATGGCTACAATCCTTGGGTACAATAACTTTTAATTTTCAAGAACTTTTCATGAAATTTTATGCGGAAGGAAAGGAAGTTGAATTAAGGGGTATTGCAAGGAAACCAGGAAAGATAATTAGCTCTAATGGTATGACAAAGCTTCTAAAAAAGGAACAAAGAGGTGTAATTGCCCAATTATGTTCACTAGATGTTTCCACATCAAAATCATCTATTTCTCCAAATCTCCAAAAAGTCTTGGACAATCATTCCAAGGTATTTGAGACTCCCAAAGGTCTCCCACCTATTCGTGATCATGATCATGCTATTCATCTGATTCCAGGAAGTGTTCCTCCAAACATCAGGCCGTACAGATATCCCTATGCCCAAAAGAGTGAAATTGAACGTATGGTTGCAGAAATGCTAGAGGCTGGTATAATTCAACCTAGTCAAAGTTCTTTCTCTGCTCCAGTAGTATTGGTGCACAAGAAGGATGGATCATGGCACGTGTCCAGATTATAGGGAGCTCAACAAGCTCACTATTAAAGATAAGTTTCCCATTCCTGTCATTGATGAATTACTGGATGAATTGCATGGATCAATTTACTTCACCAAGTTGGATCTTCGTTCAGGATATCATCAAATCAGAATGAAGACTGAAGACATTCTAAAAATAGCATTTAGAACTCATGAGGGTCATTATGAATTTTTGGTCATGCCTTTTGGCCTTACCAATGCACCTTCTACATTTCAAGGTTTGATGAATTCCATTTTCAAACCCTTCCTTAGAAAATTTGTGTTAGTATTTTTTATGATATACTAATCTACAGCAAGTCTTGGAAGGATCATGTTGAACATGTTGACAGGGTGCTACAACTATTGGAGGAGAAACAATTATATGCAAAAAGATCCAAATGTTTCTTTGGAGTACAAGAGGTGGAATATCTGGGTCATATTGTATCTCATGAAGGAGTTAAGGTAGACCCTAGCAAAATTAAAGCCATTAAGGAATGGAAAATCCCCACATCCATAAAGCATCTGCGAGGATTTCTCGGGTTGACAGGGTATTATCGCAAGTTTGTTAAGAATTATGGGAGAATAGCAGCACCTCTAACAACATTATTGAAGAAAGATGCATTTTCATGGACTCCAGAAGCAACAAAGGCCTTTGAACATCTTAAAGAGGCAATGTGCCAAGCACCGGTCTTAGCTACACCGGACTTCACAAAAACCTTTATTGTGGAATGTGATGCTTCAGGAAATGGAATTGGTGTTGTTTTAATGCAAGATGAAAGACCCATTGCTTTTGAAAGTCGTCCAATCAAGGGAAAGTTTTTACACAAAGCTATTTATGAGAAGGAAATGTTGGCAATACTACATGCACTTAAGAAATGGCGACCCTACCTAATGGGAAGACACTTCAAGGTAAAAAGGGATCATGATAGCCTTAAATACTTTTTAGAACAAAGATTATCCTCTGAAGAGCAACAAAAGTGGGTCACAAAGATGTTGGGTTATGACTTTGAAATCATCTACAAAAAGGGAAGCAAAATGTGGTGGCAGATGCACTCTCAAGAAAGGATGAGGATGTGGAAGCATTGTTGTGCGCCATTTCTATTATCCAACCAAATTGGATAAACGAAGCAAGGGAGGAATGGAAGAATGATGAAGAAGTGTGGGCACTTATTCGAAAGTTACAACAAGATTCCAGTACATCTGAAACATTTAGCTGGAAAAATGATTCGTTATGGTACAAAGATTGCTTATACCTCTGTAAGAATTCCCAACTCAAACAAAAGATTCTTATGGAATTGCACACTTCTCCCTTAGGAGGGCACTCAGGATTTTTAAAAACTTACCACAAGGTTAAGAAGGAATTTTTTTGGGATGGCCTTAAATCGGATATTCAAAAGTTTGTGGCAGAATGTTTGGTTTGCCAACAAAATAAAGTTGAAACAATTAAGACCCCGGGTCTATTACAACCTTTATCCATTCCAAACCAATGTTGGGAGGAGGTTTCAATGGATTTTATCACAGGTTTACCCACGTCTGAGGGAAAGAGTGTCATCATGGTGGTAGTTAACAGACTTACCAAGTATGCACACTTTTGTGCATTATCACATCCATTTAAAGCTAGTACAGTTTCTACTGCATTTATGGAAACAATTCAAAAGCTACATGGAAACCCAAAGATTATTGTAAGTGACAGGGATCCCATTTTCACTGGAAATTTTTGGACAGAATTATTTTCTTGTCTCGGTACTCAGTTAGCTCATAGCTCATCTTATCATCCTCAATCTGATGGGAAAACTGAGATAGTAAACAAATGTTTGGAAGGATACCTTCGTTGCTTTGTATCTAATAAACAAACACAATGGGTCAAATGGTTGCCTCTGGCTGAATGGTGGTATAACACTTCCTTCCATACAGCAACAAAAATGACCCCATTTATGGCACTTTATGGATATCAGCCACCATCCATCACATCATATTTAAGAGAAAATTCTAAGGTTCAAGCAGTGGAACATCACATCGAGCATCAACAACAAGTCCTCCAACTCTTAAAGGATAACCTCGTGTTGGCACAGAATAGAATGAAACAACAGGCAGATCAACATCGCAGCGAAAGAAGTTTTGATGTAGGTGATTGGGTATTCCTACGGCTACAACCATATAAACAAATGTCCCTTAAGCAAGCTAAGAAGGATAATAAATTATCACCAAAGTATTATGGTCTGTACAAGGTGTTGCAAAAGATTGGTACTATGGCATACAAATTGGAGCTTCCTGCAGCTTCTCGAGTGCACCCAGTTTTCCATGTTTCATGTTTAAAGAAGGTTATAGGCGACAAGCTCCTAGTTCAAACAATATTGCCAGAACTTGACGAGGAAGGAAAAATTATATTGGAACCGGAAGCAGTCACAGAAACAAGAACTTGACAACTACGAAATCGATCAATTTCAGAGTATCTCATCAAGTGGAAGAACTTATCTGCTGAAGATTCCACATGGGAGGATGAGAATTTTATGTAGAAGCATCCAGAACTACTCAAGTGTTGAGGACAACACTTTTTTGAAGGAGAGGGGCATGTTAGGTCCCTATAATACTAGTGATTACCCCATTACTATTGTAGTTATTTCCCTTATTAATATTTTTGTGCCCGTATTGTCCCCATATTGTTATTACTGTGCCCCATAGAATTCCTCTATTGTTATTTTTGTGCCTTTATATTATTATTGTTAGGTCGGCTAGGTTATATTGTGACTCCTTAGACTCCTATATATAGAAAGGAGGTTTTGTCATTTGAATCATCAAAGAATCATTCATTTGTGTAATATAAAATAGGTTTCCCCCTCGAAGAGGCTGAATTCTAAGGCGTTGATCTATCTTTTCTATCTTTTTGTGAGCTGGTCTCATAACATCTTCACATTCATCACCTTCATCATCCTTATAGGAGGGGTGAGTAGTTGTTTAAGGAGTTCAAGAAAGTCAATCCACCTACATTCGATGGAGAGATGAAGAAGTTAGAAGATGCAGAGGAATGGTTGCTTGAGATGAATAAATTATTCAGATTGCATAGTTATTTAGAGAACAAGAAAACCAAGGTAGCCACGTTCAGTCTCAAAGGGAAAGAAAACATTTGGTGGGAAGATGTGAATAATTTCAAGGGCATTCAAGAAGAAGATGTTATTTGGGATGAGTTTGAGAGACTCTTCAAGAAGAATTTGTCTGAAGGTACTATGATGATAGAGCTAAGGAGTTTTATGAGTTGCATATGGGTTCTATGATAGATGATGAGTACACTAGCAGGTTCCTAGAGTTGTTGAGGTATGTGCCTTACCCCAAGGGTGAGAAGGCTAAGATTCATAGATTCATTAGTAGATTACTATTAGCATATAGAGACCCGATTGAGTTTGATGACCCTAGATCATTGGAGGAAGCCATCAGGAAGCTAAAGCATTGTGATGAGCAGTCAAAACGCAAAGCTGAGCCTAAGCATGACTTTAAAGGAAATGAGAAAATTAAAGGGAAGTGTCCATTGAAGTGGGGAAGTCCTCAGGATGCAGGCGACAAAGAAAATTTGGTTCCTTATAATAAGTTTAATGTAGTTGACAAGGGAAATGGGTCGCATCCTGGAGAGCAATAGAATAGAGGTGATGGTAGGGGACCTTTGGAGTGTTGGATATGTGGAAAAGATCATCACAAGAAGGATTGTCCATTGTACCAGGGTGGTAGGCATTAGATATACAGTGCTCAGGAGGTGCAGATAGTTGGAGATGTTGGTCATATCATTCTTCAGATTTATTTAGTTGTGGAAAAAAAGCAGAAAGATCATCAGGCATCCATTATTGAGATGGAAGGTACGCATTGTGGTCGAGTTATTTCTATTTTGATTGATCCTCGATCTAATTATAGTTATTTTAATCCTGACCTGGTCGATAAGTGTGGCTTGAGAAAATAAGTGCATGCAGAGTCTTGGTTGGTGCAGTTAGCTATAGGTACTAAGAAGAGAGTTCATCATTGGGTAACAGCTTGTGCATTTGAGCTTAACGGTATGCCTACAACAACACATCTGAGTGTATTGCCATTGGGATCATATGGTATGCTTTTCGATATGGATTGGTTGTACCTTCACAGTACCAAGGTAGATTTTTATGACAAGGCTATTGAGTGCCTAGATGATAATGGGGAAAAGAGAATTTTTCAAGGAAAGACGAAGTGAGTATGGTCACCACTATGCAGGTTAAGCACAGTTGCAAGAAAGGATTTTTGATGTTTGCAGTCCATATATCTAGTGACAAGGGTAAGGATGTTGAGGATGAAAAATATTCAAGAGGTACCCTATATTATAGCAGTTTCAGGATGTGTTTCTGGCAGAGATTCTAGAATTTCCTCCCCACAAGGAAGTGAACTTTTCTATTGAGTTGGTACCAGGAACAGCACCAACATCAAAGGCACCTTACAGGATGAGCACACCAAATTTAGTAGAGTTGAAGTTGCAGTTGAAGAAAATGCTTGATAAGGGATATATTAGGCCAAGTGTATCGCCTTGGGGTGTACCAGTATTGTTCGTGAAGAATAAGGACGGTAATCTCAGGTTCTGCATTGATTATAACAACTGAACAAGGTGACGATCAAGAACATGTAATTATTACCGAGGATTTATTATTTGTTTGATTAGGTTAAGAGAGAAGTAGTGTTCTCTAAGATTGATATGAGATCAGGATACCATCAGGTATGCATCAAAGAAGAGGGCATCTACAGATTGTTTTCAGGACCGAGTATGGCCATTATGAGTTTGTTGTAGTTCCATTCGGTTTGACTAATGCTCCAACTACTTTTATGTGCTTGATGAACAGTGTGTTGTGCCCTTATCTGGACAAGTTTGTTATTGTATTCATTGATGACATTTTTATAAATTCGAAGATTGAGGAACAGAAAGCCGAGCATTTAGCACAGTGTTGAGATTGCTAAGAGAGCATCAGTTGTATGCCAAGATTAGCAAGTGCAGTTTCTTTCAAACATAGGTACATTACTTAGGATATGTTTTTTCCAAGGAAGGCATAGCAGTAGATCCAGAAAAGATAAGGGCTATCATGGAGTGGGAAACTCCTAAGAATGTGGATGAAGTAAGATCATTTATGGGGTTATCAAGTTACTACAGGAGGTTCATCAGGAACTTCTCATGTATTACATATCCCATTACATCTTTGTAGAGGAAAGGGAAGACATTTTAATGGACAGAGGAATGTGCAACCAGTTTTGAGCAGTTCAAGCAATTGTTGAAAAATGTTCCAGTTCTTAAGATTGTATATCTAGATAAAGAGTTCGTGGTGTGTACAGATGCCTTCAAGAGAGGACTTGTTGGAGTCTTGATGCAAGAGGGATAGGTGGTAAGACATGAGTCTAAGAAATTGAATGAGCACGAGCAGAACTATGTGACTCATGATCTTGAGTTGGCATCTATTATACATGCATTGAATATGTGGAAACATTATCTTCTTGGAAGGAGATTCGTATTAATGAGTGACCACGGTGGGTTGAGATATCTATTTGACCAACTAAATCTAAATGTTAGGCAAGCTACATGGTTGGCCACCCTTAGTGAATTTGACTATGAGATCAGATACAGCAAGGGTAAGGAGAACACAGTTGTAGATGCTCTCAGTAGGAGAGTGTAGATGAACCATATTGCAACAGTGAGCCTGTATGGGAATGATTTACAGGATCATATATTACAGGTAGGACAACAGGATGACATGTATAGAAAGCTTAGGCATATGTTACAGCAGCAGGGTACAGGTGACCAGGATGTGCACTATCATCTAATGACATAGGGCTTGGTGAGATTTAGGGAGAGGATCTATGTGTCAGATGACAGTGGACTCTAGAAGCTTATCTTGAGGGAGCTTCATGTCAAGCCATATTAAGGTCACCCAGGATACCAGAAGATTTTGACAACAGTGAATAATTTCTACCATTGGTTGAATCTGAAGAACTGCCAAAGTTCATGGCTAAATGTTTGGATTGTCAGTAGGTGAAATCCGAGTGTAAGCATCTAGGTGGATTTCTTTAGCCTATTCTAATTCTAGAATGGAATGGGAGGTTATTTCCATGGACTTCATTACATGTATTCCAAGGACATTGAGGCAACATAATTATATCATGGTTGTGGTCGACATGCTGAGCAAGGTAGCTCACTTTATTCCTGTGAAGACTACTTATTTAGCTAGTGAGGTGGCACAGGTCCTCATCAGATATATCGTGAGATTGCATGGTGTTCCAAATAAGATTGTGTTGGACAGGGATGTGAAGTTCACTTCCAAGTTTTGGAAAGATTTGTTTGTAGGTTTGGGGACAGAGTTGGCATTTAGTACAACTTATCATCCGCGAACAGATGGACAAATAGAGAGGGTCAATAAGATTCTGGAGGATATTCTTAGGATGTATGTGATGCGTCAGCAGAGGAGATGGGAGGAGTACCTTCCATTGGTCGAGTTTTCTTACGACATTGGTTATCAAGAATCACTGAGGATGCATCTGTTTGAGGCATTATATGGGCAGAGTTGTAATACTTCCATCAAATGGAGTGATCTAGTGAACAAGGTATTCATAGGACCAAACATGTTGCAGACATGGAATAGGAAATGCGGGTTATAAAGAAGAATCTAAAGGCAACACAGGACAGGAAGAAGAGTTATGTAGACCATCACAAGGAATTTAAGGAGTTTTAGGTTGGGGAGCATGTGTATTTGCACATCAAGCCAAAGAAGAGCTCCTTGAGGACTGGATCATTTGCCAAGTTTGCACCACGGTATTGTGGGCCTTTTGATATCCTTGACAGGATTAGACCACTGGCCTATAGACTTGCACTATCTCCGATAGTGAAAGTCCATGATGTTTTCCATGTTTCATTGCTTAAGAGATATTCAAAGGATGTTGATAATGTTATTTATTGGTTTGTATTGCAGATGGAACCAAGAGGATAATTCCAACTAGAACCTCAATGCATATTGCAGTGGAAACAACTCAGGCTCTGGAATAGAGAAATTGAGCAAGTTAAAGTGTAGTGGAAGCACTTTGAGCCCGATGAAGCTACATGGGAGATGGTTGATCAGATGTGGGCTATGTATCCTTCATTGTTTTTTAGTTGAGGCAAAGAAGTTTTTGTATATGTACATATGCATGTATGGTTCTTATTTTAGATATTGCAATGAGTTGTGTTATAAAGCTCCAATAAGTGGTATGGTTATCATGTTGTCACATTTTTCATGATGGTTTTGCTTTAGAGCAGGTTGTTCATTGTAAATACTTCAACGAGATAAGTTATATAGCTCCATGGGAAATATGTTATGTTTTTTAGTGGTTTGTTGCTTGTAGGTGTCATAGAATATCGAGGATGGTCTTCCCCTAAGAGGGATGGGTCTCTAACATCCCCCGGTTAATATTTCGTGTAATAAAGTTAATAAAGAAAAAATAAGACCAAGGTCATGGGACATATATTCCAATATAAATGTTGGGAAAAGTATCCTAGTGGGCATCACTTGTTGTGTTTATGGCTAAGGGTAAATTGGGAAAGGAAATGGAAAAGGCTTTGAAAAGGAAAAGAGACATTAATTAGCATATTATTTATGAAAATAAAGGAAATTAGGAGAAAAGGGAGGTGAAAGGGCACAAGTTGCATGTCAGGAGGAAAATGAAGGAAAATAAGGGGAAAATGAAGAAATTAGAGGCATCAAGAATAAAAACAAATTAGAGCATCGGTTGTAGCTTTTTGTCAGTTTAGTTTTGGAGTTAGTCTCAAAGAGGAAAAGAGCACCAAGAGGAGAAGGAAAACAAGTAAGCAAAGGAAGGACAAGGGAAGCAAAGGAAGGAGAAGGAAGGTAAAGGAAACAAGGATCAAGCAAGGATAGGTTGGATCAAACATCTTCAGCATGAATACTTGCAGGTAACAGATTGCATGTATGATTTCCTAGCTAATTTTGGCATGCATGGAATATGCATGTGTGTATTTTGGTTTCTTTGTTGTCGATGGCATGGATTTTGCCGATTTGTGACAGTGGTTTCAGCCTTGCCTTACCATTTTTGGATAGCCATGGTGTGATGGGATTCTTTCTTGGTAGAGATTTGGATTTCTAGAAGGTCTTGGATCCGAGTGAGGTGGTCTCAGGAAAATCCCAAGGGTTGGGGGAGGAGATGGTTTTCTCTGGGAAGCCCTCAACAGGTGGGTGGAGATAGGAAAACTCCTCAAGGGATGGTGAAGAAATTATGAGGCATCGAAGCTCGGTTTGGTTTTGTGATCTTGGGACTGGTTTAGGTGAGATCACAGTATGGTGAGGGTGGAGGTGGTTTAACCTTTGGATTCCCTTGGTTGTTTATGGATTGGTTTATCTCATGAGATCCCACATTCATGCTTGGAATATGGCACGAGGATGATTGGTTGAAAGAAAGATTTGATTCATCCCAATCTATGGTTGGGTGGTACATGGAAGTCCCTGACTTGGTTGGCTTTTGCATATGGTTAATAAGAGCTAAGTTCCTCTTTATTTTGATGAGTAAATGTACTTGTTATTATGTGGCTTTAATGGTTGTTTTATCATTGTTATTTATTTGGTTATATGTTGGTTATAAGCATGGTTAATTGACAATTCTAAGTATGGCTCTTATCACATTTCCATTAATGAATGTCTGGTTAATGAATGCATGACCTAATTGGTGTTATGACAACTATAGTGAGAAGGAAATTGTCTTTCTTGTTTAACCTCAGATAAGTTCCAGATCCCTATGTTCATATTTGCATTCATGATCTGTAGGTTGCATGTTTACCATGTGTTTGATGAAATGTCGGTACTGGTTGGGAGGGATCCGGTGAAGTCCTGGTTCAATTTTTGGTTTATAAGCTTCATTTCTATGTTATTTCTTATTTCTGGAAGCTTCACTAAGTTTTGGGCAGAGGCCTGAGTCCTAGAACTGAAAAAGTGGCTTAGAATTCAAGGTCGTTGTCATAGAACTCACTGGGAAAGTCCACATTTGATGGCAGACAATATTATGGGAGTGATTGAGGCTCTAGGTCAGTGAAAAAGAGAGTTATCTCAGGGGTTGGACACCTAAAGGGGTTGGGTTTCTCTTAGAGGTCTTGTAGCACCTGAGGGAAGTCAGTAAGGTCTCAAGTTGTCAACTCCATTTCCTTAAGGTCATATAGGAGGTTGAGTCTTATCATAGTGACCCTCAACTCATATTTACCCCAGGCAAGCTAATGAAAGTGGGTAAATGGGGGAGGAGAAGGTTATAGGGTGGTATTAGAGAGGGTTATGCTCTCTTTGGGTAAAATATAATGTTGTTAAGGTTATGGTTGTCATGCATGGGGTCATGGTATATAGTTGGTATGGTCATGCATGGTTTTTTTATATTGATATGATTATGATTATATATATATATATATATATATATATATATATATATATATATTATGTTAATGTGGACTAATTTTGTAGATCAGATAAGCCTCCCTTGAACATCAATGAGGTATATTTTTTATTTTGGTATCTATTTGGATTATCTGACATGGCTTACTTGTAGGAAGAAGAGAATCAGAGATGACGAGAAAAATGGTATACTATAGTTCCTTTGACTCTCCCTACATATTAGTTGGAAAATAAGGAGGAGAGCATTCTCCTTATATAGCAGATACATTGAGGAGTTTGAAGGCAGAGATTAGAAGTTTCAAAGTGGACAATGACAGGTTGGTTGAGGCTTAAAAAAGAATTGCAAGGGATCAAGAGAAGTAGGAAGAGGTTAATGCAATGATTCTTCAGAGCTTGTCATAGTTGCAGAGATAGGGACGGTTGAGGATCAATCAAGAATAGGAAGAGAAAATTAATGGAGCCTGTGGTAGCAGGTCTTGATTCAGATATAGGTTGGATAAAGGGGATACAATTTGCGGTGGTATATAACTGGATACACATGACAGGAGGAATGATATGTATGGCCATCATTCTAGTTCCTCATTCAGGAGACATCATCATAGTCATCACTTTCATCATCCTTATAGGAGGGGTGAGTACTTGGATGAGGAGTTCAAGAAATTCAAGACACCTACATTCGATGGAGAGATGAAGAATTCAGAAGATGCAGAGGCATGGTTTCTTGCGATGAAGAAATTATTCAGATTGCATAGCCATTCAAAGAACATGAAAGCCAAGATAGCCACCTTCAGTCTGAAAGGGAAAGAAAATATTTGGTGGGAATATGTGAAGAATTCCAAGGGAATTCGGGAAGAAGAGTTGATCTAGGATGGGTTTGAGAGACTCTTCTAGAAGAAGTACTTGTCTAATAGGTACTATGATGACATAGCTAAGGAGTTCTCTGAGCTGTAGATGGGTTC
Source organism: Pinus tabuliformis (assembly GCA_031772625.1). NCBI lineage: Eukaryota > Viridiplantae > Streptophyta > Pinopsida > Pinales > Pinaceae > Pinus > Pinus tabuliformis. The sequence continues at coordinate 215,083,637 of CM062805.1, forward strand.
TATGACATATGGTGAGTACACTAACAGGTTCCTGGAGCTATTGAGGTATGTGCCTTACCTCAAGGATGAGAAGGCTCTCTATGAAAGTGGTCTCCCTATCTCTCTTATTAGAAAACACATCAATAGAATAAGAAATATCTCTCTATCTCATATATATATGTGTGTGTGTGTGTGTGTGTGTTATAAAACCTTTTGTTTAAATGCCACATGTCAACTCCATATAAATCATTGCATAAACTAGAAAACACCAATTAATGCAATAAGGAATACCTCTATGTTTATATACATACACACATTTTGTTTTTTATTAATATTTTTTAAATGTCAGATACCATCTGTATTAAGAATTGAATAAATTATACATCTCTCTCACAATGGAAAATGAAAATATAAGAAAAATTGATTTCAACTGCTTTATCTCTCTATATAATGTTGATATAAAATTATTTTACTTAATATGGAAATTGAGCTATTTTATTTATGGAAATTTTATTTTATATATATAACACACCACATATCAAATAAACATAGAATGAATTACATATCTCTTTCACGCTTTTTTTTTTCACTGTAAGCAAGTAAGAAACTTTATATTAGCAAAAATATGTTACATATAATTCAATCCTAAAGTCATTGTGAGGCCTAGAGCCGAGACTAAACTAAGAAGAGCTAGATGTGGACCATCTGCCCATGAAGGGTAAACTAGATGGTCCCTTAAAGTGAATAGAGGTATGACAGAGTAACATGGACCATGCAAAAATCAAAAGAGAGTTTACAAAAATAACTTTTGTCGAGATTCCTACAGGAGTGGCCATCAAAACTAAAGCCATGTAGTGAGCTAAGGAGGAAAAAAAACAAATTAAACTAAATAGAAAACATTTTCAAACCACCTTCTTTCCCAGTGCCAGATGGAGCTTGTTGCGCTTTGTTGAATATTCCTACTTCGTCGATGCTTGCAATGCCGTAAAACTCATCATCCACATTTTCATCAACTATGAGGCATCCATAAGAGCTTGTGTCTTGCTGAGAGGGCTCTTTGATGGCAGTCTGGGTGACATTGGACAGGGATTGCTTTGAGTTTCATGCCTTTGCTTCAAGATTTTGGCTTATAGAACCTTAGACAATAGGACCTTTGTCTTTCTCTTCACCTACCAAGAGATCAAGGAGAGGAGGGGAGCAAGGCTAGTGGGTAGAATTACTATCCTCATAACTTTCCAAGCAACTGGAGGATGTTGAGGATATAAGAGTAGGAGGGAAGTCTATGCCAATGGATATGGAGAGATTGTGTAATGAGAGACGAGTTCTATTGAGTTGAGCATTTCTTTCTACCATCATTTTTGAGCACCTTCTCTAGATAACTCTGTTATGCTCCTATACCAATAGGTGTCATATTTCATGATGGACTGTTGAAATGCCAAATATGTTCATCCTTTCCATGCTGTAAAGGTTCCATATTTTCAGAAAAAAACAAAAAATTAAAAAATGAAAAGAGGGTATGCCCTAAAATAAAAATCAAAGGGCAAAAAGAATAAATTGGTCAAAAAGAAAGAAAATGAACCCCAAAGAAAAGACCAAGAAAGTGCGCTAATCCAAAATGCCACTACTGTCCTATTTTTGCAAAAGAATATCACTTGTGTGCAATCAGTTTACTCTTGCCACAGTTGATGGGTGACCAAATAGCTTAATCTTGACCAGTCCATGTTTAAATTTCTTGTTTTAGAACTAGAGAATAAGATCTGTCCAAACAGTTCAAGCTTGGCAGATAAGTAGTTAGGTAGAGAAGCAGAGGTGCTCAACAGTTAAATCTGAGCCCTTGGAAGAAATAAGGGCAGACTTAGATAGGATTACAGCTAAAAGAAAAGAAGAGAGTAAGGGTTTGCTAGTTCAAATGCACCCAATCAAAAAGGAAGAAAAAATGTTAGGTGTATTAGGCTGGGTAGGCAGTTTTGATGTTGGAGAAGCAGGTTTGTGAACAAATTTTGTCTTTTTAAGATGTTGCATCTCATGGATATCATAAATGCCATGGCAAGGTGGCTATGAAATAGTTGGAGCATGACTAATTTCCCTTCTCATTCCTCCAAAAAACATTTACTAACCTCCCCTCAAGGACATTGAGATCTGCTCAGTGTTCCTAGTTCACTTCATTTCATGAGAAAGACTAAGTGAAATTCTTGGTTTACTTAAGAGAACTAAGCCACATTACTTGTGTAAAAATCCTTTTCTTCCATTATGCTAAGTCTCTAAAATTCATGACTTCAATTCTTTTCATTTCCCTAAAATCTAAGTTCCACTTTTTTGACTTAGTGCTTTGTTTGAAAATATTTCTCATTATTAACATATTAACTTTACTATATAGTTCCTATATAAATGTTTTCCCTACCCCTATTATATAAAATACATAAAAAAAAACCCAAAAAGACTTAAATATCCCGACCCCCGACGATAATAGCCATATATTAATGTTTTAAGGGGGTCCAAGGTTTATCCGAAACCTTATGGACAACCCTCCCCGCGCGTGCATATAAACATTGGGATTCATTCAACATTCGGTTAAATGAATAACCAACCCACCCGACAAACCCAAAGTTGAAATACACTGCAAAACCTTACAAAATGTTGAATTATATGGCAGGTCCCCACGCCGTACCCCTCCGCCAACTCTGTCCACTCTCGACCGTCCGATCCGGGCTTTCCCATCGGACGACCCACAGCGATATCGAAACCCCTCCGATGACCGAACATTAGCCTCCGGGAAAATGGCGGTTTTGCCGTCGTACAAGAACCACATGGCGCCCGCTCGGGACTATCGCGACCCCTCCACCCAAAACAGCTTTTGTCCAAAAGCAGTGTGGGATAATACCATATACCGCCCTTCGCTTCCTCCTGGTGACGTAGTCACCCACGTCATCACCCACGTCGTCTGCCACCTCACCTTCGCATCATCCGCTGTGTCAACCGCCACATCACTGCCAAGTCAGCCTCCGTACCCTCGCTACACGAAAAATATTACGTCATGCTGACGTCACCCAACCGAAGCGTGCCAAAACCCGCCAAAATCAATTTTTTGTCAAAAAGGCGTAAAATGTCATTTTTCGTTCATTTCTATTTGTTTCTTCTGCGCGACTTCTGCATGTTGTTTCACGTCCAAAGCAGCATTTTGACTACACAGTCCGCCACCCAGCTCGGTCTGCCACCTACATTTTGCACAAGGCGTCCATTAAAACAGGTATTTACCCAAATTTTTCTCCCAAACCTCATTTTTTCTAGTTTTCTCTATAAATTCGCCAAAAACACCCAAATTTGAATTAGAAACACTGAGCTGCATTCAAACCCGCGCACTGTAACCTCTGTTTTTATCCATTTTACCGGGAAATCCTTCAAACTCCATCCCCCACTGCAAAATTCGCCCACTAAGCTAAATTCAAGCTCATTTCGGCCTACAATTCCCGCAGAAAGGACCCAAAAGTATCATTTTACCTACTGTTGCTGTAAAAACTCAAGCTTCAAGTTGAAAAATCACAAGATAATTTAACTAATGGAGGCTCCAGTGGCCCTCAATGTTGCCCCCCTTAATGCACCACACAAAGAATTGGAATGGTTGCCCCTTGCTAACAGAGATTTCCAGATTAATGACTTAATTGGTGACAAGCCTCACCTCCAAGCAGTTTGTGAAATTAGGAATAGCTACCGCAGCAATGCTAATGTCTATGGAATTTGGGAGTCCAACATGCCCATATATTACCTCCCCTCAGTAAATGTGCTTCCTGATATCATCCACTTATGTTGTGCCAATTATGATCCCACTCAAAGAGAAGTTATGGCTCCATCTGGGACTGTCCTCTTCTATATTACCCCTGAATCCATCAATGAGATGCTACACTTTAAGCCAACTCAGCCTCTGGCCCCTCTCTCCATGGGATTCTTGCTTGACCAAGGTGCCAAACTGCCCAGTTCAGAGATAACCAGAATAGCTCAATTATTCATGAAACCAAATTGCCAGCCCCAGCAACCTCCTCCTTATCTGCATTCATGGTTCACTGAAGCAGGGAGATTCATTGTAGATATGATATCCTACATCTTGGGATTTAAAACCAGTGAGTATGTTGATGAGACTACCTTAGTTTTGTTGTCCATGTTTACTCTAGGACAACCCCCTGCTGTCAAATATGATTATGCCACCTTCATAGCTAATAAGATCCATGAGAAATTCATGAGCCTAGACAGAGAAAGAGTGTTCAAATACACATCATACATATATCATCTGCTGTTGTACAATCAACCAGATAGTTTTCAAATTCCCCTTAGAAAACTGGATCTCAAAGGAGAGAGAAGGTCTGTAATCTTCTGGACCTCAGTCTTCCACCGTGCTAGTGACTCCCCTTATACTTATTGTGAATTCATTGACATGTTCATACACCCAGCCTCTTCTTTATTGATGACAACTCCTGCCAGACTCTCTGGTGAAATGCAGAAAATTTTACATCTCTTAAAAGGCTACAGTATATGTGACTAGTACTTTTACCAGAATCACATTGAGATCAGGATATATGGCTGTGAGTTGTGCCCCTATAAGCTGCCAAAATATGTGCCTATGAGACTGTTTTCCCTGGAATACTTTAGGCAATTTATTAGCTCAGATTTGACTCATTTCTATGTTGTCAAGAAAAAGGCACAGTTGAAAATAAGAAATCAATTGGACCCATTTGTCTTCAATAAAAGGGAAGCCTGGGAGGAGGCTGACAAGATTTTAGGGGAGAAACTTAAGTTGAAACAAAGTTTTTATTGGGCACCTTATGACCCTGATCATTTCATAAGTTATAGAAAAGTGAAAAACAAGCTAACAGCATATGTTCACCACAAGATCCCTGAAATTCAACAATATGCTAACCAACAAGAATGGGTAGAAGGCACATTAATTGAAGAGATTACTGAGGAAGAAAAATTGGAAAAAGCCATGAAAGAGCTTGAAAAAACGCTTGACCTGGACTCTTTTGGACAGGTATCCTTCAAGCTGCCTCAGCACACAGGAGGTGATACATCTTTTGCCGGGACTTCTCAGCAGCCCACACAAAAAGCCAGCACAGGGTCAGCAAAGGGCAAAGAGGTAATAGGTTCAGAGCAGGACATAATGACAGACCAACCAGCTACATCAAAGGAACAAGGCCAAGGGTAGGTTCCTCCAGCTCAAACAAAAGCACCAGAAATCCTTGTACTACAAACTCCTCTAAATGAGGAAAGAGGCAAGAAAAGGGACAGGCAAGAAGACACACCGATCAGCGGTTCTGCAGAGCAACTAGGGGAGAAAAGGCAAAGATTGAACCCCTTATCAGAGGAGGAATTCATTCAGGAGACCACAGAAAGTCTAAGGGAAGAAAGAGTAGTCAGCCAGGATACATCCCCGGTCACAGAAACATCGGCCAGTTCACATAGGCAGGAGATTGGAAGACAACATAGTGTGGAATTTTCTTCTGCCAGGCCACAAGGCAGGCAAGGCTCTGACATTAAGAGAACATTTACTGAAATAAAGGCAAAGAATGAGCCAATAAGAATTCAACTTTATAATCACTTGCTGAAGATGGCCCCCACAAATCAACAAAGGTTAATGTCAGCATATGACATTCAAGAAGGAAAGATGATCCTGAGTCACTTCAAGCCCAAAATGCAGCAACCACAGTCAGCTGTTGATTACATCAGGACCAATCTGGAAGTATTAGCCAAAGACATTCAACCAATGGACCAGATTGAGTTGCATAAACAAATTGGAGAAATGGTATACTCCACATTGGCAAATAAGGCATTATTGGCCCACAAATTGCATAATTCTTTAAATAATACCTTTACCCAATTGGAGTTGGAAAAATCTTCTTCTTTAGCCAAGGATAACAGAATCAAGTCCTTGGAAGAGATTATCATAGAGCTGGGACATGATCCCAAGGATGCCAAAGGCATCAAAGCATTAATAAAAAAGAAGGAAGAAGACATTGCAGCTCTCAGGAAGCAGCTCAAGCTACCCATTACCATGCATCCCCAAACTACAGAGATTGTTGAACAAAAATCACAAGAAGATACGATGGACCTGTTAATGAAAATGAATGAGAGATTAGCAGAAACGGAGAAGGCATTGGAGAAAGCACTGCAAGGAAAGCAGGGAGAGTCCACCTCCTAGCCTTCTCAAACAGCTCTGATAATTACAACTGCTCCTTCTACAGTCACAACAGCAATCCCTCCTACTGTCCCGGCATCAACAACACCAAGTACTTCAACAACAACTGCAGCAAGCAGCAGTACTACCATGACTACTGAGGAAATGATAAAGGCTATGGAGGATCTAAGACTCCAAGTATCAGAATTAAAGGATGCTAAAGAGAAGTTGGCCAAGTTGGAAATAAGTTATGACAAATCTAAAATGACTGTGGTAGAAAAAACAAGGGAGGTAAAAGCATTATAGAATAAAGTAAAGGCATTGGAAAAAGACCTCTCCTTAGACAAGCCTCTGGGAGAAATCAGGGGCATTTTTTGGGCCAAAATTAGCCAATCCATCACTAATATATGGACATCAATACAAATAATTCATGAGCAGATTGATTTGGTAACAGTAGCTCAAGAAGAAATTCAAAAGGCCAGGGATTCATTGGGACACATGCCCGAACAGGCCAATAGACTAATACAGTTTTTGAACACCCACACCAAGGAACAACTGGCAGCACTGGATATCAAGGATAGGACAAGAACCATCCTAAAAATTAAAAGAGTTCTAACCATGAGGAACTTCATACAAAATTTGGAGAGGAAGTGCTAGGACATGCAAATGGAGATAAATGCATTCACACAGAAGTTTACATCTTTGGAGGAAAAGGGTCTACCCAGTTTATTAACTAATGACTACAGACTGATGACACATGCAGACTATGTACACAGGTTGAATACATATGTGGATAATCAAGTCATAGCATCATCAAGTTCTGCAGGAGAGAAGGCACTCCCATCTGGACAGAGCCTGTATGATAATTTAGAAAATCTGTTTTTTATTGAACATGAAGTAAGACATCTTTTCACAGTCCAGCGCACTTTCTTCAGGTACACGGATGTTGATGAAACTCTAATAAAAATGCGCAGACACCAATTACCAGATGACCAGTGGTGGCAGAGTATGCTGGAAATTTTGTAGGGGGATTTCAAACTTTGGTTTATTTTTCCCAGAACACATCAGATATCATAAAGTGGAGAAAGGAGCAGATAAAAACCGCGCTGGGCAATGGTCTATTAAAGCGCAATCAAAGCACCCAAAAAAGTAACGCTAGCAGCGCGGAATGTCATTAAAGTATCTATTGGCCGACCCGCTGAGCAAATAATCAATGCATCTCACCAACTGAGCGGCCAGCACAGCATCTCTTACTCCTGCATTCATTTCTCTCTGTTCCCAAGATCATTTACTGCTCCTGTAAAGTAGGTGAAAGAAGTTATTGATAGATATTATCTCATTGAGATATTTTGTAAACATTTTTGTACAAATACCTCCCCAAGCTAAGTATTAGGGGTTGGTGATATCATTCTGGAACTGCGCTTTAATTTTGAGAACTCTTCTGAATAAAAGGTTGCTGGAATGCTTTGCTGCTGAACTCTCTGGTTGTGGAGTTGATGGCAGAAGACTATGTTGTAGAATTCTCGAATTATTTCATGGATCAATAAGTCTTTTAAACTCATGTTTTACTGTTTCTGTGTTTTATATATCATTTATATATCATATTCTGAATAACAGGGGAAAAGAATAACCCAGAACTTGCTTAACTATACTCTGTGTTCAATCCCTATTATTTTTTATGTTTTCTTCAGAATTAGCATAAGTAGGAATTCTTAACTGCTCCTGTTTCCCTGGTTCTTACACCTTGAATATAACTAAGGAATTCAATACTGCTCCTTAGCAATATTCATTCACTTTCCCTCTGTCAGCATGATGAAGGATTCTTAGTTTCCCTTCACCCCCTGACCCCATTCCACCTGATTCCAGCTTACAATTTGTTTTGTGGTTAATTACCTTGCTCTGTAGTACCTCCCTCTGTCAAAGAAACCATACCCAGCAGTTCATCTTCATTGACTCCATTAACCCAATGGTCTGAACTTCTCATATTTTGCATCCTTGTTCTATTGAATGTCACCATCCAAAAATCAAACAAACCTTTGCACTTCATAACTAGCCTAATATACCCCAAAACAAAGCCAAATCATAAAGAGAGAGCCCTCTTTGGCAGTAGGTTGGCTAGAATCTGCATCTAAAAGATTGGTTAGTGGTTACCTCGGCCGTATTCCCTTTTCTCACAACTTTAGGGGAACAACCTGAGTGATAACATCATTGGTGACTCCATTGGGGAAATGAATGGTTGTTTGTTACTGCTGTCTATTTTCTAAAGCTACAGATGGAGCCTGAAGTTAGCCAGGCAGCCTTTGAAACTGTTTTTGCTATGCAATTACAGGAGTAAATAAAAGCTGCTTCAGTCTATCTCCAATCTAGTTTTAGGCTTTAAACAGCTGTCTCAAAAATTTGATCAGTTTCCTTTTGTTTTCGAAATATCTTCAAGAAAATTCAAGACTCTCACAATTCATAATTTCCTAGAAAGATATTGTCAAAAGCTGTGTTCTCCAAATACTTCCAGAAAATACCAAAAACAGATTTAGAAGCTGGCTCCAAAGAAGAAAATCTGTTACACTAGATCAAATCCAGATCTGAATCCTCCAGCTATCTTTGAAAATCCTAATTTGATCCCAAAGAACCTTAGAAGCCGAGATAATCAAGAAAATTCTGTTGATTTAAACCTTGACACACCTCAGCAGAACTCTATCCAAACTGAGCTTACTCCCGGAAAAGCAGCAGTCCTTTCTTCCATTGCTGCAGCTTCTTCTAGTTCACCATCATCACCTCAAAGCATCTTTTCCACTCCTCCATCCACAACACATATTTCCACTGTTATACCTGTTCTCCCAGTTGTCCCATTTATACCTGCAAATATGGCAAACCGATATGCTCCCCTGCAATTTCCTGCAAATCCAGGGGCTATGCCTCAAGATTATCAAAGCAAGATTACCTATTTTGATGGTACTAGCACCTACACAGCACAACAACATACTAAGAAAATGATGGATTATTTTGAGAACTATGAAATTGATGATAATGATGTCAGAATGAAAATTTTTGTTCAAAGTTTAACCGGTGATGTTAGGACTTGGTTTAGAGCACTCCTTGTAAACACAATTGTTGATCCAGATGCCCTTTATCAAACTTTTTTGAACAGATGGGAAAAGAAAAAGGACCCATTACATATCTTATCAGAATATGAGAGCTTGAAACGAGGCCCACAAGAAATTGCCCAAGACTACTATGCTAGATTCAATAATGTGTACAATGCTATTCCTCAGAAATTTAGACCTCCACCTGACTGGGCCTTGATCAAATTTCTTGATTGATTTTATTCTGACATGGCTTACCAGCTCAGGGAAAGAGATCCCCCAAGCTTAGAAGACATGCAGAGCATAGCTGTTAGTGTAGAGGCTAATCTGATCTCTAAAAGAGCTCGAGCTAGAGCTGAAAGAAGGACTCCCTTCAAAGAAGAACCTTCTGCATTTGAGCAAAAACTAGATGCAATCATCAAAGGAATGGATATATTGGGTGATAGAGTAGAAACAATTGAGAGGAAATCCTCTTGGGAGGGTCAACCAAGTAACACTGCAAGAAATCCAAACTTCAGGAAAAATCAGAATCCCAATGCTGGAAAGGTTGGTCCTGACCAAAACATTAGACCTCCATTCCAAGAAAACTATGCTAAAGCTTCAACCTCTAGTGGGCCAACAGAGGATACTCAGATTAATTTGATGGGTCTAAACAGTGAATAGCAAATCTTTTTGACCCAAGATGACCAAGAGGCTCATACTTTCAACCAATTTCAAACCAAATCGGGAGAATCATTTGATTTCAGAGATGGATATGATGCAACTATCTATGAGGTTCACAAACAATACAAATTAAGAAGCAGAACAATAGATGTTCCTGAACCCAACAAGCAGAAAGATACCAAGCAGCCTAAAAAAGCAAAGGATAAAACTTCCCCTATAGAACTCCCTGCTAGAAAAGACCTCAACCCAAAAGAGCCCACGGTTGAGGACATATCAGACTTACAGCCATCAAACAATCAGCCATCCACCTCCTTTCCTCCAAAAGAAAATGCAAACAGATCTCCTGAAATTGACTTTAAGGCAGATTCAGTTCATAACAGCACTCCTGATAGAGAGAAAAGCATTGAAAACACAGCAGAAAAAGAAAATCTCGCTGCCCGGAATGCAAAAATTCAAGTGGAAAAACCTTTCAACCTAAAGACTAAAATAGGCAAGTTAAAAATATCCATTCCACTGTCCGAGTTGAATAAACATGAGGTCTATATAGAACAAATCAGCAGGTCGCTTCAAATCTCAGAGAATAGAGATACAGTAAATGTCGTAGATGACCAGCCTGAATTAATTTTTGGCCCTGAAGTAAATGGTAAAACAATATATGGAGGAATTCCCCCATTCTATGTAAGCCTAAACATTCATGACAAAGTACTTCACAATGCAATGTTTGATTCGGGAGCTTCCCATAATCTAATGCCTAAGTCTGTGATGGAAAAGTTGGACCTAGATATCACAAGGCCATATAAAGGCTTGTTTTCTTTTGATTCTAGCCAGGTCAAATGTCTAGGCCTAATCAAAGATTTATGTGTATCACTAGTCCAATACCCTGCCAAGACAATTTTAATGGACGTAGTGGTAGCTGATATCCCACCAAAGTATGGAATGCTTTTGTCTAGATCTTGGGGTGCAAAACTCCAGGGATCTCTACAACTGGACATGTCCTATGCTACCATCTCAGTCTTTGGCCAGCCAAAGAGATTGTACCAGGAAACTTTGATGAAATATGTGGTCCGCAGTCAAGAGAAACCCCAAAATTTTTCCATTTATTCCATGCATTCTGATATGGACTCTTTCATACTATACAATGTTGAAATTTGTCCCAAAACTGATGACAAGGGTCTAAAATCAGCACAACAAAGAAGCATAAATGAAAAATCCATTTCTCAAGATCTAGAAATTGCTGAAATAATTGATGCAACAAACACACAAGGCAAACCATATGAGTTACAAAATCCAAATCTGCCTACTAAGAGAGTTTCTAAAACTCCTGATGCTGGTTGTCATCAAGAAATCCTATGGTATCTAGAATTTGATGGGTCAGTTAATAAACTAGGAGCAGGGGCAGGAGTTTGGATACATAACATGCAAAATGATCATGCTGAAGGACATGCATATAGGCTGAATTTTAGATGTACAAATAACATGGCTGAATATGAAGCCCTCCTGCTAGGACTCAAACTGATCAAAAGTCTAGGGGCAGCTAGGATTTCAATTTTAGGAGACTCTGATTTGATTATTCAACAGATGAAAGGAAACTTTGTCACAAATGATCTCAGGCTAAGAGCTTATAGAGGGGCAACAATTGAAATACTCAATACCTTTCTAGAATCACAGCTTACCAAAATTCCAAAAAATCACAATTTGCATGCTCATAGTTTGGCAACATTTGCCAGCACTGGTAAACTGCCATTTGAGCCTAACCATCTTTTTACTGCTGAAATTAAACACAGACCTGTTGTTCCAGACAATGTTAAAAACTGGCAGGTGTTTGTAATGACAGACAAATCAACAATTTCTTAACGTTAAAAGAGGAATTTTCCAGTACAAATATAGACACAAGCACCATTTGTGAAGATCAACAAATAAACAAGATTGAAAAACACATGTAAGCTAAAACAGCCAATCAAATTTTACATCCAACAAAATTTACCAGCAAAGAAGTACAAGAACTGAAACAAATAAACTTTGATGAAATTGCTGAAGGAGAGTCTGAAGTGATTGAGTTAAAGGATAATTTTTTACCCACAGACTTGACTCCTCTAGAGGATATTTATGACTCTAATGATATTCCAAGAAAGCCAAAAATGCACCCATTAAACGCAGAAATTGAGGATTGTAACATAGGCACTGAAAAGGAGCCTAAAATGATAAAATATTCTAAAGCATTGCCACCTGAACAAAAACTGAAATATATTGAGTTATTCAAAGAATTTCAAGATGTTTTTGCGTGGAGCTATGAAGATCTTAAGTCCTATGATACTTCTGTGATCCAACATACAATACCCTTAAAAGAAAATCAAAAACCTTTTAAACAAAAACTTAGAAGGGTTAATCCTGTCCTCCTTCCCCTTATTGAAAAGGAAGTCAAAAGAATGTATGAAGCTGGAATAATTGCACCCATTAGATTTTCAGAATGGATCTCTAATTTAGTGCCCACTAGGAAGAAAACAAGAGAGATAAGACTGTGTGTTGACTTAAGAAATCTGAATAAAGTTTCTCTCAAAGACCACTACCCCTTACCCAAGATGGATCACATTTTACAAAGGGTAGTGGGAGCTTCCAGAATTTCACTGTTAGATGGATTCTCAGGCTTTAATCAGATCCTAGTTCACCCTGATGATCAAGATAAAACTACTTTTACAACACCTTGGGGAACCTTCAAGTATGTAAAAATGCCTTTTGGACTTAAAAATGCAGGGGCAACATTTCAACGAGCCATGGACATAGCCTTTGCAAAAGAGATTCATGATTTTCTAGTCATATATCTTGATGACCTCACTGCTTTTTCCAAATCAGACCAAGAACATTTAGAACATTTGAGACAGGTGTTTTTAATATGCAGAAAATATGGCATATCACTGAACCCAATGAAATCATTATTTGGCCTAGAAGAGGGAAAACTGTTAGGTCACATAATTTCAAGAGATGGCATTAGAATTGACCTAGATAGGATACAAGCTATTCTGCAAATTCCTCACCCTAGGAATATTAAAGAACTGCAAGCTTTCCTAGGAAAGATCAATTTTCTAAGAAGATTCATACCCAACTTGGCTGAACTAGTAAGATTTTTGAAAAACATGCTGAAGAAAGATTCCAAAGTCAAGTGGACAATAGAGGCTAAGCAAGCTTTTGAAGAAATTAAAATAGCTTTAACTAAAACACCAGTCCTCACAAGCCCGAAATTTGATAGAGATTTTATAATCTTCTACTTTGCATCTGAACATACTATTGTTGTTGTCCTATTACAAAAAGATGATCAAGGATGTGAGAAACCCATTGCTTTTTTCAGCAAAGCTCAGAGATGCACCTTTAAAATATCAAATCATGGAAAAACAGGCCTATGCCATTGTAAAGGCTATCAAGGATTTCAGAATTTATATCTTATACTCTCATGTAATAGCTTATGTGCCTAATACTGTGGTCAAGGACATTCTAACCCAAGAAGGAATAGAAGGCAAAAGAGGCAAATGGATACCCAACATTTTGGAATATGATATTGAGATCAAACCAATGAAGCTGAATAAGGACAAGGATTAGCCAAATTGATGACTGAAACCAACTTTCAAGCCCTTGACATCAATGAACTGGATAACGAACAGGAGATGGCGACTCCACAGATCAATCAAGCCTTTTTACAATCACCTTGGAATGCTGATATAGTTTATGTATTGTTAAACCTGTAGGCTCCTCCAGGGTTATCCAAAACTAAAAAGAGATTTCTTAAAATGAAGGCTTCAAAATTTTGTATTGTAGATAATGTTTTGTTTTGGAAAAATCATGAAGGCATTCTACCAAGCTGCTTAACAAAGGATGAAATTGACAAAGTGCTCAAATAATTTCATGCAGGGGACTGTGGTGGACATTTGTATTGGAAGTCAACTGCTGATAAAATCCTAAGGGCTGGTTTTTATTAGCCTTCCCTATTTGCTGATGTAAAGAAATTTGTAGTTTCTTGCCATAAATTTCAAATATTTTAAGACAAAAGAAAGTTGTTACCTCTACCCCTTAAACCAGTTTCCACTGAAAGACCATTTCAACAATGGGGTTTAGATTTCATTGGGGAAATTCACCCTCCCCTTCTAGCCAACATAAATGGATTTTAACTGCCACAGACTACTTCACTAAGTGGATAGAAGCCATCCCTTGTAGGCAGGCCAATGATTCAGTAATCATGCAATTCCTAGAAACCCATATCCTGTCTAGATTTGGTTGTCCAGAAAAGATTATAACCAACAATGTTGTTGCTTTTAAATCCAAAAGAATGATCGATTTTTGTCATAAATACCATATTACCTTAGGCCACTCCACTGCCTATTACCCTCAAGGTAATGGTCTAGCTGAATCATCCAATAAAAGCTTGATCAACATCATTAAGAAAGTATTGGAGGAAAACAAGAAAAACTGGCATAAGAAGCTTATCAATGCACTCTGGGCAGATAGGTTGACAACCAAAAGATCCATTGGAACAAGCCCCTGTGAGCTGGTTTATGGCATGGAGGCTATATTCCATTCCTCTTTGGGAATCCTTGTGATAAAATTGCTACAAGAAATACAAGCAGAACCCAATGACATTCAGAGGAGAATCAATCAAACAATTCATTTACAGCAGACTAGAGAAGAAGTGTATCAGAGATCTCAAGTTCTACAAGAAAATCTTAAGAAGATTTTTTACAGAAGAACAAAGGGAGAGGATTTTTTCAGAGGGGACAAAGTACTCAAATGGGATTCCAGAAGGGAAGATAAAGGAAAACATGGCAAATTTGACTTCCTATGGAAAGGATCATTTGTTATTCAGGCTGTACAAGGAAACAACACTTACTTTTTGAAAAGCCTGGATGCTACATAAGCAGAAGATGGGCCAGTCAATGGTCGGATGTTCAAGCATTATTTTGAACCACATTGTTGAGATTATAGGACTCTAACTTGTACATAAGAGTGTTTATTTTTTGCAGTTTATTACAGCAATAAGGTAGGGAAGGAATGTGCAGTAAATTTTGGGAAAAAGGCAAGGAACTGTGCCAGCTTTTTGTATTACATTTTGAGTTTATTAGAGGAATTGAAGAAGAAGACTTGGGAGCTGAAAACATGATGACAAACACTCAGACAAAAGGTTAAAACAGAGCTACAATTGTTTCAATGAATTTATGAAAAATGTACATATGTTCCAGAGGTGCAGTTTGGTTATTTACAGCTAAGGAAAATTTCAGATTGCAGCAAGAGTTGAATATAAGGCCATCTGACCTGCTGTTCTTGGCTTTTCACCCGAAAAATCCATCCCCAAGTGGAGCCAGTGTTATGCTCCTATACCAATAGGTGTCATATTTCATGATTGACTGTTGAAATGCCAAATATGTTCATCCTTTCCATGCTGCAAAGGTTCCATATTTTCAGAAAAAACAAAAAATGAAAAAATGAAAAGAGGGTATGCCCTAAAAGAAAAATCGAAGGGCAAAAAGAATAAATTGGTCAAAAAGAAAGAAAATGAACCCCAAAGAAAAGACCAGGAAAGTGCGCTAATCCAAAATTCCACTACTGTCCTATTTTTGCAAAAGAATCTCACTTGTGTGCAATCAGTTTACTCTTACTACAGTTGATGGGTGACCAAATAGCTTAATCTTGACCAGTCCATGTTTAAATTTCTTGTTTTAGAACTAGAGAATAAGATCTGTCCAAATAGTTCAAGCTTGGCAGATAAGTAGTTAGGTAGAGAAGCAGAGGTGCTCAACAGTTAAATCTGAGCCCTTGGAAGAAATAAGGGCAGACTTAGATAGGATTGCAACTAAAAGAAAAGAAGAGAGTGAGGGTTTGCTAGTTCAAATGCACCCAATCAAAAAGGAAGAAAAAATGTTAGGTGTATTAGGCTGTGTAGGCAGTTTTGATGTTGCAGAAGCAGGTCTGTGAACAAATTTTGTCTTTTTAAGATGTTGCATCTCATGGATATCATAAATTCCATGGCAAGGTGGCTATGAAACAGTTGGAGCATGACTAATTCCCCTTCTCATTCCTCCAAAAAACATTTACTAACCTTCCCTCAAGGACATTGAGATCTGCTCAATGTTCCTAGTTCACTTCATTTCATGAGAAAGATTAAGTGAAATTCTGGTTTTACTTAAGAGAACTAAGCCACATTTCTTGTGTAAAAATCCTTTTCTTCCATTATGCTAAGTCTCTAAAATTCATGACTTCAATTCTTTTCATTTCCCTAAAGCCTAAGTTCCACTTTTTTGACTTAGTGCTTTGTTTGAAAATATTTCTCATTATTAACATATTAACTTTACTATATAGTTCCTATATAAATGTTTTCCCTGCCCCTATTATATAAAATACATAAAAAAAACCCCCAAAAAGACTTAAATATCCCGACCCCAGGCGATAATAGCCATATATTAATGTTTTAAGCGAGTCTAAGGTTTATCCGAAACCTTATGGAAAACCCTCCCCGCGCGCGCATATAAACATTGGGATTCATTCAACATTCGGTTAAATGATTAACCAACCCGCTCGATAAACCCAAAGTTGAAATACACTGCAAAACCTTACAAAACGTTGAATTATATGGCGGGTCCCCACGTCGTACCCCTCCGCCAACTCCGTCCACTCTCGACCGTCCGATCTGAGCTTTCCCATCGAACAACCCACAGCGATATCGAAACCCCTCCGATGACCGAACATTAGCCTCCAGGAAAATGGCGGTTTTGCCGTCGTACAAGAACCACGTGGCGCCCGCCCGGTGCTATCGCGACCCCTCCGCCCAAAACAGCTTTTGTCCAAAAGCAGTGTGGGATAATACCATATACCGCCCCTCGCTTCCCCCCGCTGATGTCGTCACCCACGTCATCACCCACGTCGTCTGCCACCTCACCTCCACATCATCTGTCGTGTCATTCGCCACGTCACCACCAAGTCAGCCTTCGTACCCCCGCTACATGACAAATATTACGTCATGCTGATGTCACCCGACCGAAGCGCGCCAAAACCCGCCAAAATCAAATTTTTGTCAAAAAGGCGTAAAATGTCATTTTTCGTTCATTTCTATTTGTTTCTTCTATGCAACTTCTACATGTTGTTTCATGTCCAAAGCAGCATTTTGACTACACAGTCCGCCACCCAGCTCGGTCTGCCACCTACATTTTGCATAGGGCGTCCATTAAAACAGGTATTTACCCAAAATTTTCTCCCAAACCCCGTTTTTTCTAGTTTTCTCTGTAAATTCGCCAAAAACACCCAAATTTGAATTAGAAACACTGTGCTGCCTTCAAACCCGCACACTGTAACCTCTGTTTTTATCCATTTTACCGGGAAATCCCTCAAACTTCATCCCCCATTGAAAAATTCGCCCACTAAGCTAAATTCAAGCTCATTTCGGCCTACAATTCCCGCAGAAAGGACCCAAAAGTATCATTTTACCTACTGTTGCTGTAAAAACCCAAGCTCCAAGTTGAAAAATCACAAGATAATTTGACTAATGGAGGCTCCAGTGGCCCTCAATGTTGCCCCCCTTAATGCACCACACAAAGAATTGGAATGGTTGCCCCTTGCTGACAGAGATTTCCAGATTAATGACTTAATTGGTGACAAGCCTCACCTCCAAGCAGTTTGTGAAATTAGGAATAGCTACCGCAGCAATGCTGATGTCTATGGAATTTGGGAGTCCAACATGCCCATATATTACCTCCCCTCAGTAAATGTGCTTCCTGATATAATCCACTTATGCTGTGCCAATAATTATCCCACTCAAAGAGCAGTTATGGCTCCATCTGGGACTGTCCTCTTCTATATTACCCATGAATCCATCAATGAGATGCTACACTTTAAGCCAACTTAACCTCTGGCCCCTCTCTCCATGGGATTCTTGCTTGACCAAGGTGCCAAACTGCCCAGTTCAGAGATAACCAGAATAGCTCAATTATTCATGAAACCAAATTGCCAGCCCCAGCAACCTCCTCCTTATCTGCTTTCATGGTGCACTGAAGTAGGGATATTCATTGTAGATATGATATCCTACATCTTGAGATTTAAAACCAATGAGTATGTTGATGAGACTACCTTAGTTTTGTTGTCCATGTTTACTCCAAGACAGCCCCCTGCTGTCAAATATGATTATGCCACCTTCATAGCTAATAAGATCCATGAGCAATTCATGAGCCTGGACAGAGAAAGAGTGTGTATATACACATCATACATATATCATCTGCTGATGTACAATCAACTAGATAGTTTTCAAATTCCCCTTAGAAAACTGGATCTCAAAGGAGAGCGAAGGTCTATAATCTTCTGGACCTCAATCTTCCACCGTGTTAGTGACTCCCCTTATACTTATTGTCAATTCATTGACATGTTCATACACCCAGCCTCTTCTTTATTGATGACAACTCCTCCTACCAGACTCTCTCGTGAAATGCAGAAAATTTTACATCTCTCAAAAGGCTACAGTATAGGTGACTAGTACTTTTACCAGAATCACATTGAGATCAGGATATATGGCTGTGAGTTGTGCCCCTATAAGCTGCCAAAATATGTGCCTATGAGACTGTTTGCCCTAGAATACTTCAGGAAATTTATTAGCTCATATTTGACTCATTTCTATGCTGCCAAGAAAAAGGCACAGTTGAAAATAAGAAATCAATTGGACCCATTTGTCTTCAATAAAAGGGAAGCCTGGGAGGAGGCTGACAAGATTTTAGGGGAGAAACTTAAGTTGAAACAAAGTTTTTATTGGGCACCTTATGACCCTGATCATTTCATAAGTTATAGAAAAGTGAAAAACAAGCTAACAGCGTATGTTCACCACAAGATCCCTGAAATTCAACAGTATGCTAACCAACAAGAATGGGTAGAAGGCACATTAATTGAAGAGATTATTGAGGAAGAAAAATTGGAAAAAGCCATGAAGGAGCTTGAAAAAATGCTTGACCTAGACTCTTTTGGACAGTTATCCTTCAAGCTGCCTCGGCACATAGGAGGTGATACATCTTTTGCTGGGACTTCTCAGCAGCCCACACAAAAAGCCAGCACAGGGTCAGCAAAGGGCAAAGAGGTAATAGGTTCAAAGCAGGACATAATGACAGACCAACCAGCTACATCAAAGGAACAAGACCAAGGGCAGGTTCCTCCAGCTCAAACAAAAGCACCAGAAATCCCTGTACTACAAACTCCTCTAAATGAGGAGATAGGCAAGAAAAGGGATAGGCAAGAAGACACACCGATCAGCGGTTCTGTAGAGCAACCTGGGGAGAAAAGGCAAATATTGAACCCCTTATCAGAGGAGGAATTCATTTAGGAGACCACCGAAAGTCTAAGGGAAGAAAGATTGGTCAGCCAGGATACATCCCCGGTCACAGAAACATCGGTCAATTCACACAGGCAGGAGATTGTAAGACAACATAGTGTGGAATTTTCTTCTGCCAGGCCACAAGGCAGGCAAGGCTCTGACATTAAGAGGACATTTACTGAAATAAAGGCAAAGAATGAGCCAATAAGAATTCAACTTTATAATCACTTGCTGAAGATGGCCCCCACAAATCAACAAAGGTTAATGTCAGCATATGACATTCAAGAAGGAAAGATGATCTTGAGTCACTTCAAGCCCAAAATGCAGCAACCACAGTCAGTTGCTGATTACATCAGGACCAATCTGGAAGTATTAGCCAAAGACATTCAACCAATGGACCAGATTGAGTTGCATAAACAAACTAGAGAAATGGTATACTCCACATTGGCAAATAAGGCATTATTGGCCCACAAATTGCAGAATTCTTTAAATAATACCTCTGCCCAATTGGAGTTGGAAAACGCTTCCTCTTTAGCCAAGGATAACAGAATCAAGTCCTTGGAAGAGATTATCATAGAGCTGGGACATGATCCCAAGGATGCCAAAGGCATCAAAGCATTAATAAAAAAGAAGGAAGAAGACATTGCAACTCTCAGGAAGTAGCTCAAGCTGCCCATTACCATGCATCCCCAAACTACAAAGATTGTTGAAAAAAAATCACAAGAAGATACGATGGACCTACTAATGAAAATGAATGAGAGATTAGTAGAAATGGAGAAGGCATTGGAGAAAGAACTGCAAGGAAAGCAGGGAGAGTCGACCTCCCAGCCATCTCAAACAGCTCCAATAGTTACAACTACTCCTTCTACAGTCACAACAGCAGTCCCTCCTACTGTCCCGGCATCAACAGCACCAAGTACTTCAACAACAACAGCAGCAGGCAGCAGCACTACCATGACTACTGAGGAACTGATAAAGGCTATGGAGGATCTAAGACTCCAAGTATCAGAATTAAAGGATGCTAAAGAGAAGTTGGCCAAGTTGGAAATAAGTTATGACAAATCTAAAATGACTGTGGCAGAAAAAACAAGGGAGGTAAAAGCATTAGAGAATAAAGTAAAGGCATTGGAAAAAGACCTCTCCTTAGACAAGCCTCTGGGAGAAATCAGGGGCATTTTGTGGGCCAACATTGGCCAATCCATCACTGATATATGGACATCAATACAGATAATTCATGAGCAGATTGATTTGGTGATAGTAGCTCAAGAAGAAATTCAAAAGGCCAGGGATTCATTGGGACACATGCCCGAGCAGGCCAATAGGCTAATACAATTTTTGAACACCCACACCAAGGAACAACTGGCAGCACTAGATATCAGGGATAGGACAAGCACCATCCTAACAATTAAAAGAGTTCTGACCATGAGGAACTTCATACAAAATCTGGAGAGGAAGTGCCAGGACATGCAAATGGAGATAAATGCTTTCACACAGAAGTTTACAGCTTTGGAGGAAAAGGGTCTACCCAGTTTATTAACTAATGACTATAGACTGATGACACATGCAGACTATGTACACAGGTTGAATACATATGTGGATAATCAAGTCACAGCATCATCAAGTTCTGCAGGAGAGAAGGCACTCCCATCTAGACAAAGCTTGTATGATAATTTAGAAAATCTGTTTTTATTGAACATGAAGTAAGACATCTTTTCACAGTCCAGCCCACTTTCTTCAAGTACATGGATGCTGATCAAACTCTAATAAAAATGCGAAGACACCAATTACCAGATGACCAGTGGTGGCAGAGTATGCTGGAAATTTTGTAGGTAGATTTCAAACTTTGGTTTATTTTTCCCACAACACATCATATATCGTAAAGTGGAGAAAGGAGCAGATAAAACCGCGATGGGCAATGGTCTATTAAAGCGTAATCAAAGCACCCAAAAAAGCAATGCCAACAGCGCGAAATGTCATTAAAGTATCTATTGGCCGACCCGCTGAGCAAATAATCAATGCATCTCACCAACTGAGATGCCAGCACAGCATCTCTTACTCCTGCATTCATTTCTCTCTGTTCCCAAGATCATTTACTGCTCCTGTAAAGTAGGTGAAAGAAGTTATTGATAGATATTATCTCATTGAGATATTTTGTAAACATTTTTGTACAAATACCTCCCCAAGCTAAGTATTAGGGGTTGGTGATATCATTCTGGAACTGCGTTGTAATTTTGAGAACTCTTCTGAATAAAAGGTTGCTGGAATGCTTTGCTGCTGAACTCTCTGGTTGTGGAGTTGATGGCAGAAGACTATATTGCAGAATTCTCGAATTATTTCATGGATCAATAAGTCTTTTAAACTCATGTTTTACTTTTTCTGTGTTTTATATATCATTTATATATCATATTCTTAATAACAGGGAAAAAGAATAACCCAGAACTTGCTTAATTGTACTCTGTGTTCAATCCCCGTTATTTTTTATGTTTTCTTCAGAATTAGCATAAGCCTGAATTCTTAACTGCTCCTGTTTCCCTGGTTCTTACACCTTGAATATAACTAAGGAATTCAATACTGCTCCTTAGCAATATTCATTCGTTGTCCCTCTGTCAGCATGATGAAGGATTCTTAGTTGCCCTTCACCCCCTGACCCCATTCCACCTGATTCCAGCTTACAATTTGTTTCATGGTTAATTACCTTGCTCTGTAGTACCTCCCTTTGTCAAAGAAACCATACCCAGCAGTTCATCTTCATTGACTCCATTAACCCAATGCTCTAAACTTCTCATAATTTGCACCCTTGTTCTATTGAATGTCACCATCCAAAAATCAAACAAACCTCTGCACTTCATAACTAGCCTAATATACCAAAAACAAAGCCAAATCATAAAGAGAGAGCCCTCTCTGGCTGCAGGTTGGCTAGAATCTGCATCTAAAAGATTGGTTAGTGGTTACCTCGGCCGTATTCCATTTTCTCACAACTTTAGGGGAACAACCTGAGTGATAACAAACTCCATAGTCCAAAGGTGGTGTGCTAGCAAGTTCTGGACAGCCTAATGTCCATCACCCAATCTTCTTCATTCCTCGACCTCCAGGGAAGCCACCCTGTTATGGAAATGGACAAACAAATTCTAGGTCGAATGCTCCATGTGGTCGCCAATCCAGTGAATGCGAGGTGGACACCCACAGTCTCTTCTACCCCATATTTCTCTTCCTCTACCTCTAACCATGGTGGCAGACTAAGAATGGAAGAACCCTATGGAGTGATCTCTAGTGACAATGATAGGAAGGGAGGAGGAATGGTTTTGCCTTTGAGCCGCTAATCTTTGCATGAAGGAATGCACGAGGAGACCACAAGGCTAGGACATGAGTAGGGACATAAGTATTAACCAGTACATCAGAATGGTTGTGAAGGAGATTATGAAGTGGATGTTGAAGGAATGAGTCAGGTGAGTTGTATTAACTCATGAATCTATCATCTAAAGAGGCAGTGGCACATGACGGCCACTTGGAGTTCTAAATCATTTCAAGAATGAATTTTGTACTTCCCAATCTAACAAGGCTCTACATCGAGAAAACACCTAGATCCAGGAATATATATTTCATATTTGACTACAATATTAATATCTCTTTTAGATGCAAGTGTGAACTCCTTATTAATTAGTGAAGGAATTACACATCTCCCTCATACCAAAAAGTAGAAAGCAATTACAAATGAAATTAAAAATTTCTTACTTTTAATTATTTTATTGTATGAAAGCAATTATAGATGAAATTAGAAATTTCTTATTTTTAATCATTCTATTTCTCTATATCAGTTGATGTAAAATTAAGGTACAAATTAAAGCTTTTTGAAAGTTTTTTTTTGCTATTATCAATTTTTAATTTGTTAATGTAAGTATTATTTTATTATTTTTAAATGTATTATTATGAGACCAAAATATCCCCCATATAGAGTGCCTCTTGCAGCAATAATTTCAATAGTCCATCAATGAGTTTCATAGTCTATTAGCACATATAACATATCAAAATTAAAATAACATAAATTCCATGAATTTATGATTTAGTTGGTTTTTTTAACACACAAGGAAAATATTTATTAAGAAAAGGGGTTGAAATAGAAATGTATAGAAAAGAGTATAGTGTAGCTTCCATTATGATGAGACTTTTTTGTGTCTCATAAATTGTGTTAAAAAATGTCCCAACTAAATCCTTAGATATCATAATACACTATAAAAACAATGCTAGTTCTATACATGGTATAAGAGAGAGATTATATGTTTAGTTAGACATAACCAAAATTAGCATGATAAACATTGAAACCAAGCCTAAGAGAAGTATTAGGATCAATGGTGCATGTATTGGTAGCATGCTTGAAATTGAGTGTTGGAGACAAATTTTTTGTTGAACTTCCTTAACATTGAGGGTGAGTTGCCAATGAAATTTCATGCTAGCTTGGAGATTATTCACCTTTTTTCTCCCCTAATGGAGTTTCTTCCTATTGAGTGAGCGGTTTGACCTTTTATTCCAATGCTTCTAGGTTATTTAGTTGCTAGAACAACAAACCCATTGTAAATTCCTCTTGCAATGTTGATAAATCTAGAAAGGACTTGAAGATAGAACTCAAGGTGAAAATGGATTTATCTTGCTTCTAAAATGTTTGGCATAATTCTTTAATATTTTGGTCATCCATTACTACTATATTATGACTATCGATGTCTAAAGAGTGTGACTATTAAAGAGAAAGTGGCAACTATAAAGAGTGAGAAAAACAACAAACCCCATCCAGACAAAATAGGGAGAGAAAACTTGGGGGGAAATCCAAGAGAAGTATTATAATGCTTGAACCTGGGGTGATAACTAGAAAAAACCTAAAGATAGAATTGATGGATTTGAAATAACAATGCATGTTGTGACCAAATTCGACACCCCTCCCCTAAGACAAGAGGGAGGTGCAAAATTCCTTTGGAAATGGAAAAGCCATTGTCTGACAGTAGAACTAGATATTCAAAGGAGGATATTAATCAATGGTGGTGTGTATTAATGAAATCATTAGCGGAAAATGTTTATGTCTTATCCCTCTTGTCTAAATTTCGTTTGAAGGGATTATAAAATTTGTTTAATTTTTCTTTGATAATGTGTTAACACGAGGTGAGATATGATATTAGAAGATCATAGATGTTGTTATTGACAAGTATCACAACTCGTTTTCTCATAGTTGCAGAGTTGGATTCAGAATTAACTAAGGAATTACGACCGCAAAGGATATGAAACTAATGGACCATTTGATGTCACTCCTAGCTTTCCTGATATTATCTAGTATAGAAGATAGATGAGAATCCATAGAGTTTGAGTTATGTATCATTTTCTTGATGATGAGACAGGAATCCTCAAACACCCTGAGGTTTTTTATGTGGAATCCAATGGCTTGAGTGATACCTTACGTAAGAGCATATGCATTAGCTCTATTATTTATCATGAAGCCCAAGATCCATTCAAAAGTGAAAATAATTACCCCTAGGGCTAATAATGATCCCTCTCACACCTACCTTCCTGGGAGTTTATGATTTAATTGTTATGAGTTAAGATAATTTGTAATTATCATGACACACATTCTCACTTTTAAAGCTACAAATACTGAGTGACATCCCAAGTTCTTTTGAATGAGGAATTTAAAATCACTAAAAGATGTAACAATCAACATTATGTATTTATAAATTTTGATGTCATATTCTCACCATTAATTAACTAGCTATACATCTTGTTTCAATGTTTTCATTCAATATTACATCTTCATTCAAAATTTGTAACATGCAACTTGTTGGCATGAGGTCATGGAAGTTGAGGGGGAGGGGAGAGGGGAGGAGGTGAGGTGGGATGGGAACAAGGGTGGATAGGGAGGGAAAACACGAGGGACTTGTGGGAGAGGAAGGATGTGAGCAGTGATGGTAGCATTTTGTGGGATTGTACGAGCTCAGGGATAGGTGATATCACCCACCCAACCAAAACTTCCATCAATTTTTTTTCATTTTATTATATTTTAATTTAACTTTATTTTATTTTAATGTTATTCTTACTTTTAAATTTTAAATACTTTTGTTTAGATGTTTTTTTTAATAAAAATATAATGTTTTCAAATAGTTTTGTGACATCCCCTACATGTTAATTCCGCTTGTATAACATTTTCCTTACAATTATGTAACTATAAAATATAAAATAGTTAAGATATGGACACAAATTCCATTCTTTGAGGAGGGATTGAGGAGTTGGTTGTTTCAAATATCAGTCTATTGTGGCCACAACCACCACCCTATTAAAACTTGCCTTGATATCAATTTTTAATGGGCCCCCCTATAAGTTGATCTTGCACTCCTCCGAATGATCTATCCTATCCCAAGGATTTTAGCTCTTTGCCAAGCCAAATCTTTAATTTCAAAATGGTCAAGCCCCCTTTGATAAATCTCTTATGCATAGTTCATTCTTGACCTAGCTTAGCCCTTCATTCATTCCCTTCATCAAACTTTTCAATCTTCATATGCATTCGTGGTATTTCTATGCCCGCACACATAATCACCCCCACCCTCACTACAGTCTTTTGTGCACTTAATACACAAAACCTTCTATCGCCCCTTTTATTTTCATTATAACCCTTTATAATGAAAATCCTTTGCAAAGCATGCATAATTCCCTTTTGGTGGCCTATCGCAAATAACATAATGCATTCATGGCTGCCGGACCCCACGGCAATGTTAACCGCATTTTATACATCATCGGGTCCGAAAGACCACCACATATCGCAATCGGCCTGGGTATGAGGCCTTTACATAAAGCACTCTGCTGTATTTTGGACCCGACAAAGTTATTAACCAGAATATGCGCTATCGAGTCCGGTTCCCAATCGCTCATCACATATTGGCGAAGCACGGGGGCATACAGTTAGCGAGGAGGCGGAAGCCAAACCCGCCGATGATTATAAAACCAGGCATATTCATTTTCAAGTCTACCCCAATGGCCATACATGGATTTTTCCCATTATCCATGTGTTGTGTGATAAAGCATTAACGTCGGGGTTTCCAAAGGGAAGGGTAACATTGTGGATCCGAAGGGATTTATGAAACTTAACACATATGTGTTTTGGGTCTGGGATCCATCGCTTATCGCTATCGGTGGGATCCAGAATATATATATATATATATATATAGCGCACCACAACCTCTCGGACCCGCCGATGATTACAAAGCCGAGCATATAATTTTTCAAGTCCGCAATTTGATTTCGGTTGTGTTTTGTGACAGTTTTCAGTGTAAACCAAGTTTGGCTTGCGAGGCTTAATTTATGTATAAAGCTAAAAACCAGGGGCCAATTCTCTCACGACTGTCATTCTTTATGTTATAAATGTTTCATGGATGTGAAATTTGTGTTTTCTAAGCATTTTGTAGCATATCTATATATGTGTAACTGATGTTGGTCGTCTCTACAGGTAAGGACCGAGAGAAGGCAAGTAAAACCTTAAGATGGATGCATAAGCTTAAATTTTGACTCAAAATATAAGATGTATGTGCCGATCCAAAAATCTTGCCCCCGCAGATATGTTTATTTGAAGATCGTGTTCTATGGCGTGGAGGTCATATGTCCAGGTGTTGCCCATGTATTCCCAAAAGACAAAACCGCTCCAGATTACATCATGAAGAGATGACAAACAATCATCCTCTCTAGTCAATAACCATTCAATTCCTAGGAAATGAAGTTCCATAATGACAAGAAATGGCCTTTACATGTCAACAATGACACTGACTATTTTCACTTGTTTCTTCTGATCGGCGTAATGAAGGAAGGAGAGGGAAGGCGAAGAGGTAGGGAAGACTGAGAGCGAGAGGCTTTTAGCATAAATATTACCTCTGAAGAGGAGGAGGGGCTTTTGATTTTTGAGAAGCACAATTTTGCTTTATTGTGAATGAGGAGGACTGTTTTTGAGGGAAGGAGCCTTTAGTTTCAGACTCATTGTATTGTTTTGGATCAGAGTGTTGTTACTGGCATGAACGTAAATGTGATTTATATTTATGCATATTGATGACTTACAGTTCACTATTAGTCTTGTTAAATTGCATGTGATTCAATTTCATGGTCAACTTGTGAATGGTCTCTTATTTGAAACTAAATTAAACATCAGTTGTAGTTTTAATTCCATAGAACAATGTGGATTCCCATATGAGTTATTGGATTGCAATTTAGCTTTAATACAATCTTGTCCAGCTATGAATTCAGTGATTGAGTCATTTGGACTCGAATCTATACATAATGTTTAACCTTCTTTATCATGCTCCGTTGAACATATATATGATGTTTAAACCTCTGTACCATGATCTTGCATGATAGATTAGAGTAGATAGGACTAGATTAGAGTAGTTAAAAGTAGTATAGATAGGATTTAATACATAGAGGTTAGTTGTTTCACTTTATTGATATAATTGAAGTCTTCCTCCCGAAAGAAAACTTTCGACATGTTCAAGCGGTTTACAGGGTCCCTTATAACCCGTCGGAGCTAGCCAATACAAACAAAAGCAGGTCTAATTGGGGATTTCGATTGGGTTAGTTCCCCTTGTTGGCATAGATTACATTAGCCATGTCAACAAATTGGCTCTAGAAGGAGGGCCTAAACCGCCCTCTCTAGCTTTTCAAAATTTCATCTATAAGTGCCACGCATGGATTCAAAAGGATTAATGTATGGATCATAAAGGTCGGAGAGATCCTGCCACACATTTGAAAGAGCCTCATTTTGAAGAAACAAAGACCCCTCTAAGTCCTGTTTCTGGGTCACCCAAGGAAGAGAGACTGTGGGAGTATCCTATCACTCAGGAACAACCAGTCAGAGCACTTACTCAGGCTTACGCTCGTTCCCTCTCTCAGCTTCCCATCTTTCACTCTTTACCTCCGACAACTAAGAGAAAGCCAAGGATCTTTACCCTGAGCGAAGATACATTAGCAACCACTTCTCTTGAAGACATTGTGCTAGAATCCTTGCAAAGTATTCACACCCCTTGGGAAGAAATTCTTGAGGATTCCCCTTCTAAAGGTAACTCCTCGCTTGATTTTGAGAATCCTAACAGAGAAGCCTCCAACCAAAACTTCCATGTCCATAGTATGGCCAACATTCCTCCTCCAGGTGGGAATCAGCCTCCACCTCCTCCTCCGGGTGGGAATCAACCTCCACCTCCTCTAGGAGCACTCCCTCCCTGGCTTGCACAGGATGTTGTAGCGGTACCCAGGCAGCAGTGTCCCTTACCCAAAAATATAGAAAGAGTGTTGCCCAATTTCGACCCTAAGCGGGGAGATACCACTAATAACCATATTCGCTCTTTCTTCCTAGCCTTGCGCAGGTTGGGGGTCGCTGATGAAGATGTGGTGTGCCACATATTCTCTTTTACTTTGACTGGTGCAGCCTCCACATGGTATTTCAGTCTGAGAATAGGGTCGATTACCTGTTAGGATGGTTTTCAACAAGCCTTTTTGGACAAGTTTAGTGATGACAAAACACCTACAGACTTAGTTTTAGAATTATCCCATCTGAAAATGGAAACCAAGGAGAAGGTTAAGGATTTTAACATTCGGTTCAACACCTTGTTCAACAGAATCCCAGTCACTGCCAGACCCACTAAAGAGGTGCTAATGGAATTCTATATCTCTGCTTTCCCTGTCCCTACAGCGATGTGGGTTAAAAGGTGTTATGAAACCAGCTCACAAAAAGATAGAAAAGATAGATCAATGCCTTATAATTTAGCCTCTTCGAGGGGGTAACCTCCTTTACATTACACAAATGAACAATTCTTGGATGATACAAATGACAAGACCTCCTTTCTATATATAGGAGTCTAAGGGGTCATAATATAATCAGAGCCGACATAACAATAATAATGTAAGGGCACAATAATAACAATAGTGGGCTTTTATGGGGCACAATAATAATAATATGGGGACTACATGGGCACAAGAATATAATAAGGGGGTTGTACTAATAACAATAAGGGGTTACACTAGTAGTATAGGGACCTAACATGGCCCTCTCCTTCAAAAAGTGTTTTCCTCAACACTTGATTAGTTCTTGATGCTTCTGTATAAATTCTTGTCCTCCCATGTGGAATCTTTAGCGGGTAAGTTCTTCCACTTGATGAGATACTCTGAAATTGATCTATTTCGTAGTTTTCGATTTCTTGGTTCTGTGACTGCTTCATGTTCCAATATTTTTTTTCCTTCCTCTTCAAGTTCTAGAAATATTGTTTGAATCAGGATCTTCTGCAACTTTTGAATGCGTCACCACACTTCTTCGTCCTTCTTCCATTCATCCCTTGCTTCGTTTATCCAATCTAGTTGGATAATAGAAATAGCACAAAACAATGCTTCCACATCCTCATCCTTTCTTGAGAGTGCATCTGCAACAAAATTTTGCTTCCTTTTTCTATAGATGATGTCAAAGTCATAACACTACATATTTGTGACCCATTTTTTCCGTTCTTCTAAAGATAATCTTTGTTCTAAAAAGTATTTAAGACTATCATGATCCATCTTTACCTTGAAGTGTCTTCCCATTGGGTAAGGTCACCATTTCTTAAGTGCATGTAGTATTGCCAACATTTCCTTCTCATAAATAGCTTGCTTGAGATGTAGCCGTAAAAATACCCAATCACTTACATCAAAGCTTTTTTCACTGCGATGTTGATCCACTTGTTGTTTCATTCGATTCTGCACCAAAGTGGTGTTATCCTTTAAAAGTTGGAGAACTTGTTGTTGATGCTTGATGTGATCTTTCACTGCTTGAACCTTTTTCTTCTTGATATTTCCTTCTATATTGAGAGTTTGAGGAGTGGTAATTTCTTCCAATGCTTTATAAGATATGGTCGGATTCATTTCTTGATGCTTGATGTGATCTTTCATTTCTTGAACATTTTTCTTCTTGATATGTCCTTCTATCTTGATAGTTTGAGGAATGGTAATTCCGGCCAATGCATTATAAGATATGGTTGGATTCATTTCTTCTTTCTTGATGTGATCTTTCACTTCTTGAACCTTTTTCTTCTTGATATGTCCTTCTATCTTGAGAGTTTGAGGAGTGGTAATTCTTGCCAATGCTTTACAAGATATGGTCAGATTCATTTCTTCTTTCTCTGGGGTTGGGTCCTAGCGTATATCCTCTTCTTTTGATGTTTCTTGATCCTTTTCTTCCTCCTCTTCATAATTTATGTAGAATAATTTCTTCTCAGCACACTTATGACCTTTAGTGCATTTTCTATCACAATTGTAGCAAAGCCCTTTTTCAATTTTTTCTTCCAATTGTTGTGGTGTAACCCTTGTAAGTTGTGGAAAGCTAGGAGAAACAACACTTCCATATTTATAGTTGTGAGGGGTAGACTTCCTTGTTGCCATAATTTTTCTTTCCACTTTGTAACAAAGCCCTTTTGCTCTTTTTTCTTCGAATTGTTATGGTGTTGCTCTTTGTATTCTCATAATGTGCTATAATTTCCTCCGTGAAAATTCACCACGTAACAAGTGGTTTATGAGAACAAAGCCCTTTATACCATAAAAATTGATCTTTTTCTAAATATGAAGATGCAATACATACATTTTGTAACAGTAGTACACCATGTAGATCAAAATATTTCTCCATCTGTAGTATCCAATTTACTGGATCCTTGCCATCAAACTTCCTCATCTCAATTTTTCTTGATTTTAGGAGCTCGACCTTGAAATTATTGTAACTTTGTACTTTCTAATCTTTAAGTTCTAAAATTGTGATCTGCAGTAGCCCTCTGTGTCCTCTTTCCAATGCCACTAGTCTGATCAAAATTGGATTCTCCAAGAAAGAGTTATGCACAATCTCCCAAGATGACCTAATTATATACCTTTTCAGAAGAGTGCACTTGTATGAAGTGCCACATGTCACTGTTTTGGCCTTAGGATCTGAAAAATATACACAGGAAACTAGAGTCTGTTATCTTTCTGTGACTTCTTATGAAATTTCAATCTGATTCTCAAAACAAAGTTATGACTATTTTTCCCAGGTCACCTGTTTGTAATCTAATTCGGGAGTCT
The DNA here is from genome assembly GCA_031772625.1 of Pinus tabuliformis. NCBI lineage: Eukaryota > Viridiplantae > Streptophyta > Pinopsida > Pinales > Pinaceae > Pinus > Pinus tabuliformis. Next base: position 215,114,928 of record CM062805.1, read on the forward strand.
ACAAAAAGGGAAACTTCCTCGAATCATATCTTTGCAAATATAGTGCAAAATGCTTTGAAATTCTGAACCTAGGTTCAGAACTATTTCATCCCAAATGGGTTTTCTTTTTAGCATCTGAAATGTCGCAGAAAAAAGGTATAGCGAAAATTCCATGATGACCTATTTGGAGCAGCGAAACCCTAGAATCCAAAGCTCTGATACCAAATGTTATGAAACCAACTCACAAAAAGATAGAAAAGATAGATCAACGCCTTATAATTCAGACTCTTCAAGGGGGCAACCTCCTTTACATTACACAAATGAACAATTCTTGGATGATACAAATGACAAGACATCCTTTCTATATATAAGAGTCTAAGGGGTCATAATATAATCAAAGCTGACATAACAATAATAATGTAAGGGCACAATAATAACAATATGGGGACTACATGGGCACAAGAATATAATAAGGGGGTTGTACTAATAACAACAAGGGGTTACATTAGTAGCATAGGGACCTAACAAAAGGAGTAATGTGCAAACCTTACAAGATGCTATCTATGAAGCGGTGAAAGTTGAAAATGAAATGATCAGCCTCACAACATGCCACCCCACAACTGGAGAAAATAAATCCCCTTATACATCCAAGAAGAATAATTGAAATGATAACAAAGGGGCTGAAACTAAAGACAAGGACACCACGGATGTAGAAGGGTTGCATCGGATCATTAAGAAACTTACAAACACAGTCATTGATATGAGAAGGAATCACGAAGAGAGTGCTAGTGGTAAGGGAGGAGATTATAATAACAGAAAACCCTTCAAACCTTTCTACAGGAAGAAAATAAAGGGTGGTCATGGTCAGCTCGCATTGCCTGCTCCACCTAATGAAGGGGTTTTAAACACAAAAGAATTGCCTCTGATTGGATCACTCCTCAACAAAGAAGAACCTATACTAGAGCTCGAACCAGAATAAGGAGATGAAGTGGAGTACCAAGTAGAGGAAACCTTGGATGAGGAAACCCAAATTAATGTGTTGTAGGATTTCCATAATGATAAGAATGACGACAAGGGAGATGACACTGCAGAAATTAATGCTAATGAAATCCACATGCGTAGTAAAGGGTCGCTTCCAGGTGCGACAAAGCCCTTAGACCAAACAAAGCAAGATGTTTGCCTTGTGAAAGCATCCACCCCCAGAGTTCCTATCAAGAAGAGTGGGCTTGGCAGTCAATCCAAGAATACCCCTGTTGCAAGTCACCCAGAGAAAGAAAATGCATCTCCCACTGCAACGAAGGCTACTCAACATGGTAAACTCCCACTTAAAAATGGAAAAACAGGTATGTTTACTCTGCCTTATCCTGTTTATAACATCGATTATAATATTGTGGATGATCTCAAGAAGTCTAGGGCCAATATCACATATTTTGACTTGTTAAAATTAACGCAGCAAAGAGATTTGCTGCTGAAAGCTATGAATGAGTGAAACTGCAAAACCCCCACCACCTCAAGCACCCAAACCAAGAAGCCAATGTCCAAACCTGTTAGTACCACTAGTGCAGCCCAAATACCATCAGCTATGGAGGCCACGTTATCTAAAATGAATCGAAAACCCCAAGATGTCAACGCAGCCATGATAGGGAGGAAATCAAAATCTATGACCCCACTGTTCCTCATTACGTTTGAAATTTTCAACATGAACATCCATAACTGCTTGGTAGAATTGGCGCCTCATCCACTGTTATGCCTTACGTTGTTGCTAAAAGACTTCAGGCCATACCTGAAAAAACTGGAACTCAAATCATGCAATTAGATAGGACAAATGTGACAGTAATTGGAGAATTGAAGGATGTGTTGATTCGGATGGCTGCTAAACCACAGTACACACAGGTCATTGATATAGTGGTAGTCGATATACCTGAGGCCTATGGAATTCTACTTAGTAGGGACTGGTCATCAAAATTGACCGGATACTTCTTGACTTATTGGTCCCATCTCTTGTTGCCTCAGAAGGGAAAAGGTGATATGCTGAGAGTCGATAGGGAGAGATACATGAAGTATGTGGTAACGGAACTAAATGGTCGCAATGAACCCATAATGTTTACCAACTCCATCCTTGGGAACTATAGTTTCAATTTTTATAATACAGAAACATGTTTTGGAGAGTTTCATGCAGAAACCGTTGAAGAAACTTTGACATGCACACAGTTGGAAATTCCCTCCTATAATCCAACTGATGAGCTATCCTGTATTATAGTAGATGATAGGACCAATTTCTGAGATAGTATTTCAATTGATGTAACATTAGATGCAATATTCTTGACACTCTATTTTGATGACTCTAACTGCCTTAAAGGTGCAGGTGCTGGAAGTATTCTCATTGACCCGCAAGGGAACCAACATCTAATGGCTAGCCAGTTGCAGTTCACATGCACCAAAAACACAACGGAATATGAGGGTCTACTGCAAGGCCTGAAGAAAGCCATTGGTATGAATGTGAAAAATATTAAGGTTTTTGGTGACTCACAGATAATTGTAGATCAGGTAAGGAAAAGGATACATTGCAATTCTCCACACCTAGTGAGGTACTAACATGAGGTGTGGGATTTAATGGACAATTTTGATTCCTTTAATATTACATACATACCTCAAGGCCAAAACCAAGATGTTGATCTGATGGCTAATATGGCTGCTAAAATTTTGCCTGATTTTAGATTGAAGAAAAATAAATGTTCTGTTGAATTGATTTTCAGACCGTCCGTGCTTGATAACATCTTGAATTGGCAGGTTTTCGAAGATGATGAGCAAATCCTTGAGTTCCTACACTGTGATAAGACATTCAAGAGTGCATTCATTGATGAAAGGGAGCATGACAAGCTTATGAATGAAAGAGAAGATGAGGAAAAGGATCATACCAATGTGATTCCAAAATCAGTGGGTAGGATGGAGCACTTGTATGACTTGCATGATAAATTCAAGAAACCTACTAACTACAAACACACAAATCGTCCATGAAGTATGAAATGGTCAACATTGGGACCGAAAAGGACCCAAAAAATGTTAATTTGGGCCTGTGGTGCTCTCCGCAAGAAAAGGTTGCATTTGTCAAACTATTTAAAGAATACAAGGATGTCTTTGCATGGACATATGAAGACCTAAAGACCTTTGATACCAGTATTATGCAGCATGTGATCCCTTTGGAAAAGGAGGTCAAGCCCTACCAACAAAAGCTGCATAAGATGCATCCAAGACTAGAATCATTACTGAAGAAAGCACTGAACAAGATGCTGGATGCTAAAATCATATTCCCGGTCAAACACACTCGTTGGGTAGCTAATCTCGTGCCAGTGAGAAATAAAAATGGAGACATCAGGTTGTGTATTGATTTCAGAAACCTGAATAGAGCATCTCAAAAGGACAATTATCATGTCCCTTCTATGGAACACATCCTTCAGTGCGTTTCTGGGTCTGAAATGTTGTCCCTATTAGATGGGTTTTTGGGATATAATCAGGTACTGGTATCGCATGGGGATTAGCTTAAGACAACCTTTAACACCAAATAGGGCACCTACACATACCAAAAAATACGTTTTGGGCTCATTAACGTGGGTGCCACATTCCAGAGAGCTATGGACATAGCCTTCCGAGGGTTGATGAACAGATCGATAGTGGTGTACATGGATGACATCACTGTGTATTCATATCGCAGGAGGGATCACATTTATCACCTGAGGTAGATTTTCGAAAGATGCCGAAGGTATGGAATTTCTTTGAATCCCAAGAAGAGCATCTTTGCAGCCACAGAGGGGAAACTACTGGGTCATATCCTTTCTAAAGACGGGATTGTGATTGATCCTAAAAGAATACAGACCATCATGAGAATACAACCCCCTGCCAATAAAAAAGCCATGCAATATTTCTTTGGGAGGATTAATTTCGTTAGAAAGTTCGTCTCAGGCTTCACCAAAATAATATGCCCCTTGCAGCTGATGATGAAGAAAGACGTTGCGTACAAATGGAGCGATGAAGCCAAGGAAGCGTTTCGGCGAATCAAGGAAGCCATTGTTGAAGCTCCTACATTGGTCAGCCTTGATTTCAGCAAAGGATTCTTCTTATACACCTTTGCTTCTGACCTTTCATATGCCGCAATTCTCACTCAAAAAAATGATGATGGCAATGAAGTCCCCATTTCCTACATGAGTTCAAATCTCCAAGGAGCGGAACTGAATTACCCAGACGTGGAGAAATAGGGCTACGCAGTTTTCAAGGCCATTAAACATTTCCGCCCTTACTTACTAAAGGCCAAGACCAAAGTCATCGTGCCCCATCCTGCTGTAAGAGCCCTCTTCGTACAAAAATAAATGGGTGAACAAAGAGGGAACTCGATAACCGCCCTTCAAGAGTTTGACCTGGAGATAAAGCCAGCATAGATAGTTCGAGGGCAGGGACTTTGCAGGCTGGCGGCAGAAGCCTTAGTGGACCAAAAGGAGGCACCTGAAGAATCAGGAATGTTGAGCATGCAATATGCACAAAGGGAACTCAGGGAGGAGCTCTTATGGAGTAACGAAGCACTGATGTATGAGCGAGAAGCATCGGAAACCTTTTTGGACCCCGAGTCATGGTACCACAACATACGCTTCTATCTAGTGCGGGGTTCGTGTCCTGAACACATGGATGCATCACAGAGGAGAGCTCTTAGATTAAAATCCAATATGTATTATTTGGCCAACAGCATCTTGTACAGAAAAAATCATGATGGAATCTGGCTAAGGTGTTTAGAGAAAGATGATGCCAACCATGTATTGAAAGAAATGCACGAACGACCCAGCAGGTGGTCATTATGGCGGAGAGACCACTTCCCACAAAATATTGAGAGCTGGATATTATTGGCCCACAGTGTTCAGAGACTCGCATGCCTATGCTCGCAAATGCAAGGCATGCCAAACCGCTGCAGGACGAGAAAGAAACACTGTTGTTCCCCTCAGGCCTGTCATGATTTACCGACCGTTCTAGCAATGGGGCCTAGACGTCATAGGTGAGATCACTCCAAACTCCTCACAGCAACACAAGTATATACTCACAGTGACTGATTACTTCACCAGATGGACCGAAGCCATCCCGCTCTGGAAGGTGAACGAAGATGAGGTAATATCATTCATTGAGAAATTCATTATCAACAGGTATGGCATCCCTGACGCTCTCATATTTGATAACGCTTCTTATTTTTCATCTCTAAGACTGACTGAGTTTTCCATTGATAAGTCAATCCACATAAAATATGCAGCAAACTATTATCCCCAGGGAAACGGAGTTGCAAAGTCTTCCAATAAGAACCTTATCTGCATAATCTGCAAGACAGTCGTTGATAACCAGAGGAACTGGCACAACGCCTTGACAAATTCCCTTTGGGCCAATAGGGTCACCCCTAAAGTGGCCTTGGGAAACTCTCCATACTTCCTAGTCTATGGATAGGAAGCCATCTTGCCCCCAAACGTTGCCCTTCCATCATTAGAGCTCTCCCAAGCTTCAAGAGGAACCCCTTCAGCCCCGCTTCAAGAAAGGATTGACCAACTGATGAAGTTGGAGGAATTAATGGATAGAGCCAAAATTAAATTCAAAAATCACCAAATGATTGTAAAAAGATGGTTTGATCATCATCTGGCGGGAGATAAAGATTTCCAAGTGGGGGAACTAGTTCTAAAATGGGACAAGTTGAGTGAGCCAAAGGGAAAACACACAAAGTTCCAACACCTATGGCTGGGCCCATTCCAAGTCGTTGAAAATATTTGTTAAGGGACTTATAGGTTGAAAACGTTATTGGGGGGGACTGAAAAGCTCCATGTTAATGGCCAGCATTTGAATAGATACTTCCAGTAGCCACCGCATTGGTGGCTACCTCCTGAGTAGGTTAGAGTTCATTTCATTTTTGCTGTTAGTTTATTTGTATTTCTATCCTTTCCTTTATTTTCTTCCAAGTCTGTTCTCCTGCTATTTTGAATTACATTCCTTTTCAGCCAGCTAATTGTTGTCCTCTGGTCTCGTTCTACCTTTCATATTTGCCCTCATTCACTACTCTCAGCCTTTCCTGCCTCATTAGCTTGTTGATGATTCTGTTGTTCCTGAATCCATCATTTCCTAGCAAATCAAGCAAACCTTCTATCGGCCCATGAGCACTTGAGAATTAGCAGTGGAATCCAAACCGAAACCCCTCATTGGCATCTGTTGGGAACTGTGTGAGATCTGTTGATAACTTGAACATCTAGAGCATGTAGGGGCATCTTTATAAAAAAAAATGTGTAACTACAGTTGGACTAGCATGGAGGAACGTTGCATTTAAATAAATCCCACTCAGACCTAGCCTATACTTGCTTGTAAAGTTTACAGTCATTCTCCATTGGTCCCATCCACCACATTAAATGGTCCAATACCTGTTACTCACAAGTAAACCTCCTTTCATGGGCTAAGCTCACTGTCTCATACCCTATGGCAAATCTAATTGTGCTCTAGTCCTTGTGCCTGAAACTGGAAGGACTTATCTAAAAAGAAATGAAATGTCAAGTCCTTGTGCCAATCTAGAAGGACAGGTTGTTTGGGAAGCCGATTAGATTAAGGACTGTTTGTTGGGCTTAGAGTACCGGTTGACACAGCAAGCCCAACCTTGCTTAAGCGGTTTAAAAATATGGCATGATCCATGACTATGCCCCATTCAATCAATAATATAGCACTGAAATTCTCATATAAAGTGCAAGAAAAACATGTCTACATCAAGCTTGATGAGCAATAAAGAGCTGAGGTAAACACCTAAACAGGTATTGGCAGACTAGTGATGGCCCTGAAAGGATTTTTGAAAGTTGGAAACAAGTAGAGGAAGGTAAATAAATCCCATAACACCACCATTGGAGAATTCCTATCAAAACCCTATCAGTAAGTAGAAGCTATTTGTCTTTATCCCACCTGAAGCAATTAATGTTGAAGTGGAACCCAAGCTTGTCCATCTGTACAGTGTGCATTTCAAGTTTATCTTAACACCCTGTTGTTCTAATTGATCCAAGGTTTATTTGGAAACGGAGATAATTGGTTTTCCCAATGGTTTGCCATTTGTTGTGGCCACAACCACCACCCTATTAAAACTTGCCTTGATAGCAATTTTGAATGGGCCCCCCCATAAGTTGATCTTGCACTCCTCCGAATGATCTACCCTATCCCAAGGATTTTAGCTCTTGCCAAGCCAAATCTTTAATTTCTAAATGGTCAAGGCCCCCTTTGATAAATCTCTGCTGCATAGTTCATTCTTGACCGAGCTTAGCCCTTCATTCATTCCCTTCATCAAACTTTTCAATCTTCATATGCATTCGTGGTATTTCTATGCTTGCACGCATAATCACCCCCACCCCCACTACAGCTGTTTGTGCACTTAATACACAAAACCTTCTATCGCCCCTTTTATTTTCATTATAACCATTTATAATGAAAATCCTTTGCAAAGCATGCATAAATCCCTTTTGGGGGCCTATCACAACTAACATAATGATTTCATGGCTGCCGGACCCGACAACATTGTTAACCACATTTTATATATCATCGGGCCTGGGTATGAGGCCTTTACATAAAGCACTCTATTGTCTTTCGGACCCGACGGAGTTATTAACTGGAATATATGCGCTATCAAGTCCGATTCCCAATCACCCATCGCATATCGGCGGAGCGTGGGGTCATACAGTTAGCCGGGAAGCAAAAGTCAGACCCGCTGATGATTATAAAGCCAGGCATATTCACTTTCAAGTCCGCCCCAACGGCCATACGTGGATTTTTCCCATTATACATGTGTTGTGCGATAAAGCATTAACGTCGGGGTTTCCAAAGGGAAGGGTAACATTGCGGATCCGAAGGGATTTATGAAACTTAACACATATGTGTTTCGGGTCCAAGATCCATCGCTTATCGCTATCGGCGGGATCTGGAATATATATATATATATATATATTCCAGATCCCGCCGATAGCGATAAGCGATGGATCTTGGACCCGAAACACATATGTGTTAAGTTTCATAAATCCCTTCGGATCCGCAATGTTACCCTTCCCTTTGGAAACCCCGATAAAGCATTAACGTCGGGGTTTCCAAAGGGAAGGGTAACATTGTGGATCCGAAGGGATTTATGAAACTTAACACATATGTGTTTCGGGTCCAAGATCCATCATTTATCGCTATCGGCAGGATCTGGAATATATAGATATATATATATATATATATATATATATATATATATATATATATATATATATATAGATAGATATAGCGCACCACAACCTCCCGGACCCGCTGATGATTACAAAGCCAAGCATATAATTTTTCAATTCTGCAATTTGATTTCAGCCGTGTTTTACGACAGTTTTCAATGTAAACCAAGTTTGGCTTGCGAGGCCTAATTTATGCATAAAGCTAAAAACCAAGGGGTGATTCTCTCATGATTGTCATTCTTTAGGTTATAAATGTTTCATGGATGTGAAATTTGTGTTTTTTAAGCATTTTGCAGCATATCTATATATGTGTAACTGATGTTGGCCATCTCTACAGGTGAAGACCGATAGAAGGCAAGCAAAACCTTAGGATGGATGCATAAGCTTCAAGTTTGACTCCAAATAAAAGATGCATGCGTCGATCCGAAGAGATTGTCCCCGTGGATATGTGTATTTGAAGATCAAGTTCTATGGCGTGGTATTCATATGTCCAAGTGTTTCCCATGTATTCCCAAAAGACAAAACCGCTCCAGATTGCATCATGAAGAGATGAAAAACAGTCATCCTCTCTAATCAATAACCATTCAGTGCCCAGGAAATGAAGCGCCCTAATGACAAGAAACGCCCTTTACGTGTCAGCAATGACATCGACTGTTTTCACTTGTTTCTTCTGATTGACATAATGAAGGAAGGAGAGGGAAGGCAAAGAGGCAGGGAAGACCGAGAGCGAGAGGCTTTTAGCATAAATATTACCTCCGAAGAGGAGGAGGGGCTTTTGATTTTTGAGAAGAACAATGTTGCTTTATTGTGAATGAGGAGGATTGTTTTTTAGGGAAGAAGGAGCCTTTAGTTTCAGACTCATTGTATTGTTTTGGATCAGAGTGTTGTTACTGGCATGAATGTAAATGTGATTTATATTTATGCATATTGATGATTTACAATTCACTATTAGTCTTGTTAAATTGAATGTGATTCAGTTTCATGGTTAACTTGTGAATGGTATCTGATTTGAAACTAAATTAAACATCAGTTTCAGTTTTAATTCCATAGAAGAATGTGGATTCCTATATGAGTGATTGGATTGCAATTTAGCTTTAATACAGTCTTGTCCAGCTGTGAATTTAGTGATTGATTCATTTGGACTCGAATCTATGCATGATGTTTAACCTTCTTTATCACGCTCCTACTGAACATATATATGATGTTTAAACCTCTGTCTCATGCTCTTGCAAGATAGATTAGAGTAGCTAGGACTGGATTAGAGTAGTTAGAAGTAGTATAGATAAGATTTAATACATAGAGGGTAGCTGTTTCACTTTATTGATTTAATTGAAGTATTCCTCCCGGAAGCAATCTTTCAACATGTTCAAGTGGTTTACGGGGTCCCTTCAAACCCATCGGAGCTAGCCAATCCAAATGAAAGCAGGTCTAATTGGGGCTTACGATCGAGTTAGTTCCCCTTGTTGACATAGTGTACATTAGCTACTCTTCAAATGAATGTTCTTTTCCATCTTCATCCACTACTTCCTCTACTTTTTCAGACAGGGGGTAATCTAGAGTTTCTTCCTAGAGGGTTTTACTCTTTTAAAAAACAAGGGTTTCTCGTGTTGTGTTGGATCCCTGCTCATTCTATCCACACACCAAGTCTTCATATGAACACTCATCTTTTAAAACTCATTTCCTCTTAGACACGGATAATTTTTCTTTTGAGGGAGACGATAGGAAATTTTGTTTGTATCCACCCCATAAAAGAAATTATTCCCATTTCTTACCCTACTTCTGTAATTTCACTTCTACTAAAATTTTTATCAAGGCATGGTGAAACATACTAGTCTTGGTATTGTCAGGCTGAACCTGAATGTTATTTTTTCTTCCATTTAGTCAAAAAAATTAACTGGTAAAAGGGAAGGTTAATTTCCTACTTATCCTTAAAATAAATCAAAAATTTGAGATGGTATTGGAAAGTGATAATATATCTACCTTCACAAGTGATGTATTTTTTAACCAAATATAGAGGCTTATGCCACTCCTTCACCATGCACGTGGTATGCCCTTGCTCCAATTTGGGCCTTATTTCTCATAAATCAGGAACTAGTCACAATCAAACTCCTTCATTGCACTGTTGAACTAACATTTTCCTCCCTACGGAAGTTATATACATTGTGAAATGGATTCCTTTGAGATTAATAGCTCGAGTTGGTTGAAACAAACCACCCTCCCATCAAAATTCTCCATGAAGGCTCTCATCAGTTTAAAATAATATCCCTAAAAGTTTCAATAAAACTTAAGCCAACCAACCTCCTTGAAGTATTTACAACCCTGAGGAAATTTGTAAAGAAATTCAGAATTGGGAGGTTCAAAGCATGACACTTGAGGTTTTGGTGCCATACAATCCTTTGTGGGGAAGCATTGGAAACCTTAATTCTACATATGATCGAGGGGAACAAGAAGGTAAATGGGGAATTTGAAATAGAAATTCTCTATTATGGAAAAGGATCACACAGAAAGGGAAAACAAGAATCATTAGATTACATGGGGAAACTGCACCTGCACGATCCATTGTGATAGGATAGGGTGACGACATAATAAATCACAATCTTGAGTACGACAATATTTCACCAATTAGTGAATCCTTACCTTATTAAGTCATGCATTAAAGTAAAAACACCTTATTGTTATTACCTTAAGTCCCTTGGGAGTCCCTATTACTAACACATTTTTGTTGGGAGGTTTGTGTCTTGATAACCAAGATTATGTCCACTTGTCTAGCAGTTACAGGAACAAGCTACCTTGATCATACAATTCAGGCTCATCGTTATCAGGAATTATGGAATTCTTCATTTGATAACTATTATATCCTAAAAAAAGAAAGTTTTGGACTTGACAACTTCGAAGATTAACTTAGCACTGCGTTGGGCTTCATCTTGTGGCTCTGCTTCTAACTTTTATTCCAGTTTTCACTAGTAATTTCTATAGGATAAAATTTTGTTCCAAGTAGAGGATATGGTCACAATTATCACCATGAATTCTGATAACTTCCCTAACCTATCCCAAATCCATTAGTTTTCATCTCGAACAAAATAACAAGTATTTTTATCATTTCGCCACTTTAGGTACAATCTCCCACCATGCGAATGAAGGGGTTGAGATCGAGCACATGGGAGAATCGTTAGATTACCGGCCATTGATGTGTGATGTTAATCAATGTGAGGTTGTCCACATTTAATGTCAATAGAAGTGAAAGTACCTTAGTACATATTACGAGGAACGAATAAATGAGCTGAAGTCAAGTCACCTAGAAGATCCAGTAACCAGAAGACTTTAATGTATTCCTGCTGATTTGCGGTGAGAGAACCTGACATTGATGCATGCAAGCCTCAAGTTATTGTAATAATCCCTAGCTCCCCTCCCTAGATAATGTGTTGAAGTCAATGGGGGAAAACCATTAGAAGGAGGGCCTTAAGGAATCCCTCATCAACTAACATTATGTCAATAAGAAAATTTGGAAGATTCGTGGTCATAAAATAAAAGAAAATGACAACAATATCTTAACAACCTAATCATGCCACAAGGTAGTTTTCATAATTGGGCCCCAAAAATTCATATTTATTGTTTTTTTTTTTTTATGATTATTATTATTATTATTATTATTATTTAATCATAAAAAAAGAGAATAATTAAAATAATAGCGAGAAGAGAGTCTCCTTGCTCCAACACTTCCATCCCATTGTCCTTGCAAATTTCAGTTACAAACTCCTCCTTGGACATCGAATTTCAGTATAATTTCTACCTATGTACATTAATAATGAAATTCATTTGTTGTTCAACAACAGTTTTGATTCAAACTAACCCATTTTCAAAAACATTGTCTACTCCATATCACCCCAACTAGCAGGTCATCAATTTTCCTTTAAAGTCCTTAAAATGATTCTACCGAATAAATTTACCATGCCAATTCTTCCTATGATCTTGTACCAAGACTTCTTTTTGGACAACATCTTGCTTAATTTCATCAATTCAATTCAACTGCAACAGTCTTTGTTCTTGTGCTTCACTTAAATCTAGTCCCAACTAAGCAACATTCCAGTAGGCATGAATTTGAAACTCGATCGACAACAAGACCTACTTCCCGTAGACTAACTCATATGGTGTGTGTCCCCTAGTACTCCTCCACATTGTTTTGTAGGCCCAGATGCTTCAATTAATCGTTCAACCCAGCCTTTATGGTTTATACGAACAATCTTAGTAATAATGTCCTCCAACACTTTATTCGTGGACTCTACTTGCCCGTTCACCTGAGGGTGATACAATTTTGAATTTTGGTTCCTAATCTGATACTATTCCATAATAGATTTAATGAGGTTGGATTGAAACTATGTCCCTTGGCCTATAATGATTTCTTGTGGCACCCCAAACCAAGTAAAAATTTCCTCATAAAGAAAAGTTGCAACTGCCTATTCATTCACTCAATCTAATACCTTGGCCTCGGCCCATTTCGTAACATAATTTGTGCACACAAAAAGATACTTCTTCTTTCTAAACATTGGTGTGATTGGAACTATGAAACCCAATTCCCATATTTCGAATGGCTCAGCCAGTACATGTGATTGCAATGGCATCTCGTTTGCCTGAACTGGCATCCCCATCCTCTAGTAGCTATCACATTGGCGCAAATACTTATTCACATATTTAAATAGGTTGGTCTAATAATATCCAACCAGAAATACTTTGTATGTAGTGCACTTATCTGAAAAATGACCTCCATAGGGTTCATTGTGATAGGCTTTTAAAATGTCAGGCACTTCATCCTCCCAGACACGTCATCTAAGGATAAGATCTACACTTGTATAAAACAAATCACCATTAATCCAAGAATAATGAGAAATTTTTTTATGAACTTATGCTTTTCTTGAGCATTCAACTTTGCTAGTAGGTTTGCTATAGCTAGATAATTTGTAATATCTACAAATCAGGGAAGGTAAGTAGAAACCGCAAAAAATTGTTCAACAGGAAAATCTACATTTACAAGAACATAATTTTCTTTAGATTATTAGAAATTAAATAATAGAGCAATGGAACACATAAAATATTGAGGAAACACAAACACAGAAAATCATAAAACAAGAGAGACACAGATATATGTGGTTCACCAAATGTGGGCTACATACACGTAGAATCAACTAGTCCTCCCTTTATATTATCTAGCAAACTTAAGGGATACAACCTACAGAAAATCCGTTGTATTCCTCTTCAATCTCACACAATCTCCTCTCTTTTTCTTACACATAATAATATACAACCACAATAAAATTCCCACATACAAATCGAGGGTTTCCTTCTAGGGAAAAAATATATAAATTAACATAACTTCTCAAAAATATCTTCAGCCTAATGAATGGCCTAAATTGACTGTGAAATTACATATTTTACAAGGCTATTTTTATCTAAATTTTTCTTTCAAGGGTGCTTCCACCAAACCCCCGTTAAGGGGACTAAAAGGTATTGTCCCCCCCCCCCAAGACTCCCTTGGAAACAACAGTGAGGGGGGAAGCCCCCCCACCCGTCAGGGACTTGGATCCAAACATGGTTGAAATAAGACCTATAAATCAGGAAGATAATCAAGCTCCACACCCAACACAAATTGCAACCTATAAAAGAAATCAACGGTCAAATTATATTTACCAGGTCGATCCACAATTGTAACACTAAATTCGTGTAGCAATAAGAGCCATATCGTGATATATATATTAGTTATCAGTTTGTTCATAAGGTATCAAATAGTTGCATGGTCTATATGAATGAAGACCTCATAACCTATAATATAACATCTCAACTTGTTAATAGAATGCACCACTGCGAGGAACACCTTATCCATCACTGTATAATTCAATTCAGAAGGGGCTATATTTTGACTGGTATAATAAATTTCATAGTAACACAGGTTGTATTTTTTCCCAAGGACAACTCCCTAAGCCATATCCAAAGCGTCTAGGGAGATATAAAAGGGTAAAACCCAATTGGGCCCCATCAAATCAGGAGCAAATGGGATTTTTTCTTTAAAAGTCCTAAATGCATCCTAGTATTGGTCAATCCATAAGAAAACAACATATTTACATAATAATTTTAGCAAAGGTGTAGCGATCTTTGTAAATTCTTCAATGAAGCATCAATAATACCCTGTAGAACCATGGAAACTCCTCATCTATTTTTGCATTGTGGGAACCAATAATTGGAAGGAGAACTTGATACTAGCATAATCAACCTTGATACCTGCAGGAGAAACAACATTACCAAGCACAAAACCCTTAGTCATCATCATCCTAATTTTTTGGTTAATCACAACAATGTATGCTTCTTGGCATCAAATTAATACTTTTTTAAGGTTTGCCAAAGCTTCCTTGAAGGAATCCCCCTAAATAGTAAAGTCCTCCAAGTAGACCTCAACATGTTCATGGATCAAGTTTGAAACAATGCCCAATACTACTCTTTGGAAGGTAGCTAAGGAATTACACAACCCAAAAGGTAAAAATCACTAGGAAAAAATTCCCTAGGGACAAGTGAAAGTGGCTTTCTCTTGATCCTCTAGAGCGATCTGAATTTAGTTATACCTGCTAAATCCATTAAAAATTGAGAAGTATTTTTTTCTTGCTAAGGTATCTAGGAATTGATCTATAAAGCGAAGGGGGAAATAATTTTTCCTAGTGTCCTTTTTTAAGTCACATAATTCTACACACGCTTGCCATTTTCCTGAATATTAGGGACCACAACTAAGGGGGAAACTCATTTACTATCAGATATTAGGTAGATTAGGTTTTCATCAAGTAGCTTTTGCAATTCTTCTTTCACTACCTCCTTGGGTGTTGGGTTCATACGCCCATGGGGTTTCTAGATAGGATGAGCATCAACCTACGTATAAATATGATGAGAGAAAACTGCAAGTTCGATCTCTTTCATGTCCTGGTAATACCATGTGAAATCCTTTATCTGTTCATGTAAAACCTACATCATTTATTTTATATGTTCATCAGTAAGTTCGGCACGAATATTCAGAAATTGACCAGGGCTTACTTCAATAGAGATACAACCTAGCTCTTTTTATTGAAACGGTACTTCAATAGTATTATCTAATGAGGACAAAGTTGTCAAATCATTTGTTTCTTGCAGATCACTCTTTAAAATTTACCCAAATGGATGATTATCAAAACCATAAGAACTCAAATTACATAGAAAAAAATTAAGCTAACTCTTTTCATAACATACCTTAAAATTATTTACTAATCGACCATACACATGAGTTGAACCACTTCCTCGTAACTTTTCGAGTCATCAAACCAGGGAGCTTCCTTTGATTCCATGGGAGAATTTGCAGTTGGATACGAGGTGATATGTTTTACAGCTCCAACATGAGAAGTAAACAGGCTAATAGCCTGTTAGGTCCCTCTAATACTAGTGTATTCCCTTATTTTTATTTTCATTGTACCCCTTATTATTATTGTTGTGCCCATGTTGTCCCCATATTTTTATTATTGTGCCCCATAGAAGCCCGCTATTGTTATTGTTGTACCCTTATATTATTATTGTTATGTCGGCTTTGATTATATTATGACACCTTAGACTCCTATATATAGAAGGGAGGTATTGTCATTTTTATCCAAGAATTGTTCATTTTATGTAATGTAAAGGAGGTTTCCCCCTCGAAGAGACTACTTTTTAATTTGTTTATCTATCTCTTTCTTCTATTTTGTGAGCTGGTTGCATAACAATTAGTATCAGAGCTTTGGATTCTAGGGTTTGAAATCATCTACAAAAAAGGGAAGAAAAATGTTGTTGCAGATGCACTCTCAAGAAAGGATGAGGATGTAGAAGCATTGCTTTTTGCCATTTCTATTATCCAACCAAATTGGAAAAATGAAGCAAGGGATGAATCGAAGAATGACGAAGAAGTGTGGGCACTCATTCAAAAGTTTCAGCAAGATCCTAGTACATCTAATACATTTAGCTAGAAAAATGATTCGTTATGGTACAAAGATTGCTTATACCTCTATAAGAATTCCCAACTCAAACAAAATATTCTTTTAGAACTGTACACCTCTCCCTTAGGAGGGCATTCAAGTTTTTTTAAAACTTTACCACAGGGTTAAGAAGGAATTTATTTGGGATGGCCTTAAATCTGATATTCAAAAGTTTGTGGCAAAATGTTTGGTTTTCCAACAAAATAAAGTTGATATAATTAAGACCCTAGGTCTATTACAACCTTTATCCATTCCAAGTCAACGTTGGGAGGAGGTATCAATGGATTTTATCACAGGTTTACCTAAGTCCGAAGGAAAGAGTGTCATCATGGTGGTAGTTGATAGACTTACCAGGTATGCACGCTTTTGTGCATTATCTCATCCATTTAAATCCGGTACATTTTCTACTACATTTATGGGAAAAATTCAAAAGCTACATGGAAACCCAAAGATTATTGTAAGTGAGAAAGATCCTATTTTCACTGGAAATTTTTGGACATAATTATTTTCTTGTCTAGGTACTCAGTTAGCTCATAGCTCATCTTATCATCCTCAATCTGATGGGAAAACTGAGATAGTGAGCAAATGTTTGGAAGGATATCTTCGTTGCTTTGTATCTGATAAACACACGCAATGGGTCAAATGGTTGCCTGTGGCTGAATGGTGGTATAACACTTCCTTCCATACTGCAACAAAAAATGACCCCATTTATGGCACTTTACAGATATCATCCACCGTCCATCACATCATATTTAAGAGAAAATTCTAAGGTTCAAGAAATGGAAGATTGCATCGAGATTCAAAAAAAAAATCTCCAACTCTTAAAAGATAACCTCACTTTGGTGTAGAATAGATTGAAACAACAGACAGATCAACATCGCAGTGAAATAAGTTTTGATGTAGGTAACTGGGTATTTCTATGACTACAACCATATAAACAAATGTCCCTCAAGCAAGCTAAGAAGGATAATAAATTATCACCAAAGTATTATGATTTGTACAAGGTGTTGCAAAAGATTGCTACTATGGCATACAAATTGGAACTTCCTGCATCTTCCCGAGTGCACCCAGTTTTCCATGTTTCATACTTAAAGAAGTTTATAGGTGAAAAGCTCCCAGTTCAAACAATATTGCCAAAACTTGACGAGGAAGGAAAAATCATATTGGAACCTGAAGCGGTCACAGAAACTAGAACTTGACAGCTACGAAATCGATCAATTTCATAATATCTCATAAAGTGGAACAACTTACCTGCTGAACATGGGAGGATGAGAGTTTTATACAAAAGCATCCATAACTACTCAAGCGTTGAGGACAACACTTTTTTGAAGGAGAGGGGCATGTTAGGTCCCTATAATACTAGTGTATTCCCTTATTGTTATTTTCATTGTAACCCCTTTATTATTATTGTTGTGCCCATGTTGTCCCCATATTGTTATTATTGTTCCCCATAGAAGCCCACTATTGTTATTGTTGTGCCCTTACATTATTATTGTTATGTCATCTCTGATTATATTGTGACTCCTTAGACTCCTATATATAGAAGGGAGGTCTTGTCATTAATATCATCCAAGAATTTTTCATTTTATGTAATGTAAAGGAGGTTTCCCCCTTGAAGAGGCTACTTTTGAAGTTGTTTATCTATCTCTTTCTTCTATTTTTGAGCTGGTTGCATAACACAGACCTACATCATATGAATGCATTCGCAGTGGCAAGCCACAATATCCCAAGGATTATTGGATGCCCTCCAACTGTCGATTTAGTTTGTAAAACCATGAAGTCCATAAGACATTCCCATGAATCCAAAGAAAGTTACATCGTCCAAAACTCCTTCCTGCTTAATCCTGGACCGATCTACCATTTCAGGAATATTTGGGGTTAGACGAAGATCAGTTAGTTCAAGCAATTCCATGTTATATGTAGTCATGGTGTTGACGGTCGTTCCACCATCAATCAAAGTGTTGGGAATACATACTCCATTAATATGTATTGAAACAATAGGACCTCCAGGATCAGAGTATTTATTCGCTAAATTCTTTCTAGTAATCACATCAACACACTTCCCAACAATATTAATATTCATTGGATCCTCTTGTTTCCTACCTAGTTTCTTATGTATGACATCCTTACTATCTTAGCATAAATGGGCATATATCAAATAGCTTGTAGTAGGGGGATTTTAACACAAATATTTGTTAATTTGTTAATCACATCATGTTCAGTAGGTTTTATCGGTTCACCTCATTCAACCTCTCAGGAAAAGGAGGGTTGGAAGGTTGCTTTTAAGGTCTGCTCTCTTGTTGAGGGGGTGTGTGTCCACTAGTTCTTTGTACAAGGATAGAAATATCTACCTCTCTTTCTTCCTCTATAATAATGGGGCCAAAATTTGACAACACCTTCCATGACCATAAATGGATATCCCGCACTTCTACAAGAGTGATGACATAGGTTGGAAAGGGTTGCAACTTAGCTTGTAAGATAAGTTGGGTTGTTTTATTATTTAGATTAGTGAAAATTGTATAGGAAATTGGTTTAGCCTAGAAGGCTGGGTAGAAGGAAACTGTAATTGGGTACTTGGATATTGTTGTTGAGATGTTGATGTCGGGTAATTCTATAGAAACACTTGAGATTGCGAAGGATACTGAGGTTGTGGAGGATAAGGATACGAGGGTGGGGATCCATAACTTGGTCCTCAATAACCCTATTTCTAGGATTGGCTCCATGGTGGTTGTTGCAACCACATCTTCCATGGTGTGGTGACATTCCATGGTGCATACTTTAAATGAGAAAAATGTGAAAAAATCATAGCAGTAGGGTCAAAAGACATACCTTGTGGCCTAGTTTGCCATAGTTTCTTGGTTTATAATGAATACAATTGCTTCATCATAGGCTCATCCCCATGGTATACCGCTTTTAGCACTAATATAGAAAGGGCAATTGTCCATGGAGTGATCTTCTACACAAATGGCATAGGTGAGGAGATTAACAAGTAGACAATCTTTGTTGGGTTGTTTCTTTTGACACTTGGGACAAAAAATAGCAATGGTGGCACACTTATCTTCTTGTTTCTTCTTAAAACTTAGAGTGTCTAGTTGTAAACTTGGTGTGCTTAATATATCTGTTTTAAAAGCTTCCAAAATATTTCCCAATTTTGTTTCTGTTACTCCACTAGAAGTCAACTTTTAATTTTTAAGGAGATCTCAAGAGCCTTTCACTATTTTTCCTCGTCCACATGAATATCTCTTGCAAAATTTTGTGATATCATCGAATGTAAACAATGAGATATCTCGAGCTCCCATCAAATTTAGCACCTCCATCAATTCTTCCATCATGCCCTTTAAGAAAATAATATTTTTCGTTTCAGGTTCCAACTTATGCTACTTGGCATGTTAAAGATTCTATAGAAATCTCTTCAGATAGTCTTCCAAACTTTCATCTTCCCTTTGTACCATTCTGAAAATTTCTTCCTTCAATTCGCGGGCCTTGCAATAATCCTGATATTTTTTTAGGAATGCATGTCTCATGCCTTCCCATGTGGTGATGATCTTTTCCATCAGTCCGATGAACCACCACAAACCAAAATATTTAAGAGTAGCCAGAACTAGCTCCAATTTCTATGCATCAGTTGAATAATCCATACTACAACATAAGACATAGAATCCAAATGGAAAAGTGTCAGGATCTTCTCTTACCAATCCTTGAAAGCGTGGAAGTACTACTTGGAGTATGTTCTTCATTTGTAAATTATCACTTTGATCAACAATTGGAAAGCCAAAAGTTGTCTCATTCTCTTTCTTTGGTTGGTCCATTTCACTTCTCCTTTAGCCACCCTGTTACCTAAAATAAAACTAAATTCAGATTCTAGGGGTAGAAGTCTATTAGTTAGGTTAATGTGGAATGGTAACCTACTCCTCTTCCCAACATGGTTTCAATATAATTACTATTAAAGGAGGTGGCAGAGTAATTTCTTTTTCCAGCTACCGATGCTTTGCCTAAATTCTCCAGTGCTTCACCTTCTCTTCTCTTATCAAATCTACTACCTTCCAAGTTAGTACTGGGGGGGTATTTATGTTTTGTCTTTACCAATTGGAGTATTAAATTTTTTCTTACCTCTACCTTTCCTACCTCTCCCTCGTCTCATACAGGACTAGCATCATCTAGATCCAATGAGGCAAGAAACCTATGAAACGTGGATGTACATGTTCTTACCTCTCATCTTACCACTCCCGCCACTTTGTTTTCTAGGATGTTCAGATACTATAGACGAGGAACAATAATCAAACATTTAACCAATCAGGACCTATTCCCTTGGCACCTCCCTGGCAATGATGCCAAAAATGATGGGAGATTTACTTTCTTAAATTGCAAGTTCATTAAATTATCAACTGGGGCTCGTAAGCTAATGAGGCACCGACACAATATATGCAGGATTAGATCTGATTGGAAGATTTTATCACACATTGCAATTTTTAATTAAAAAATTATTTCTATCAGACATGATTTATGCTTCTCTCAGTTAACAAATATTCAATATGCATTAATCTAAAATAAATTTACATTCATCAATGTTCAACAAAGTCCAATAATAGTAACAACTACTCAATCAATTCGCACTTATGCTAGAAAGAGTAAATATAACCACATAGTTTAAGAGGACTATAGGTTCGAGTCCTGGGGGTGTCTCTTAATGCTTCAGTGGATCCCTGGGTTTGTAGTCTCTTAGCACATGCAACTGGGGCCCTTAACACATGATAACAATCCAAATTCCTTAAGTCAAAATGTGATGCTCATAAAATAATTAACAACATTAAATAATTGTAATGGAAAAAATATCAAATAATGATTTATAGCATTAACATTACGAGTCTACAAATTTGTAAAGCACCACATTAAATTTGTTAAAAACACGCATAACCTATGCAAGTGCATTCAAGACTAGAGGGCCATGCCTGGCCAGAAGAACTGTACATAAAGGAACGTGTTACACCAACAAATTAATCAACAACAGTGTGAATTATATTATGGAGCCATAAAAAATGCAATACAAAGTCGAGAATTAAGTTCATCTACTTCAACAATCTCACAATAGCATTATGGATAACTCTCTTCAAATGGTTATAATAAAATATATAACCATTATCAACCAATCCAATCTGAAGAGTAGGGAAAAGCATTGTAACTAAGTGGTTAATATTTACAAAAACAACAGTAGACGAAACTGCCAACAATGTCGTTCTAAATACAACTCAGATAATATATAAAAAGATAACAAAATAACATTTGATTTGACTATTTAGGTCGCAATCAAAGCATCCTGTAAATTGAACATATCATCCATTCTTCTCATACCTATCCAGGATGGATCATTCTGGTAGATTGTGATACTATGCTTGATCCAGTAACTAGTGATCATCCTCCCTAGTACTTAAACAAAGAAGGGCTACAAAGTTTTAGAACCATTAGATAAGCAAAATTTACTAAAATACTGACCAATTTAGCAAGAAAATGCATAAAACAGTGGTAATCACCTTTGATAACCGATATGCAATTAAAGGCATGGAATATAAATAAATAGCAGTAAAATTTGAGGAAATACAAGGCAAGGCTTGAGGTTTTGAGTCACAGAAGATGCTTGGGATGTGCTTGAAATAAGTTAATTTTGAGGCTCCTCAATCTGAGTGACACATGACATACCAAGAGTGGTGCCACGTGAAGGGTGACGTCACTCCAGTGGAAAGGGTCGTTGATGTCACCCCGATGCCCTTTCCTTGATGATTTTCAATGGAGTCAAGTGCAACCCTGCCAAGATTTAATCCTTGAGGTGATGTGGCATTGTGGATCCCACCTGCACAGGCGTGAAAGAATGTGACCATGCAATTGGTGAGAACTAAGTTGAGGTGGTGAGTGGTTAGGTGGCTTATCCATGTAACCACGACAGTTTAAAAGCCTCACAAAAAATTATAGGCCAGGATGATGTGGCATGGTACAGTTGAGCATGCAATGGAAACTAATGGTTTTGGTACATGTTGGAGGAGGGTCCACTCCATTTTCCCCAGAAGTTTCAATGGGGGACCACAAGGAATACCTTTGGCATCCTATTCCTGGAGTGATGTGGCCATGGAGGTCCTGCACCCGCATACATTGCATATATTGTGTATATGTTATGGTTTGGGCAATGTAAGCCATAGAGAGGGGTTAATTTGTGACTCGGTATCAACAATCCAATAGTGAAGGTAATTCTACCATGTGACGGTGAGGTGGCTAACTTAGATAGCCACATGGGGACCACATGGGTGCCACATGGTAGGTCAAGATGATGTGGTTAATCTTTGAATGGCCATATCTTTCAATACGAGAGTCGGATTACGAAAAGATTTAAATCATCGGAAAGGTCTCGATGAGATGGACTCAACAACGTTATTCATCTTAAGTTTTAAGAATGTCAAAAAAATTAGACCCTATTTCAATAACCGTACTTTGGAGGTTGGGTCATCTTAGTTATTTCCTCCTTCTACTATTAGTTGGGGCTAGGGATAGTAGGGGGTACAATACAAAGTGGTATCAAAGCTTCCAAGTTCAACACTTGGACTAGATGGGCTTCTATCATAGAAAAATGAAGGTATAGTATTTGTGACTCTATTAGAGAGTTAGGTGGTTTGATAATTGTTGTTATAGGTGTTGGTTATAGCATTATGAGTATGGCCTGCATGTTGATTATTTTCTTATGCAAGTGAATGTTGGGTGTAGCATTGTGATGGAATGGTCATGAGTTGATTGCATGCATAACCATGATACATTTATATATATATATATATATATATATATATATATATATATATATATATATATTTGTTAGCCTCGGAAAAGAAGGTTGATTGGAAAAAAAAATGCTAAAGTTTGAGTTTTAAAATTTTGTAATGATAGTATCAGTAAAGAGACGGGTATTCAACTAATGTTGTTGCCATTAGTAAAGAGGTTAATTTTAATTATGTTGTTGATATGGATTAAAGACTGAATTCTAAACCTGTGATGGCATGATGGCAAATTTTGGTATGTGTGTATGTGTTCTAAATTTAGAAAACCTAGTTAATGTATATAATTAAAATTATGTCTTGTTTGAGACATGTGACTAATGAATAAACATACATGTGTACATCTACATGGTAACATGCTTGGCTTTGCATTGCAAGATACCAGATGATATACATATTATATTTCATTAAAACACTAACAATTGAGTGTATGTGGCAGCATAGCAAGACTCAGTGGTAGTAAAAGAAGCTTGTATTGTGGCATGGTCTTGCAACCGTGAATGGTTGGAAATTGCCTAAGATTTTATTCATGAACCATTGGGAACACCAAAACTCATGGGGATTGAGTTGTTATGTTGAATATTTTATGTTTTTTGTTCCTCGATTGATTAATGTTTGGATTGTGCATGGCCATGCTATTTTGTTATGTAATTTTATGGTTGTTTTTATGAATTTCTTTCTTTTTACGGTTTCCCTCTCTTTCCTTTGGATTTTTTCTTTCATTTTCATGCTTTGGGGGCCTTGGGAACATTGGTTGGGCATGGTAGGAAAGGCACAGGGCTCTGGTAAGAAAGCTGAGAAGGACCAACAAAAATTACGACCTAAAATAAGCCTTGCGAATAATTAAATAGCATGAACAAAAATGAGGAAGGTCGGAAATGGGAAGTGCAAAGATAGCATGAATGAGGACATGTTGATATTGGGAAGATGGTTTGGAAAAAGGCCATCACTGGAATCCCTTGAAACATTACTCATGAATATAATAGCTGCATAAATGAGGAAATATGCATGACTGGAGTTTGACTGTGCAAGTAGTGCCAACATAAAACAACAGTTGGAACATTGGTAATAATACCAAGACAAAAAGGTAAAAGGGAGGAATTGGACAAAGAATTCCTTTGGAAAATGTTGTTGAAATTTCATGCATGCTTGCATAAAAGAAGGGAGTTCTCTAAAATTTGATTTTAATTGAAATATGTTAATATATGTATGTCCATGATTAAGTGGACGGAAGTATGATAGCCAAGTGGGCCAGTTTGGTCCATGGGATAATGGAAAACGATATGGAAACCATCAGAATGCCTCAAAAGGAGGTTCTCTTAACCTTGACTCTAATTACATATGCAAATTGTATGTTCATAATTATGTTTGAGAGGGTCTTGTCAAGTATCATTCGTGTGGAAGAATGGTTATATAAAAATTTAATTGATGCAAATGCAAATGGCTAGATGGGATGACATAATAAGTTGTCCAATAAGATTCCTGGTTAAAAGTGGAATCGATGGGGTAGGGGAAAGCCTTGGATGATTGTTCATTTTAATTTCATAAGGTTAAGAATTTTATATTCTCATGTTGTACCATGCAAATGACAAGTAATTGTTGATGGTATATTAACTAATAATCACACTCCCTGATCACAGGATTGGACATTTACTCCACTAAGCATTGTGTTGATGCGAGTTCGGTTGAGTAGAGAAGCGCATGTGATATTTTGGCTAAGAAACCAAAAGGGCTTGTTGGATGATAATCATTGAGTAGTTTTTATGCCTTCCAGGGCTGATAAATCCACTAGAGACTGCCTAGGTTGACAACCTCTAAAAGGTGGAGGCACATGCGTTTATTTGCTTGATAACACCTTATGGTAGTTCCATGGAGTTGGGCTGAGAACATAGGTGGAAGTTCCACTTAGTTGCTAGAGAGTGCACTCTTATTCCTTCAAGAGTAATGTAGCTAACAAAACCTCCTCATTATTTACTATATCTCTACATCTAATGCTAAGCTTATGCTCTTTGTGCTTTGCATGAACCTTTATGCTGATTTGTAGCCATTGTGGTGTAACAACGAAGATCGATTGAGAACACCAGATAAATTGGCTTCTTAATGACTAATTTGTAGCCATTGAGGCGTAACAATGAGGAGAAGTTGAGAACACTTGCTAAATGGGATTTTTAATGATTCATTTGTGGCCATTGTGGTGTAGCAATGAGGATTTGTTGAGAACACATGATAAATAGGCTTTGTTAAAGACATGTGTGTGAAGGACAAGACAAGAGGTATAATATTTTTTCTTCTATAAATTATTTATGTTGAACCTCATGAGAGATTGTATGCCATGTTAAAAGGAAAGAATAGGAATTACCCAGTCTGGGTGAATGAAGCTGAATAAAAAGAGGATTGTAGCAGCTTAAAGATATCATAGTGCACATCAAAAGCACCAAGAATATTGCAAAGGAGTCACAGGAAGTGGTTGATCCAAGGATAATTTTCATGTTTATTTAGTTGTTGGGTGAGCAACTATATATGCGAAATGCAATTGTAAGGGGGTGGGGATTGTGACATCCCTGCAGGTTATTTCCCCTTGTAAAACATTTTCCTTGTAATTATGTATCTATAAAATTTAAAATGGCTAAGAGAGGGACACATATTCCATTGCTTGAGGAGTTGGTTGTTTTAAATATCAATCATGGGGTTACTGAGTGATTTTAATCGGATGGTTGCTTCTTAAATTAGGTTGGAAATGAAGGATGTGTCAATGTTCTCTTTGGGCAACAATTACAATAAATAATTGAGAACAAGTTAATCAAAGTATGCGTTGTGTTGTCGAGCATTTTTAGTTTGCTTATACCACTCAAGAATGGGGATACTCCTTCATTCAGTTACCATAATCATGAGAAGAGTGGGTTAGGAGGCTCCTATGGAAAATAAGCATAGGGAGGCGAAGAGGCTCCTAGTGAAGAAAGCAGAGGAGGCCAATAGGCTCCTGTTGAAGCAAGAAGTGGAGGCCAAAAGGCCTTGTGGATCTTACACAATTAATATGCATAGGAAAATGGGGGAGGACGAGAGGTTCCTGTTGGAAAAGAAATGGTGTTTGATTGCATAGGAATAGGTAGAGAAGGGAACATGAAAAAGGGGAGGCTAAGAGGTTCCTGGTGAATAAGTTGATTTTCTTAGAGAGAAGGAAAAGATATGACGACCGAGATAATTTAGTGAGAGGGAAGCTTAGATGATAGTCAAGTTGAGGAAACCAAAAGGCTTGCTGGTTGATAATAATTGAATAGTGGTTATGCCTTATAGGGTTGATAAATCCACTGGAGACTATGCTAGTTGATAACTTCTAAGAGGTGGAGGCACCCAAGGCTAGTGGTTGATAACACCTGATGGCATTTCCATGGGTTGGGATGAGAACACAGGTGGAAGTTCCACTGAGAAGTTATTGGAGAGTGCACTCTTGTTCTTTTAGAGGTAACATTGTTGATAAAATCTCCTTAACATTAACTATATATATCTATCTCCACATATGAATTGAGACTCTGTGTCTAAATCCCTAGAGATATTAGGATGTTGTAAGTCCCTATGTATAAAATAAAATGTTCCCTTCCTGATGTGAATTTGTTGAATAGATGGTGGGTGAACGTAGGGTATCCATGAGACTCCTTGTTTTAGTTGATGATATTAATTTAATCTCCTAAGTAGAAGATGGTTGTATTCCATTGAAGTGGTTCACTGTGTTTATTTGATTTTGATAGCTGGCGGGTTGAGGTCAGACATCCTCGAGACACCTTGTTTCAGTTGATAATAATGCTTTAAAAACTCATCTAGAAGCACTCTACCTCTAGCTCTAGAATTTGGATCAGGGGTGACAACTACAAGAAAGACTTGTCTACAGCTTGTCTATGGTTAGGTGGAGAGTTAAACTCCCAATCTTAGGTTCTTGGTTTAATCTATGAAATATAAGTGTTTTCTTATGACTCTTATGTTCTAAATGATTTATGCCTGTTTAATGTGTTGATTTATCATGGCTTGTAATGTTGAGGAATGATCCATTCTTGTATGAAAGAACATTGTTCTTTTAAAGGAATGGATATGGATTAGATTCACATGTTAAATTAGGCATAATCCTAGTCTAAATGGCTTGTAGTTAATGAATCTGTGAATCTTGTAGGTACTTGATTATCAAAGAGATGGGTGGATCTTTGCAATGATTATGCTTTTTTAAGATAATGCTAGTAGGTTTTGTCTCTAATTTGTAAGCCTAGGAAGACCATAGATTTTGCATAGTGTAATGTGTTGGTTTAATACCTATGTTACTGTTGAGGCATGCTAAATTCTTATGTGAATAAATAATGCCAAGTTTTGTGCCATGGATGAGGAAAGGTTCAGTCTAGGAGGACTAATATATCTATATTACTTATGTTTTCATGTAATGACTATTTTATGTTGGCACAAGGTTGTTGATTTGCTCCAGTGAATAACCAAGGATGTCAATTTAGCATGAAAATGTATTAAAGGTGCCTAGAAGATGTTTTGAGGAATGAGATTATTTTCTTTGTTTGTCCTAATCTTGGAATTTGGCTTAAGGTATATGTATGGTGTGACGGGCAAATCTTTGTTAATTTAAATAGATGTCTAAACTGGAAATGAATTGGCCATTTGGTCCTAGTCTAAATCTTATAAGCTCAAGAGGAAAGTTGTATGTATATGCATGTGCAACTAGGTTTGGCCCGTATTTAATATATATATATATATATATATATATATATATATATATATATATATATATATATATATATATATAGATATATATATATATAGATATATATATAGATAGATATATATATATATATATAGATATATATATATATATATATATATATATATATATATATATATATCTATCTATATATATATCTATATATATATATATATCTATATATATATCTATATATATATATATATATATATCTATATATATATATATATATATCTATATATATATCTATATATATATATATATATATATATATATGGCCATGATATGTTGAAGTTTAACTATAAACTCAGAAGAGATAGTGGGAGGCCAGTCAAGACGTAATCACTACAAGAATTCCATATATATATATATATATAGAGAGAGAGAGAGAGAGAGAGAGAGAGGAGGTTGGTGGGCCTGAAAAAGGATACCAAACTTAGGAGGGATATCTCTAAAGAGTTGTGTAAAATCAAAGCCCAAGTATTTGCTTGGTGTAGTAACCATTAGCCCTTTGGAGAAATGGCATTAAGCCTCCTTATAACCATGTGAACCAAAGCCATGACCAAAGGCATAGGCAAGAGATCTCCTAGTCAACGGATGTTGAAAAGTGTTGGAGCCATCCACTTGTCTCAGAGGTTTGGTACCTTGGGATTTTGATGGGAGGCAAGGAAAGTCCCACTAGGATTAAAATGTCGAGGCAACGTGTTAGTGGTGCCAGTTGTTATGCATTTGGTGCATCAACGTAAAGGAACCACAAAATAACTTATAACATGAAATTTGAACTTACCATGCAATGAAAGGCCAGGCGGGACCCCCACCTAGCATGGCAAGTGACGTGGACTCAGAGCCACGTGTTGTATTCGAAAGCGAACACGTGTCAGTTGAATTCGAGGTTTTTGCAGGACCAAGTGGCCTAGATCTAAGTGACACGTGGCATACCTAGAGTGGCGCCACATGGAGCGTGACATCATCCTGGTGGAAAGGGTCACTAACGTCACCTCAACACCCCGTCCCTGAAAATTTCAAATGGATTTGGTTGAAACCCTACCAGGATTTTATCCTTGGTGTGATGTGGCGCAATGGAGCCCACCAGAACATGCATGAAAGAACGTGACTGCACGATTGGTTAGAACTGAGTTGAGGTGATGGGTAGCTAGGTGGCTTCTCCACATTACCCCAACAATTTTAAATCCTCCCAAAAGAATATATGACAAGATGGTGCGGCTTGGTAGAGTCGAAAGTGCGACGAGAGCTAATGGTTTTGGTACACGTTCGAGGAGGGTCTGCGGTAGAATCTATGTAACCCTCCTCCATTTTCCCTAAAAGTTTTAACAGAGGATTTCAAGGAATACCTTTAGGATTTTATTCCTAGTGTGACATGGCCATGGAGGGCCTACAACCGCATGCATTGGATATATAGTGTATATGGTTTAGGCCATGTGAGCCGTAGAGAGGGGTTAATTCATGACACAGTATTAACAGGTCAACAACTAAGGTAATGTTGCCATGTGGTAGTGAGGTGGATGACTCAGATAGCCATATGGGCACCAAGTGGGGACCACATGGATGCCACATGGCAGGTCAAGATGTTGCGGCACTATATGATAGGCTAATCTTTGAATGGTCATATATTTTGATCTGGGAGTCAAATTGAGACAAATTTTACATCGTGGGAAATGACTCGATGAGATGAACACAACAATGTCATCCATTTTATGTTTTAAAAAATAAATAAATAAAGATCGAAAAATTTAGACCATGTTTCCATAACTAAATTAACACAATCTTTGGGCCATTTCTATATAAGAGCCAGAATATTTTTTTAATACTAAATTGAAGATCCAACATGTTTAATTTAAATATAACCTAAATTAACATGATAAACATAGTAACCAAGTCGAAAGAAGTATCAACATCAATGGTGTATGTATTGGTAGAATGTTTAAAATCAAGTGCTGGAGAGGGATTTATACTACTAACCTTCCTTCCTAACATTGAGGGAAAGTGCTAACACAATTCTGTGTTGACTTGGATATAGTTCAACGTTTTGATCCCATAGTCGAATTTCTTCCAATTAAGTAAGTAGTTTGACCTTTTCTTCCAATGCTTCCAGTCAACTCAACTACTACAACAACAAAACCATTTCTAATTCCATCCTAAGATTGATATTTCATCCCTACAATGCTAAGGAATCTAGAAAGGCCTTGAAGACAGAGATCAAGGTGGCAATGGATTTATCTTGTTTCTGAAATTTTTGAAAAAATTCCTTAATATGCTAGTCATCCCAACTATTATGCTATGACTATCAATGTTTAAAGAGTGTGAGTATGGAAAAGAGAGTGGTAACTAGAAGGAAAGAGCCAAACAATTGAAAGAACATTGTCCAAACAAGATATATAATGTGAAATTATGGGAAAAAGTTGAGAGAGGAATTAGAATGCTCAAACTCAGGTGACAACCATCAAAATCCTAGATTTAGAGATGAAAAAATTGAAATAATGGTGCATGTTATGACCAGAGTCGACACCCCTCCCTTAAGACCAAAGGTAGGTGTAAAATTCTTTTAGAAATGGAAAATCCATTGCCGTGCCATGACACTAGATATTCAAATGGGGACATTATCTAGTTGTGGGGTGTATTAATGAAATCATGTGTGGAAGGTGGTTATGTCTTATTCCTCTCATTCAAAAATTTTGTGAAGGGCTTATCAAACTTATTGTCATTTTCCTTGATGATGTTTCGATGTGAGGTGAGCTATTGGATTCGGAGATCATAGATGAGGTTATCGATAAGTATTACATCTCCTTTTCTCCTACCCACATAGTTGGATTTGGAGTTAGCTAGGGAATTATGGTCGCGGAGAAGATGAAACCAATTAGCCTTTTCAATAACACTCCTAGCTTACTTGATCCAATCCAATATAGAAGGAAAACGAGAATTTATAGGTTTTGAGTTAAGTACCATGTACTTAATGATGAGACGGGAATCCCCCGGAACCATGAGGTTTTTGATGTGGATCCCAATGGCTTGGGTGATACCTTATAGAAGAGCACATGCTTCAGCTCCATTTTTTGTCATGAGGCCTAGGATCCATTCGAAAGTGTTAAGAAATTCCCACCTAGGCCAATAATAACCCATTATAAACATGTCTCCCTATGAATTTATGGTTTAATTATTATGTGTAAATGGATTTGTAATTATTTTAACCCACATTCTCTCTTTTAAGTCTACAAATACTAGATATCATCCCAAATTCTTTAGAATGAGGAATTTAAAATCACTAAAAGATGTAATAATCAACATTATATGTTTATAATTGTTGATGTCATATTCTCACCATTAATTAACTACCTGATACATCTTGCTTCAATGTTTTCATTCAACATTTCTAATCTACTGCTCATTATCATGGGGATGTGCGTGTGGGAAAGGAGAGAAGGAGCATGGGATGAAGGCAGAGAGGGAAGGGGGCCACATGGGACCAGGGGAGAGGGAACACATGGGAAGTGATGGTTTAAGATCACAGCCAATAGATCTTTGCAATCATGAAGAATGTCATGTCCCTTGTAAGTGAGTGTATAGGGTTAGTGATCCAGTACTTCACCTCACTTAAAATATGGTCCTCTGATAACATCCCTTTCTTTTCCTCTACTATTTTGTCGAAAATTTCCATTTGGCATTGTGCATCCTCCAAAAATTGGAAATAATATTTTTGTCCTAGTGCTAAATCCTTCCCCGTTGCATGAGATGGATGAGTAGGGTGGGAGGAGGAAGCTCTACCTACCTAGGCATGGTCTCTCCTCTTCTTCTTATCTCTTCCCTACCCATACCTGATACCATTCCACCCTGAATTACATTGAAGCCCCTTGGTCTCTACCACCACTGGGAACGAGTACAAATAAGTAATTCTGTTAATAAGAGGCAACCCCTACCTAGTACCTTAGGCACCTATTGTCTTTGAAAATATAAGGTCTTAGTTCCACTCCATCGAAATTCAATGACCTTAAACCTCACAAGCAAGACAACTATTAAACTGAAAAGAAGGAGCACACTAACATAAATATCAACAATTGACTAGAGGTTAGGAACATCCATACATTCACAATAGTGCCATTATGTCCATGAGAAGCCTTCCTACCTTGTTCTAAACTTTGTCATGTGGTCCTCAAATCCACCTCACCCTACTATCATATCTCTGACTATAGGAAAATGTCTGCATCTTGGAGTTCCCATGATTTTGAATAATCAAAACCAAGTGCTTATCAACCCATCTTATGGATTCTTCCATATGTTGTATGAGGTTAATAGCCGTTGGGGGAGCATTCACATTCCTCCCCATTACTTATTCATGTAGCCAAACTAGATTTGTAACTACAACTTGTCTAGCATATGATGGCTCGATGTTATCAATCAAGGAGGCAAACGAGCAATACATAAGGACGATCACATCTTTTCTTATGAGTAATGCATAAGAGCGATCACATCCTTTCTTATGGCACAATCTCTATCAGATAACACCCTATCTAAGTGATCCTTTCTGCATACCTATGAACGGGCCGTGGCGAGGATCCTTGTAAGACTAAACCCATCTGAAGGGCTTGCAAAATCGGTTTTATTACAGTACAAGGATTATGAATATGATCAGAAACTGGATTACGAACTCTTTCCATTCAGGTGCTTTCGCTGTCAAGAATATGGGCATCTGGCAAGGGATTGCCCTAGGGGAAAAAGGAGAAGGAAGCTGAAGCGCAGAGAAGAGGTTAAAGAGGGTCAGAGGAGAAGAAAGGAGAAGCAGATGGAGGACAATGCTATGGAAGCGGCTCACCGAAGCTCAATTTTGGAGGATCAGGAAGTCGAGGACCAGCATCAAGAGGAAGGGATCCCTCTGCGCAACACAACAGATCAGTCTTCAAAAGACCCACCTCTGGAAGGACCTGAAATCCCCTTGGCGGAAGATCCATCGGGTATGCAGTCTCCTCTTCCTATCCTCTCCTCTTTTTCTGAATCTATAAAGGGGGGTCTGTCTGATGATTGTAATTTGATTAAAAATCTTGATGAACATATTCAAAACATAGAGTCCATCTCGGAAGCTCTTCCGGCCCTAAATCTGAACTGTGTGGAAGCCCCCATTCCGAGTCAGACCCAAATCAAATCATCCCCTGTTCATCATTACAATCTCAGATCCCATGGTAAGAGACCAGTAACCTGTCAGGCTACCTTAGAATCTGTTGGAGGCCTTCATCCTGAGTCATCGAAAAGTAATATAAAAAAATCCAGGGGTAGGAAATCCCTTTTCTCCAAAGCTCAAGTCAAGGCAAAATTTGATGTTGAGGATGGCAAACAAATGTCGATCACAGGGGCACTTAGAGCAG
The DNA here is from genome assembly GCA_031772625.1 of Pinus tabuliformis. NCBI lineage: Eukaryota > Viridiplantae > Streptophyta > Pinopsida > Pinales > Pinaceae > Pinus > Pinus tabuliformis. Next base: position 215,148,096 of record CM062805.1, read on the forward strand.
CTAAACCCCATGAGTCGGTTATTAAATGATCTGCCTCTCCTGGAATTGTCGAGGGTTGGCTAGTAAACCCAAAAAACTAGCACTAAAAGATTTAATTTCTTGCCACAATCCAGACTTGGTTTTTCTACAGGAAACTTTGGGAAATAGCTCAGATGTTGAATCCTCCCTTGGCGCTCTGCTCCCGGGTTGGGCCTTCACAGCTCTAGATGCCTCTGGTCACTCAGGAGGTCTTGCCATTGGTTACAGAATTGGAAGACTTAGAGCCTTAAATTCTTGGGGTTTCTCCCATGCACTGGGTATGGAGATTCAATCCCCGGATTTTGAGCAGCCTTTCTTGGCCATCAATGTTTACGGGCCTTGTCAGGGTCGTGTCTCCTACTGGAATGATCTGTTATCAAAAACTCTGCTTCACGGGAAAAAGCTTCTTATTGGAGGGGACTTAAACTTTTCCCTGGGGATTGCTGAAGCTTGGGGACCAAATGCAAGGGAAGATCCTCTGGCTGATTTCTTCTTATCTCTTCTCCTGAATCACAATCTTCTTGATGTTAACATTATAAAGGCTAAACCTACTTGGCGGAATAGGAGAATAGGGGAGGAGAGAATTGCAAAAAGACTGGATCGTTTCCTCATAAATGATGCTTTGGCCTCTCATATTCCCCTTTTCAGGCAGTGGGTGGGGGAAGGAGGAAACTCAGACCATTTTCCTATTCTTCTAGAATTTTCTAAGACCCCTCCAAAACCGGCTTCTCCTTTTAAGTTCAACTCCTCCTGGATCCAGGAGGAGTCTTTCATCCAACTGTTCAGGAATACTTGGAGACATCCGGATCTTGACTATTCAGGAAGCAAAGGAGCTTTTTTCATGGAGAATTTAAAAAGGTTAAAGAAGGAAACCATCAATTGGGCAGCGGAGAAAAGGAGGAAGTCATATGAGGAAATGGCTAGTATAAATGAAGCTCTAAACACCCTAGAAGACCCGGATGCTGATGCATATCTATCTCAGGAGTCGAAGGAAAGAATTTTAGAATTAGAAAAAAGAAGGGCAAAGATTCTTTTGGACAGAGAAGAAGAATGGAGATTAAAAAGTAGGGCTATTTGGCTGAAAGCCGGGGATGAGAACACAAAATTCTTTCACAATTATGCTAAGGGGAGGAAAAATGCAAACACAATTTGGAAATTAAAGGATGCGGATGGCAGGGAGCACTCCTCCTTTGAGGCAGTCTCAAATATGGGGAAAGATCATTTCCAATCTCTATTTTCTGACCCAGGGGGGACCACAATAGCTGAGATCATTCGCACTGCACAAGCTTTCCCTCGTTTTGTGGAGGAGGAAGAGGCAGAGAACATTTTTGGTGCAGTGACAAAAGAGGAGGTCGAAAATGTCATAAAATCAATGCCCAAGGATAAAAGCCCAGGTCCGGACGGCTGGACCATTGAACTGTTTTTGCACTTTTTTGAACAGATAGGCGATGAATTGACTGAGGTGGTGGAGGAGTCAAGAAGGAAAGGGGAAATCTATGGGCCTTTCAATGCAACTTTCATTGCACTCATCCCGAAAAAGGAAGTACCGGAATCCTTTGAAGATTTCAGACCTATATCCCTTTGCAATACCATTTACAAGATTATTGCAAAAGTTATAGCGGTCCGTTTGAAGCCCATCCTTTCTACCTGTATCTCCAACGAGCAATTTGGATTCCTGGATGGACGACAAATTCACGAGGCCATTGGGGTGGCTCAGGAAACCATCCATAGTTTAAGAATCTCTAAGAAGAAAGGGGCAGTGTTGAAAATAGATCTATCAAAAGCTTATGACAGAATCAGCTGGTCATATCTCAAGCTTCTTCTGACACACCTCGGATTCAAAGTGGGATTCATAAATTGGATCATGGGGTGCATTACAAATGTAAATTTTGCTGTTTTGATTAATGGGGCAGCCTCTCAATTCTTCAAAAGTCAGCGTGGTCTGAGACAAGGATGCCCCCTCTCCCCTCTTCTTTTCCTTCTGGCTGCTGAAGGTCTCAGCAGGCTGATCTCAAAAGCAAAGAGAGCTGGCTTGATAACAGGTTTGGAAGTAGCGGTAAATCTTTTTATTACTCATCTTCTATTCGTAGATGATATTCTTCTATTTACAAATGGGAATCCAAATGAACTAACAATTCTTAAAGACATTCTTGACATGTTCCTAAAAGCTACAGGGCTGCAAATAAACCCCAGGAAGTCCCAGCTTATAATGGAAGCCTTTTCCAGGCAGGAGGAGGACATGATCACTTCTTATTTGCCTTTTGAAACATGCAGCATGGAACAGCCTTTTAAGTATCTGGGGTTCTGGCTAAAACCTTCTACATACAGAAAACAGGATTGGAATTGGCTTGTGGCAAAAATTGAGCAAAGGATCGCTCACTGGAGTTTCAAATGGTTATCAAGGGCAGGCAGATTAACTCTGATAAACTCTGTTCTGCAGGCCATCCCGGTCTTCTGGGCTGCCCTGACTTGGATCCCAAAAGGTGTACTTCACAAAATTAAGAAAATTTGTAGCAGATTCCTTTGGTCGGGCACAAAAGAAGACTCAGTCCTCCCTTGGGTAGCCTGGGATAAGATAGCTAGACCAAAGGATTGGGGGGGATGGGGCATAAAACAACTAGTTGATTTTAGCCAGTCCTTGGCTGCAAAATCAGGATGGCGAATAATAGAAGCAGAAAACCTGTGGACCAGAGTGGTAAAAAGGAAGTATATCGACCCGGTGCCCCTTGATGACTGGATTCGGAGGCCAAATAAAAAAGGAAGAAATTGCTCGGTCGTCTGGAAGGCTACCTCAGAGGCTTTCTACATCATCGAACAAGGTCTCGCTTGGCAAGTGGGAAATGGAGAGAGCATCCGGATAGGAAGGGACCCATGGGTAGGTTGCAGTGAGCTCTATGCCCTGCCCCCCGGTCTCCTTACTCATCTAGATTCAAAAGGGATCCACAATCTAAGCCAGATTGCTAACATGGAGCTTCAGTCAATTTGGGGACAAGATTGGAAATCGGTAGAGGATTTAGGGATTGAAAATTTATGGCGGAATGAGTGGCAGAGGTATTTAAATGAACTAAAGCGTACAAATGTTAGGATAAAGGATCGGCCGGATCTGTTGGTATGGGCTCATGCTGAGACAGGCTCATATTCCCCAAAGGAGGGATACACTTTCCTGATGAACAGAAAGGGATGGGATCCTCCCATCTGGTGGTCAAGACCTCTTCTTAAGCTGAAATGCCCCAAAAAAGCCAGGATTTTCCTATGGTGTGCACTCAATCGGAAGATACCTACCTGGGATGTTATGACAGCTCGTTATAAGGAGGGACCTAGCCGCTGTGCTCTATGCAAGGAAGCTTCAGAAACGATCAACCACCTTTTTGTGGAGTGTCCATTCACCAAACTTGTTTGGGAAGAAACAAAAAGATTATTGAAAATCAATGCTAGATGGGAGGGAGCGGATATCAAGGCGGCATGGGAGGGTTGGTGGTTAAATCATCCAGAGAAGAATATGAGGAACCTTCCTCCCATCCTCTGTTGGGGCATTTGGATTGCTCGTAACCGCAGCATCTTCACAGAAAATTCGCCCCCAGTGGAAGTTATTGCAATTCAGAGCACAGCAATATTATCTAGTATCCCCGAACCTGAGACCTCCCCTGCCTCTCAGCAAAGGACAGAGCTTCAGATAAAAGCTGGTATTCCCTGGGCTTTCTTCGACGGGGCAGCACAAAACAATTCCACTGGCGCTGGAATTATTATCCACCTTAGCTCAAATCACTCTCTAAAAGCCTCTGTGGGTCTTGGTCCGGGTACAAACAACTTTGCCGAATTATCAGCCTTAAATCTCCTCCTTTGCTGGCTTATTCATAGACAAGTCCACACAGTTCAGATTTTCGGAGATTCCTCAAATGTAGTAAACTGGGTCAATGGGAAATTTAGATGCAGAAATTATTTATTGATGCCATTGCTAGAAGAAATACAAAACCTTAAATCCTATTTCACTGTTTTCTCTCTTGCACATATCTACAGGGACAGGAATGTCGAAGCAGATGAATATTCTAAAACAGGTTTACAACAGGCTGTGGGCTCGTGGCGGATAAAGGAACAGGTCCAGGACCAGATTCGTGAGACGGATCTGGCCCCATATACTTAATTTTTTCTGTTTTGTTCAAAAGATCGGATGGGGCCAAGTATTAGTACTTTTTTTTCCTTGGCGTTTTCTGTGTTTATATGAACCAAAAAAAACAAAAACTTAAAGCTTCTTATTTTTTGGAGAATTTTATGGATAAAACTTTTATGGAATATTTCTGTAAAGTTGCGGGCTGTTTTCCTTTAATGGAGGCCCGTGGATACTCGACAGCCTTTTATTATGCGGCTGAGTACAGGCAGTAGACATCAGGGATCTTAGGATCCTATACTGTGTATTAAAGTCATGAAAAATGACGAACCATGGGGAAGGTTGGCACCTCCTTGTATCAGGCAGTTTGTTGATCTGCTGGATGTTAACTCATCTCTTTTGTAGCTCTTTTATTATATAATAGAAAAGCTCGGCTTTTTTCTTTGGAAAAAAAAACACCCTATCTAAGTACACATTTAACTTTATTAATTTATGATTCCCCTTAAAATTTCAATTAATTCAAAATACCCATTATAATTTCTCTTGCATTTACCCCTCATAGTAATCCAAATTTATTTTTCAAAATTCTATAAAATATATCTATATATATATATATATATATAATTATCCATTATTTTAAAATTTCCATACTTATAAAATATTGTAGTTTTATAAAATTGTAATAAATTATTAAGTATTACCTCAACCATTTTAACATATTTTCTATATTTATAATTTATTTTTATTAATCAATTAATATAAATTAATTTTAACATTATAATTATTAAATATTCAAATAAATATATAACTAAACTTCACAATGTTAAAATATATTAGTCATTTTTATTTATTTTTTTATTTACAAAAATTCGCATAAATATTACATATAATTTCATTATTGTTCATGTGCATTGCATGCATCACACCAACATCTCTTACACCCATGTTGTAAAGCATAGCATAGTACAACTAAACTAAAGAAATAATTACTTTAAAAAAATAAATTAAGTTAACTAGTCATGGACAATCTTTGACTTTTATGAACTTGTATTATGACAACGGAACGAGATTTATGGGTCAAGAATCTAGAATAAGTATTATGAAATATAATACAACGAATCAAGATTTATTTGACAAGAATCTAGAAGAAGTACTAGGATTTATTTGACAAGAATCTAGAAAAAGTACTATAATTCAAACAATGAAAAAATAAAACTAATATAGAGAGATATTGCTAAATATATTTAATATTAGTATAAGATTTGCCATTACTATTAACATTATATAAAAAATAAATAAAATAATTTATTACTATTAACCTAATAAAAAAAATAATGTATTATATATTTTATTAAAGTAAAAAATATGTAATTAAAATATATTTCATGTTGTGTAGTATTATATTATTTAAGTATATTAAAATTATTATTATTATTAAAGTATTTAAATAAATTGGTAATTGGGTCTAATTTGTATTTGTGTGATATAATGTTGATTCGATCAATATCATTATAATTTTTAAGTGAATTTATGTGTTTCCACACATGGTGTGCATAGTAAATCAAGGAATTTGAATCTTGAATCTTAAATTTGCACAATATCTTCATATCAAGATCATCAATGAACTGCACCTATAAGAACTATTTTAGTATAATATTTTTTTAATTAATAAATTTAATTATATATATAATCTTATATCATTTTAGTATAATAAAGTTTCTTTATTATGAATACTATTTTAATTAAATTTAAAAATCAAAACTATTTATTAATATCAATAGATTAGCCAAGTATTTTAAGGTGTCTTAATTTTATAAAAAAATAAATAAATAAATAAATTAGTTATAATTTTCAAATTAAATAAATTAATTATGATTTTTAAGACTTCGTTATTTACCACTGACAATTAATTTGTTGTGATTATTTAATACATTCAAATTGGAAAAACTATAGACCTTTGTCATTCAAACAACAATAAAGTCATGCTAGAACTATGGGCTCTTATCATTCAAAACTCAATAGAATCATATTATTTAATACATTCAAATTGGAAAAACTATAGACCTTTTTCATTCAAACAACAATAAAGTCATGCTAGAACTATGGGCTCTTATCATTCAAAACTCAATATAATCATGCTAAAAATAGTAGATGAACTTGCATCCAATCTTGATAACCATAAATATCTGATTTGGGTATGTGAATTTCTATCACTACACTAATCACAAATTCTTTCTTTACAATTGAGACTGTACACCACTAGTTGCATTTGCATTGTGCACATTGAGTTGTATAGGATATTTGGATTGGACTAAAACCAATGTGCTTGATATTTGGCCAAACATTTTCTTGAGTAATTATTTAATCATGTTGCGCGCTTCTCATCTAAATATCAAGAATATCCTCTTCGCAAGGGCCTGCAATAGTTAAGGACTCGTATGATATATTGCTAAAAGATTAGGTTTTTGTTAAGAGACTAAAGTTTGGCACAAATTCTTTCTTTACAATTGAGACTGTACACCACTAGTTGCATTTGCATTGTGCCCATTGAATTGTATAGGATATTTGGATTGGACTAAAACCAATGTGCTTGATATTTGGCCAAACATTTTCTTGAGTAATTATTTAATCATGTTGCGCCTTCTCATCTAAATATCAAGAATATCCTCTTCGCAAGGGCCTGCAATAGTTAAGGACTCGTATGATATATTGCTAAAAGATTAGGTTTTTGTTAAGAGACTAAAGTTGTAATGCCAAACTTGCAAGGGATTGATTCTCTTGTTTTCCTTGGCTGGCCCAAGTGAGGATATGGGTCCATAAATACTCCTATAATAAACTTTTCCCAAAAAAATTCTATTGATAATGAATCCATTGATGGCATTTTTTCTTTTCATAATGAATCCATTGATGGCAATTTCAGCTTTTACATGAATGGATGGCATTTTTTCTATTCATAATGAATCCATTGATGGCATTTTCAGCTTTTACATGAATGTCAAAATAATTCCTTTGAATGTTGATGATATATAATAATAATAATAAAAAAAGAGAAGTGGCATTCGTTCACAACCTTCCAGATGTCATCCAACTTTTTCCCTTTCAGTGATGAGATAGGAGTACCTCCCCTTCTTTTGTTAGTGGGTTTTCTGCATGACCATAGACCATCCCATCACAATCACATAGACATAGATACTACGAGGTGAGATAAACAAGTACACACATTTGAAAAAAAAAACAATTTTCAAAAATCAACAACAATGATCCAACCAATTATGGAGGCAAAAACTTTTTGAATATATCATCCCCTTAAAGATCCCTCCAGCATAATTATTATAGAGCGATCGATCTATGAATTTTTAGTCACATTAAAAAAAAGGTCAATGTGACAACTCATTTCTCACTTTCAATAGATCCATCTATGAATTTTATATATTTTAAACAAATTAAGAAAAAGGTTAAGATGACAACTCATTTCTAACTTTAATGGATCCATCTATGAATTTTATATATTTTAAACAAATTTGACACGTTTCTTGGATTTTTATATGAACCAATGTTCTCGCTTGAGCAAAGTTTAAAGGTAATAATTTGAATTAAAGTGATAATTTTAATTTTTTTTAAATTAGTTCGTGTTTTAGATAAGTATTAAAATAGATGATTGGATTAAAAATAGGTATGGTTTATTATTTTATATTTAAGAGTTTTTGTTGGAATTTGGCAAAATAATTTTTTGTCAAATCTTAATATTTTGTTATTTAAATTGAGTTTTTGACTATATAAATAGATTTAACACCTTGAAAATCTCATGAAGTTTTCACATCGTGGGGAGTTTACAACGAAACTTATGATTGCAACAAATCATTGCCTAATTCTAAACAAATTCGATCGGAAAATATGCCTCAAAAAAGATCCAAAGCTTATAAGAAGTAGACTATGGCGTAAAAATGTATAATTTTGTTAAAAAACTTAGTGCATCCTATAAATATATTTTAGGTTTGTTTTTCCATTAATATTGAGGTTCTCTCTCTCTCTCTCTCTCTCTCTCTCTCTCTATATATATATATATATATATATCTATCTATATATATATATATTCTGTGAGTAATTTGGGCAAGGCCCAAGATTAAATCTAGTCATTACCACTATAACACCAAGAGTATATCCAACATCTTATAAGCTAGAGATATCCAAAATTTATGACATAGAAAGAGCCAAGACTCCATAAGGGTGGGGTAGCCTACTCCTTGAGCCTTATCACAACAGGCCAAAGATGTCCGCTCATGGGATTTGAAACCAAGTAAAGGGGATAACATCCTATTATGCCAACTACTTGATCATCCCACAAAGAGACCAATCAATTTAATTTTAATGTTGTTGTCATACATTTTATAATGATATAAACTTAGGTATCTCATTTTAGATACTAAATATTCTAAATGACTTTTAGAACTCAAAAAATCAAAAATTAACCTCTCATTTCAAATACCTATATTCTAAGTGACTTTTAAGACTAAAAAATCAAAAATTAACCTAAACCTAAATATTCTAAGTGACTTTTGGAACTCAAAAGGATGAAAAAAAAACCTAAAAATATTAATATTTGACTTTCAAATTTTCAAACAAGATTCTTTTTCACACAAGATTCCTCAAAGGAAAAATACCTAAATATTCTAAGTGACTTTTAAGACTCAAAAGGATCAAAATTTACATAAACCTAAATATTGTAAGTGACTTTTGGAACTTTAAAAAAAAAAACTAAAAATATTAATATTTGACTTCAAAATTTCAAACAAGATTCCTTTTCACACAAGATTCCTCAGAAGGAAAAATATTTGTTGTAATGAATATTTATGATATTTATTTAAGTACGTTGTTCTTGCAACCATTTCAATATGGTTTATGATGCTCAAAGCTAAATCAATAAGAGGTTATGTTGTTTTATTTCTAGAATATTGATATTTGACTTCCAAAATTTCAAACAAGATTCCTTTTCACACAAGATTCCTCAAAGGAAAAAGGTTATGTTGTTTTATTTCTAAAATATTAATATTTGACTTTCAAAATTTCAAACAAGAGAATCTTTTCACACAAGATTCCTCAAAGAAAAATAATTGTTGTAATGAATATTTATGATATTTATTTAAATAATTGTTGTAATGAATATTTATGATATTTATTTAAGTACGTTGTTCTTGCAACCATTTCAATATGGTTTATGATTCTCAAAGCTAAATTAATAAGAGGTTATGTTGTTTTATTTATTTTTCAACAACGAAGTTCATTTTCAAAATGTTCAATATAATATATTCTTTTCACAAATTCATATTTTGACTTATTATATGAAGGTGAAATTTGGTGCACTGTAATTTAATAATAAACATGGTGTTTGACGAGACCCAAGAGACATATGGGATAATTTGATCTTACATTTTTGTGTTAATTGTAAATTTCAAAGATAATAATGTAAGAAATGATGATAATTAGAGTTAGTGATGAAGTGGAAGGGCCATATCATGAACTTTGGCATATTTAATTGAGTCTAGTTTTCTAGTTTTCTTTTTAACATGAAAAACTATATTTCTTGTTAATTTTGTTGTCAACCATGTTTTAGTTTTATTATCATTTTTTTTTAATTTTGTTATATTTTTCACTAAATTTTTTTGAAACACTAATTCCCAATTTTTAATATATAAATTAGACTTCTACCTTTTTCATGATATATTGCACAATGTGGAGAAAGTGCTGTTTATTTTTTGTCTCCCCATTTCCACATACATGACATAACCTTTCCCTATAGTTACTATGGTTGTTCATATCTCCTTGTTTCACATCTCAACCTATGTGAGCTCATCCTTAGTTATGCTATTACCTATTTTTCATTCCATGTGATGTTAAGTTTCAAGTGGTGTTTCACTTTGGTATCCTCATGTTTGTTGAAGTTATCTATGTAGCATTATTTTCTAATTTGGCATGCTTTCATTATCTCTATATTTGTAACATCTTGCACATGACTTTTCAATGCCCTATTACCTTATCGTGATTTGTCTTCTTATATACCCAACTCTTCAAACCATTTCCTTCATGATTGTAAATCTCATGGTTTTGATTGTTTTAGTTCATCTTGGTTGATTTAAGTAGAATCATATCATTTTCCATGGCCACCATTTTCTCTTTGAATGAAATCAATATCTTTAATACCTCCAATTTTATTGAGTATAGCCTCACTTTGGCTAGGAGTATCTTGTAAGGGATGTTGTTATTGTTGTTATTGTTGCTGTTGTTGTAATCTTAGACAACTTGTTATCAAGTGTTTTTTTATTTACTAAATCTAGCATAGTAATTTGAGAGAACCCTTATTTACACTCTTTTTAAAATCCTCATGTGATTATTTTTCTAGAGTTTGTGGTCTAATTCCTCATCACTATGGCATTGTTTCACATTATTTCCCTCGTGAACTAGGTCAATTACTTAACCACAAACTCTATTATTGGTAAGTAGAGGTGTCGTTTTCTCATGCTTTAGTTCTATGTGCATCTAAGCAAGCAACGGGTATAGACACTCTTCGTATCTAAATATTATAACTCTTTGTCATGCTCATGGCTTGAATATTGACAAATTTTACCATCACATGTCCCAATCTTTGATTGAATGGTATCTAAAAGGGGTATGAATAGATTAATATAAGGGTCATTCATAAAACACACTTGAGGCACATTCAACTTTCAACAAGAGTCTTATTATCTTCGTCATTATCATTATCATAATCCTTATCTCTATATTGAAAATAACTCTATAATCACTTTGAGTTAGTATATGGGTCAACATTCCCTTAGTCTTTTCCTTCATCTTGAGCATTCAAGGTTTGCACCCATTAGCTAGTAATGGACACTAATAGTCATATACCTTCTAATCATATATATATATATATATATATATATATATATATATATATATATATATATATATAAACTATGAAATGAAGAGCCCAAATCAGATAAAGAATTCATTTTTTCCTGTCCTATAGATTATGAGATTCATATTAGATTATGATTCTATTTTCTATTTAGAGATCTCAACATATTGAGATCTTGAACTTATTATGAATACCACATGCATGTTTCCCTTTTCATCAAAGCACTTAATTAGTATTGGAAGAAACGGTTACACATCCACAAATTCAACCCCAACAAAACATGTTGTCTTACTATGTAATTATTTAACCAAAGATAAAGAAACATAGATCATATTGACTTTCAAAAGAGAATTTATATAGTTCAAAACTTTGGGTTTATTTAGAATATACGTTTAGTTTGTATTACTCATTTTTTCATGACTTCAGATGTTCTTTTGTGAAATACATATCCAAGGGAAACCTATCGAGCACTCCCCTCATTTTGAGGATGATATATAGGATAAATTAATACACTCATTATGAGTTCAGTATGTCACTTTGCAAAAGTAATCTTGAGTGGTGAGGATAGCACTCCTCTCAACCACCCAAGTTACACCTAATTAACATTTTTTTAGAATATGTATCTTAGGAAACCCTCCGAAAATTCCCTTAAATTCAAGGATACTACCCAAGGTAAAATGGATTATATAGGGCTCAAGGAAATATTAACATGTTATTGGTGAGAATAAATCCATGCAATAAGGAAAACAATCATTCCTCTCAACCACCCATGCTAGATTATATGAATATTATGGGGCTAAGATTCAAAAGAATTAAATGTCGAGAGAGGAGAAGAGAAAACATACAGAACTTCCATGAAAGTAATCACATGAGTATTGATAAATAAATAAATAATTAAAAATATAAAATATGAAAATAGAAAGAGAGAGATAGACTTAGAGAAGAACGGTTCCATTAAGAAGAACCATTACATGCAATGAGGCCAATTTTAGGACCTCTCCTTCCCAACCTTAACTCTCTTCCTATTGCCTTCTTATAATGTGTGTTGTTCATGGAGTCAACTTTAACTAGGTTTGACTCTGTCAATTACATATATATCAAGTCCCCTTTTACATAAAAATATGGGTTTATGACTTATACATCTGAACTTCAACTATAAGCCCCCAAGATTCAGATTAATCCTCTCCACTTAGAAAATGATGGTCCCCATCATTCACTCATGCTTGCAAAACGGGGATGCCATTATGTTCAATGTACCATCATAATTAAAATATATTGTGAGCCAATAAAGAGAATAATTTTGTTTGGTTAACCCATAACCATGGGTTTGTGGATGGCCCATAAACATCATGATTACAATGTGCCAAGTGCTAATGAAGAGAAGGATTTTATGTGGTTAATCCATAATCATGTGTTTGTGGATGACCCATAACTAAGATGGAAATGGTAATATTTGAGAAGATGTTTTGTGTTTTACCCATAAACATGGGTTTCTGGATGACTCATAACTTCTTCTTTTTTTGCTAGAAATAGACCTCTTGCTGCAACTTTGTTGATAACTTTTGTTATAAGTGATGAAATCAAATTCCGTTGAAGACCAATTTTATATATTGAATATATATTTCCACTAAAATAAGATAATTTCTTTTTAATGATCTTTGGAGTGAGAAAATCATTCCTGAAACTCAAGGGGTGTGTAGTCACGCAGCTTTATAGACATGTGTGGCTTCAATTGATGACATATTATCTCAAAATAGGAAATGAAATCAAATTTTGTAAAATCCATTTGATATAACAAAAAAGACTTTAAAATAAGCTATCGTGCACCTTATGAAGTGGTCTTTAAAGGTCATGGAACCTACATAAAGTTGGTTGAATATTGTTTCCTTTTGTTTCATCCATGATCGTTATTATATGGCAGCCATACCAGTGTGGGAAAGTTAAGAAATTGATGAAATAAGGTTTTCCAAGCTTTTAGATGCAACATACAAATTTTTTTAAGTTATGGAATGGTCGTATAAATGTAATGATTGGTTTATGTTGTTTGATTCTCTTTCATGAGTGATGATTGGAAATTCTTCTTTCACAGTGTCTTCATCTACTTTCCTATATCTTTTCCTTGACTTGTTTTTGTATGCCCTATTGGTCTCCATTTTTTGCTTTTATATTGTTGACGGGCTAGGTTTGGATTTTTTCCTACTTAGATAGTTGGCACCAAGATCTTGTTATTTTTTCCTTTACGGGTCTAATAGGATTTGAAATATTATTGCATTTTCCTCTACTTGCCTTTCTTATGCTCTAACAATATTTTATTGTCTTCCTTGCAACTCCTCATCTTAGCTCTTAAGATCTTGAGAGTGTCCATCCAATCTAGAGAACTTGCATCTGACTTCTTCCCCATTGTGTCCTCTTCTTGATCCTAATGGGACCTGTTTGTGCCATACTAAACCATTTTGTTACTCATTCCTTTATTTCTTTCTTTCAATTGAGTCTTTTCATGTACTGTCACACAAACATAAATGTCAATTAAATCAATCCTAAAAAATTATATATATAAATTGATAACCTTGGTATTCTTGTAGTAGGCATGTTGATCTGAAAGTGGCTAAACATCAATCTTAGGTTAGTATATAGGTTAGAGGGTAGATTAACAGATCCACAATATATCAAATCAACAATTATATCATGTTTAAACTTAAAATCAACACACATGTATATAGTAATGATACTAGTAGATTAAATGTTTATCCTATGTGCATGTGTGTATGATCCTCTTTAGGTCTAGAGGTGAACCTTTACTCTGATACCGCATTGTAACACTACTTCCCACCCCCTTGTGTTATCTCGAGCTGTGGAAGGTATTACTTATTGATTTAACCGGACCTCCAAGATCTGTTATATAAATATGGGGTTACAGAAGTCCTCTTTTTACAAAGTATGCATAAATAAATATTGATACCATCATCATATCCATCCCATCGAGAGCTTTCTGATGATAAGAAATTTACCTCAATCCGACCTCTGGGTTGAAATTTATGGCCTTGATCTAGATCTCTTCAGCTACCGGAATTAACCCAGACTTTTTACTTCTGTGATGTTAGCAGAATTTCATTTAAAAAAGTATGAAAACAACCACATGTGGACGCTTAAAGAAGAGGAAACATAATGACGATCAAAAAATAAGAACACAACACGTTGATAACAGAGTTCACCCAGTGTGGGTTACGTCTCTAGGCTCGATGTCAAGAGAGTTGAGGTCGCTTCATTAATTTCTGCAAATGACGATGATGTACATGGCATGTTCTTGTTCATTACAAGGACAAATACCCTCAACTTGAGTGGTGTGTCTCTCTACAAAACATTCTCCCTATAGGAACTCTCACTCAAATGGGATTTCCTTCAACATGACAATCTATTGAAATCTCACATAATGTGGCAAAAAATACCCCTCAACATAATGATAATCAAGGATCTCAACAATAAATACATCATCTCAGTAAATCAAGGAGAAAGACATAACATAATTGTATCATATACCTCCACTTTCGGTGATGGCTGAAAAATGCAAAGCTTAGCTACTGAAATGGATTGCACCACTAAATTCATGGCGATGAATGGTGCAAAATCAACTGTAAACTTGTCCAATTTTGACACAGCCAAATTTTGGACCCTTAGGGATCTTGAAAATTCCCCAAAGATTCCTACCTGAAAATGGCCAAAAAATCTACTGCTCGGATAAAAATTCTGAGCACACCACTACGCTCCTTGTGAAATTCTGTGAAAAATGACTATAAAGTCCGCATCATCTGAGACCGGAAAAAATCAGCGTCCAAGGGAATCTTTTAGATTCCCCAAGATTCTCAAAAGATTCTTAGCCATTGGACCCATGCATTTCCGCGACTCAGATGGAGATTCTAACTGCACGGTTGAACTCTTGGCGTGAAAATGTAAAAAATGACTATCCACTTATCAAATTCTGACATTGTGAAATTCATCATAAAGAGAATTTCAAAAATTCCTCACAAGCATCAAAACAATCTGTAAAATATTACTTAAAAAATTCTTTCAAAAAACATGCCCATGTACGGTTCCGGCACTTGGCTCCTGGTTCTGCTCGACCTAGGGTCCGGCACTTGGCTCCTGGTTCCGCTCGACCTCGGCTTGGTGCTCTTCAGTCGGTCGTCGAATGAGCAAGTTAGAGGTTTAAATAAAATTGTGCGGGTGGAAATTCCAAATTCGACCTTGCTAGCAGCATGGGCAGAATTAGGTTAAACCATAGGTCGTTAGGGATGTCCCAATTTCAAAAATCGTGAACTAGTTTGGTTTAATATAAAAAATCGTAGCACCATTCAAAAAAAAGTCGTCAGCAATTTGGTTTAACCGTTGGTGCATTCAACTTCGCGCGGTTAACATAAGTGTTTGCAATTGGTTTAAACATATGTAACATAATGTTGAATGCCATTCCCAAAAGTTAAAGTTATCGTAAGGTTGTTGGACCTTTTAACATATGCCCATTAATAAAAGATTTTCACCATATTCAGTTGTGTGGGTTTTTTGAGTTCATTTTTTTTAATAATATTTTCCTTTCTTTTAATATAATCATAAGTGGTTTTATAACCATATTTAATATATGTTAAATCCCCACCACAAAATAAATAACCATATTTCGATTTATATTCTTATTTTTTTAATATTTGTGGGTGGTATTTTAATATTTTTTTTGTTCTATTTAAATTTTATATATATATATATGAATTTTGTTATATATGATTATTTTAATATTATTAAAAAAAAATATGTGCAGGGTTGGGATGCCAATGATAGAGTGCTATGTGTCAATGGCTGATGGGCTGTCATGTGGGTTCCACTTGCTGACTGGGATGGCATGTGCCACACTGTGAGCCCTCTTTTTGCATGTCTTATCAGTCTTTTAAACTTCAATGAGCTGATCATACAAACTCGGATTTGAGTGTTATCTGTGCCAGCGAAATCGTAATGACGATCACTACAACTTGGTATTGGTTTGGTTACATTTTGAAGAGTTTGATTTTCAAGTCTTTCTGGAGCCACCCGACTTCTGAGCGTTTCCAGAGTCATTGTCGAATTCTAAGCGTGTCCAGAGCCACCTGGATCATTCCTCCCCACTTAGGAGATTTTTTTCCTCCAAAAGCATGAACATAATCCGCAATTTTTGTGTTACATTGTCTGCACCACAAGTGTCCTCACAGGTCACCCTTCCTTCTCCTTCACCTTTGTTCTTCGGAGCCATAAGAGATGAACTAACCCCTGCATCCCCTGCAAACCTGTAGTACAATATTTACAAATTACATGCTCAATTACATGACCAATCATGACCCAAGCATCCTCATACTTGCCACGAGTTTATAACACATACTTTTTGGTTAAGTTTACATCAGAATAGAAACATTACCCTAGCTATCAATACAAGGCCAAAACATCATTGTTGCTTTAATAAGTGAATCATGGCAAACACATCATCACATTTACATTTATATTGCAACGCATGATTTACAAAATGAGGCCATGACAAGCTACCATGTCTAGTAAAACCATCTCTTACTCAGCAAAGTGCATCAACAGGTATGTGGTGGATTTGCTTGTTGAACACCTTCACCAACTAGTTTCTACATGGGCACTTTGTCTTTGCGACACTTTTATGGATGGAGCCTCCAATATTTGGCTCTTTGATGACCACCTCTATTACAATTGCTGCAAAAAGTCTTCTCTCTCCAGACCTATTTAACTTGCTTCCTTCCCTGATGTGGAGAAGACCTTTCACGCCTCATCCTCTTTCTTGTTGCCATTCTCTTCCATGACTCAGCAAACACATGGTTATGCAAACCACAATAACTACATGTTTTTCTATGCCATGATTTATGTTCATCATTATCATGCTTGTAATCAAAATGAAATTTGGAATATTGAGATTGATTATACCTCTCTTTGTTATCTCTGGTGCAATTATGGCGATGAGAGCTTGCCTTAGCTCTTTCTCTGTAATGTGCACTACCATGTGAGGATGGTGATGTGTTCCCATCATCCTCTTTCCTCGATGGTTTCAACAATGTCTTGGAAGCTTCTAACACCTTTGAGCACCCTCCGTCAATGTATCCCAAACCTACAAATCGGGGTCTTTGCACGATCTCCAATGGTTGAGTCATTCCTTGGACATTAACACCAAGTCCTCCTCCTTTGTACCCCATCTTGGTAAGGAGTCTCATGTCGATTCCTGAAATGGGTACCTCCATGTTTCGAACAGAAATAGTGTCATTCAAAAATGAAATTGAAGAACGATCAACATTATTTACCTTAGCTATCGATTATGAAACAGGGGATGATGGATTTGCAAAGCCTTCTTCACGCTTCAACTCTTCCAAGGCCTCTTTCGTGGCTCGTAGTTGAAGTTGCAGTTTCTACTTCTCCTCTTTCTCTTCCCGTAGAAGTCGTCTAAACTCAACTTTCTATGCTTGAAGGATCCGACTGATCTCTTCATCTGAATGATGAGAAGACAATGAAGAGGAAGAATGATCACTAGAAGATGTGGATGGAGCATTGTTCTTTGCTTCTTCTTTATACTATCCCTATCTTGACATATTCTTCTCATGGGCTTCATACATTATGTCCACCATTTTTGACATCCTTAGGAAGACCTCGTACATATCTTTGTCATCCTCCATTTTCTTTCTTGTTGCACATTCAATCGTTCACACTTGCAATTCACATTAGCGAGAAGACCGCTCTAATACCAAACTTGATCCGAATCTCTTCAACTACCGAAATTATCTAAGATCTTTTAATTTTGTGATGTTAGCAGAATTGCATGTAAACGAGTATTGAACAAACACATGTGCATGCTTTATGGAAGATAAAGCATAGCAACAACCATCAAATCAATGAACACAAACACCTTGATAATGGAGTTCACCCCATATGGATTACGTCTCCGGGCCTTAGTCTCAATATAGAGGAGGTCACTTCATTTAATGTTGCAAATAATGGGTTTCCATGTGGGTCCCACTTGCTGACTGGGATGCCAGGTGGCATATTGTGGGCCCCTCTTTTTACATGTCTTATCAATCTTTAAACTTCAATAAGTTGATCATACAGACTCGGATTTGAGTGTTGTCTGCACCACCGAAATTGTAATGATGAGCACTACAACTTGGTATTGGTTTGGATACATTTTGAAGACTTTGATTTTCAAGTCTTTCTGGAGCCACCTTTGACTTCTGAGCGTTTTCAGAGCCACTATTGAATTTTGAGCGTGTCTAAAGCCACTGAGATCATTCCTCCCCACTGAGGAGATTTTTGTCTTCCAAAAGCATGAACATAATCTGCAATTGTTGTGTTACATTGTCTGCACCACAAGTGTCCTCACAGGTCACCCTTCCTTCTCCTTCACCTTTGTTCTTTGGAGCCATATGCAATGAACTGACACCTGCATCCCCTACAAACTTGTAGTATGATCTTTGCAAAATACATGCGTAATTACATGACCAATCATGACCCAAGTGTCCCCATACATTCCAAGATTTTATAACACATACTATGTGGGAAAGTTTACATCAGAATAGAAACATTACCCTAGCTATAAATACAAGGCCAAAACATCATTGTTTCTTTAATAAGCAATGGAAAACACATCATCACTTTTACATTTATATCGCAACACATGATTTACTAAATGAGCCCATGACAAGCTACCATGTCTAGTAAAACCATCAGTTACTCAACAAAGTGCACCAATAAGTATGTGGTGGATTTTCTTGTTGAACATGACCTTCACCAACTAGTTTTTGCATGGGAGTTTTGTCCTTGCGACACTTTTTATGGATGGAGCCTCCAACATGTGGCTCTTTGATGACCACCTCTATTGCAATTCATACAATAAGTCTTCTTCCTCTAGACCTGTTTAACTTGCTTCCTTCCCTGACGTGGAGAATTCCTTTCACGCCTCATCCTCTTTCTTGTTGTCATTCTCCTCGAGCACTCAGCAAACACATGGTTATGCAAACCACAATAAATACATGTTTTTCTACGCCATGATTTATGTTTGTCATTAACATGATTGTAATCAAAATGAACTTTGGATTATTGAGACTGTTTATACCTCTCTTGGTTGTCTCTGGTGAAATTATGGCGATGAGAGCTTGCCTCAGCTCTTCCTCTGCAATGTGCACTGCCATGGGAGGATGGTGATGTGTTCCCATCATCATCTTTCCTCGACGATTTCAACAATGTCTTGGAAGCTTCTAGCACCCTTGAGCATCCTCCTTCAATGTATCCCAAACTTGAAAATCGGGGTCTTTGCACAATCTCCAATGGCTGAGTCATTCCTTTGCCATTAACACCAAGTCCTCCTCCTTTGTACCCCATCTTGGTAAGGAGTCTCATGTCGGTTCATGAAATGGGTACCTCCATGTTTCCAACAGAAATAGTGTCATTCGAAAATGAAACTGAAGAACGATCAACATTGTTTACCTCAACTATCGATTATGAAACAGGTGATGATGGATTTGCAAATCCTTCTTCACGCTTCAACTCTTTCAAGGCTTCTTTCATGGCTTGTAGCTGAAGTCGTAATTTCTTATTCTCCTCTTTCTCTTCTTGTAGAAGTCTCCTCAACTCAGCATTCTCTTCTTGAAGGATCCAACTAATCTCCTCATATGAATGATGAGAAGACGATGAAGAGGAAGAATGATCACTAGAAGATGTGGATGGAGCATCATTGTATGCTCCTCCTTTCTACTATCCATCTCTTGACATATTCTTCTCATAAGATTCATAACATTATGTCCACCATTTTTGACATCCTGAGGAAGGCCTCATACATATCTTTGTCATCCTCCATTTTCTTTCTTTTTGCACGTTCAATCGTTCACACTCGCAATTCACATCAGGGAGAAGACCACTTTGATACCAAACTTGATCTGTATCTCTTTAGGTACCGAAATTAACCAAGATATTTTATTTTTGTGATGTTAGAAAAATTGCATGTAAAAGAGTATTGAACAACCACATGTGCATGATTTAAGGAAGATAACACATAACAACAACCATCAAATCAATGAACACAAACACCTTGATAACGGAGTTCACCCAATATGGGTTACATCTCCAGGCCTTGGTGTCAAGAGAGTGGAGGTCATTTCATTTAATTTTACAAATGATGATGATGTACATGGCATGTTCTTTGTCATTACAAGGACAAATACCCTCAACCTGAGTGGCATGTCTCTCCATGAGACGTTCTCCCTATAGGAACTCTCACTCAAATGGGTCCTCCTTCAGCATGACAAACTAACAAAGCTCACCTGATGTGGAAACAAGTATCCCTCAACATAATGGTAATCAGGTATCTCAACAATAACAACATCATCTTAGCAAATCAGAAGAAAATCATGACATAATTTCATCAGTTACCTCCACTCTGATGGATGGCCAAAAACTGCAAAGCTCAGCTGCTGAAATGGCCTGCACCACTAAATTTCTGGCGACGAGTAGTGCCCATGTAGGAAACAGTTGGAAAATATGTTCAACAAGTGAATCTGCCACATTCCTCATGGTTCACTCTATTAAGTAGAGATGGTTTTGCTAGATACGATAACTTGCCATGGCCACAATTTTGAAATCATGTGTTGCAATTGTAAAAGTGATGATATGTTTTCCATCGCTTATTAAAGCAATGATGATGATTTTGGCCTTTATTGATAGTTGGGGTATTTGTTTCTATTCTTATGTAAACTTGACCAAAGAGTGTGTCTTATAAACTATTGGCAAGTATGGGGATGCTTGGGTCATGTTTGGTCATGTAATTGGGCATGTAATTTTCAAATATTGTAATACGGGTAATAAAGATGGTTGGGTGTATTTGTCCTTGTAATGAAAAAGAACATGCCATGTACATCATCATCATTTGCAGCATTAAATGAATTTTCCTCCACTCTCTTGATACCAGGGTCGGGAGATGTAACCCGTACTGGGTGAACTCCATTATCAAGGTGTTTGTGTTCATTGATTTGATGGTTGTTGTTATGTTTTATCTTCCTTAAATCATGCACATGTGGTTGTTCAATACTCTTTTACATGCAATTCTACTAACATCACATAAGTAAAAGATCTTGGTCAATTCCAGTAGCTAAAGAGATCCAAATCAAACATACTAAAGTTAGACCAATTGCATGATCAAACATGGCATCCACATGTACCCCACGTGACAACCACATGTACCATAAGGGATACTCATGGAGCTAAACCACATCACCCAATCAGCCACTAAGCATTAGGGGAATTTTGAGGTCTAAAATGGGCCTCCTAAGAAAAATGTACAACCAAAATAAACTTTATAGGAACCAATAGGATTCAAGATGATGATGTCAACCATTGGGGATGATTAACCATTTTTGGAGTTAAAAAGTAAAAAGATTAAAAAATAGAAAAATAATAAAATTATTTTTTCAACTCTTATTTTCAACTTATCTCCCTAAGGTTTTACTCAAATTTTGAGTGGAAGTACTCGTTGGATGCAAAATTTAATTCCTCGTCCAGGAAGTACCCATGTTGCATACTTTTGATGGACCCTACTACATGAAAAATGAGAAATACATGAAAAAATGTGATTGCAATCATGTTTTTTGTGTATTTCTAATTTTTCGTGTCGCAGGGTCCATGGAAAGTATGAAACATGGGTACTTATTGGATGAAGAATCAAATTATGCATCCAACGAGTGTTGTCGCTCAAAATTTGAGAAAACCCATAAGGAGATAATTTGAAAATACGAGTTGAAAAAATAGTTTTTTATTTTTTCCCTCTAAAATTTGATGATGTAATCTAATCTAATTTTATTATTTCCACTATTATTTTATAATTTCCTTAGGAGACCCGGTTTAGACCTAAAAACTACCCTAATGGGGACCCACCCCACATCTAAGTCACAATGCCCAAGTTTATTATTGTGGCAACACTTATGGTTTAGACAAAGGAGAACGGGCTCTACATGGCTAATGCCACATAGATTCAGCGTGGGACCCACTATATCCCCTCTTTTTCAACTTTTTACAATGTTGTTACAGTATATCCAATATCATATTTAATTGGTGTATTTGCACTTTTATCCACTATCCCTAGACTCTCGGATCCAAACTTGACTTCATGTAAAGAGACCCAACTCGACTCTACACGGCATTTCCATGTCAACCTAACGTGTGTCCCCTTCAAGGTTTCTCATTTTTTTTGGTGGGGTTATCCTATGATCATCATTTTGGCCCCCACGTACCATTTATGATTATTATACAATACCCATGTCATGCTAAACGAGCTCCAACCTCCTCTTCTTACTAAAAATTCTTTAGTACTAAGTTTCAAGTGGTGGGCACTGGAAAATATCATTATCTAATGGATCTGGAAAACAAAAATATTTCCATTGCTTGCATTTTTGTCTACCACCACCACTATGCTATGGGAGAGTGAAACACTACAATAGCAGATGAGCGGTGGGAAATTCCATCAGTTAACAACCATATGTAGATGTGAAATCTCCCGTCATTTGATGTACCGCAACTCAGGGCTTCAAAAAAATAGAAAGATAGCGAGTTACAATATGGAGGAAGTCCCAATAGTTGGGATATGAGTTCTCATGCACTTTTTCACTATCCTTGGTCACATGGTTAATAATTTAGATAAGGAACCAAGCTATATAATTTTGATGGATATGCATCACTATTGCAGCTCCTATAAGGAGCTTATAAAATCCCTAATAGAATTGCACTACACTTGAATGTGAATTGATCCACGGTCTTGATTAGTAATGAATCAAATAAGGTTGTGAGAAGAGATTTGGGAGCATTGGCGCCAGCATCAAGAAGCTATATTTCCCAAGAAGATTATGACCAAGCTTTAATCTATGAACTTTGTGATTTCATAGAAAATTATAAGAATGCATAAACCATGATATCATCACATTTCTATTACGTTTGTGACTAGCCATTCTAACTGGATCTTTGTTCATCACACATCAGACAAGATATCTACTTATCATATGAGGTAATCTACAATCTTAAACGAAGCGATGAGCCACCAGGCTCATAAACTAGGACTTTCTTCTAAGGACTCAAAATAAGTCATTATTCACGGTTTTCCTCCATCTGCATGAAACCTCTCTCTCTCTCCTAAACCAAATAAACACATGCTTGCAACCCAATATAATACTAACTAGAAGCCATCATCAAGTCCTACCTTTAAAAGGAACACAATCCTTCTAAGGTATAAACATCAAAATTTCTTCAAGCCTCCTTATCCCAAAGTAAGGATACCTTTCAACTAACCAATTACATAGAATTATAAATAGGGATACAACAAGGTTGTTCAATCCTACAATTTTCCTAGTAAAGCCCAATCACAATTACCTAAAAGTCCATATATTCTTACTTCAGTCCCTTCAATAGACTTTCCACCAATTCGATAGTTCTTTGGTGAACACTTTAACATGTTTTCTCATATGTTCCATGAAGACCAATTCCTTCGAGTCTCCACTTTAAAAGCAAGTATTTTACTCATATTTCTAGGTGTACCTCATGAATAGGAACCTCTAATCATAAATAACATATTCAGAGCTTTTCTTGTCTATCTAGAGAAAACCAATGTCCATTTATTGAGACTCACTAAGAGTATTTCACAACCAACCAACCATTTTAGTGTGGTGTAGGAATATCCTCTCTGCGAACAGAGATGATCCCTCTAGCCCAAGAGAGTGGGTCTAGCCACAAACAAGACAATCTAATGTAAATTTCCTTATATTAGAATCGAATAAGAGGGCCTACCTCTTATAACGCTAATACACTTGATGGTGATCTTGCTTCCTTGCTCCAGTGTCCTTTCGTTCCTTTTGTTCAAGTACCTGAAACGAACATGAAAGAAACAACAACAAATGTGATAGCATAAAATTGAATCCAGTCTACTTAAAAGGTCAATGAGTTCTAAGCTATCAAATGTAATATTACACCCGATATAGGAAATAAACCATTACTTGTATTAAAATAAACTTCAAATAGAAATAAAATCGAAGCCTTGACATTGGAGATCTCCTTTGCGGTATCCAAGTCCTATTACACGCCTTTTCAACGTGACTCTTTTCCTCCTCTAGCTTGACATGAAATGGCTTCCAAGCTCTAACTCTCTCTCTCCTCATGTTTTAGCTACCAAAGACTATTCTTTTGTCATCTAAGACTAATCTTCTTCTATCAAAAGCTAAAGATTTCAGAATTTTGCAATTGGTTCTATCTCTCCACCACTTTCACTATGTGTTGTATTATGTGTAACAAAAAAGGGTAAGAGGAAGTGGTTTATATAGGGAGAGGAGGATAAGAATGAGATCCACTCAAGGGGAAGAAGGTCTTATCTCCTTGGGAGGGTCCACTTTTAAGGGGGAAAGAACCTTATATGGATTTCTTGGCCCTTATCCAACCAAACGGACATTCAGCACATCGCCACTAGAAGTTTCTAGATGTGAAACTCTATTTCCTTTTATAAAAACTTTCCAGAAGTAGACCAGCGCGGGTATTGGGCTAACAGTAGTGATGATCGGCATGGGTCACAGTGTAAAAATCCGCCATCGGCGTGGGTGATACACTAGGAAAGAGCGTTGATCTTAAAAACTGGGTTTTAAGAAGGATTCATTGGAAATGTTTTGAAGGGAGTGGGAACTACTTTCTTCAAACTTCAAGGGATGTAAGAGGATAGGTTTCATGGTGAATGTATAACACAACAGTCACTACTAGGGTTCTCCGGGATCAGGAACTGGGAGTGACAGGAGAGTGACAAATTATTGTGTAACACTTAGTAGTCCAAGAAGATAAGAGGCTAGAATCCAATGTCTTCTTGGCCATAACATCTGACTTGAAAAATGTCCTATTATAGCCATAAACATTAAAATAACTAGAACTAAGAATATATCAATCTCATGCTCATGTGAACCATTCCATCTATTCCCATCAATATAAAAGCATATTCATAGTAATCATAGCCAGTTGTACTAATTCATGCCTTGAGCATTAATCGCATAAACGAAGATGTACATTCAGTAAGAAAGCACATAAATATACACAATTTATCATCATATTTTATATTTCATTGAATATGATTTACATTATAGATTCAAATTCCACAAGGGTGCTTATCAGATAGATAGAAATAGCTTCTTGTAATTGATGAAGGATGAACCACATTCCACCCCATGATAAGGTCATGTGCCTATTATACCCTTTGTAGTTAGTCACTTCAAATATAGACCATGAAGACATAAAGGAAGACCTCACTCAAACATTATATGATGGATTCATGAAGTACATTCTCCTTCATCAAATCAAGCTCATAAATTATCTTAAAACCACACTAAGCCCAAAGCCTACCCAAATTCTTTGGGTGGACTCTTAGTTGTCTACACAACATGATTCCAGAGGAAAAATTTCTCTCTTAGGCTACCAATGGTGTAAGGATTAAGGTCATTCTCCTTCATCCACATAGAAACAAAAATATTTTCTTTCAACCTACTAAGAGAAGTGTCTCCATCTGTTGGTGCGTTGATATAGAATGCAAGAAATACAATCTTCTCTTTCTCAACTTTCTTGGGTCTGGAACCCGTTTGAAATTTCCATTACAAATTTCTAAGTCATAATGATACATTCGGTCCCTAAACTCCTTTAATTCTAGGGTGAGAACCTCCTTTCTAACTTCCATGGGACCGGAATCAAAGAAGTTTGTAACTGATTCCCACATGAACATCCTATAGTGCCTAGACAAAGACACCCCCAGAGAACCTACCCTACGACTGGGAAATATTTAACAAGGGGACATATGAACTTAAAACTTGTAATCAACACAGAAGACAATTGTTTTGACTAACTGACTTAACCAGATACGAAAAATAACTGGAGAATAGGACACCTCTAAAACAGAAAAGGCCACTTTATAGTTGACGGACAGAGTGAAATTCCCCACTTCCACCATAGAACACAAGTCATTGAGAAACCTTCGAAGGAATAGGTGTTGACCACAAAATACACAAAGACACTTACTTACTAAAACCATGGACTGACACTCTTCACTGGAAACCATTAAGGCAAGAGGAACAGACTATATGGCACCTTGTTGTTGGGAAATAAATATTTGTAGTAATTAGGGTTTTGATTCCTCTTCTTGATAATTACTTGTGAATTATGTTGGCTTCTTTTACTTCTTTATTAGATTATGTTTCATCAAGAAAATACCAAATTATATGTGTATGAAGGTCATAAGAACAAGAGACACAATATGTAGGCACACAACTAGGGAAAACCCAGTGAGAACTCTTCCTTCAGTAGTTTCAAGAACAAGATGAGACAATCCAAGACTCTTTTTCCTAGGCATAGACTTCCTCCAATCGCCAAGTCAGCCCTTCCTTCTTCTCCAAGTGAAAACTTCCCAACAACAAGTTCAACCTTCTAGCAACAGAATTTTGGCCCCCCAATAGAACTTCGACTTGTAGTAGATTTCATAATTTTGGCCGGAGAAAATTCCCATCAACTTCATACGTGTGAGAGATAGATATCCCAAAACTTAAATTTAGATCCTTCCCAACAAACTTTGTCCTTCTCCAGCGATTTCACACTTTTTCTGCCTCTCTTGCTTGTATATCTAACTTGTTGAGTGAATGTGCCAAATGGATCGAACGGCCTCTCTCTATATATAGCCTTTTATGTGGGTTTAATTTCCCTAATGTAGGTCGACTTGGTGTGGAAGTGTCAAACGACCTATTTGACTCAAAAATAATTATTTTTACATGATACAAAAAGCCAAGAATGGTCTAATAAAAATGGAAATGACTCTATTGACTCAATATAAAACCTAGAAGCCTACAATGGAGGCTTTGACCTAAAAATGATGACCCGAGCATGAAACCCATGCTTTAATAAGTCATTTTATTATTAAATATATATATATATATATATATATATTGACAAATATATTACATTATAAAATTATGAAGACCGAACCTAGTTACATTCTTCAACACTCCCTCTTAACTAGGGAGGTATTCATAATTACAGATATATACAACTACATGGAAGATCTCAAAATACATGAATTGCGAAGAGTTCTAACATACTCAATGCTACGGACTAAATACCTGACCAGGGTTATCTATATGGGTGGGACTAAGATGGAATCAAGCTTTCAGCCAGTCTAGTTACCATCAGGAACTTTTTAACTATCAAGCCAGGGATCTAGGCTTGTATCCAAGGTCAGAGCTCCAAGACCAACCCCACCCTCCCTCTTCAGGATCTAGACATCAACACAAAGGCCGACCAAGTGTCCTCCCAAGAATCCGCCATTAGATGCTTCATCTCTCCCTATCAACTAAATATGTAATGTCAACCAATCCAAGCTTGCTTCTAAAATATTCAAACTTCTTATTCACAAGAGACTTTGTCAGCACATCAGGTACATGTCCATCTGTCAGAATATATTGTAGATTTACGACCCCACCTTGTACCAAGCGTTTAATGTAGTGGTACTTGTTGTTGATATGCTTCGTCCTTGCATGGAAAATAAGGTCTTCGGACATCTTGATGTTTCTTTGATTATCACAATTTATTCTTGTAGGATCCAGAGGCTTTCCAAACAAATCTAACAAGAGTTTTATTAACCAAACAACTTCCTTTGCTACTTCACATCCAGCAACATATTCATATTCAACACTACTTAACGCAACATGATCTTTTTTTCTACTTATCCATGAAATCATTATAGATCCCAAACTGAAACATTCACCAGTAGTGATTCTTTGATCAATCTCACTGCCACCCTAAACGAAATTTGTAAAACCTATCAACTTAACTTCCTTTCCATTGTACTTTAGGCATTGATGTATAGTGCCACATAGATATCTCAAAATATGCTTAGCAGCTATCCAATGGTCATGACGAGGGTCCAAATTAAATCGACTAAGAATATTTACAAAAAAACATATATCAGGTCTTGTATTTACCAAGTACATCAAACAACCTACCAACTTATGATAGCTAGTAGGATCGACGAGACTAGAGTCAGAGCTTCTCAACTTCTTGAGATTAGTGATCATGGGAGTAGTCCTAGGCCTTGAATCCATCATACCAAATCTCTGTAATATATCAATTATTTATTTACCTTGACCTAGATATACCTCTTCAGTTTTCTTCCAGACTTCCAAACCCAAGTAACAGTGCATAAGTCCTGGATATTTCATTTCGAATTCAACTACCAACATCTTCATGAATTCCTGTATTTTTCACTCCACACATGTAATAAACAAATCATTTACATATAGTAGTATAATGATTGTTTCATTGTTCACCACCTTGATGTAGAGATTTGGATCTGTAGAACTTTTGACGAACTGAATTCTTAAGAGATATGCATCCCTCCTTGCATGCCATGTTCTAGTAGCTTGGTTCAAGCCATATAGGGCTTTCTTAAGTCTGCAAACATGTGTTTCCTTGATATTTATTTCAAATCCTTCTGGTTGTTCAATGTATACTTATTTATCGATGGTTCCATTCAGAAATGTTGTTTTTACATCCATTTGATGAATATTCCATCCCATTGTAGCATCTAGCAAAACTAAAGATCTTATAGTAGTATATCTAGCAATAGGTGCAAAGGTTTCTTCATAGTCTATACCTTCCATTTGAGAGAAGCCCATTGCAATGAATATATATTTGTATTTATCTATACTTCCATCAACAACATGTTTGATATTTTAAATCCATTTTGAGCTGACAACTAATTTGTCTCTTGGCCTAGGAATGATTTCCCAGACTCAATTCTTCATGATGGATTGATATTCTTCTTGCAACGCCTTCTTCCATTCTTCTTGATGAGCAACTTCTTCAAATGTAGTTGGTTCAACTTCTATTAATTTTTTCATATATGATGCATGTCTTGAATATCTATTTGGTCTTTTTCTTTCTTTAAAAGTTACTTTAGTAGTTCCATGTCCTTTGACATCTTCAAGAGTATATTTTAACCAATTTGGCCTCTTCCTTGTTTCGGGTATGATCATAGGTTGAATCAGATTTGATCCTTCTTCTTCTTCTTGGTTTGTAGTTGTCTTATCATGATGTTCTTCTTCTTCAAATAGTGTTGTATCTTCGTCATCAGAATCAATTGGAATATCCTTGGATCTTTTGTAGGCATGATTCTCATCAAATATAACATCCCCACTCACTTCAATTTGTCTTCCTTCCTTAATGTGTATTATATATTCTTTTGAAGAAAAACCGTAGCCAACGAAGATCCCTTTAGTGCTTGTAGAATCTAATTTATTTCACTTGTCCTTTATAACATGGATGTATACGGGACACCCGAAGATTCAGAGATGGTCCACACATGGCTTCTTCCCTGTGACTGCTTATTCAGGTGTCATATTCTCAAGGATTTTATGAGGACTTCTATTTTGTATATAAATTTTCATCATAGTTTCTTCTCCCCATAGAAACTTTGGTATATCTTGATCAAATATCATAGTTCGTATACTTACTTCAAATGTTCTATTTTTACTTTTTGCAACTGCATTCTGTTTAGGATAGTAGGGAACAATCTGATCCCTCTTAAAACCTGCTTCTTTACAATATGCAATTAGTTCTTTTGAAGTGTATTCCCCACCATTGTTGGATCTTAAAGTCTTATCTTTCTTCCGGTTAAAGTCTCCACTTCAAATCTAAACTCCTTGAATTTTTCAAATAATTCGTCCTTTGTCTTGAGAAGGTAGATCCATGTCTTTCTAGATTGATCATCAATGAAGATCACATAATAAAGATGGCCTCAAAGATGCTTGTTAGGAATAGGCCCACACAGATCAGAATGAATGGGATTTAATATTCCCTTAGACCTTGTATCACTACTTATGAAAGGATTCCTTGTATTCTTTCCCAAAGAAAATCCCTTACAAACTCCTTCATGATCTTCCTTGATGTTAGGGATGCCATTTACCATTTGATTGAGAGAGGGAATGCTATTGTAATGTATATGCCCATATCTTCTATGAAATAGTTTGATAGGATTGATTTCCATGTGAGTTAGGGCTTGAGGAGATGGTGTTATAACTCTATATAGTCTTCCTTCACGAAATCCAATAACCTTCGCCTTTTCAATGCTTGATTCCTTTCCCCAAACCAAAAATTTACCATCTACAAAGGAAACCCTATCTCCTTTATCTTCTAAACAAGAAATTGAAAGTAAATTCTTTTTCAAACATGGAACATAGAGTATATTGTTGAGGTGTAGCTTTGCTCCATTTTCCAGCTTCAATGATGTAGATCCAAGGCCCTTGACTACATAATTGTTGTTGTCTCCTAGATCCACTACATGAGATGATTGTTCCTTTGATATAGTATGAAGTTGTCCACTTTCTCTTGTCATATGTCTTGATGCTCCATTATCAATGATCCATGCATTTTCATCATCAAGAGTACCTATAAGTGTAGCCAAGTACCCTTCGCTTCTGACTTTCTTAGATAAGTTGTAGATGATCCTTCCAATCCAAATTTCTACAATTCTTATCATAAAGGGGGTAACTTTTTCTTCCAAGCCAAAAAAGTGATCTCCAACCTTCTTCGTCCTTGGCTTTGATACCATGTTGAGAAATAAATACTTGTAGGAATTAGGGTTTTGTTCCTCTTCTTGATAATCACTTGTGAATTATGTTGGCTTCTTTTAATTCTTTATTAGATTATGTTTCATCAAGCAATTACCAAATTATATGTGTATGAATACCAAAACAACAAGAAACATAAGATGTAGGTGCACAACCAGGGCAAAACCCAGTCAGAACTATTCCTTTAGTAGTTTCAAGAACAATATGAGACAATCCAACACTCTTTTGACCTAGACATAGACTTCCTTTAAACACCAAGTCAACCCTTCCGTCTTCTCCAAGTGACAAGTTCCCATCAGAAACTTCAACCTTTCAGCAGCAGGATTTCGCCCCCCTAGCAGAACTTCAACCTACAGTAGATTTCAGAATTTCGGCCTCAACAAGTGCCCAACAACTTCACACATGTGAGAGATTGATAACCCAAAACTTAGATTTAGATCCTTCCCATCAAACTTCGTCCTTCTCCATCTATTTCACGTTTTTTCTGCCTCTCTTGCTTGTATATCAAACTCATTGTGTGAATGTTCCAAATGGATCGATCTGCTTCTCTATATATAGCCTTTTTTGTGGGTCGAATTTCCCTAAGGTAGGCCAACTTCATAGGGATAGGGTCGACTTGGAGTGGAGGTGTCAAATGACTTATTTGACTCAAAAATAAGTACTTTTACATGATACAAAAGCCCAAGAAGGGTCTAATAAAAATGACAATGAATCTATTGACTCAATATAAAACCTAGAAGCCTACAATGGAGGATTTGACATAAAAATGATGACCCAAGCATGAAACCCATGCTTTAATAAGTCATTTTATCAATAATAAAAATTCATTTGACAAATACATTACATTAAACAATTATGAAGACAGAACTTAGTTACATTCTTCAACACTTGGAATGTGAGAAATAACATAGAGATAACGGGATGACGAACTAATTTAGAACCATATGGAAAAAAATCTGCTCTACAATACTTTGCACACCAGTACATGACAATTAAATGAAATCCCAGAGGGGTCGAGGGAATGAGGTGTCAACAATGGGAGGACAACAACCAATTCAAAGGAGGGTCTGGACCCTGTATTGTGCAAAAATAACACGAAAACATTGACCGACTAGATGAAACCAATTATGTTGTGTGGATAAACTTTTAACCTTGTAACAAATCACTAAGGAATACAATGACTACTAGCATTGAAACGTGAATTGGCCAAACCCCCCCAAAATCTCACATTAAAAAAAAAAAAAAATCTAAATAACCTTCCCTTAATAGTGATACGACCAACTAAGAAACAAATACGTAAACAAAAGTGTTATACCAGAAAGTTTCCAAAGACATCGAACACTCTTGTCTGCCACCCTGAAGCACTAGCAAGACTTGTATATATAGTCGTGTTCATAATATAATATTTACCTACTAAGAGCCAAACTCTCATCAATTTCCAGAACAACCACTAAGTGTTTTTCTCCCCCCAGGTCTCTGCCATCCCAAGGCAGTATATCATGGTGAACTCATTAATGAACCTTCTCTGTATGTCAGAGAAATTCCTTAAAACATCCAATCCACCATAGGGGAGATTATCCTTAGTTGAATCAACAGAGAAAATTGAGTTTCTGAAACCCTTGGCATACTGAAAACCCTGAACTCCCATCCTCGTGCAATAAATTTGAAAGGACCTTAATATTAAGTTGTCGTAACTTGAGGTGACAGTACGCCATGCGTGTCCCATGCGAGGTCAAGTGGATGGCGAGGCTCTTCCTACAAAGGCCGCCTCCACCTTTACCAAACAAAAATTTTGCATGTCAATCATCACCTCAAACAAAAACCTATAGCCGGAAAATTGCTTCATGCACTTTACATTCAAACCTTCGTTAACATTTTAAACATACTTTAAATTTGAATTTATATAGTGATTATTGGTCCAAATAGGAGATTCTACATCTTATTAATTGCTTTTCAATGAGACTATTTCATTATTTTCGTCCAAACTAATTTCATATTTATTTATGTGACGGAAGAAGTAAGTCGTAATGATGACCTTAATTGGATCAAAATATTCCATTAAATGTCCCCATCCTTTATTCTCTCCTCACACTCTAAGGGTGCCTTATTTTGTTTTGAATTGGCTCTTCTTTAAAGGGAGTGTCTACTTATTAGACTTTTTGGAAAGTTTTCCGGATTATTTTCTGATCTAATTTGTCTAGAATGCAGCAGGGATTCATTGAAATCATAAGTTTCACTGGTGAAATCATCACAATCGAAGTGTCCCAGGTGTTTTTGAGGGTGTTGAATCCATAAAAATTTTCAAAAGAATTAAAAAAAACTACTTTCATTAATAAAAGGAGTTTACATAATCATGTTTCAGAATCGTAAAGGCCTAGATACATCCACAAACATGGCCAAACATACAATGAGAACCAGAAATATGAGAAAATGCCATCTCCATAATAGGGCTAGATAACGCCCATCTACAAACCAAGAAAAACCAACAAAGGCAGATAAGAAATGTGACATCAGAAACCAGAGGAACAATGTCCCTCGAAGCGCAAAACTACACCTGGAGCAGATATCACCGTATGCCACAAGCAAGACAGGCGAAAGATAGTTAAAAAATCCACAAAAAAGGAACAAAGTATCTGCATCTGATCCATATCAAATAAGAAAAAAAACAGAGCAACATAGGACAAAACCTTTCTGGGCTAGAAATCAAAGGTGTCGAATCCACAGACAACACCATCAACATGGTGATCAAAATGCATTGAACCTAGCTGGAGGGAGATCCCCCATTTGGAGAGGGCATCTGCTAAAAGATTTTGCTCCCAGTAAACATGTTCGAAGGAGATGTTGGAGAAAGAAGTCAACATGACTTTGATATTCTGTAACTAGTGAAATAAGGATGGAAAAACAAGAGAGTTTCGGTGTTGCGCCCACTCAATGACAATTTTGGAGGGTGTTGAAACCATATATGCAGTAAAAAAACCAGTTTAAACAACACAAATGAAGATTTGATCACAAATTTTTTCGCTGAATTCTAACCAAAAATCCATCGGAATTCCAAAATGTCTAATAAAGAGACACTTATTTTTTAAATGAAACTTTAATTTTAAATTTATTTATTTTTAATGTAACTTCTGATTTTTTTTAAATGAAACTTTGATTTTTTGAATTAAAACTTATGTTTCTTTAAGAGATGACGAGAAGTTTATTAGCTTAAAAAATCAATAATTATAAATTAATATTTATTTAGAACATAAATTGCATAATTTTTACGTTACTTTAGATTTTAACTCTACAAGATATTAGATATATATAATCATTTTTAGTATAGATGGGTTATGAAGATATTAGATATATGTAACGATGCCTAAGAAAATATACCCACTAAAATACGATGATAATCGTTATGATTGTGACGCCATTTAGATTAATAAGTCCGCAAGCCTATCAATGATTTTAATAGCCTGCCTCGGACCGCGAGGTTCCTATTCCGCCCATATCTCCATCCATGCCCCCTCTGGAGCTGGCCTCGGATCACGAGGTTCCAAATCCTCTTCCAACTCCACACCCCTTTAAAAAGCTCAGTAAGGAAATCCAAACCATCTACTCCTCAACACCATACTCTCCTACATCCTCGCCCACAAATTCAATAGGCAGTGACTTGGATTTCTTATTAAGTAAAAAATATTTACAGCTCAGGGCGCTCACAATTCATAAACCTGCAGTCCAAAATCCCCCTCAAATTAGTCCAAAGTCTGCTAGTAATATCACGGTGAGGAGAAAAACAAAAGGGGGAAGCAGGCATTTCAGGGGGAGAGGAGATGGCGCGGGCAGAGGAGTCCGTAATTTATCTCTCATAGATGTTCCCATCATTGACATGACAGAAGATAGGCCTCTTAGAGCAAGCATGGCCAGAAAGTCTCCAAAATGAATTTCATTATTTCCATGAACATAAGGGGTCTGGGGGCAGGTCCAAAGTTTTTGGCCTTAAAGAACCTCTTTTACTCAGCAAGCCCCAAAATTATTTTAGTACAGGAAACTATGCATGCCTCTTCTGTTGCAATCTCTTACTTCAGGAAGATGTTTCCTTCCTGGCACATCTCTGCTCTAGAAGCTATCGGCCTTTCGGGGGGGTTAGTGGTCTTATGGGATCCAATCTGGATCAAGGCAAAAACATATAGTTGTTTGGCAGGGATCCTGATCTCGGCGCAAATGAGAGGACATAAATTTCCAATAAATATCTTGAATGTATATGCTCCCTACAAGAATAGACTGCTATTCTGGGAGAATCTCTTTGACTCTGAAATTCTTGATGTTGAAAATTTATTGATTGCAGGGGATTTAAATGTCACTTTAAATATGGACGAGATCTGGGGCAGCAACAAGAAGAAGGACCCTCTTGCTGAAAGAATTAAAAATGAACTGCTGAGGAGGAATTTTGTCGACATTCTCCCTCCCCAAATGCTCCCGACATGGGAAAATGGCAGAATCGAGAAAGCTTATATTGCAAAGAGACTGGATAGGTTTATTCTCCATGCTAGTTTGATTGACAGTATGGGCATGCCATTCTCATCAATTGAGAATGTCTTCATTTCAGATCATAGACCGATCTTATTAGGCTGGAAGGAAAAGGGTTTCAGAAAAGGATATTCATTCAAATTCAACAGATCATTCCTGGAGGATCCGGCTTTTAACGACCTTATAAAAAAAACATGGAATGAGATGGCATCCTCTAATCCTTCTTCGCTTTTGATGACATTCAGAGACAAAATGGCTCATATGCGTAAGGTGGTAAAAGAGTGGCAATATGAGAAAAGGCAATCCAACAGAAAAGATCTCAGGAAAATTCAGAAGGCATTGGACAGTGCTTCGGAAGCGATGGCTGCTCATCATCTATCCTTCAAAATGAGGTGTCTCATAAAGGAGTTACAAAAGAAGAAAATAAAAATTTTAGAACAAGAGGAATCTTTTTGGAGGTTGAAAAGTAGGGCGATATGGTTAAAAGAAGGGGATAAGAACACAAAATTTTTCCATAATTTTGCAAATGCCAGGCGTGAAAAGAATTCCATATGGAAGATAAGAGATGGAAGAGGCGGTTTCCTATATTCTCAACAGGAAATATCAAATGAGGCAGTAAATTTTTTTGAAAAACAGTACCAAAGATCTGAAGAATGCAGGTTCCAGGACATTCTATGGGGCATTGAAGTGTTTCCTCAGATGTTCGATGAGGATACAAATGATAAAATCTTTCAGCCAGTCTCTGAGGAGGAATTGCTAAGAACTATGAAATCTTTTAAAAGAGATAAATGTCCAGGGCCGGACGGCTGGACAATAGAGTTCTTCATTCACTTCTTCGACCTCATCAAAGTTGATCTGTTAAGAATGGTAGAAGGTTCCAGGATTTCGGGCAGTATCAACCAAAAGACCGCTTCCACTAATATAGCGCTCATTCCGAAGAAAGAAAAGGCGGAGTCATTCATGGACTTCCGACCGATCTCTCTGTGTAATATTTCTTACAAAATTATTGCAAAAGTTATTGCAGAAAGAATTAAAGCAACTCTGTCCAAATTCTTAACTAAAGATCAGCACGGTTTTTTACAAGGGAGAAACATTCTGGACGCGGTGGCAAGTACACAGGAAGGTCTTTTTGCTATTCACTCCAAAAAAAGGGATGCAATCATTCTCAAGATCGACCTTCGCAAGGCGTACGACTGCCTCGACTGGGGATTCATAAGGTGTTTACTTGCAAAGGTTGGCTTAAGAGCTAGCATGACAAACTGGATCATGGCATGCGTAGAGAAGGTGAATTATGCGGTGATCATAAACGGGATCCCATCTTCCTTTTTCCTTGCCTCCAGAGGACTTCGTCAAGGTTGTCCCTTATCCCCGCTCTTATTCATACTGGCGATGAATTCTCTCAGTCTCCATATCAACAAGGCCGTAAAGGAAAATAGGTGTCATCCGCTAAAAATTTGCAGGAGCATTTCGATCTCTCATAATCTATTTGTTGATGATATTATAATGTTTGGAATTCTGTGCAGACTCACATGGTTATGTTTCTATGAAATTCTTAAAAAATTTCAAAGGGAAACAGGTCTTCAGATAAACAATGCTAAGTCAGTCATCTATCACAATGATATCTGCCAGGATGAGGTTGATTGGTTATCGGCTCTCTTTGGAATTAAGGCACAAACTATCAGTCTTGGAATTAAATATTTGGGCTTTCAGTTAAAAGCATCTGGTTACACAAAGGCGGACTGGCAGTGGATCACAGATAGATACTACAAGAGGATATCGGCTTGGGAGTATAGATGTCTTACTCTAGCAGGAAGAGTGATCCTCGCTCAATCGGTGTTAAACCAACTTGCAGTTTATTGGGCTCATTTATATTTCCTTCCAGCGAGCATAATACAGTCAATGAATAAGCTTTCTGCAAATTTTATTTGGGGCGGACAAGCGGGAAAAAAGAAATATCACCTCTCAAAATTGTCCAATATCTCTATGCCGAAGAGCAGGGGAGGCTGGGGTCTTTTAGACTTGAGGAATTTCGGAAAGGCACTGCTTTGTAAAACCCTGTGGAGAGGGATTTATGAAGATGGTCCTTGGAGCAACATAATACGAAAGAAATACTTGGGCATGAAGGACCTATCATTCTGGTTCAGAAAAGAAAGGATCGGATCTTCAATAGGCTCTCCAATATGGTTAAGCCTCCGAAAGATCGAAAGCTATTTCCTGAAAAATTTAATCTGGCGATTCCAATCCGGCAAAAGGATCCTCATTGGGAGAGATCAATTTATGAGTGGCGCTGAGGTGATCGATGTACCTGATCCTTTATTGAATTTTCTTCACAGGAAAGGTTTTTTTTATTGGGACAGCCTAATCGCAGGTTGGCAGGGTCTGATCCCTCTCTGGAAGGAAGCAGGAAGTCTGGGGATGTCGGTTGATATTGCTCTTCAATGGGACCATATCAGAACTCGACTCAGAAATTGTGGCATTTTTCGCTCGGCAGAACAGGACTGCCTCATGTGGAGAAACTCGAAAGGGATGTCCTCCATTCGTGTAAAAGATGTTTACCAAGATTTGAGTGGCCTAAAGCAGTCTCAGCTCAGCCCTTCATTCCCACCCATCTTTTGGAAATCTGGCTGCCCTACAAAAATGATTTTATTCTCATGGTTGTCTTTCCACAATAGAAATCTTTCTTGGGAAAACTTAAGGAAGCGAGGATGGCAGGGTCCTGGCTTTTGTCCTATCTGCAGGTCAGCAGAGGAAAACAACTATCACCTTTTTCTAAATTGCAAGAAATCTCAGCAACTTTGGAAATCATTGGAGGACTGCTATGGAATCCAGCATATGTCCCACGCTTCTATTATGGAAGCGTTTCTATGGTGCAGTAATCAAAAGGAGTCATGGAGATCAGTTTTCATTATCACTTTTTGGAGTATCTGGAAGTGGCGCAACAGTTTTATTTTCAATGACAATTCATCCCCTTTTCTGGAAATTTTCTCCATCATTATTTCTATCTATGAAACAATCCCGCAGAGACCTACCAAGCAGTTGAATCAGAATTGTAATGAGCTCCCACAGAAGCTTTCATCTATGCCAAGGGCTTTTTTCGATGGAGCTGAACAGAATGGGTCTTGTGGCTGTGGGGTTCTCATCTGGGCAAATGAAAATAGTCATTTTCTCATTCACTGGAATGGGGGGAGGGGCTCCAACAGTAAAGCTGAGGTGATGGCCCTTGCTGGCCTTCTAAACTTCTGTCTCTTTCTTAATCTTCAGGATGTCTCCATTTTTGGAGATTCGAAGGTTATGGTGGATTATGTTCTTGGTAAGAATAACATTCTCAAGCCTCAGCTTGTAGGGTGGTTAGACAGGATCAAATTCTTGTGGAATAGATCAGAGGGAGCCTCTATTCATCACATCAACAGGGCACTCAATCAGCAGGCAGATGTTTTATCAAAAAAGGGCCTTCAGGCGGTTCTAGGTTTATGGTTTTTGCAGGTTGCTCATGAAGGGAAAATCTTCTCCATACAGGATTTTTTTCCTCCCGACTTTTAACTCTTCCTTTGCATCTATTCTGGTCTTCCCATTTCCCTTTTGGTCTTTTTTTCCTATCAGTTCTGTTGTCTCTCCAGATGATGCTGGTCTTAGGTTCCTATATGATGTTGTTCATCATTTCCTATATGATGTTGTTTCTTCGTTTCAGTGGCCGCAGGATTCTCCAGGCTCCTATATCTTTTGAAGATTTTGATGATGGTTGTCAGTATGGTTTTTTCTGGAAGACTTTGATGATGGCTGATTGTATGGCTCTTTTGTGTTGGTTTTGCGGCAAGATCTCTCCTTGATTTTGCTTAGATAGATCTATATGAGACATATATATTCTCATGTCATTGTCCATATATGCTATGTTTATATTTCTTATATAAATACAATTATGCTTTTTTGTCCTGAAAAAAACCTATCAAAATCAAAACAACACAAAACTTCGTGAATTTATGATTTAGTTTTTATAAGTTAATTGAAATTTTAATTATTTTAATACGTGTTTTCTCTGCTAAAGCTACAAATATTAGGTAAAATATCAATTTTTTTGAAATGGACAATTACAACAAACAAAAAAAATTAACATTATGCATTTATAATTATTGTTGTCATATTTCCACTAGTTATTAATTAGTTGATACATCTTGATGTAACATTACCATTGCACGGTTAGTGTTATTAATTTATTTTTATAGGTAATAGTGGGTAAGCTCGCTTTAGTGGAAAGAGGAATGCTAAAAGAAAGATGAAGAATATTGGTTTTGAGTTATGTGAATTTGGTTGCTTCTCTTTGTGCTCCCTCATGAGTTCTTCTTATGGTTTCAACCACCGGATGAGAGGCATCTCTTCTTCCCTTTCCTTTCGATATCACAACTTTTCTCTCGCTAAATTTTTTCCTTTATAAAAATATCAACTCTCCAAATTCATGAAGCAACCTGAGGAGATTCCAAAAGTTTAGGTTCATGCAACAAAATCCAAGATGTTTGCTCTTAGACTTGTGGAGTGGGGTTTGATAGGCTAGTTTATAGGTATCATGCACTCCTCGAGGACTATGGCTTTGTGGGTGGATAAAAATTGAAGGCCTTTGATCAAATGGAAGCTTTCTATTTCTTTTTGTGGAAGAAGTTTTTTCACTTTTTCTTTGAAGAAAATGAGGACCATGATCCGATATTTTGGAGTGGTTCATATTTTCATGGTACCCAAGGTTTATACTTAAATCATTGTAACACTAATTTCAACCCAAATAATGAAATTCCATCAATTTTTCTAGTATGGGTTAAGTTGCCTCATCTCTCCCTTCACTGGTGAAACAAGGACACTATGAGAACCATAGACAATACTCTAGGGAAGTACATTGATCACGTTGAACTGTGAGATCGGATGTTCACATGTGCCTAGATCTGTGTGGACATGGATTTGGAAAAGGGCCTCCCTAAGGCCATCTAGCTTTCCTTAGACAACTTGACCTTTCTCCAACCCGTGGATTATGACCAACTATAATTCAAATGCAAAGTATGCCATGAGTATAGCCACTTTGTGAAAAAATAGATATGATTCTCAACAAGGGGATCAAGAATAGCAACAGAAACAACCTAAGAGGAAAAATTTTATCTCTCAATAAGAAGTTTTCCCTTCACTACTTAGTTGGTGTTTATAGACCCTCAAGACCCTTCCCGAGATCTCACTCACAATCTAGTTATATGGAGGTTGAGAGAAGCTTGCAATGAAACAGGCATGAAGTACTAGCCTAAGGGGGAAATGAGGACAATATTTTTCCCCCAGAATATTCTTATGGAAGATAAGGATAAAACTAAAAAGACGCCTCCATTGGAAGGAATTCCAGTTCTATAAAAAATATTGGGAGGCTCGGATCTAGTTGAAGTGGTAACCCTGGCCCATTTTGATCCAGTATGTAATTGGGCTCCACTTCTCCTGCCTTGAATTAGCTGATGAAAGATTGAATGGGAACATAAACCAAGAATTTTGTGGTAAGTAGGCTGACTAAGATGGTTGGAAGGAACCAAATTGAGGTAAGAGAGAAGAGTAAGCTGACAAATATAAGGAAGTTGGGACCTAACAAACAATAGAGGGCATGTAAAGCAGGGCTCCCTAAAGTGCAAGAAGTAAAAGAGGTTGTACTCTTCCTCTGGGAGGAGTCCTTAAAAGCTCTAGTAAATAATGAAAATCCTCTCCTGCAATTGAATGGGTTTGGGAAGTAAAAAGAATATAGGTTTAGTAAGGGATCTAATTAGAGAAGAAATTTCCCAAATACTCTTGCTCCACAAGACAAAATGGGAGGAACTGGAAATCCTTTAGAAAAGTAGAATCATATGGCATACTTGTTCGGCTAAAGTGTCAAGTTCTGTAATGAAGCCCACATAGGATCCTATATATATATAGAGAGAGAGAGAGAGAGAGATATAACTCATATCACTTAACTTGCAATTATAAACTTTGAGGACTTTTCCTTCTAATACTTTTCTCATCTCTTAAACTCTTAATACA
Organism: Pinus tabuliformis; assembly: GCA_031772625.1. Lineage (NCBI taxonomy): Eukaryota > Viridiplantae > Streptophyta > Pinopsida > Pinales > Pinaceae > Pinus > Pinus tabuliformis. The sequence goes on from CM062805.1 coordinate 215,189,365, forward strand.
ATCTTGTTTTTCTTTTGTATGTTCAAATCCAAGGTTGTATAGTTAAACCTTTACATTCATTCAATTTAGTTTCCTAAGGAAATTATTTCTCTCTCGTCCAGATAGTGAATTATAATTCTTCACTTGACAAAATAGGTTATTGCACTTGTAAACTCTCTATACTTCTTTCTCTTATCATATATAATTTAATCATGATTCTCTATTTGATAATGTCTCTCCCACATTAAAATGTTTTAGATTGAATAAGATATCTGATTTTACTTTTGAGACCATTATGAAATCCAAACTTGATTTTCCAATCTACTCTAAATTTTGAAATCAACACATATCATTCATGATATGTATAACCTATCTTGGATTAACTTCCATTTTTTGTTCCCCTTCAAAAAGGTTTGTTTATACTCCCTTGTGCCTATGTGTATATATCTTCCCTTCCTTTACATTATAATATGGTTATGACTGTTATGGTTTCCATACTTATTCATACTCAAAGGTATTACCTCTAATGTATATCTACACACACTAATGTTTCAGTTGATCATATCGGAGGTATGTTATAGTATTACATTATTCAAGGGTTTCTAATATGTGTTATGAAACTTAATTTTCGGCGCCATGTGGTATATATATATATATATATATAGATATATTAGAACAATCTAGATTATTCATGAACTTTTAACTCATGTATTTGCCTCCATGTGTTGGTATATTATGTTAACATGGTGATGAACTCAACCTTAGCATCAATGACTATTATCAAACCTTTCTAGATCTATGGTGTTGGACAATTAGATCTATTTTTGAGTTTCAAGACTACCCTGGACAGTCATTCCTGCAAGCCATTCATTTGTTTTTCGAATTGCTAAACAAAGGTCTACAAGCTCTAAGACTTGTTCTGATTCCACAATTAGCACTCATTTTCCTTATTTGTATAATATTCCAAGGTCTTGGAAATTTAGATCAAGTTATTACAGTTCCTATTAATGAAACCCATAATTTATTCCTATACTTCTAGGGTTTCTAATTCAAGTTAAGACTTCTCTATTTTATGCAACATTTCTTCTTGAACTAAATTACAGCCCGTTCCTTTTTAACTCTTGTATATTAACTTTGATATATACATTTGAGAGCAGGATTTTTATTTGGTTTGATAACATTTTTTCTTTGCTTGTCGATTCCTTTGAGTTCATCGTCAGTAGGGTTTTAAGGTGTTCCAGGCATGGAGAAAAGCCTTACCGATATGAATTTAACACTTGTACCAATATTACATATAATGCATGGTTCGAATCCCTTCCTATATGTATATAAGGTTCAAGTTTTCAAGTTGTCGTTCTCTGGTTTGGAATTTGTATACATATTTAGTTTTGTACTTGAAGTTTTCCCTTCATTGCTTATTTTGTCATTTTCCTTATGATTGGGAAGAAACTCACTTATTTTTCAAATGCAAATGTGTATTTGTCGTTTCCCATTCTGTTAATATCTCGTATATTGGTTTGAATTGAATTCACAGTTAGAGTTGGGTTATTCAAAATGAAAACCCTACCCATGTACATATTGTTGGTCTTCAACTCTCTATTACAAAACTTTATAAGCTTTTCTTTTAATCTTTTTGGCTATTTTCGTGAATTGATAATTCTATTCTTGGAAGAATTTGTTATTTGTGTCGCCACAAGCCAAGAATTTGTTATTTTTTTCACCACAAGTTATGGGCATAACCTATTTATTCTTTTCATTAGTTGATTTGTTAACTGCGAAGTTATTTACCTTCATGACCAGGTTTTGCAATTAAAACCTTAACTACCCATGAATTTTGGTAACTCAACAGACAGTTTATTTGGGAAGCCAAAATTAAATTGTTCGTATATGAGTGTTATAATCATGATGTCAACTATATTTTGAAAATTAGTAACACTGTTCTAAAATTTGGTTTTTCCCTCTTTAGGGTTTTTAGCTCCTTTATAAATTTTATCTTCTTTACTTTACAATGCTTTTATCATTTACTAACATATTAATTATCATGTGGCAAAGGTTTCTAACAAGGAGAAAGGGTTAATTTCAAGGTAATTCATATATAATATTCTCTCATTTTTCACCTTCATTTCATATATAGTGTTCTAACTCATAAGGATTAACAAAATTTTCTTTTTCCTCTCATATACATGCACGTAATTATATTACCAAACTCCCAAGTCGTTTTCCTTCAATGTTTCTCGTTTTCAACTTCACAACACTTCATCGATATTTATAAAACATTTGGTTGTCTTACCAAGTTAGATGTTCCTATACCTTTGGCCCTTGTCTACTTATTCATGACTATTGAGATCAAGATCAAAACTAGTCCTTTTTCTATCTTTTTTTTCAGTTTATTTCCTTTTGGTAGTTCTTTCTTCCTTTCTAGAGCATTAAACTACATGCTTCTAAGCCTAGACATGTATTTTAAATTAAGGGTTTTATTAGACCCAAAACTATTATCATTTGACATGTACTGAGGTCATTTTTTACCTATACTGCTATTATGGCAGTGCTTTCTCCATATTAATATACAAAAGATGTTTATGTTTTTCAAATGTATGACTATATTGATATATTTCATTTAACTATATATTCTTATTTTTTAATCTTATAGTCGTATTCCTCTCTTATTTTCTTGTGTAGATTTAGACTACTCGGTCTTCTAGACTTTGTATATGTTACTTAACATTCATTTATACCAGTAATAGTTTCCAATTGAATACATCGCATTTCTGATAGGTTCATAGTATCCTAATGTCATCCTCTTGTAAATATTATTCCTTTACTTGGATCATTTATTTGTTTCAAGTCTTGGAATGGCTTCTACTCATGTTCTCATTCAACATGTCTACGCAAATATTTATACATATAGTTACATTTATACATACATAGTCATAGATTATCTTATTAAATCCAAAATTATATAGGTTTGAACGTTATTGTATCTTACAGTAATATTATACTATACTGGCACTTTACACACACATACACATGTTTCTGTTTATCTAAGTTCTTCTCTTTTTTCAAGTATATAACAAGTTAAACTTTTATGTACCTGTATTGAACATGTAAAATTCAAATAAAATGTCTACATGATCCCAAAAGAGATCTTTAATTGAAATTGTGATTTTCTTATTTTTTCAAAAACAAGTTAATGCATGAATTATTAGAATACCACTCAATCACATAAATTGTAAAGCATGGAGAACTGAATAGTAATGTTGCGGCAAAATAATAGAACAACAAACATGTGTGAAAGAAAAACTACACAAGAAATTGATAATGGAGTTCGGCTATCTCAAAGCCGACATCTTTGGGCCTAGTCTTCAATGAGGAGGCCTTTATATTAAAACTTCAAAGCCCAAAAAATACATCAAAGTTACATCAACAAGATCCCTGGTTGGTACAGTTGTGTTCTGCTCGACCTCATAATTCCGACGCAACTGACGGCTCAAAAAAAGACCTCTTACAACTCCCAAAATAAGCCTACAAACTTTCGCCTCCGAGTCTTCAAAGCTACTCTAAAACTCTGCTGTTGCATAGAGTGTTACAATTCCTCTCAAACCAAGCTCACCTCTCCTATCTCCTTGGCATAACATTACTTGTATATATAGTGTTTGTGGCTAACCCAAATATGGTCTTATTAAATGGTGTATTAACTACATAAGGTTTGTTTTAACAATATATACCATAGATAAATTATATGGTTGCTAACCATATCCACAATGCATAACAAATCTCATAACCATATCCCTTGATGCAATTATGACTATACACAAGTATAATCAAATCGCATATGTTATGTCTGCGAACCTGTGGCATAAATCGTTACAACCATATCGAATATAGCATGTGAATGGCAGAGCGGTGGAACTGTTGCGGTCACGGTGGATTCAAAACATGTCATGTCGTTTGTTCCCATGGTTTGAAGCAGACTTCTGTGGCAAGTGTTGAACTACGTATCAAACATAGCATAGCATTCTCAGTAGTGATATCACATTAGAACCCATGGCATGTGAACATGGTGTTGTAACGATGTTTAAAATGGTGGTTCTGCATATTTCGTAACCACAAATCCGACGGTTTCGGATTGTTGACTCCGCACCATGTTATACCATATAACAATATTTCCTTTGCAGCATTAATGTAAAGTACCCACCATATATTAATGTATTCACCATATATGGTTTTTAATATTCCGTTGCCATGGTTTTAAACTTAGGTTTTTTAATTTATATATAATGCACCATATTTTTAATATATGGTTTATATATATATGGTTTTAGTTTTTTATATAATGCATTTAAATATAGGTTTTAATGTGCCATATATACCCAAATCTCGCCATGCAACCAACTGGACATATTACCACTGTAACAAAGTTGGAGATCTGCCAATGAGCTGAACCTATACTTTCACCATGTGTCGAGCAGTAAAACACTAGTTTGTCACAAACTTCCACAAGAAATTCCTTATTCATTCAAAAGTCAAATACGCCTGTTCAAGTTGCGTTAGGATCGTTTCTGCGAGCTCGACGCAATGGTGCTACTTCCGCTTGATTCCAGTAACTTTGTTTTTTAGGCCTTTTTAGATCCTTGATCAATTTCGGATCATTTCCTCCCCGCTTAGACCTTTTGGACCTCCAAAAGGCTTAAGTTCCATAAAATAAATGTGGGTTCCATTTTCCCACTTGGACGGTATCTTTCCACCCTGTTCTGAACCTGTACACTTTACTCATCCATGCAATCGTCAGCGAAACACACAAACTGCAAAATAGGTCATGTCCTTTTTCACCCATGTCCACATTCATATTTGCTGCTAATATACAGGCACCACTAAACAGTAATAAGCCCATTGAAAACATTGATAATATCAACATAGATGAAACCATACCCTGGTTTCCCTTCATAGCTGAAACTGAACTCAACTTATCATGATGCGAATTCTATTGACATACAATTTTAGATCCGTTTAACATGTCTTGATTAATTTTAATGATCTCTTGCTTAGGTTCTTCAGATTGTATAACAACATCTTTTCTAGCATAAGTTGCTTGCTTTAACTGTTCAACTATAAAAAGAGATTTATCTGCTTTTTTGCGATGAGAATGTACAACATATTCAATTCCTTTCTTGAAGAAGTGATATTGATTATGTTCCCTGTAAAAGATTACTTTTCTATCATATAAATACGGGCTACCCAAGACCATGGAAAATTTTAGGGGCTAATATTCGTAGGTGGGCTAATTTTCCATGATTTTCCCAAAAAAAAGATTCGCCAATTTCCATTTTTATAAAAATGATTCACCCAATTTTTACAATATAAAATTATTTTACCTTAAAAATCGCCAACATTACAAAGAGAGTATATATAAAATAATTATCAATTTAAATAATTTTACAAATACATCAATAAACATTTTATAGTTTGCATATTATGGACTAGTGAGATTCACCAATGTTTTTAAACTTGAAGATAAATTTCCATCCTTAAAATTTTCCTTGCCCAAGGCCATCCCACATGTATCTAGCTTTACCATATCACACATCACCTTATCCTTAAATTGAGAAGTGATTGCAAACGGTAACATGCATTGCTCAGTTACTCGTAATTTATGATTTCTTCTCATTCAAATTAAAGTATACGATTTATGATGCTTTATGGTTTCCAATCCCAATTGCTTAACCACTTTTTCTGAAATTAAGTTAGCTTGAGATCCACTATCTAACAATGTGTCGATTTTTCTATGTTTCATAACAATGTATAAATTTCTCTATCGATCAGCTAGCTCTGATACCATGTAGAAATTTCTCTATAGATCAGCTAGCTCTGATACCAGAAATAGGAGCTTGGAGGGCAGAGGAAAAGGCTTGTGAGAAGCCAGGATTGCCTGTGAGCATCTGTGAGGATTGTACTAAGAGCTGGCTAGCTGTGAGAGCTAAGGCTTTGTATAATTCCTATGTATTTCCACCTTGTATGATAATACAAATAGTGGGGTTTTTAGCTGAGGCTTTCCCCAAAGTATTTTCATGTGTCTTGGATGATTGATTCTTCTTCTTTTGGTTATATGTGTTCAGCTCGATCTTGCTCAATCTTTAAACTTCCGCAAATTGATAGTAGAAGTAGATTTTAGTATTTTGCTTTGATTTATATTGCATTATCAGGTTAATCTACAGTCAGATTTTCTTCATGGTCTTAGAGCTAGATTTGTAGAGAATTTGCAGAATTTCTACATGGTATCAGAGCTAGCTAATCTATAGATAAATTTCTACATGGTATCAGAGCTAGCTGATCTATAGAGAAATTTCTACATGGTATCAGAGCTAACTGATTGATAGAGAAATTTCTACATGGTATTGGAGCCAAGTTTATCGGAGTTGTGAATAGTATACAGAGAAGAGAATTCGAAGTTTGAAGTTCGAGGTTGCAGGAGAAAATTGAATTCATATCATACTTCAAATTGAGATCGAACATTATGCGACTAATTGCCCATCAGAGAAGTCCAAGAAGGGATCCTTGGTAGGATCGGAAGGTGAGGCATTAGCCTATCAATTCGAAATGGACTTTACCCTCATCACATGCATGGTGTCATCGATGATGGGTTGTGGTTGGTATCTTGATAGTGGAGTCTCATTCCACATGACTAGTGATAAAAGTTTATTCAGTGCCTTGGAGGAGAAAGACCTCCAGATGCACATAGAGATGGGTGACGACAAAAGGATAGTGTTTCAGAAGTGGGCACAGTTGCTTTTCAGAGAGAGATTGGACCTCCTATCACCTTGACAAATGTGAGGTGGGGTGATGTGAAGTGATACTCTCAAGAAGGCTGAAATTGGGCAGGGTCCATTGAGAGGTTTTATCTCATGGATCGTACCTTGCTACGGGAGCTCAAAGTACATGGTAGCAGGAGGAATCAGTGGGATTGATGCAGTCAAAGATCAAAGTGACAGAGGTTAAAGCAGTTAGATACTAAAGAGCATAGAGAAGGATTGACAACAGTGCAGAAAGGCAAAGTCAGCCGAAGCGCAAAGTTTTCAGTTGACAGAGGCAATAGCAGTCAGAGACTTTGATGACAGATGCATCATACTGATTCAGGTTGGATGTTTTTTTGTTTCTGAAGTTGTTGGAGCAACAACACTAGAGAGAAGTGTTGCATGCATAACATTCCAAAGGTTCAGGATCGAGATCGAGTTGAATTCCTTTCTTGTTGAGAGGGAGTGTTGAAAATAGCAACAAGAAATGATAAAAATAGAATCCAGAATATTCCAATTTTAATTTGTCCTTGAATTAAAATTTGAATTTAGTCTCACCAGTTGCTTGGAAATAATTAATTAATTCATTATGGATTAATTAGTTGGAGAAATTCAAGTTAGAAATCTTTTTGCGGTCATGCAACAGTTATCCCTTAAATTAAGGAGATAAGATTGAGTTATATTTGAGTTGTAATTATTTAACTCAGTTTATTGAGTTAAGTCCAGTTAAATTAGTTCCAAACTGTTTGAGGAACTAATTGTGAGTTATTAGTCAGTTGATGCATGCACGCACTCAACCAATGTACTCCAGATAACTTAAGATTCCCTCATCAGAAACTCATGCATGTCTATTATGAGAAATACCCAGTTGAGCTAAATGTCAAGGACAGTGTACTTTCAGCTACATGTGTTTTCCTATAAAGGAAACTCATGCATGTAGAAGGATTAATCCTTGGAGGATTGTGCAGTTCTGACAATGTGTTAGAGCAGTGTTCCACTTAGTGAGGTGAGAATCATCCACTAGGAACAACGCAAGGAAAAAGGAGCTTGGAGGGCAGAGGAAAAGGCTTGTGAGAAGCCAGGATTTCCTGTGAGCATCTGTGAGTATTGTACTGAGAGCTGGCTAGCTATGAGAGCTAAGGCTTTGTATAATTCCTATGTATTTCCAACTTGTATGATAATACAGATAGTGGGGTTTTTAGCTGAGGCTTTCCCCAAGTATTTTCATGTGTCTTGGATGATTGATTCTTCTTCTTTTGGTTATATGTGTTCAGCTCGATCTTTCTCAATACTTAAGCTTCCGCAAATTGATGGTAGAAGTAGATTATAGTATTTTGCTTTGATTTATATTGCATTATCGGGTTAATCTACAATCAAATTTTCTACATGGTCTTAGAGCGAGATTTGTAGAGAATTTGCAGAATTTCTACAAACAACCCTTATATGAAATAACTTTCCTCTGGAACTGTTAGAATCATTACCTTCATCGGGTTTACCAGTCATAATCAATGATGCGATATGTGTCTCATCGTCGGAATCTTACCCTAGGTCCATTGGTTTCATTGTTGTTGCAACCTTTGGCTTCCCTTTTCTGATCCACTTTGGTTTCATTTTGGGATGCAATTGCTAACAGTGATCCTCATCATGGCCCTCTTTATTGCAATGTTTACAAGAGAGATTTTTAGCCTCCTTCTTGGTGATGTTCACTTTCTTCGCTTTCCCTTTTCCCTTGCTCTCATTCTAGCTGTCAATTCTGATGATACCCCAACTCCCAACTTACTTGCTTCAATGTAAGTCGCTTGTACTGCCACTTCATCCAAGTTAGTAGGACTGAACATAAATATCGTATTGCGAACATACTCAAGTAATCCTCCTATGTATTTCATTAGATTTTCTTGAGTATACAAAGGAATATCTAACATCAACACCTTCTTACGAAACTCATCTGTATATTCCTACAATGAATGACCTTTCCTAACTTTTAGTCCTTGCCATTCTATTAAAGTTTTTTCCTTATATCCCAATGGATAGAATTGATTTCTAAGTGCAGTAATAAAATCAAACCATGATGGAAAAATCTTACCGATATGTTGATTACTTTTCTATAACTTACATTGCCACCAGATCAATGTTGTGCTTGCTAAATGAAGCGATGCAAATCTGATCTTGACTTCATCTTCATTGATTTGTTGCACGCTACATATACCTTCATTTGCATGACCCAGTTGTCAAGCTTCTCGGCATCAACTTCTCCATTTTACATGGGTAACTCGAACTTAACATCGAGTTTCAACAACGGTTTCAAAGTTTCAGGTGGAGTCAAGAGAGAAGTGATAGGGTCTTTTTGATCGCTTTCATCTTCTTTTCCATATTGTGATGGTTGTCCTTATTCGTCTTTAGATTTTGCATCTTCACCTTTTTCTTCCTTAAATTATCGATACATTTCTTTGACCATGGCTCACAAGGTCATGAAATCATCTATGAAGCCTGCATCAGATCCAAACGGATGATCACCGCTTCCTTCTTCAGCCATCTCTTCTCCTCGAGTTGTCCTTCTTCTCGAGCCAATTTCTGGATATCCTTCAACAAGTTCTCCTTCACCAAGCTTTGATTTTCTCCTGGTGATCATGCACACTTCAAATCACAGTTATCAACAACTCGCTCTGATACCAAATGATCCCAAAAAAGATCTTTAATTGAAATTGTGATTTTCTTATGTTTCAAAAACAAGTTAATGCATGAATTATTAGAACACCACTTAATCACATAAATTGTAAAGCATGGAGAACTGAATAATAATGTTGCAGCAAAATAATAGAACAACAAACATGTGCGAAATAAAACGACACAAGAAATTGATAACGAAGTTCGGCTATCTCAAAGCCTACATCTCCAGGCCTAGTCTTCAACAGGGAGGCCTTTATATTAAAAATTAAAAGCCCAAAAAATACATCAAAGTTACATCAACAAGATCCCTGGCTGGTCCAGCTGTGTTCTGCTCGACCTCAAAATTCCGACGCAACTGACAGCTCAGAAAAAGACCTCTTACAACTCCCGGAATAAGCCTGCAAAGTTTCGCCTCCAAGTCTTCAAAGCTGCTCTAAAACTCTTCTGCTACATAGAGTGTTACAATTCCTCTCAAGGAACCAAGCTCACCTCTCTTATATCCTTGGCATAACATTACATGTATATATAGTGTTTGTGGCTAACCCAAATATAGTCTTATTAAATGGTGTATTAACTACATAAGGTTTGTTTTAACAATATATATCATATATAAATTATATGGTTGCCAACCATATCCACAACGCATAACAAATCTCATAACCATATCCCTTGCTACAATTATGACTATACACAAATACAATCAAATCACATATGTTATGATTGTGGACCTGTGGCATAAATCGTTACAACCATATCGAATATAGCATGTGAATGGCAGAGCGGTGGAATTGTTACAATCACGGTGGATTCGGAACACGTTATGTCATTTGTTCCCATGGTTTGAAGCGAAGATTCCATGGCAAGTGTTGAACTACATATCAAACATAACATAGCATTCTCGGCAGTGATATCTTATTAGAACCTGTGGCATGTGAACACGGTGTTGTAACTATGTTTAAGATGGTGGTTCTGCATATTTCGTAACCACAAATCCGACGGTTTCAGATTGTTGACTTCGCACCATGTTATACCATATAACAATATTTCCTTTGCAGCATTAATGTAAAGCACCCACCATATATTAATGTATTCACCATATATGGTTTGTAATATTCAGTTGCCATGGTTTTAAAATTAGGTTTTTTAATTTATATATAATGCACCATATTTTTAATATATATATATAGTTTTTATATAATGCATTTAAATATAGATTTTAATGTGCCATATATACGCAAATCTCACCATGCAACCAACTGGAGATATTACCACTGTAACAAAGCTGGAGATCTGCCACTGAGCTTAATTTGTACTTTTGCCATGTGTCGAGCAATAAAACATTGGTTTATTACAAACTTCCACAAGTAATTCCTTATTCATTCGGAGGTCAAATGCGCCTGTTTGATGGAGGTATTGAGAAGACGGGGGGATTTTGGCTGCTGCACGAGCTCTGAAGAAGGTGATCTGAAGACTCTCGCGGCCGCCGTTTGGCCCTACCCCAGGCCCACTGCCATCTTCGCCCCCCTGGGCCTCTCCCTGTTTTCCTTCGCCCCTCGGGCCTCCTGCTCACCCCAGCTCTGGGACTCTCCCTTTCTGCCTCTTTCTTTACTCTTAAGCGCCTGCACTCTGGCTCCCCCTCGCCTTAATGGCTGGGTCTGATCCCCCCCCACCAGATCTGGAAGATCATGAAAAACTGTTCGCATCTCTCATCCCAGAGAATGCATCAACAAGAATCCGTCCATCTGCGACAAAGTTCGTCAAAAAACTGGATGAAATCCCTGAAGTTTCTCTTCCTCCCACCCTTCCGAGGAAGGCAGCAATCGCCTTAGCTGAAAGAGGCCTTGTCGGCCAATTCACTGGCCTTTGGCCTTCACCCAGATCAGTCCAAAAATGGGTAGAATGCAACTGGAGCACGATGACACAAGAAAAAATAGCTATCAGGTTCTGCGGAAGGGGCTTCTACACCTTCCTATTTGAATCAAAAGAGGACAGGAACCTCATCTTCAGAAACGGCCCTTATTTCATGGATTCAAGAGGCCTTTATCTGAATAGATGGACTCCAGACTTCGATTCGGAAATGGACATCCCAAACGCAGTCCCGGTCTGGGTCCGCCTGCCTCATCTGCCGCTTCACTGCTGGGGAGACGAATCTATAAAGGCTATTGGAAACGCAATTGGCAAATACATCGACAGATCTGAGACAAAGGAGAACATGCATGCATGTGCAAGGATATGCGTGGAAGTCGACCTCAGGAAAGGCCTGCCAGAAGCCATCAAGATCAAGGTAGATCACTGGACACACATCCAACAACTAGACTACGAGCAGTTGCCCTTCAAATGCAAGGTATGTCACGAATATGGACGCTTCGCAAATAGATGTAGCAAGTCAAAATTAAATGAGCCTAATGGCAATGAATAAATCTCTGAAGGTCCTTGGGAACAAGTTAAAAAGAAAAAATCCACCCCCCCACAAGGACCAAGCTCCAAGCCCCTCCCGGAAATCCCCTTCCCTCCTCCTCCTCCCCCTTCCTGTTCAGCTCCCCCCTTCCCCTCTTCCTCTAACCCCTTTGAATCCCTATCAGTGGAAGATCCCATATCCCCTCCCCCCTCCCCCCCGAGACACTGCCCTAGCAGTCATCTCCTCCCCATCAAAACCCCCACCCTCACCCCCCCCAACCATCGAGCGAATACTCACTCGAAACAAATCAAAAGAAGCAGGCCTCTCCTCTGACCCTCCGAGAAAGGCAGGCAGGAAGTCAAACAAAGAGATCAGAGATGAAACAACAGCGAAAGAAATGGCCACCGGTACCCAACAACCTATGGATACATATCTTGATAGACAAAAAGGAAGTGGAGAAAAACTAAAGGAGAAGAGCGGGCACCAATTAAAAATTGGAAAATGATGATAGTGGTCTCTTGGAATTGCAGGGGGTTGGGCTCCTCCTTAAAAACAAATGCAGTCCGGGATATAATTAAACAGGAGCAACCAGACCTTCTCCTCATCCAGGAGACCAAAATTTCTGAGAACGATTTCCAAAAGCAAACCACAAAATACAAAAACTACTCTGGTACATCAATAGGAGCAGCAGGCGCATCAGGAGGTATAGGAACTCTATGGAATAAGAACAAATGGGACCCCATCAATATAAACTCTTGCAATTGGTGGGTAAGATCAAATCTCAGAAACAAAACCTCAAAAGAAATCTACACTATATACAACATCTACGCTCCGAATCACTATAGGGATAAAGCTCTCTGCTGGGATTCTTTATCCACAGACTTACAGTCCTTTCAAGACAGGAATATTTTCTCGGGAGGAGATCTGAATCTAATAAGAAATGCCGAGGAAAAACTAGGTGGGAACTTCCACGCAGACCCCTCAAGAGATACATTGGAATCAATAATCCAGAATCACAATCTGATAGATATTCCTCCTTACAATGGGAAATTTACGTGGAGTAACAAAAGAATCGGCATCCATAACATCAAGGAGAGATTAGACAGAATCCTTGTTCATGAAAGAATTGTTGCAGGCTTTTCCTCTATCAAATCCAAAATCATTCAAGCCTCGGCCTCAGACCATAAACCAGTGGCCATAATGCTGGACAAGGGAAGAAATCTGGGGCCCCTCCCCTTCAAATACAACAAAATCTGGGACGCTAAAGAAGACTTCTGCAACCTCATCCAAGCCCAGTGGGCTAAGGAAGTTATAGGCTCGCCTCATTATATCTGGGAAACCAAGCTAAAGTCGCTAAGAACAGCTATAAAGCAGTGGGCAAGAGAAAACGCAGCTAAGGAAAACAAACAAAAAATAGACCTTCACAAGCAGTTGGAACAGTGGAGCCAGGCAAAAGAGAACACTCAATACACAAAGGAGGACCAAGCACAAGAAAACGAAATGTACAGGGAACTGTATAGACAAAATAGGGTAGAGGAGGAAGAACAACGACAGAAATCGAGGTGTTTATGGCTAAAGGCCGGAGACAAAAACACTTCCTTTTTCCACAACAACGTCAAGCTCAGATGCGCGGGCAACCAAATCGACAAAATCGTGGCAGAAGGGAAAGAGATCAACGAGCAAGAAGCAATAAAAGAGGCAGCACTCAGGCATTTCCAATCCTTATTAACAGCAGGCCCCCAGTCTCCGAATAGCATGGAATTCCTCAGACCAATTGAGAGCAAAATCTCAGTCATGCAAAATAGTGATTTGGACAAGGAAGTTTCAGAGGAGGAAATCAGAATGGCAGCCTTCAGCATGCAACAGGACAAGGCCCCAGGCCCAGATGGTTCCACTGTCGCCTTTTTCAGAAATCACTGGGACACTATAAAAAAAGACTTTGTAAGGATGGTAAAAAATGTTTTCAAAAACTGCAAGATGGGGGAAAACACCAAATCCTCACACCTCACCCTCATTCCCAAAGATATCAATCCCCTCTCCTTCAATCGGTTCAGGCCCATCTCCCTTTGCAATGTCTCTTACAAGATTGTCACCAAAATTCTAGCCAACAGGCTTAAAAAGCTCCTCCCCACCCTCATTTCTGAGAACCAAGGGGGATTTGTACCTCAGAGACAAATCACGGATAACTTCATTCTGATTCAGGAGGCAATACACAGCGGTATCAACAAGAAAGAACGAGGTATGATCATCAAATTAGACATGGCTAATGCATTTGACAGGGTGGACCATCATTTCTTGATGGAAGTTCTTAGTAAATTCGGGATCTCCAACAAATTTATAAGCATTATTAAGGAATGCATCTCTAACCCCTGGACTACCCCCCTGATCAATGGCAGACCGAGCAACTATTTCAGAAGCACTAGGGGATTGAGGCAAGGCTGCCCCCTCTCTCCTTTTTTATACATCATAATGGCGGAGACTTTGAGCATCCATCTAGAGAGACTACGCAATAAAAAGGAGATCACAGGGATCAGTATAGAAAGAGGGATCAAAGAAATCAACCATTCACTTTTTGCGGATGATACCCTATTAATCGGGGGAGCCTCAAGTTTGATGGCAAAAAGATTCAAGAAAATCTTAGATGCCTTCCTAGCAGCCTCAGGGGGAAAGCTAAACAACAAAAAATGCAAGATATACACCTGCAACACCTCTCTCCAAATCATGCAAAGAATTTCCCTGATCTTGGACATTCCAGTGCAAAGGAATTGGAGCCAGTTTTCTTATCTGGGCCTGCCACTAGCAAAGGAAACAGTCAAATCTGAAATTTGGGTGAAGCACATAGAAAAAATGAGGGGACTCCTCCAAAGCTGGGGGTTATCTTGGCTAAATTTGGCTGGTAGAGCTACCCTCATCAAGGCCATCCTCTCCGCTCTGCCCATATACCAATATGCAGTAACCTTGGCCCCTGCCAGCACTCATAAGCACATGGAACTAATTATGAGAAGCTTCCTCTGGCAAGGAGGGAAGCAAGGCTCAAAAAAGTTCAGCCTTGTCAGATGGGACCAAGTCATCCTCCCTTTCGAAAACGGAGGCCTAGCCATCAAAATCCCGAGTCTCTCCAACAGAGCCATGGGTTTCAAACTGATATGGAGAATGATAATAGGAAAAGGCTCCTGGTGGGTGGAAGCTTTGAAAAGAAAGTATCTCAATGGCCCGAACTCTAATATCCTCGCCGAAACAATCATTGAGAGATCTTGCACTCCTGTTTGGAAGCTCATCAAAAAAGTCCTCCCCCAATTCAGAAACCATATTTCAAAAGTGCCTGGCAGCGGTAAAACTATAAATCTTTGGTCTGATAGAATCATGGGGACAAATCCAAGAAACCTTATTCAGAACCTCAGACCCCTGCAAACCTGGATGGAAGCAAAGAATATGAACTCTCTATTTGATATTTCCATATGGGATCACAACAGCTGGCATGATTGGAAGGACCTCCCTATCCCAAACACTCTCAGGGATCCGTGGACCGATCTCAAAACCTCTCTCTCAGGCTCTGCCCCCACAAACAAAGGGATCGAAGATAGGTACATTTGGGATCCCAGTGGAGGAAACTTCACTGTCAAAGAGGGATATAGGCTTCTTCAGGAAAATTCAACAACAGGCAAATGGAATCTTTATGCAGCAGTGTGGAAATCAGAGTGTTTGCCAAAGATAAAAATTTTCAACTGGACACTCCTCAAAGGCAAGATACTCACAGCCGAGAACCTCAGGAAAAAAGGGATAATTGGCCCCTCAATCTGCTGCCACTGTCGTGCTGAGGAAGAAAGCAGCCATCATCTCTTCTTGGACTGCCCCTTCGCTCAAAGTTGTTGGACTCAGCTCATCAGCCCTCTGAAAATTAGCGAGACCTTTGACCAGCTTCCCAATCTACAAAAAAATTGGGAGAAATGCTATCCTTTCCCCAAGAAATCCAAGAGCTCCATCATCCGCCTGTGGAAATGCATCCCAGCAACCCTCTGCTGGCAAATCTGGCTGTCCCGAAACAACTTCATCTTCAACAACCAGAAGCCTAATCCAGCTCGCATTTTGGCAAAAACAATGGCGATTATATCCGAAGCAATAAGTGCCAACACTGTCTCCCTCCCAGATCAAATCAGTTGGCACAAGGATGAGAAGGATTGGCTCAACAAATTCTGTCTCAAGTATGACAAGCATAAACAAATTCACTCCACAGCAGACAAGAGAGGCAATAATTGGAAGCTCAGAGGCACCAAGGAAGAAATAAGACAATGGATCCTCGACCAAAATCGAACCACTCTACATTTTGACGGGGCCTCCAAAAACAACCCGGGGAAAGCCGGGGCAGGGGGGGTTATAAAGGATCAGCATGGCAAAGTTCTTCTAACCTACGAATGGGGCCTGGGGCAAATGTCAAACAACATGGCCGAGGCCTACAGCCTCCTCCTAGGCACGACCATACTGAAACGGATGGGAATCCAGAACCCAATCATCCTGGGAGACTCCACAATCATTATTGCAGCTATAGCTTCAAGGGGAGACTTTAAAAAAGCGGCTCTAAACAATCTAAAATCCAGAATAATGGACAACGTCAGGCAGTTGGGAGACACAACATTCAAACACGTTTTAAGGGAACACAACTCAGAAGCTGATTCACTTGCCACAAGGGCATCCAACAGGCCTACTGGACAAGCCAGAGAAAATGATCACATCTATGACAAATCGATCCCGTAGCAGGTTCCATCACTTCCCCAAAACTCTGAAATCTAGTCATCTCAGCAATCATAATATCCCTCTTGCTCGATATTCTAAGCCTGCCAAGCCGCCTCCAGCCAGCATACTCCCTGACACCGTGCCTCCCTCCACCTTGAGCAGCGCAATCGAAATCGTGTTTGACAAGAAGATCAGGTACGAGTCCATGAATTCTCAGCTCTCCCGTGACATCTCTGAGCAGAAGGTAGGCCTCCGTCGCTTCACAATCTTCATCGACTGCAAAAACAATTTCAAATCCGATCTTAAGCTCAACCAAATCTCTGAGGATCTCCTGGCAGATCAGTTGGCTCAGCCCCTCACTCAGCATTATAAGCACCAGAGTCCCTCCCTCTCAGCGCATCTCAGATCTCCATTCCCTCATTTGCATAAGTGCAAAGGATCGCCTCCCCTCACTCAGCCTGGGGACAGTTCTAGAGAACGCATTTCGTTCAGCTCAATCGGAAGGCCGCTCTCAATCGTTCTCAGGGGTAATTTTTGCAATTGTTTTGTTCTGTTATTCCTTTCAGCTAACTGCTCTGTCTCCTTGTTTCAGCGTCATCCTCCTCCAGCTCCCTTCAGTCCTTCGTCTTCTCCTGTATTGCAGCTATCCCTCCTTTCCACAGCCTCCTTCAACGTTGGGCCTGCTCTCTTCCCGATCTGCGCCTCCTTCTCCCCTTCATCCCGCCCTCTTTCCTTACGCTCCCCCTCTTCTTTCTTCTCGTCAATAGCCTCTAAAGCTCTCTACACCCGAGTCTCAGAAATGGCAGAGCTCCCAGAAGATCGTGACACAGCTGCAAACCCTCTGGAGCGCATCATCACAAACAGCGAATGCACCTTATGTAAAGCCCACTGCTTTATGATTGCAAGATTCGTTAAGCACTTTAATGAGCTCAAGGAGGAATTCCATGCGGACAGAAACTCCAAGAGGAAAAAACTGGAGAAGCAAAAAGCGGAGATTGAAAATCTCAAGGAGAAGTGCAACCACATGGAAGAAGCAATTGCTCATATCAGTTCAATAACACAAAGCATGCAAGCGGAGACCTCGACTAAAATCAGCGCCAAAAAGGAACCTCAGCTTGACGACTCTGTTAATCAGCAACAGTAATCTGTTTAATGTCTTGTAAATTTTGTTTATTAGCAGGCTTGTTTGTACGGCAGTATAGCCATTATCTTTTTCAAACTATTTCTACCAAGTCCATCAACAAGGATCAAGGGTCTGCGCACCCATTTTGGATCCTTCACTCTCAGCTTTTCCTACAGTATGTAACAAGCTTTGCCTTTTGAAGTTTTTTATAAAACACAAGTATCCGATCTCGTTAAAAAAAAAAAAATGCGCCCGTTCAAGTCGCATTAGGATCGTTTCTGGAACTCTATGCAATGGTGCTGCTTCACTTGATTCTAATAACTTTGATTTTTAGGCCTTTTCAGATCCTTGATCAATTGTGGATCACTACATTCTACAAAAGCATTTTTTTTGCAGAAACTTATTTTATTTTTTGTACTACATAATTGTTCCACATATATTTACTTTCTATGATTTTCCAGAATATTTCATATACAACCAGTTGTACCAACATTTTAATTCTAGATGATAAAATATACATCTACACGAACTTAAGTGCATGCATTATTAGTTATCACAATTGATAAGAGAATGTTCAAATAGGAAAACGTTAGGACAGTGACTTGAAATATTTAAGCCTGGAAATTGTTGCAATAATTTCTCAGTGCCTCCCAACCTGTGATACTTTTTAACAGTATCCCCCTAAGCACTCTTCTATGTCAGTTATACTTTTTAACAGTATCCCCCTAAGCACTCTTCTATGTCAGTTATCAATTTTCCTCACTTTGTCCTTTCCTTGCCTTTGCACCAAATTATCTTTGTGTTTTCCTTTTTTTCCCAACAAAATGATCAAAGTGGATTACCCTTTCTACCATTTGTTGGAAGTTGGTAACCACCTTCACCTCACCCAATAGGTGGTAGGTAGTTACTAGCTCATTTATGAGCTCCACTTCCCCACTTTCCAATACAACTCCCTATATTTTAAGAGAGTTAATGATCAATTACTCCCATGATCATTTATAATTCAATCATTTAGATTAAATGTTTAGGACTTAATGAGTGGTAATGAATAAAAACAATTTAACTTGTAGACATAACTCTTTTAGCTAGATGTAACTAAAGCATTAGTTTCCAGATATTTATTTTATTGACAACATTATGAATACAAAATTTACATTCACATTTTATCAATTTATCATACTGATAAATAATTTTCAAATAAGTCATCTAAAGTAAGAACACAACCACACTTAACCATATATACTAATTCACTATAAAAATTTCAAGTCTGGGGTTATCACATCCTCCCCCGCTTGAATTTGACATCATCCCAATGTTTGCTCATAAAATCTAGAACTCATTCCATCTTGCTAAACCAGAGTTGGATATGCTTCTTTAAAATAATTCTCCAACTCCCAAGTTTCCTCTTATGGGCTGAAATGTTTCCATTGAACTTTCACTTGAGATATGTCTCTATTCTAGATTGTGAATACCCTATGGTCTACAATACATAGTGGTTCTTCTAGGAACTCTCCCTATGGTTCCACATGTAAAAAATTCTAATAAATTATATGAGTTGAGTCATGTACATATTTATTTAACAAGGATACATGAATACATTATGAATTTTTATTATTGTTGGAAGAGAAAGATGATAGGAAACTAGTCCAATTCTGGCTAACACCTCAAAAGGTCCACATTGTCTAGGTGATATCTTAGCATAGTTGCGAAGTTTGAGTGTGATTTTCTTTGGTTTACCTTTTAAACATACATGGTCACCCACATTGAATTATTTTTTAACTCCTTTTAAGTCTACATAATTTTTTTTATCGATATTGAGTTGTTTTCAAATTCTACTTGAGTTGTTTAACCACTTATTTCATCTCCTTTAACATATTCGGTCCCAATGCCAATTGATCTTCAGGATGGTCCCAACTTAGAGGTACTTTTGCATATTATTCTATACAATACCTCAAAGGGGATCATCTTCAAAGAAGTCTGATATCCATTATTATAGGAAAACTCAACTAAGTGGAGATAATCTTCCCACTTAGTTGGCCTATCCATAACATACATTCTTAACATATCTTCTAAGATCTAATTAGTCCTTTCTATCTGAACATTAGTTTGAGAATGATAAGTTATACTAAATTTTAAATTTGTTCCCATTCCTTCAAATAAACCCTTCCAAAATTTAGATGTGAACTTAGCATCACAATTTGAAATCACAATTTTAGGTATAACATGGAGTCTAAATATCTCCTTTAAAATTATTTTTTTCTATATTAATGACCTTGAAGGTAGATTTAACAAGAATAAAGTGTGTTGATTTACTAAGTTTATCTACCACTACCATAATAGAATCATGTTTCCTCCTAGTTTTTGGTAAACCAGTGATGAAGTCCATTGATATTATCTCCCATTTCCGCTTAGGAACAGGTAAGGGTTGTAACAATCCAACTGGATGTTGATGGGCATCCTTCATTTGCTGAAAATCTAAACATTTAACTATGTACTTAGTTGTTTATGTTTTCATGTTAGGCCAATAAAAATATTTCCTCAAAGTCGTTATTAACTTTTGATATCCATGATGTCCAACTGTTGGTTTCTTGTGTAACTCATCTAAGACAAATGTTTTCAAATTTGAAGCATTAGGAAAATAAACTTTATCTCTATACATTAACAATTCTTGATTATTTACTACAAAATCAACTTCTTCTCATGTAACGGTTCATATTTTTGAATTTTTTCTTTAATCCCCATGTATTCATGATCAAAATATGCAATTGATTTAATTTTTTCTATCAGATTTGTTTTCCAACAGGTTGTTGAAATGGTGCAAATTAGATTTAATTTTTTGTTCAAGGTATTTTTTTTTTTTATTTTCCTTTAAGGTGTATGATTTCAAAATCGTATTCACAAAACAATGTCAACCATCTAGATTGCCTAGAGTTTAGATTTGGTTGGTCAAAAATGTATTTGAGGCTAACATTGTTTGTCTTTAACTGAAATTTTCTTCCTATGAGATAGTGTCCCCACATTTTTAGAGCATGAATGATAGTTTCTAGTTCTAGTTCATGTGTGACATAATTCTTCTCATAATATTTTAATTTCCTAGATTTGTAGTTGATTATGTTGTGGCTAAGTCTTGCACCATGTAGCGCAAGTGCAGCAGGAGGCAAGGAAAGATCCCTAGAGACAACCTATGGGTTGATTGTAGATCAGTGCCTAGGACATCTTAAATAGAGGAGTGCTTGTAAGATGGTATGAGAGGGGTTTGTAGCACTCCGATTGTCAAGTAATGAAATATAATGAGGGGTATTCGTTCATTCCTCCAAAGGTATGAATTATGGATTTCAGGTACTCCCTCACACACACAGTTCCCAGTAGTATCACATAGAACAGTGAAGGTTGATTACTTCAAAGGGGATTACAGCTTAATATGATTTGTTTAGTAAATGAAAGAGGATTTGCATAAAGCATAACTCATCATATAGAGCCCAAAACATCCAGAATTCTATATTGAACACATAGAGCTGCAAGCAATGGGAAATTCTACACTTGTTTGAGTTACAAGTGGAATTAACGGGCTGGAGAGAAGATGGGTGCCATGATTCTTATAGAGAAGTTTAAAGATATACTTCAGCCCTCCATATAGGCATTATGCATTATAAAATCAATACACATGGATCTGAAACGAAGCATGAAATGATTTCTAGCAACTATTGTAGCACACATTCAGAGAAGAATATGAACATAATGGAATTAATAGAAGAAAAAGCATATTGTAATGCTAAGGATGAATCACCACCATTTATGTGATAGTTTGAAGATTTTCCTGTGTAAAGTAATACAATCTAAGATAACATTCATTCACTTATAGAGTTATGAGCCAAAATATGGTATCACAAAGTTCAGCCCTCGCGAGTCTGAGAATCCGGAACCTTAGTATTATGTTTCATCCCCCTATTTATAAGAAGAGGGGGAGAGCTTTGAATTACAATCAAAATATCTGAGCCTGAGCCCCAGCTGTCATGCTAGACTAGCTGTCTCGGCTCTGTTAGGCTCTACTACCACCTACCTAATATTACAATAGGGATCGAATCCCTTTCTTGGAAAAATACAGAAATAAATGCTCAGAGAAAGAAAGTCGAGAGAGGAAGGAGGAGGTGTCCCCTTGTTGTTTCAGTGGAGGCCTTGGATAGAGCCACGTCCCTGTTGTCATCCTGTTGTTTTCGGCTGCTTAAGGTGGTTGATTATTGCTCGGTTGGCTTATGTCAATTCTACCCTTTAATGCGTGGGTGAGTTATTCGGTGGAGAAGGGATGGAGTGTTTCTGGGTAGTGTTGCATTGTGCAGAGGAGAGAGACTCCATGCTGAGGCATTAAGTCTCTGTAGAAGCCCCCCATACTATCATTTATGCATTGCCCCCTACTTTATTCAATGTCAGGGTTGTCAACCCATCCACCTTTAAAGCTCTGTACCGTGCCCTCGAGTCCTTATCGTAGTGTAACAGCGAAGTTTCTTGGTCGCGGTTTGTTTACCTTAAAATATGACGAACAAGTGGGAATTTTTTATCTCCCCCTTTAGCCCCCTATGCTTTCAGCCCCTTGGTGATTTTCTTATCATATGACTGGGGACTACGACCAGGGGCTTATTCCTTTGGGCACTAAGGCTTTTGATAGCTGCACGGGGGCTTTATTTCCTTTGTTAATTGGAATCTCGCATCCCAGTGCTGAGTGCATTTTTTGTAAGGATTTCCCCCTTGACAACTGTGATCATCCATACGCGGGATTAGGCCCACCCAGGACATCACAATCACAACACAGGGAGGCCAGCTCTTTACCATTTTTCCATAGCACTGGCTGATTGGTCCGGACACGAAAACCTTATCAAATGGATCATAATACCTTATCGCATCTGGGGGCCTCTTTCCTTATCGCAATCGCAGCCGGGAAGGAATTTCGGCGGAAGAGAAAGCTTTATATTGCGCGATCGCCGATTGCGTTAGGTGATGTCATTACTGCCATGTGTCACCCTGTGAGAGGTGACTGTGTCACCCGGAAATGGCCCCATTTGACCCCTAAAAAAGCTAAAATTGAGTGACACGTGTCCACCCGCCACATCAACGTCCGTACTTTCCACATCATTATTGACGTAAGTTTCCATGTCAGCTTGGTGGACCAATCAAAGGCTACCACACGACCCCCTTATTGGAGAGAGAAAGAGGCCCGTCGAGCCCTATTTTGTAGGCATTTCCTTTGTTAACTCTTTCTGGCCCTTCCCCGGCGGTGCAACAATATATCGCAAATTGGACCCCCACATGGTTTGGAGTATGTTGTGACTGCGGGACTACTGGATTTGCAGGATGCAGGGGACCTGAGGGATGCGAGATGCGAGATGCGATATCAGCGTTCAGGACTGCGACATGCCGATAACCTTAGTTGTGTGCCCAGGGATCCTGTTGATGACCGATTGCAATAAATGCTCCACCCGCACCCACCAACTGTCGATATGCAACATCAACAATTGTTGGATTGCTTCTTTTCATTCCACCAGTGTTCCTTGCCTGCCTGGACCCACCGACATCGATATGTGATTGCGATGAACTGTCCCAAGTCTCAATTGCGATTTTTCTTCAACACTTAGCCATTTTTCTTTATTTGTTGGGCTTTTCCAAGGTAATCTTCAAAATGCTTTATCTTCTGCTCCAGGAGTCCATTTTTGGACTTCCATATACCATTGGAAATCTCTTGTTGAGCACTAGGCAATGGAGAGGGACCAATTAAGCTCTAATAGCTTCTGTGGCTCAAAAATTGGCATCAAAATTCACTACTTTTGTGTATTTGAGGCAATTGAAGACTGATAAAGTAGTGAGTGACAACATTGGCTCCTACTGGGGACAATGCCTTATTGGCAAGGTGTTGAGAACCTTTAGACCAATATCCTTCACCATTGGGCATGGAGTTAGTAATATATGAGCTTTGTAACCAGCAAAATCTCCATGGGACTTTCCTCATCAATCTAAATGTAGAAAATAAAAATTCTAACAACTGAAAAGTAAATGCTCAGCTAGTGAGCTTATTTATGTACAATCCTACTTATGCATAGTACTTAATTCAGCTAAGTATGTTCAACTCTCCAATAGAGCCAGGCCAGCATAAGAGTACTGGACCACATGCCTTCATACTGCTGAAAAAGAGAAATTAAAACAGGCATGCACCATAAAAAAATTCAAACAAGGATCCTGATACATGCTCTAGAAATAACCTATGTTGTTGACTTAAGAATAGGCTCATGTACGTAGCCACAGGGTCATGGAATAGACAAGGAATGTTTGCAGCTACCTCTTTTTCATGAACAATCTGCTGACCAATATCCTCTTGGCCAGGGCAGCCACAAACACTTCTCGGCTCCACAGCTTTAGACTTTTCTGGAAAAGCTTGTTGCTGCTGGGAGCCTTCTCCCCACTTGTTGGTAAATGGCTCCTTCTGGACCTCGGTGACCATCTCTCCCTCCTCTGAATAATATGAATCACAAATTGGAGGGGGGGATCAATCTTGTTCTCTAGGCGAAGGATGAGCATTGCAAACTGGAGGCTCTTCATTGACTTCCTGATGGGCTTCCTCTTCTTGTGCAACTTCCCCTGACTGGAAGTGTTGTGGCTCTGCATCACTTGACTCTTCACCAAAGTCGTATTCATCATAAGAAGAGGAAACATCGCATTCGGCCGAATTAGACCCCTGAGGGTTTGTAGGCAACTCGATGATATTTCTTTCTTCACCTTCTAGCTCAGTGGGTGATGCTTCTTGATGCAAGAGGATGTTTTCTTGGAGTGGAGCTCCACAAACATCTTCAGTCGGGTCTTTGACCTCGGGAATGTCTTCATCATTAAAATGTGTGCATCAATCTTCAAATAGAGCATTCGGTGGATATAATTCTTTACAATAGTGATTGAATGCTATATGAAAACATCTTAGGGAAGATATACTACCACGAGGTATTGTTTTGTACCAGACTCTAGCACCCTCCTCTAAAGAATACATGAACAATTTCATTTGTACATCTTCAAGGAAAATGCCCTGTTGTTCCATGCATTCATGAAATTCTTTGAGGTGATGGTCAAGCCTTCTAGCTGTGCTTCCAACGAATCTAGGAAAATAGGTATTCCATTCATGAAATGCAGGGACATGATTGGGATAACCAGCAATAGAAGAGAAATCCAATGGGGCAAATTTGTTGGCCAAGAATGCAGGAATGGCCATCTCAAAAACCTCCCTATATGAGTGATTGCAAGTTCAAAGGTAGGGAAAGCTTCGATTGTTGTAGCATCAGAGTGAGTATGGGGCTGTTTGAAAGCCAGGATGATCAAAATAGAGATATGGACAGTGGAGTCACCAGGATGTTTACCATAAAATTGACAGTGGAGTCGCCAAGGTGAGAGATATTCAACCCACACTTCCCTAGCTCACGTAACAGGGGAATGTAAAACTTTTTCGTACCCAAGGAAAAATATTCTAATTCGTTCCCCGGCAACGGCACCAGAAAGATGTTGTGGCTAAATCTTGCACCATGCAGCACAAGTGCAGCAGGAGGCAAGGAAAGCTCCCTAGAGATAACCTATGGGTTGATTGTAGATCAGTGCCTAGGACATCTTAAATAGAGGAGAGCGTGTAAGATGGTATGAGAGGTGTTTGCAACACTCCAATTGTCACGTAATGAAAGATAATATGGGGGCTTGGTTCATTCCTCCAAAGGTATGAGTTATGGATTTCAGGTACTCCCTCACACACAAAGTTCCGAGTAGTATCACATAGAACAGCAGAGGCTGATTACTTCAAAGGGGATTACATCTTAATAGGATTTTTTGAGTAAATGAAAGAGGATTAGGAGAAAGCATAACTCATCATATAGAGACCAAAAAATCCAGAATTCTATATTGAACACATAGAGCTGCAAGCAATGGGAAATTCTACACTTGTTTGAGTTACAAGTGGAATTAACGGACTGGAGAGAAGATGGGTGCTATGATTCTTACATAAAAGTTTAAATATATAATTCAGCCCTTCATACCAGCATTATGCATTAATAAATAAATACGCATGGATCTGTAGGGAAGCATGAAATAATTTCTAGCAGCTATTATAGCACACATGCATAGAATAATATGAACATAATGGAATTAACAGAAGAAAAAACATATTGTAATGCTAAGGAGTTATCACAACCATTTTTGTGATAGGCTGAAAATATGCCTATGTAAAGTAATACAATCTAAGATAACATTCATTCACTTACAGAGTTATGAGCCAAAATATGGTAACATAGAGTTCATCCCTCACGGGTCTGAGAATTTGGAACCTTAGTATTATGTTTCATCCCCCTATGTACAAAAAGAGGGGGAGAGCTTTGAATTACAATCAAAATATCTGAGCCTGAGCCCCAGCTGTCATGCTAGACTAGTTGTCTCGGCTCTGTCAAGCTGCTACCACCTACCTAAGATTACAACAGGGATTGAATCCCTTTCTTGGAAAAATACAGAAATAAATGCTCAGAGAAAGAAAGTCGAGAGAGGAAGGAGGAGGTGTCCCCTTGCTACTTCAGTGGAGGCCTTGGATAGAGCCACATCCCTGTTGTCGTCCTGCTCTTTTCGGCTGCTTGAGGCGGTTCATTGCTGCTCGGCCGACTTATGTCAATTCTACCCTTTACTGCGTGGGTGAGTTGTTTGATGGAGAAGGGATGGAGTGTTTCTAGGCAGTGTTGCGCTATGCAGAGGAGAGAGACTCCATGTTGAGGCATTAAGTCTCCATAGAAGCCCCCCATACTGTCATTTATGCACTACCCCATGCTTTATTCAATGTCGGGGCTGCCGACCCATCCACCTTTAAAGCTTTGTACTGTGCCCTCAAGGCCCTGCTGTAGTGTAACAACGAAGTTTCTCGGTCGTGGGCCTTTTACCTTAAAATATGACGAACAGGTGGGCATTTTTTATCTCCCCCTTTATCCCCTATGCTTTCAGCCCCTTGGTGCTTTTCTTATCATATGACCGGGGGATATGACCAGGGGCTTAGCCCTTTGGGCACTAAGGCTTTTGACAACTACGCGGGGGGCTTATTTCCTTTGTTAATCAGAATCTCGCATCCCGGTGCTGAGTGCATTTTTTGTTAGGCTTTCCCCCTAGACAACTACAATCGTTGATATGCAGGATTGGGCCCACCCAGGACATCGCAATTGCAACACGGGGAGGGTGGCTCTTTACCCTTTTTCCATAGCACAGGCTGATTGGTCCGGACATGAAAACCTTATCAAATGGATCACAATACCTTATCGCATCCAGGGGCCTCTTTCCTTATCGCAATCGCAGCCGGGAAGGAATTTCAGTGGAAGAGAAAGCTTTATATTGCACGATCACTGATCACCGATTGCGATGGGTGACATCATTACTGCCATGTGTCACCTTGTGAGAGGTGACACGTGTCACCCAGAAATGGCCCCATTTGACCCCTGAAAAAGATAAAACTGAGTGACATGTGTCCACCCGCCATGTCAGCATCTGTACTTACCACATGATTGCTGACGTCAGCTGCCATGTCAGCTCGGTGGACCAATCAGAGGCCACCACATGGCCCCCCTGGAGGAGAGAGAAAGAGGCCCGTCAAGCCTTGTTTCATAGGAATTTCCTTTGTTAACTCTTTCTGACCCTTCCTGGTGGTGCAACAATATATCACAAATCGGCCCCCCGCATGGTTTGGAGTATGTTGTGACTGCGGGACTGCTAGATTTGTGAGATGCAAGGGACCTGAGGGATGTGTGATGCGAGATGTGTTATCAGCATTTGGGACTGAAACGTTTCAATAACCTTAGTGGTGTGCCCGAGGGATCTTGCTGATGGTTGATTGTGATAACTACTCCACTCGGACACGCCGACTGCCGATATGTGATATCGGCGATTGGCGGATCGCTAATTTTCATTCCACCAGTGTTCCTTGCCTGCCTGGACCGGCCAACGCTGACATGCGATTGCGATGAACTGTCCCAAGTCCCAATTGCGATTTTTCTTCAACATTTAGCCAATTTTCTTTATTTGTTGGGCTTTTCCAAGGAAATCTCTTGTTGAGCACTAGGCAATGGAGAGGGACCAATTAAGCTATGATATCTTCTGTGGCTCAAAAATTTGCATCAAACTTCACTGCTTTTGTGTATTTGAGGCAATTGAAGACTGATAAACCAGTGAGTGACAACAGATTATATGGCCTTCTTGCATTGAAATACCCCCCAATCCTTCTTTACAGGCATTTTTGCATACAAAAAAATATTTGTTGGGGTCAGCTTGTTGGAGGATTGGAGTAGTTGTTAATAATTTCTTTAATCTTTCAAAGCTATCGTGACACTTTTGACTCCAATTAAACGTTTTCCCCTTTTTTCGTAAAGAAGTAATTGGATATGCTAACTTAGAAAATTCTTCTATAAATCTTTTGTAATAACTTGTAATTCCCATAAAATACATGATATTAGATACATCTTTAGGTACTGATCAAACACCAATAGATATTATCTTTTCTCGATCCAAAACAATCCCTTCTTTGGATACTACATATCCGAAACACTGAATTTGTTTCTGGTAAAATAAGCACTTGCTAAACTTGGCATACAGCTCATTTTCTCTAAGTGTTTGAAGAACAATCTGCAAATGTTGATCATGTTCTTCTTTACTCTTTGAGTAAACTAGAATATCATCTATGAATACAATGACAATTTTGTCAAGAAAAGGGTTGAGCACACTATTCATCAAGCACATGAAAGTGGTTGGTGCATTAGTGAGTCCAAATGGAAGTACCATGAACTCATAGTGTCCATATCTTGTCATGAATGTTGTTTTATGTATATCCTCATCCTTGATCCTAATCTGATGATATCTAGATCTTAGATCAATTTTTGAAAAGATTGAAGCTCCTTGGACTTGGTCAAACAAGTCATCAAACTATAGCAACGGATATTTGTTTTTTATAGTCATTTTATTAAGCTTCTTGTAATCTATACAAAGCCTAAGAGTCTCATCTTTTTTCTTAACGAATAAAACTAGTGCACCTCAAGGAGATACACTATGCCTTATGTACTTCTTATCTAGTAGCTCTTGCAACTAAATTTTTAACTCCATTAACTCAGGAATGCTCATTCTATATGGGGCTTTTGATACCAGAATTGCTCCAGGAATGAGATCAATGGTGAATTTTATATCTCTCCTTGGAGGAATTCCTGATATTTCTTCAGAGAAAACATCTTTATATTGCTCCAATATAGGGTAATCTTCTAGAGATGGTTTATGCTTATTACTTGAAAGGTATTTGAATTAGACTGCAAACATTTGATATCCATTTAAAACACATTTCTTTAATTGTAAGGAGAAAAAATTACAGAAATAGTTCTTGGCACTCCCTTGACTATACAACCTTCTCCTTCATCATTAATGCAAGTGAAAGATTTTTCTAGGAAATTTAAAATAAATTACTTTATGAGGTTCCAACTAAGTTATCCCAAGAAGACCATCATATGAACCCAAAGGTAAAATGTTTAGATTTAGATGAGTGTTCATTCCATTCAAATTTAATAAACAATCTTTGCTTATTATGTAACTTTCCTTTTTGTTCATGTGGCCAATTGTACTAACCTTGGCTTATTTTTTTTTTTCCTTTTTAAGTCCACACTCTTCAACTGAAGTAGGATAAATATAACTTAAAGTAGAACCAGGGTCAATTAGTAATGTAACAATTTTCTTAGAAATTTTAACTTGTATTTCCACCATAGTGGATTGGTGATCTGCTTGTCTCCCATCTAGTGCAACACTAATCCTTGGGATATTGCAAGCAATATCATTGACTGTAGAGGCTTCTTGTAAGCTACTTATTTTTGTGTTTTTGTTTACATGATTTTGTGGACATTCCTTCCACAAATTGTTCTCATTGTAGCCCAAACACTTGATTGGTGGTCTGAATGGTTCACCAAAATTCATATTTCATGCTCCTACCCCTTGTCCACCTTTATGTCCTAAGTTCTTTTGCTAATTTACACTCCCGTTGTAGTTTCCTCCTTAATTGATTCTAAAAGTGCTAGAGAATGCAGGTTTCTTAAACACCTTCATCTTGGCATTAAACTTTTCATTTTTCTTAATCATCTAACTTTTATAATTATCACCCTTTTGTTTGTTTTTGATTGAAACAAGTTTTTCCTTCCTTATAGTCTCATCCATGGTTTTTGGATTGTCAAATTCAATCCTCTCCCTATATGAAAAAGGAAAACAACTAATGAACCTTTGTATTTTTGCTTTTTCCTCTTTCAAATATGGTACATATCTCAACAAACTCATGAATTTGTTTACAAATTCATCCATGGTGGATTGTCCCAGCCTCAACTCATGGAATTCTTTGGCCTTCTCATCAAAATATCTTTATGTTAAGTATTTCTTTTTTAATTCCCTTTTAAAGAGTTTTCATGTCATATTTTTACTTCTGATTCTCTTTATGGCTTTATTTTCCTCCCACCATAAGGCCTTTTTACCAGTTAACTAGTATGTAGCCAATATGGCCTTCAAGTTGCTAGGATAGTTGTAAACCTCAAAATAATTTGACATATTCAAAAGCCAAGCTTCTACACCTTCTTCAGATTCTCCATTGTAGTTTTGACGCCAAATATTTTTGAATTCTTCTTGCAACTGAGATGATAGGCCTCTTATTTATGGATATAGAAGTACTACTATCCGATTTTTATTCTTTCCCTTCATCAACCTGATGGATTTTACTTTCACTAGAAATTCTAGATTTTGTTGTGTCGGTATGTTCACTTATAGGTATCTTCCAATGAGTTTCTCTTGTTTTCTTATTGCCTCTATTATCCAGCTTCCTCTAGAAATAACAATTAATTTCCTCTTTACTCATCCTTTGCTTTGGAAATTTTTTCTTGATTTGCCTTTATACTATCTAAATATGCTTTCAAGTTGCGCATTACTTGAAGGATTTCAAATTCATGATTATCTATATTATCGATTCCTCCTCCCATCATCCCAATTTTAGTATTAGACTCTTCAGCTACCCTAGGTGACCCTATAGAAGTTTTTCCATTGTTATCTTCAACCATACTTCAAACTTTTCCTCACAATTGTTTGATTATCTGATTATCACATAAAATTAATTATTCCAATTTAAGACCCATAAGAGGCTCAACGTTGTAACTTATAGCTTTGATACCACTTGTAATGAACCCAACATAACATACTATATATATATATATATATATATAAGAATCATATGACTTAACTTGCGATTATAAACTTTGAGGACTTTTACTTCTAATACTTTCTCGTCTCTTAAAATCATAAGTACAATCTTGTTTTTCTTTAGTAGGTTCAAATTCAAGGTTGTGTATTTAAACCTTTACATTCATTCAATTTAGTTTCCTAAGGACATTAATTCTCTCTCGTCGAGATAGTGAATTATAATTCTTGACTGGGCAAAATTGGTTATTGCACTTGTACACTATCTTTATACTTCTTTCTCTTATCCTGCAAAATTTAATCATGATTCTCTATTTAATAATGTAATAATGTCTCTCCCACCTTAGAATGTTTTAGAATGAATAAGATATCTAATTATACTTTTGATACAACTATGAAATTCAAACTTGATTTTCCAGGTTACTCTAAATTTTGAAATCAACACATATCATTCGTGATATGCAGACCCTATATTGGATTAACATCCATCTTTGGTTCCCTTTCAAAAAGGTTTGTTTATAATCCCTTGTACCTATGTGTATATATCTTCCCTTCCTTTACATTATAATATGGTTACGATCGTTATGGTTTTCATACTTATTCATACTCAAAGGTATTACCTCTAATGTATGTCTACACACATTAACATTTATGCTACTCATATCGGAGTTACGTTATAGTGTTAAAGTATTCAAAGGTTGCTGATATGTGTTATGAACCTTAGTTTCTAGCGCCATGTTGTATATATATCTCAGAATAATCTGGATTATTCATGAACTTTTAACCCATGTATTCTCCTTCACATGTCGGTGTATTTTCCTCCATGTGTTGGTATATTATGTTAACACAATGATGAAGTCAACTCTAGCATCAACAATTATTATCAAACCTTACCATATCTATGGTGTTGATTGATTAAGGTTATTTTTGAGTTTCAATGACTACCCTAGATCATTATTCGCAAGTCATTCATGCATTTTCCAAATTGCCCGGACAGAGCTCTGAAATCTTTGAGACTTGTTCTAATTCCACAATTTAGCACTCATTTTCCTTGTTTGTATATGATTCTAAGGTCTTGGAAATTTAGATCAAGCAACTACAGTTCTTGTTAGTGAAACACATAATTTATTCCTCAACTTCCAGGGTATTTAATTCAAGGTAAGACTTCTATGTTTTATGCAATATTTCTTCTTGAAATAAATTACATTTTATTCCCTGCATAATATTTCTTCAACAAATTTTAATATTGGTATATTCATTTGAGTGCAAGGTTTGTATTGTGTTTGATAACATTTGTTCTCTAGTTATTGATTCCTTCGATTTCATCATCATAAGGTTTTAATGTGTTTTGGGAATGGAGAACAACCTTATGGCTATGAATTTAACACTTAGACTAGTATTACATACAATCCATAGTTTGAATCCCTTCATGTATATGTATATTATATACAACCCATAGTTTGAATCCCTTCATATATATATAAAAGGTTCAAGTTTTTAAGCTGTTGTTCTCTAGTTTGGAATTTGTATACATATTTAGTTTCGTAATTGGAGTTTTCCCTTCATTCCTTATTTTATCATTTCTCCTTATGATCGGGAAGAAACCCCTTTTTTTTTAATGCAAATGTGTATTTATCATGGTCTATTATGTTAATATCTCATATATTGGTTTGAATTGAATTTGGGTTATTCGAAATGAAAACCCCACCCCCTGTACATATGGTTGGTCTTCAACTCTTTGTTACAATACTTTGTAAGTTTTTCTTTTAATCATTTTACACTGTATGATTTGGGCTTTTGCTTTGCGGTTGTTTTCTTGAATTGATAATGTTATTCTTGGAAGAATTTCGTATTTATGTCGCCACGGGTTATGGGTATAACCTATTTCTTATTTTCTTTAGTTGATTTGTAATTGTGAATTTATTTACCTTCGCGATTAAGTTTTATAATTGAAACCCTAAATATCCATGAATTTTGGTAGCTCTACAGGGAGTTTATTTGGGAAGCCCCAATTAAATTGTTCATATATCAGTGTTATAATCATGATGTCGACTTCATTTTGCAAAACAATAACATTGTTTTGAATTTTGGTTTTTCTCTCTTTAGGGTTTTTAGTTCCTTTATTAATTTTCTCTTCTTTATTGTACAATAATTTTATCATTAACTAACATATTCATTACCTTGTTGCAAAGGTTTCTAACAAGGAGCAAGGGTTAATTTCAAGGTAATTCATATACAATTTTCTCTCATTTTTCACCTTAATTTCATATGTAGCATTCTTACTCATAAGTATTAACACAATCTTATTTTTTCTCTCATATGCATGTAGGTAATTATATTACCAAACTCCCAATATATTTTCCTTCAATGCTTCTAGTTTTGGGCTTCACAACACTTCATCAATCTTTATATAACATTCGACTATCATACTACGTCGGATGTTCATGTACCTTCGACCCTTGTCTGCTTGTTCGTGACTACTAAGTTCAAGATCAAAACCACCCTTTCTGCTATATATTTTCAATTTGTTTCCTTTTGGTAGTTCTCTCTTCCTTTCTCGAGGATTAAAACTACAGGCTTCTAAGCCTAGACATGTATTGTAAATTAATGGTTTTGTTAGACCCAGAACTATTATCATTTGACATGTATTGAGGTCATTTTTGACCTATACTGCCATTATGGTAGTTCTTTCTCCTTATTATTACACAAAACATGTTTATGTTTTTCAAATGTATGGTTATATTGATATCTTTCATTTAACTATATTTTCTAGTTCTTAATGCTATAGTTGTATTCCTCTCTTATTTTCCTATGTAGATTTTGACTGCTCGACCTTCTAGACTTTGTATATGTTTACCAATAATAGTTTCTAATTGAATACATGACATTTCTGATAGGTTCATAGTAACCTAATTCAACCCCCTCTAGATGGAGGACCTTAATTTTTCAATACAATTTCTAAAGCTTGGTGCCATTGGATTAAGGGGTCTCCAATTCATATCTAAGGGTATAAGATAATATGCACTAAGCTAGTGTTGAAAACCTAGGCTAAGATAGATCTAAGGTAAGGGACCTTGAAATTAGAAGCCCCAAAATGCACCTAGAGGAAATTCAAACTTGGCACAAAATGGATCTATGCTCACTTGATCTATTAAAGAATTAAAAAATAGTGTTATTCGGAATACAAGTAGCTTTGATAGTAGAAGAGGAAAAATGGCAATTTAAGTCTACAAGCTTGTGGTTGAAATTACGAGATAGAAATACTCACTATTTTCACAAACATGCCAACATGTGTTGATCACATAATAACATTAAGTCTATCACTACAACGAGACGAGAGAATCTCAACACATATGCATAAATAAGGGAGGTTGCTTGTCATCAATTCTCCACCTTATACACAACTCAAGAAAATGGGAAAGAGGTGGATGTCGAGGCAATGTTGGATCATATCTCCTCTCTTATTTCTTAATCAAAAATGAAAAGCTTATGTAACTAATTATGGAGGCAAAAGTATGGGAAGTTATTCTATCTTTCTATATTGACAAGTATAACCACCCCTCCCACATTTACCCAGTTTGACCGGCCTGCAAGGGTAAACATGATATGGAGAGATATTATGAAATGACCTGACCTCCTAGCTCTATTTAAGGAAGTGGAGCCGACATACTGACTATAAACTAACAACTCACCTCATCCCTCAGGGTTATAGGACACTCAGGGGCCAAAGAACCACTCCAGGTGACCAAACCCTAAGTTGGAACTCTTTTTCTCTACCCTAGACCCACAACAAGGCATGCATGCAGTTATAGGCCTCCAACCACACTCACAACACTGCTTCCATGTGATTATAGCCCAATTTCTCTAGTTTTGAGCATGTGATCATGGGATCAGGGCCACCGCTTTAGGCCTACCTCCGTACCACTGCCCATAATTGCTTTAGACTTTCCAGAGTCATATTTAACATGGAAATAAAGCTAAACATCCAATCTCAACTCATAAACTTGACCTAGATTTCCTAAAATATAACAAACATTTCGTCAAACACATGGAAAACATGTAAGCTACAGGTCATGAATACATATCTGATCATAAAAGTATGAGATTCACCTTAGAATTACTGAGAATGCCCTATTTCCTCTCCACATATCTGCAACAACACTTAATATTCCATACATTTATCAATTGATCAATAGCTAAAAAATTCATGACAAGAGCCATAGAAGATACACATCATATGAAAAACATATAACCATAAAATAACCAGCATATAAGCCATGGAAACCCAGCCATAAGATCATCAACACATTGCCAACAAATATGCATGAATCACAATAGAAAAATAGCTCTTATTAACATATGAAGATACCAACTAAGTCAGAGACTTCCACGTGCCACCTGACCATAGATTGGGTTGAACTAAATCTCTTTCAGCCAATCAACCCCATGCAATATTCCAAGCATGAATGTGGGATCTCATGGAATAAACCAAGACAATCCAAACTAGGGTTCCAGAGGCCAAACCGCCTCAACCTTCAACCCATGATTCCACCTCGTGGTTGGACATCACTAACACCAACCAGATCATTCTCTACCTAAGTTGTATGGGGCTTCAGGAACTAGTAACTCGATCCACAACCTTCTAGGGCTCCATATCATTTTTCCAACCTTGCTCTAGATACTAGTAACTCAACCCACCAAGGGCTCTGGAGCATTTTTCCCAACCTAGGCGCCAGGACTAGTAACTCAACCCAATTTATTCCAGAGCATTTGTTCCAACCCACAACCATAAGGAACTATGAGCACCAATCAGAAAACAATCAAGTTGAAGAACCCACAACACCATGGCTATCTAGGAAATGGCAAGGCAAGGCTAAAGCCACTGTCAATACAGGAAATCCTCCATGCCAATGATAGCACATAACCATATAATTGCATGCATATACCATGCGTCCATAAACCAACAAGGAAATCATACATGCAACATATTACCTACAAATCAATCCAGTTGTAGTCGCTGATCCAATTGTTCCCTTGCACTTTCCTGCTTTCCTTTGCCTTCTTTCTCCAAATTTAATGTATGCCAAAGTGGTCCAAGAAGGCTCCAAGAATACTCTAAGTGTGAAAGGGTGAGAGAATAGAATGAGAGCTCCAAAACTAAACTGACAAAAGTTGTGAACTGATCCTTAGAAGCCTTTTTATTATTGAGGCCTTTATATAAATTTAATTTGTAGATTTAAAATTGCTCATGAAATTTACTAGATCACAAGACTTGAAGCTACTTTACTCATCTATGAAAAGCAAATCACGGTCGAGAACACAAATCATTAACATGCATCATGATTCAACACACATACACAAGGATTTATCTAGGGGAAAGAAACTTCTCAAAACCCCTTACTATTTGTTTTGCATAAAGTAAAGAATAGAGAAGAAATACAATGCTTTCTCGAGCTTGAGCAACCCCTGCACTAGAATAATTTATCTCACTACCTCACAAACAGACTCAAGGCAATACTTGGCCAATTTATCAACCTGCCAAGCTCCTATTTCCTTGCGTTCTTTGATGGGGAATTATCCCCCTATTAATTAGGGAAATTACTCATTGAGAATTATGCAATTCCTTTAGGCCCTTTTTTTTACTACATGCACCACCTGTACAACTTGGAAATTTTTACAACTAATAGTACATTGCCCAGAATTTAATTGAACTGAATAATTTTAATGACGTCCACGAGACCAAAACGGTCTAAGGGACCCATATATCCAACCGAAAAAACATCATACAATCAAGTTTCTCTCCATAACAACCCTCTTAATGTGAATCATGATCAAAAAGTTTGTCATCTTATGAAGCTTTTCTTCCACAAATAGCTCACATAGACTGTCCATTTTCAGGTCGCTTTTTGAGCTAACTACGAATGTCCTTATAGGCAGGACACTCAATGATGAAGTGATATTCAATTTCAACCACTCCCTCCTCACAAAAGGCACAATTTATTTCTTCTCACTCTTCCTTGGGAACTACCCGTCTACCTGTTTCGCATCTAAGATGATCGGAACCATTCCTTAGCTATGTTATTAAAGTCTTAGCCTTTCCCTTGAATGTGGCACTCAAATAGGTGTTTTGATTATGTGACCATGTTGGGTTGAGATTATTGATATAAATCATTTTTTACTTAGAATTAATATAGACCCGCCGATTGATTCCCCATTTTCCCATCCACTTGTCATTTTGCTTCCTCCAAGTTTTCTTCCTACACTTTAACTCTTATGCCACAATCAACTTGGGCCACTGGTGTTCATCCATGTCGTCCACCTTTTTTAAATATGTTAACAAACGAATGATTGCTAAAGCTTCCATCAGGAACAAACTAGCCTCCACCAGCAAGATATCATATGGGACAGTTGATTTAACTTTAACGTTACTAGTAATTAAGTGTTTTTGAATTCTTTCTACCTGTCTCCATTTGTTTTCTGACATGTTGCTCCCCCAAACTTTGCACCCATAGAGAACAACCGGAGTAACTAACAATTCAAAAAGGCTTTTCTTGGTTTTACAATCCCATAATATTAATTTCTTGCATCTATTCTGAAGAAGGTAAGAGCTCTCCATCCCCCTTAAATCCTTTCAATTATACATGTCTCCTAATTGAGTCTTTTGTGAAAAACAATTCCTAGGTACTTGTAGCCTTCCACTAACTCCAAGGCTTTTCCCTAAAAAATAAAGCTAAATTGTTGTTTTTTTTCACTTCAAAGAGAAGATCACAAATTTAGTTTTGCTAGTGTTTACTTGCAATCCCCACCTCTTGTCAGAAGAGCTCTAATGCCTTCAAATGCTCTCTCAAACCATGAGCAGATTTTGCAATTAGAATAAGATTGTGTATGCATACAGACCAACTTCAACACATATCCTACTAATTGAACACCCTCTCCACTAGCGTTGTTCACCCATTCTTCCAGCTTATCAATACATAAATCGAAAAGCGTGGGGTAAGAGGGAACCCATGCTTAACTCCTATGTCACTACCAAAGCATTCAAAAGATCCTTCCTAGTTTTAATTTTTGCACTAACTTTCTCGTAAAGTTTATGCACATCTACTCTATACTCACTTGGAATTTCGATCTCTTCCATTCTTCTCCAGGGCTTGTCTTTAAGGACATTGTCCAAGCTTTTTTGAATTCAACGAAGCAGCAAAAGGTCTCCTCGCTCTGGATGTCCCAAAATTTTCAATGAAGCACCTAAGAGTGATGCAATGATCAATGGTAGAGTGCCTTGTCCTAGAATTGGCTTTCCCTTTAGCTCTTTTACCCTCTCTTTTCCCAGTTGTTGATTCTATGCTCCAACATGCTCCCAAACAATTTTCCAACAAGAGGGTTGACTATAATAGGGTAGTAATTAGTGGGATTATTGATTTCCCCACTTTTATAAAGAGGGATATCCATGCTCATAGTCCATTCCATTGGAAAATTGCCTTGTGTGAACCTGTTGAATATCCTTTTAATGATTAGATCCAAGGTCTCAACACCCCACTTTAAAAATTATGCCTGCAAACCATCAATATGTTGAGCCTTACCACTTGTTAAGTTTTAAATACCCTGCTTGACCTCCTCCACTGAGAATAACTCGATTGCAGAGTTGATTATGGGGGGGGGTTACTTTTATCTTGATATCTCCCATAAAGGAGTTATACATAATCTAAATATTGCGCAATTGATATATTATTATCTATTTTCTTTGTCTTTTGTTGTAGCTCCCACCAAAAACCTTTGGGGTTATACTTTCCCAAAGAAATTAATTCATTCCTTCTCACAACCACGTAAATTTATTTTTTGTTTTAATCATATTTTAATACTTCTTCACCATTTCACTATTTGTCTCCTTCTTAAGTGACCTTTTAGCAACCTTGCATTCTTCATCATATCAAGGGTTAGTTGGAAAAGTGTTTGAGACCTTCTTCTTAGGTTGAGATCTTTTGCACACCTCTAAGGCTTTGTGGATTAGAGGGATCAACATAATGTTGCAAAAGCACTATGTTCCTACACTATTTTCTTTAACCCCTGTGTTTTTTTGTCACCTGAAAGTGTTGTTCCAGAGTCGCAGCAAAGAGCTCTTGATTTTCCTAGTTTATGAGGATTATTCAACTTGCATGCACTTTATTTTGAGATTGTTGGGTTTGCAATTCCTATAGCTCACTTGTACGCATGCCCAACTTAATAAAGAGGGGTGAATGGTCTGAATTCATCTCAATAGGAAAAGCCCCAATCCTAAAATCTAAAAAATTGCAAATCAATCTCTATGAGAATATCACATAGTCCACCACACTTTGACCATTTTAAGTTTTACATCTAATGTCGTCGGATCTTGGCCAAGATTTCATTCAATTGAAAATACCCATGTTGTAGAGGCTACATCAGCCTAAAAACTCAATTCCAAAGTGGGACACACTCCCATTTCCCATCTTGAGAGGTCTTTGTCCATGTGTGATCCTTAATCTCCTTTAACCAAAGAAGGTTGTTGTCTATATTCTCATCACTTCCAAATTGAATAGACTGATTGTTTGTTGTCCTAGCATTAAAGTCCCCAGTTAACATTATATCTCCTAACATCCTAAAGGTCGAGATATCTCTTTTTAAAGCACCAAAGCAACCTTCGTTTTCTAAATTTGTCTTCATGTAAAACTTTGAATTTTTTGGGGCAAAGTAACATGCCGCCGACTTAAATGTTACTTTGTTGTTATTTATGCTCAACCATATAGATTACTTTTTTGGATATTCTTTTTCCACTTTTACTATTCTGCCCCACGATTCTCTTATTAGAACTGTGATCCCTTCGTGCCATTTATTGATTCCTGTTCTTTCATTCCACACGGAAACTTTATTGAAACCTTCATATTTTGGAACCCTACAGCCCTCATGCTCATGGGTTTCTAAAAGGATAATGATGTATTTCCCTTCTGATATGGGCCACAATCCCGATCCTCTCCTTCATGGAAAACCTTTACAGTTCCAACTTACCATGCTTAAATACTCCTGGGGGGGCCTAAATCCCAATTTGTGATTTGTTAAATGCTCGCTAATTTGGGCTTTCCCATTTTTCAGCCACGCCACTTTCCTGCTTCTGTTTTTATTCCACCTTCTCCCATTCCTTCCTTCGATCTTCTTGTTGGTCCCATTTCAATTCATCATCTAGATAAATGTGAGTGCCTTTAAGTATCCCCCTATTTTTCAGGATAATTATTTTTTCTTTTGTGCTTCTTAAAGTAACTCTCACATGTCTATTCCTTTCACTTTTTTATTTCCTACCTATCATATTTTCTTGTTGAATATAACTTGTCCATTTCAATTCATCCTTGAGAAAATCCCTTGTTAAAATATTTGTTCTCTCTTTCTCTCCATAATCCTTCAAACCTTTGATGATGAAATTTGTGGCCTTGTCTTGTCTATCTTTTTCTTCTCTTATTTGTCTCTTGATTTGTCTCTCTATGGTTTCTTTTTTCTCAACCAATGGTTCCTTTACTATTTGAGCCCAGGGTTTAGCCTCTTCTATTTGTTGTCTTATTTTGTTTTCTTTCATTTCCTTGTTTGCAATTGTTGACTGAA
Organism: Pinus tabuliformis; assembly: GCA_031772625.1. Classification (NCBI taxonomy): domain Eukaryota; kingdom Viridiplantae; phylum Streptophyta; class Pinopsida; order Pinales; family Pinaceae; genus Pinus; species Pinus tabuliformis. The sequence continues at coordinate 215,229,899 of CM062805.1, forward strand.
GCTCTTCCATCTGAATTTCTTTGTTAGTTTTCCTTGTCCCTGTGTCTTTTTCCTCTACCACTTTCACTTGCTCTAATTCATGTTTCAATGTGACAAATCCTTGCTATCCTCTTTCCACACTAATTTGTAAGTTTATTCCCTTCTCTTTGAGGAAATTGTTTTCCTCTTCAAGATTTTGATTGGCCTCTGAAATTTCTTTTAACTTAATATCATTGAATTGTCCTTTTAACTCAATGAATTCAATTCTTTTTTTCATGCTCATGAGTTTGCATACATAGAGCTCATATGACCATAATAACAGAGTGGTTGTGGGGTTGTATGTGTCCATGTTTTTTTCTTCTCTATTTGCTAGTGTAACTTTGATTTCACCCTGCATTGGACTAGACCCCTCATGTGTCGATAAAATTGCCTTGTTTTTACTGTTGACCACCATCAGCCATGTTTGTTCCTCTACTAATGATTGTAACTTGGTCGTAACACTTGAATTACTTTTAGCTGATTTTCATAGGATATAAGTGAATTTTTTTTCTTTATGATTGTCTCATATTTTTAGCCTATTTGTGCCTTAAAATCCCCTTGTATTGCTTTTCATTCACAAAAATCAACTTTTCCTTTGTGTTGAATGCATTGGCTTGATGCACCTCAGGAAAAATGGGCTCTAAGTACCGCTTACATTCTTAGTAAGAATGATGGGGTAGGGCACCTTATCTCCTCCTAACATTTGGAAAGTTTGGTTCCAAGGTGTGCACCAACCCTCCTCTAACAACCCCCTTAAAATGAAACCCGATATTTGCATTTGGAATTCGTTTATTGTTTCCCAATTATTTGATATGAACTCCAATCTCAACTGGGTAACTCGAATTCTTTACATGCATGAATTAATTTAGGTTGATTTATCAGTTAGCCAGATGATCACTTAGTGTGAAAAAAGTTACACACCCTTGATTGAACCTCCACTAGTTCTTCTGACAATGAGAACTAGTCACACTGATAATAACTCAAATTCACTGAAATAGATTGCTACAAATTAGAAATCAATCATGTAGAAATGAACTCAAGTGTCTCCAACTCAAATTTACTAAGTTAACTAAGTGACAAGAGCCATGCCACCTCAGTTAACTACCTCCAATTATTCTGCTGAAATTGAAATTCGAATTTATCCTAATTTAATCAAGGCAAAATTAAATTAGGAATTTCTTGTTGCATTTTCAACAACCTTTATTTTCTTCATTTTCCCTCATATTTCCTTCACTTTCCCTCTCATGCAAATTTGTGGCCTTTCATCTCCCTTTTCTCTTGTTTTCCTTTATTTCATAAATAAAATACCAATTAATATTGTTTTGCTTTTGCCAATGCCATTGCTAATTTCCATAGCCATTAATTAATCACCAGTGATACCCCATCACTATGTTTTGCCTAACATTCATCTTAGAATATGTGTCCCATGACCTTGGTCTTATTTTTTTAACATGAAAATCAACCAAGGGTTGTTACAGCAAGGCTCTAGGTCCTAGTGGTTTCTCTAGTCATTTCTATAGAATATGTTGGAAAATCATTAAGCTTTTTTGTTAAGGATGATTAGATATGTTCATCACTCATCACATGTCATGGGAGGAGGTATCAATTCAACATTCATGCTCTAGTCCAAAACGAAGTAAATATGTCCACCTTCACCAAATTCCATCCAATATCCATATGCAATGTCTTTTATAAGATCATCTCGAAGATTAGAGCATGTTAGACTATGAGTCCCTAAAAAATCACAAATTCCAAGAATACACTTGCAATTCTTATCTTGACAAGGTGTCATGATGATCCACTGATGAGTTTTCAGACTGATCTAGATCTAGAATGGTCAGTGTTGTATTATAAATTCAGATGTTGAGATAAATAAAATATAACAAAAAGGATTCAAACATTTTCCACCATCTTGCTTGTCTCACCTCACCCATGTTGATTCTTAACATAGTCAACTGAATGAAGCCTCTTCTCCCTAATCTAATCTCGGAAAATCAAGCAATATTTGTGGGTAATAGGAAAATAGTTGATAAAATTATCCTGGTTGAGGAGGCAATTCACATTAATAGATCGAGGAGGAGAAAGGGATGATCTTGAAATTGGATATGGATAATGCCTTTGATTATGTTAGCAATATATTTCACTTTGTGGTACTTCTTTGCTTTGGATTTAGTTGAGGATTCTGAACTAAATCTCAAAATGAGTAAGTAACCCATGGATCTTCCCTTTGGTCAATGGGAGATTCACATGATTTTTCAAGAGGGATTTGTAAAGTTTTTCCCTTGTCTCCTCTACTATATATTTTAATGCCTAACCCTCTCAATCAAAAGCTTAATTATGAGAGGAGAATGGACTATCTTTTGGGCATTCCCATTGTGCAGGGGGGTTCAAGAACATAATCATGCTCAATTTGCAAATGACACTCTCCTTATAGGAGATACTTCAGTCACTATTACCTAAAGGTTGAAAAACATCCTACATAGTTTTGTGAGCACCTCAAGGGGGCTAATTAATTCCAAGAAATTATCTCTCTACCCTTAGAATGTAAGTCGTGTAACACAAGCAACCCTATATCGAGCCCTTCATTATCATCTTTAAGAGAGTTGGTCCTCCTCCAAGTATCTTAGCATCCCTATCAACCTTAATCCACTCCTCACCCATCTTGGCAACCTATTACTATGAAGCTCAAATCAATTTTTTTCCAATGGGAGGCTCATTGAATCAATCTAGTAGGCTACCTAGTTCTTATTAGGGTAATACTTTCAGCTTTGCACATTTTCCAATTTTCTACTCTTCTAGCTCTGTATGGGGTAAGATAGGCTATATCCCAAGAATTATGCAAATTTTTATAGCAAGGAGGTAAATCTAATTCCAAAAGGTATCATTTAATAAATTGGATTGTTATAAGAACTCTTGTAAGCCATGCAGGATTAAGCATGAAAGACCCCTCCTTTATGAATATCACTTTTAGAGCTAAAATTCCTTAGTGGTTTACCTTAGATAGCTTTGACTAATGTAAATAGTTTATATATCATAATATTTGGTTGGGGATAAGAGGAGAAGTCTGGATTTAGTAGCCTCAGCTCAAGGGGCTCTCCAATTTGGCAGTTGGTTTTTAGAGCTTTCCCTCTTATTAGGTCTAAACTATCTTAGGTTTGTGGGAATGGAAAGAATCTCAATATCTAGGAAGATAACATATTAGGTAAACCTACCAATTAGAATGAATTAGGACCTCATTGCTCTTCAAGTCTGCTAAATAATGTAGGTAAATGCTTGTTTTTTGAAAATCCATGGTGGTCAAGTCAAGGGGACTAGCTTGGTTAGCACCTAAAGATGGTCTTGTCTTCCCTGAATGCCCTCTCTTGTCTCCTAATCACAAAACTATTAGGTTGTGCTTTGAATCACTTGAAGGATGAGAACTCTCATTGTTGTGGCTCAACTAGTTACTCTTTAAAGCAAAGGTATGAAGCCTAGATATTCTTGGAAGGTTTCCCCCCCATCTCTAGCTCGTATAAATATGTTTGGCATTCGAATGGCTCCCTCGCATTAAAAATTTTTACTATATTTCGGTCCATGAGAAGCCCATTACTATTAAGAATTTGGAAAAGCATGGTATTCATGACCCCCCTCAATGTGTCTTATGCACATCATGCAAGGAGTCCTCATCCCACCTCTTTTTGGAGTGTGAATATACCAAACATATATAAGGTTATGTCTTCCAAATCTTGTTTTCCCATCTACAAATGCCTATTGCAATTCATTAGCTCATTGAATCAGGGCATAAAAAGTATAAAGGCAGATTCTATGGCAAACCTCTTTTCAAAAGGATTTGGTAATTTATTCTGAGATTCATATGATGGAAGATTTAGCTAGCTTGAAACAGATCCATTTTTAAGGAAATATAAACTAAACCAATAATAGGAGTAGAGAGAGCCAAATCCTATTTTCAGAGCACTTACAATCTCGACCAATTTAGTTATGGGAACCGCAAACCCTAGATTTATACTAGGAATGTTGTTTCTCCCAATTCAATCTTCAACTTAATTTTGAAGGCACAATTTCTCATAGGGAGAAATGGTAGCTCTCCTTCCCTACCTTGTGAATTTAACCAATGGCTTTAAAGCTCAAGTTGCTAATATATATGCTTTTATGGTGCACCTAAATAAAACCCAAGGGTGGTAGGTGCGATGGGGTGATTTATCACCTCATGGAAATAATAGACACAACCTTCTCTTAGAGTCTTGGACACACTTATAATAACAAAGGAGAGGCCTATGCCTTGCTCCAAGGAATCTCTATAGCAATCTCGCTTCATATGGGAAATCTAATCATAGTAGGGGACTCCAGAAACATCATAAGGCACCTTCATTATGGCACTTCCCCCATTGACCCTAAATTTTTATCGATATTTTGACATATATTATTAGAGCTGGAATCCCTCCTAGAGATAAGTTATTTTCATGTTCTATGCTTCAATAACTTCGTAATGGATGAATTAGCTACGCAGGAAATGGGGCACGCCACTAGAACCTTGTGAATCAATTCGAGAGTGCCATTTCAACCAATTCCTCGATGACTGGTTAGCATCCCAATTAGCAACCACGTTGGAAATTTTGATTGATCACAAACTTCAAATCCAATGCACATAGGATGAACAAAGTTTCCTTTAGTCTGGTTAAATCTACATGCAAGTGAAATTTTGTCTCATTTTATTGGTGTTTTACAAAGTATATACAAAGCATTTTTATATAGTTTAGTTACAAAATATGTGGTCTAAGATTTGGACCAAGATACTGTTTTGCCTAAAATTTATGTAAAAAATGCTAAGTTAATCTCTATGTAACTTTGTTGTGCTTCCATACACATATTTTGCTTAATATAATTCCTCATATACTATTTTTAAAAAAATATATCTTTCAATATTCCATCTTTTAATTCAACAAATAAATAAATAAATAATTCAATGACATACATCCATCTTCCTACTTCCATATCCTTCCACTATCAATTTCCTTCCGCTATCAATTTGTTAATAAGGTATGAATTCAAGGCTAACAAAAACCATCCACCATCACCCTAATGTAGGTGCAAAGGTTGAAGGCCAAAAAACCATCCACCATTACTCTAAAGCAAATATTTGTGTAGCAACATTTACGAAGTTAGAAGATATGGGAAGGCTCTTAGTTAATATAGAGATAAAATGAAAAGCAATTTTTAATTGAATGTAGAAAATGACATCATATTTGTGTGTTCTCCATATTATTGAATTCTTAAGTAGAAAATTTGGGGGAAATTGGTGAAAGAAATGTATGTGTCATAGATTTAAAATTTGGCTTTATGTGCCTATAAGATATTAAATGGCATAAAGCTATAAAATTTGTTTGCGAATATGGCTCTCATACAAGGAAAGGAAGTTTTGTCGTTTAAAATATTTAGAAACAATAAGAAGCCATCAAACACAAAAGTCATTCATCAAAGTATATGGAACTAACTTCATTAAAATTAAGTCACAATCCATAATCACTTTTTATCTTTAATATTTTGAACGATCACAATAATTTATGTCATAACTTCACCTTCAACTTTTTATTGATATTTAATGCTTCCTCTAAACATTTCAATCAATAATGGAAAATGCTTGTTGCGGTCACATACATTTACCTCTTCCATATTAATCGAAGTTTGTTTAATTTGTGTCCCGGCTTCAACTTTGCTATTTAATGCTTTCCCTAAACATTTCAATCAGTGATGAAAAATGCTTGCTATGTTCCCTTGCATTTATCCCTTCCATGTTAATCCAAGTTTGTTTTTTAACAAGTTTATTTTGAGCGATTCATTATTGTGGGTGTTATAGGCAAATAAAAGAGAGGTTTTATGGGATTTTAATAAATAAAAAAATATAAGAGTGACAAAATTGATTATAATTTAGTTGTTGTTAAATTGGTAGTGAGATAATTATTTTTTGTTATTAACTGTGTATGTATGTTGACTCATTATTTTTATTACTGCACCCTTCTTGTTCTTTTGTCTGACACTGTGTAAGACTTCTTGGGCTACTCCGATGGCCTCATGAATTTGTCTTCCATTTAAAAACCCAAATTGCTCCATTGAGATGTGGCTCGCCAGAATAGGTTTGATTCTGTTTGCTATCACCTTAGCAATAATCTTGTATATACAATTGCATAAGGAAATCGGCCTGAAATCCTCAAAATTCTCAGGGTCTTCCTTCTTCGGGATGAGGGCTGCTTCTAACTCACTTGGGCTTCAAACCAGACTTTATCAGTTGGATCATGGGGTGCATCTCCAACGTCAGCTATGCAGTTCTAATTAACGGAGCAGCAACCCCTTTCTTTAGAGGACAGAGAGGTTTAAGGCAAGGATGCCCTTTGTCTCCTCTGCTTTTTCTCTTAGTGGCAGAAGGCTTAAGCAGGCTGATCCAAAAGGCCAGAAGGGAGGGAAAGGTAAAAGGTATTGAGGTAGCAATCAATCTATTCATCTCTCATCTTCTTTTTGTTGATGATATCTTGATTTTCTCAAACGGAGCTTCTAATGAACTTAAGGAATTAAAAACCATTCTAGACCTGTTTTTGAAAGCAACTGGAATGCAGATTAACCCCAGAAAATCTCAGCTGATAGTGGCAGGTATGGACAGACAGGAGAGGATTCATCTGCAAGCTCTGTTTCCCTTTCAATATAGCTCTATGGACTCCACCTTCAAATACTTGGGTTTCTGGCTAAAACCAAATGCATATAAAAAAGAGGACTGGAACTGGCTGATTGCAAAGATAGAATCCAGAATCTCTCATTGGAGTTTTAAATGGCTTTCCAGAGCTGGAAGATTGACCCTTATTAAATCCGTGCTTCTGGCCATCCCAGTCTACTGGGCAGCATTAACCTGGGTACCTAAAGGAGTTATGGAGAAAATTAGAAGAATATGTTGCAGATTCTTGTGGGATGGCTCAAAAGAGAACCCGGTGCTTCCTTGGGTGGCCTGGGACAAAGTGGCAAGGCCAAAGGAATGGGGAGGATGGGGGATAAAAAGTCTACCCGACTTTAGTCTCTCTCTGGCAGCAAAATCAGGGTGGCGCTTAATTTCGATGGAAAATTTATGGACCAAAGTGGTGAAAAGGAAATATATAGATCCAGTTCCCTTGGAAGATTGGATAAGGAACCCAGTAAAAAATAAGAAGAATGCCTCAGTAATATGGAAAGCAACGGTGGAGTCGTTCAAGGTGATAGAACAAGGACTGGCGTGGAAGATAGGGAATGGAAGGAACCTGAAGATAGGATTGGACCCCTGGATAGGTTGCAATGAAAAGTATGCCCTATCCCCAGGGCTTATCAGACATTTAGAGAGTAAGAGCATTTTTACTTTAAATCAGGTGGAAAAGGAAGGCCAATCTACCATGTGGGGACAGGCTTGGAAAGATGGGGAAGATCTAGGAATGAATATCAGATGGAGGAACGAATGGAACTCTTACATACAAGAACTCATCAGATCAAATGTCAGGTTAAAAGATGGTCCGGATTCGCTGATATGGGCTCATGGCGAAACTGGAGAATACACTCCTAAGTGTGGATACAATTACATTATGTCGAGGAAGGGATGGGGAGATCCAGAATGGTGGTCGAAGCACCTCTGGAAGCTCAAGTGTCCGGCCAAGGCTAGACTTTTCTTCTGGTGTCTGTTAAAACGAAAAATCCCAACCTGGGATATACTTCAGTCAAGGTATATGTACGGCCCAGGGAGATGTCCTGTGTGCAAATCTGATGCAGAAACTATTAATCACCTTTTTATCCACTGTAATGAAACAAAAAAGATATGGGGGGAGGTAGAGAAATTGCTAAACATTCAGGCAGAATGGGGAAATGGGTCCTTGGAAGAAGTCTGGGCAAATTGGTGGCAAAATCACCCTGATGGGAACATGAGAAACCTTCCCCTTATTTTCTGCTGGGGGGTCTGGATTGCTAGGAACAGGAGTCTTTTTCAAGATAAGGAAACTCCGGTAAATGTCACTGCTATACATTGTGTCTCCATTTATTCGTCCACCCCTGTCCCAGAAACTAAAAAATCCCAAGCCCAAAACAAGACTGTAATCATTAAAGAAGGCATCCCCTGGGCCTTTTTTGACGGAGCTTCTCAAAACAACAAGGCAGGAGCTGGTATTGTTATTCACTTAAATGCAAATCACATTCTCAAAGCCTCTGTAGGCCTAGGGACAGGATCAAATAATTTTGCTGAGTTGTCGGCATGGAGACTTCTCCTCTACTGGCTTCTACAAAGAAACATCTTCACAATTCAGATCTTTGGAGATTCCCTTAACGTTATAAATTGGGTTAATGGAAAAAGTTTGTGCAAAAATCAAATTCTGAAGCCTTTACTGGAAGAATTGCAGGAATTAAAAACATCTTTTAACAGCCTCTCCATATGTCATATATTCAGGGACAGTAATGCTTCAGCGGACCAGCTTTCTAAGGAAGGTTTGCAGCAGATTATGGGAGTCTGGAAAATAGTAGAAGACCGTCAGGGACAGATTCAATCATCTGATCAGCCACCCTATGCATTTCATCAATGACTGTTTTATGTTTACTCTTTTTCATTCAGCCACAGTTTTATTTTACGGACTCTATATCAGCAACAAAAAGTTTTTTTAAAAACTATGCTCTCTTATTTTCTCTTGGACACTATGATCATATACGTAGTGTAATGGGTTGTTTTCCTCTCTACACTGAGGAGACCCACTATACTTTTTTTGGTTTTTATTTGGATGCTCTCTTGTAGGAGAGGATGGTCTTAAGATGAACAAATCTGAACAATATATATCAGCTGTTTATGATATTATTTTACAGCTGAATTTTTTGAGGACAGTCTAATCCAAATGGCAGAAAGGTTGTCACTTTTTTGATTGCATGAGCAGTCAAATAGAAGCAACTGAAATGCTCACAGCATATGCAATGTAACTTTTTATTTTCTTAATAAAAAGTTCGTTTTTTCTTCAGAAAAAATGTTGACTCATTATTATTATTTAAGGAAAATCACGCTATCTAGAATGACGAGTTGGTAGTTGGGTAAGGCTTTCACTCGTCTCGGTCTTGGGCCGTTAACATGTTTCTTTATATCTGAGGAAGACAAGCTATTAGCCAAATAGAAGTAGTTTTAAGACATACTCCAAGCCCATCAACAAGTTAGTAGTTAGTAGCTAAATAAATTATTTATAATTTTCTTTTTATTAATTAAATAATATAAATGTATTTTAATTTTATATTTATTAGAAATGTGTTTTAGTTAATTTTTCTATGTTTTGGATTATTTTTTCCAATATGTTTTTTTTTTAATCAATTTTATTTAAAATTTGGTAGGAATTTGTTGGAATCTGGAGTACGAGGGTGATGTGTAATTATGTCTCGTGCTTAACTTGGAGTTGATACATGTCCTTTGAAAAAATACTTTAAATGATAAAACAATGTGAGTTCTATTCAAAACATAAATGAATATAAATATTCTGTTAGTTTTAATTAGAAGCATTATAAAACATTAATAATCGCATTCTTATTATGCTCACTTGGTTCCTTGATATTTCACTTTCACTCTCATTATGCTCACTTGGTTCTTTGATATTTCACTTTCACTGCCATTATGCTCACTTGGTTCCTTAATATTTCATTTTCACTGTTCTAAAAATAAATAAAATATTTTGATATTTATGTTAAATAATATAATTTTATATAACTTTATAAACAAAGTAATTAAAATAAATTATATTTCTCTTATAAATATTTCAATATACAATTTAAATAAATTCTTAAATACCCATATTAATACGAAGAAAATCTATAATTCATTTCATTTTTAATATAAAATATAAATAATAATAAATAATTCAAAAATACAACTCAGATTGTCTATTTTCTAAAAACTTAAAACTAAACATTCACCTGAAATGCAGAAAATCTCCACCTGGCGATCTTGCTTAAATTGTCAGCCATCCTCAGTCCTTTAACTACCGCCCACCTCGCACACTGCAGTCTGATGAGCCTCTGTCTACCACCCTGGCTCCTTTAATGTCTCATGCCATGTCACCTTATCTCTGCATCCTTTTTCCCTCTCTAGACATACCACTCAACTCTCCATTAGCTTTTGCCCTTTCTCGGCATACCTCACAACCTCTTTCCCGAACCATTGAGTCAGAAGAATTTGTAATGGGCGTGGCTCTCTAGTTCGGGGTTCCCTAGGCGCTCTAATTCAATCCTCCAAGTTGCAGCAGAGAGTCCTTTCGGCAACAAGGTGTTGATGCAACAGGACCAAGCAGAGAGAAAATGGCTCCCCCCAACACGCAAGGCTCTCGCTCAGCATGATCCGGCCCTCCATGGTGCATACCTTGCTTATTTCTCTTGTCCTTTTGCCAAATGGTCTACGTTCGAGCAGACATAGTTGCAGTTTCTTCAGCAAAAGCATGGTTCAATTCACTTTTGCTGGGTATAATTTTTTTGGTAATATAATGTAATTTTTTTATCAAAAAATATTCAAAAATATAATTTAAACAATGAAAAATTACACATAATTTATATATAAAAACAAAAAACTGATTTATTAAGTACTAAATGGCATTAAATCTCTTGATATGTAATTTTTTTTTCAAGTTTTGCATTCTAAAAGATTCTTACATATAATGAGATTTACTCCCTGTCCGTTCTTGGTAGATCTTGTGCTCTTGATAGGTCTGTGGTTAAGATGGATCTATATTAATATGTAAGATTATGGTGAAAAAAAAAAAGCTAAAATGTAAAATAATTAGACTGCAAATCTATCTCAAGTATCTCAAGTAATTGAGAGAAATCTTCACCACAAAAACTCAATTCCCATAAAATAATATATTGAATCCATATCAAATACATTATTGTAACGTCAAACCTTCTTAATCTTAAAAAAATTATAATATCTTATCTCATTTAAAAACTGAAAAATCATATATATATATATTATCTTTTTTAAAAATAAAATATCTTTAAAAATTATCTAAAGATGGAAGAATACATTAAAAAAATACATATATATAATATTACTTCACGAAAATAGACACGTGCATTATATAATTTTTTCAATATGAAGAAAATATTTTATTTTTATTTAAAATTTAGAAAATAAAACCTATTTTTTTTATTTAAAATTTAAAAGATAAAATTTATTTTATTATATTTTATTTTTATTTAAAAATTAAAAAATAAATCTATTTTATTTTATTTTTATTTAAAACTTAAAATCTTATGAAAAAAATAATATATATATTTATATATAATTTTACGAAAATTTCGTATCTAATTTCATAAATGTCCATGTGCATCATCTCGTATCACGTTATAAAGCGCGTTGTGGTACAATTAAAGTAAAGAAATGAATTTCAAAAATAAATTTAATTACTCATGGAAGATCTTTGACTTTTATGAGTGTGTACTAATACACCATATCAAGATTGCGGGATTAAGATAAAGGAGGATGAGAAATTCAAACATTTTGAAAATAAGAATGAAAATTCGTATTCATATTTATAAAAATATGTTATGATGTGTTCTTATCACAAATATCATATAAAATTAAATATAAATGAAAAGCCATAAAATATAAACATTCAAAGAATCAATAACATCATTACCAACCCTGGCCTGGAGTATGCCGTAAAACTGCTTCTGCTTGGCTAAGAGCTCGTCTTCCTCGGACGTAAGGAAACAGGTTAACGGCCCAAGACCCAGAGGCATCTGGCAGGAGTGAGAGCCTGCTCCCGATTACGGACCACCAGCAGGGTTATGCCAGGTGGCGTGGTTTTCCTATTTAACAGTGATGAGTCAAACCCAACATTCGCGGATAGCAGCCAGAGATGGCTGTCCTCACTGTTGGTTTGACACCTGAGTTGATAGGTTTTACCACCTTCGGAAGAAAAAAAAAAAAAACATCATTACCAACCCAAAAGATATAAGCTCAAAATGTTTCATGTTGTGTAGTCTTATATCATATAGCAGGGCAAACTTAACACGTTGTTTAGTCTTATTAATTAATAAATTTTATAATAATTATTTCCAAGAAATATTTTATGCACTTCTTATTGATAAACTTCAAACCATTCTTTCTGAAAAAAACTTAAAACCAGAACTAGTACACCCAGGAATCAAATCATGCCAAAGTGAAGCAGAGGATCCCGGATTCGAATTGGGTGGATATTTGAGTGGTCTAACTTGAAGAGTATCTTTTCTTTAGGATGATGAGAGATTAATTAGTATTTCTATAAAAGCTTAAATCAAAATTATTATTTTCACGATAGTTAAAGATTAATTAGTATTTCTAAATAAAATTTTGAAGTAAAATTATTTGTTTATGTTAATAGTTTTTTAGAATTATAATAAGGGTATTATTAATTAATTTATTATGATATCTAAGAGTTGAGCTCATAATAATTTTATTTTTCTGTTTTTGTTTGAAGATTAGGCGGTGGGATATTCATGATGTTTCGAATTATTGATTATTAGGTAAAGAATGTCTTGACAATATATTTATTCACTGACTATTCTCAATTTATGGATATAAAGGTTTTATTTATAAAAACTAGTGTTATAAAAACGGCTGGCTCGAAACCGACTCGACCCAGTTGGTTCGAGCCAAACCTCAAAATATCAACCCGGCCAAGTATTCGGTTTGACCGGCCGAGTTAATACTGAGCCGGCCGAGTTGTCTAACAACCCGGCCGGCTCGGCGGAGTCCGTATTAATCCGGTTGGGTTATGTACAGCGGCCCAGGCACATAAAAAACAACGTTTTTTTTAATTTTTATTATTAATTGCTTAGTGTGGGGGACTCCAAAGCACTTTAGTTTTTGTTTAGTTGGTCTTTGGGGTCCATTCCCCTCTCCCAAACCCTATTTAACCCACTCAACCCCTCTCATTCTCTCACAACCATCTCATGCATTTGAGTGAGAATTTCAATGAGAGTTTGTGAGGAGTTGTTGAGTTTGTTTTTGGAGTAGTAGTGAGGAGTCTTGGGCAAGCGTTGTAGCTGGAGTGAGGAGCTTCTTGGGCAGCTATTTGGAGCAGCATTAAGGAGTTGCTTTCTTGGAGCAAGCTTGAGGAGGTAGATTGTGCCTATAGGTATTTTTTTCACTTGTACAAATCTGTTTTTGCTTATTAAATTTTATGTGCAAATCTAGAAATCCTAAAGAGTGTTTTTTGTGAAAGAAATGAACATTGAATCAATGTTTTTTTTTCATTTTCAGATTGTTTGCTTTCATTTCCAAGTCAAAAAATGGCACCTAAAGTGAAAGATGCTGCTTGGGCATATGTTGAAATGGTTGAAAGTCAAATGCATTGCAAATTTTGTTGTAGGAAAACTAAGGAAGGTCCTGGGGGCATTAATAGGCTGAAACAACACTTGGCGGGGATTAGAGGCCAAATTACTCCATGTACCTCACCAGAAATTGGGGAGATTAGGAAGGAATTGTTAGCCAGCTTTGAGAAGTTTAAAGAAGATAAGGCTAGGCAAAAAGAGTTAGAGGCTGAAATTGGGAGGAAGAGGAATATACAAAAAATGATGGCTACCAACCCCCATTTTGATTTTGAGGGTTCTTCCTCTATCCCTTGTACTGATGCATCCAACCCCTTCCGATATGTTCCTCCCTCTTTTGAGTCTATTCAAGAAAAGGGAAAGGGTAGAATGAAAAAGGGTGATATGAATATCAAAAGTTATTTCACTCCCTCCTCTCCATCAGATGCACATGGTCCTCAAGCTAGTAGAAGCCAAATGTAGCCCACTTTAGATTACCATTGGAAGAAAGAATTGAGGGAGACTGCTTGTGATTACATAGCTAGATGGTGGTATAATGCTGATATCCCCTTCAATGCTTCCCGTTCACCATATTATGAGACTATGTTTGATGCCATAAATGCTGCTGGAAAAGGCTTCAAAGGCCCTTCTATGCATGAGCTAAGGGGGTATCGTTTGCAAAAAGAAATTTTATCCATTAATGACTATTTGAAGGATTTCAAGGACTCATGGGAAAGAACAAGATGTACCATCATGTCAGATGGATGGACTGATCAAAGAAACCATACCATCATAAACTTTCTTATCTTCTGCCCACAAAGAACCATGTTTTTAAAATTAGTTGATGCATCTGGTAAGGTAAAAGATGGGCAATTGTTGTTTCAGCTATTGTATTAGGTTGTTGAGGAGGTGGGGGTGGCTAATATTGTTCAAGTCATCACAGATAATGCCTCTAACTATGTTCTTGATGGTAAACTGTTAGAGGAAAAGCACAAGACCATCTTTTGGACCCCATGTGTTGCACATTGCAGAGACCTCATGCTTGAGGATATTGGAAAATTAGATTGGGTCAAAAACAATGTAGATAATGCCAAAAGCATAACAAAATTTATCTACAATCATTCATGGATTTTGAGCCTCATGAGGAAACACACTGGGGGCAGGGATATTATTAGGCTTGCCATTACTAGATTTGCTACTCATTTTTTGACATTGCAATCTATGCTTTCACAACATAGAAACTTGCAAAAGATGTTTTCCAGTGAAGAATGGAATCTAAGCCAGTGGTCCCACAAACTAGAAGGCAAAGAATTGAAAAATAAAGCTAATGAAGAAATATTTTGGAGAAAGGCAGTAGAGATTGTGAAGCTTGCTGAGCCACTAGTTAAGGTGTTGCAGTTGGTGGATGGGGAAAGATTGGCTATGGGCTTCATTTATGAGGCTATGGATCAAGCAAAGGAGCAAATAAAGAGGGCATACAAGGATAAAGTGGCTAAGTATGGGCCCATTTGGGCAATCATTGACGAAATATGGAACAATCAACTCCAATGCCCTATACATGCAGCTGGGTATTTTTTGAACCCACGGTATCATTATAAAGCTAAGGAGACAGGAGCTTTGAGGGGGGAGGTTAGAGATGCACTGATTGACTGCATTAATCGCATGATCCAATTGGAGTGTGATCAGCTAGAGATACACCGACTGGTCACGACCTTCACCAATGCCTCGAGTACCTTTGGGAAGAACCTAGCAAAGTTTGCAAGAGAAGCAGATGAGCCAGGTAAAAAAAAAATGCAATTTTCAAATTCTTAATAGTTTTTTTGTTAAATCGTTTATAATCTGAAAGTTGGATATAATTTGTAATTTTGTTGAGCTAACTCATTACACTCCTATGTTTTTTGCAGCACAATGGTGGGAGGCTTTTGGTAGCCATTGTCCTGAATTGCAGAAGTTTGCAATTTGTCTTTTGAGTCAAACTTGCAGTGCTACTGGGTGTGAGCGCAGTTGGTCCGTCTTTGAAAGGATTCACACAAAGAAGAGAAACCGTTTGGATAAAAAACGGTTAAATGATCTAGTCTATGTCCAATACAACCTCCGGTTCAGACACAACCAATTGCTGAACAAAATACCTGATTCAGATCCCATTGTGTTGGAAGACATTGATCCAACATCAGATTGGGTAGTGGAGAGTCATCCAACAGAGTTTTCTTCTGATGAGGATATGGATTTTGAATTACAGATGATAGCATCACTCGAATATAATGTTTAGTTGAATGCAGATCCTGATCCACTTGTACCAGCCTCAGCCTCACAACCAGCAAGTCCTCCAGTTGCAGGCGCTTCCTCTTCTCAGCCACGACAGAAGCAGATATCTCGTCTATCTCAGCTTGCATCTGTTGCACATCCTGTTAGTTCTACCACTTCTACAATTCCAATTGGAGATGATGAGGAGGAGGAGCCATGGGGCCCCCTGTCTGACTCTGATGATGATCTAGAGATTGATCCACATGATCTTGGCTCCTCTGGCAGTAGCTACTAGCCAGTAGTACTGGTCATAGTTTACTTTTGTTGTAGAGGCCATTTCTAGCCTCCTTGGTTATGTGTTTTTGTTTTGATCTCTATATCATGATTCATGATCATGTATGTATTGGATAGTGCACTAGGTGCCATTTTGATATAATGGATATATTCATGAGCCTACTTTGATCATATGTTGTCTTCCATCTATATTCTAATGTTGTGTGTTTGGAAACATGAATGAAAATCTTTAAAATTATGTTTATATATATATATATATATATATATATATATATATATATATATTTAATGTATTTTTTACAACGACCGAGTCATTGAAATCGAGTCGGCCGAGTCGGTGTCGGAGTTGGAGTTTTAAAACATTGATAAAAACAAAACAAATTAAATAAATTTATGAATTTAAGCTTATGTGATCCATAATTAATTATGATTGTTAGGACATCTTTTGAGGAAGCATAAAGTCCCCTCAATCTTTAGGTTTCTACATACCATTAAGAGCTCTCTAAGGTTTATGAAGGACCAGGTGGACCCCAAGAATATGAAAGGTGTTTATCTCATCCCTTGTTCATGTGGGACTCCCTACTCCCTACATTGGTGAGACTAGTCACTCTATAAATAAAAGGATTCATGAGCATGCGATAGGCATAAAACATGGGAGGACGTATTCGTCAATTTTGGTTGAATATGCGGAAAAGACTAAACGTCATATCTGCATTAAGGACACTTAGGTTATTGCTAGAATTGATCATTTCCATCATCGTAAGCTTAGGGAAGCTATAGAAATTGAAAAGAGGCATGGTAATCTAAAGAGAAACGATGGTTGAAAGATTAGTAGTGGTTTTTAATTTGTATTTATTTATTTATTTAGAAATCTACCTTTCCATTTGTATTTTTTATTCAAAAAGATTATTTATATTAACCTTATTATTTTTAGTTATATTTATTGTTATTATTATTATTTTCACTTTAGAGATTAGATTTTATTTTTAATCTCTTAACTTAATTTAAATTATAATATTTGGGTTGATTTTAATTTTAACATCTTAACCTATTTAAATTAGATTGTTTATGCAGTAGCTAAATATATGTATATTTTTTTCTAACCTTTCTTAGTCAAATCTTTATAAATTTAATTTTTGTATTTTGATTTGCCCTAACATCCTTATTGAAATATTTAATAAAAAAATACTTATTCTAAATAACAAACATCATTGTTAGATTAAATATTTATTTAGCCAAATCTAGAAGTCTAATTATTCAAAGATTTATATTTATTTATTCGTTTAGTTAGTCCTAGCATATTTATTATTTAGTGATAGATTAAAATTTTAATATATTTTATTTACTTAGTCAAAATATGTTAGATAATTATTTAATTAAGTATTTATTTAAATTTTTATATGGTGGTATTAATATTATTGATTAAAATTAAGATTCATTTTTAAGTCAAAAACATTAAGGTCTTCATAATTTTTAATATTGAGTCAAAACTAGTTGTTAGACTCTAATGGTCAAAAAATTAACTCTCTTCATCACTATTTAATTTGTGGCCATAATCTGACTCTACATCTTGTTCTGATGATGAACCACACTAGATGGTTCGAAACGCGTCGACAAAAAGCTCTAATGTGATTAGTACCAAAAAATGTCTTAACAATCAAATTAAATTAATTAATTGTAATTTTCAACTCTCTCTCTCTCTCTCTTGCAAATAAGCTTGTTTCTATTAAAATGATACCAAATTACATAATATCAAAATCCTTTTGTCGTGGTCTACTAGATTGGAAACCAAACTAATGATAAAAGTCAATATGTTTTGTCCCAAATATCCATGTAGTAATTGGATATATACGAAAAGGTCTATTGACCAAGACTTCATTATGCAAAGCATTATGCCACATTATTGGTAAATTCCAAGTGAAGTAGAAAAACCTTAAATTAATTGAAACAATCAAGAGGATGTGGAAATATCAACAGTCCATGGAATGGCTGGATTGACTAGAGGTGTAGGATTTGGTTTGTTATAGTATTGTTCCTCAATGCAAGCTAGTTCTTCATGTTCTTTCACCCCCAATGGGATTGTAATTTTCAACTTTGTGTTGATGTAGATAAGTTTTCTATTTTTTACATTTGTTGAATGTTTAAAACTTTTAGGGGAGACAATGGATTTTTGTCATTCAAAATTCATTGGAATAGTGTTAATATGGTAGACTTGTTTTCGTCCAATCTTGATAACCATAGATATATGATTCCCATGTTTGTGAATATCTATCACTACACTAAACCACCGAAATTCTTTATGATTAAGTCCAATCTTGATAACCATGGATATATGATTCGCATGATTGTGAAACAGTATCACTACATTGAATCACTAAAATTCTTCAGGATTAAATGCTTATACCACTAGATACAATTGCATTGAGCGCATTAAATTGCATAGGAAAATTTGATTGGGCTAAAACCAGCCTCTGACATTTTCTTCTTCGTCATTTAAATATTAATATTATCATATTTGTAGGACTTTCAATACTCAAAGATCCGTACAATATTTTGTATTGTGTATAAGATAAAGCTTGGATTTTCACTAAAAGATTAAAAGTGTGAGTCAAATATGCGAGGAATTGATTCTCTAATATACCATGACTTGCTTGAATGAAAATATAAATCAAAAATTACTTCCATAATAATCTTTGCCAAAAATCTAAGTAGTTATGCAATTATAAAAATATTTTCTTTTACTAAACTCTTAGGTGATCACATTCTTTAGCATATACATATTTTAGAATTTAAAACCAACATTATAACACCCACTGCAAGAATCAATATAATGATTTTTGCCCAAAAATATTAGTTATACAATTATGCAAATAATTTCTAAAACATTCTTTAGCATATACATATTTTAGAATTAAACACCAACTATATACCTACAAACAAATCAAAAATATATATATATATATATATATATAATTACAACATTGATTCAAAATCTTATAATTATCTGTGGAACCATGATTTCGTGCTCCACCTTATGGGATGAGATAGAAGCACTAACGTCTCCCCTTTAGAAATCATCACAAGGAGGGGCAACATAAATGAGCATGTGCCATCTTTTGTTAGTGGCTTTTCTAATGATAATATGCCATCACATCATAAGTATAGTGACAGTGTGATATTACGAGGACAGGTAAACAAGTACACATAGAGCAACGAATTTCGGTGACAACTTTTTGAATATGTCATCCCCTTAAAAGATCCCTCCACCATGATTATTATGGAGCTATCTATCTATGAATTTTTAGTATTCAAAAAAATGTGACAACTCATATCTCACTTTAATAGATACATCTCTAAATTTTATATATTTAAAAGAGAAATTGACATGTTCAATGTTTTCACTTTGAAAATACAAAGCTTAAAGTTAATAATGTGAATTAAAGTGATAATTTCATCTAAATAAAGTAAAAATAATTGTGAAGGAAAAGTGCGTTTGTTCATTTGTGTTGCTAAAGATTTCCATATATGCTTTAGATGTCGGATTTTTAGATTTGTTATTTTTGCTATAGTGAAAACTAAGTGTTTGGCACCTCTTCTGACAACTACATAGGGTTGTTGTTCTTCTTTATTTTTTTGGTTTACATGGAGTTAACAAAAAAAAGTTAAATTGGAGAAGTTATTTTTTTTTTTTTTTTAATGATGAGATGATGAATGAGGGCATATTTAATATTATAATATTATATCTTTTAAAAGGTAGGAGATTAATTAGATTTTTTATTTTATTTTATTTTTATATTAAATTAGTAAGAGAAGTGTTCAAAATTATCATAGTTTTGATGATTTAGGAGGAGGTTAGGAAGGTCAACATTGTAATATGGATTTTGAAATTAAGTTTTAATTTGGATATAAGCAAAACACTCTAAGAGAAAATACATTAATAATGATATAAACATGGTATTTCATTATTTCAAAATAATATTTAGATATTCTAAATGAGTTTTCGGACTTACATGAATTAAGAGTTAATATAATAAATTGATGTTTGAACTTCTAAATTTCAAACAAGTTTCCTCTAACATTTATGATTGTAATTAAAGAAAAGTAATTGTTGTCATTACCATTTGTTATCTTTATCTATGTATGTTGATCTTAGAATTGACCTTTAATATGGCCTTTGCTTCTTAGAGATCAATCAACAAGATATTATGTTGCTTTATCTCTTCTAGAACAATAATGTTCTTAGGTTCTATGTTAGGAAGTTCAATCTAAGACAACCCTTTCCACAAAGTCATATTTTATGTTTTTTTGTAAATATAACATTATATTACTACCGAAAACCAAGGGAATTACATAAGAGCTTTCTTCTAGAAACTATGATGACTATATCAACCCCTTTGTAGACAAAATCCCTATTCTAGTAAACAAAAATGGGGACCTTTTTAGACTTTGATAATGGCCCAGAAAGTAGGGTGTCCCTCAAGAAATACTTTCTTACTTTTGACCACCCTTTACAAAATGAGATATTGTGACCAAAAATAAACATAAGAATGTTCAGTACTACAATATTTACGCAATAGAGTGACCAGAGTACTTATATACTAGAAGCGATATGAAAAAGAACTAGTCAAGGATGATGATTGATGAGCCTGGAGAGCTAGCATCGTTGGAGTTTATTGTTGGTGAGACTGAATTAGCATTGATGGTATTGATGGCAACTGCGTTGATAACAATATCTGCTTCTTCGTGACCATTGGTTTCAGTATCCGAGTCTAAGGCAATGTATCGTTCCACTTGAGTCAGTCTTGCAACGATGTCATCCAAGTTGTAGTGGATGTCCCTCATTATACGCTTGAGTTCTTCTTGGCCTACGAAAATTTTGTAGTTGTCAATTTGTTTATCTTTGATAACCATACTCAACAGTGTTTCCATTTGTCGATGACGGGTAATGGAGTGTAAGAAGTGGAGGCGTATTTTCCTTAATCTTATAGGGTATGGTACCCATTTAAGGCAGTTTCCACTAATATTTGAATCAAAAAAGTATTGGTGATCGCCAAATTCTTGGCTTCGAGGCATAGTATTTCCTTCCGAACTTCTAGTTGAGAAGATTCAAAACAATTGGCCACAGACTCCCATCCGAAGAGATGACAGTGTCTAGTTGAGGAAGACCTAATAGCCCCACCTCTACGTGTCAATTGTCGCATCCTTGGATCCATAAATATTCTACAATCAACAAAAACCACTATTGCAACAAACTAAGGGAAAGGATTTGCAGAGAGAGAGGTAGGGTGTAAGTCTTTGACATGGGTTGTAACACGATAACCAACTGCAGAGGCAGGTAAAGAAAATTGAACCAAAATGCGACCTATGGGGTAAACCAAACAACACAAGCTAAAAGTTACTTGCAGGAACCGTCTAGACAGATGAATAAGAACAACTAACAAAGAGACCTTTGAGCACTCCTTGGATTGACGAAGTACAGTGTGAATCGAGAGAAGCAATTGGTCTATGGGGAGGTGGAAATACTTAAATATGCTCTCAAAACTAGATAGAAAAGGTCCCCACATAACATACTCCACAAACGAGCACCAACCAATAGAAGGAGACCCTAGTAGGATTTGTGCTTTGTAGGGAAGTCGGGGATAGAACAACCACCAGCTTAAAAGACGGGCCAACCCTTGTATTATGCAATAAAAGCACAAAAAACATGGAGTAACACATCCACTCGGAAACCATGGACTCCTGTAAGGTCGAGAACGACAGATAATATGGGGGTAAAAGGATAACAAAAATAAATAAAACCTTGATATGGGACGAGCGCCTGATAATGAAACCACCCACTGAGGGTGAAACATAATTTGATTACCCAGAGAACGAAATAAGATATACGATGATAGGATATACGATGGGTAAAAGGATAACATAAATGAACTAGACCTTGATATGGGACGAGCACTCGAAAAGGAAACCACCTTCCCAGGGCGAAACATAATGTGATTACCTAGAGAATAACATTATTAGCAAAAAAAGGACCTCCAGACCTTCACCACCCTGTTACCATTGTGAAGGATTTATAGACTATCATTTGCATGGTGAGCTTGCTTGAGTTAACGGAGACAAACTTGTGGGAAGCACACAACACAAGCCATGTGTATCAGAGATACCTGAGGCTCCCAAAAACCGAACAATAGCACATTATGAACCCATTAATTAGTGAAATTTTCTTATCAAGAAGATCTCTGGTGATAGCCAATCCACCATGAGAGGAGGTCACCATGATCATAGAGACAACAGGAATAAACCAGTATGACAATCCTAGAGTGCTAGTTATGATGAAGTTTGTAGGTGGAGCATTTAACACCGTGTATTGTAACATGTGAAATACTGTACCCAAGACACATGCTTGCCATGCGGCTGGCATGCGAAGGATATGGAGGAGCCCAGAGCACTTAACGAGGATCGCCCAAGGTCATACTTGGTAGAGGACATGCATGCCATGAATTCGCATGTGGAATCTTGTGAAAACTTGTGCCTGTCGAAGAATGGTTTTTCCCTTCATCAGAAAGTTTTATTTTGTGATCACCCCATCAGGGAGAGGATTGTTGACTTTTGTCTTGTCTTGGTGGACCAATTGATTGAGATGCATGAAGTCGTCCTTATGTTTCATTTCTTCCCATGAGAAGTTGACATCGAGACCTTCTTGCTGAAAACCCCAGTTGACAAGGTATTCTACCACCTTGTTCCATTCCCTCAGTGTATGTAATGAAATAACGTAGTCGAAATTTGATAACAAGGCATGGCTATTTGTCATCGTTACCTGTAAGCACCAACTATGGGTAACTCTGTCTGGTGAATGGCCCAAAATTAGTTTCCTGATTACTTCTATAATGATTTGGGAATCTCCATATACCTGAATTAGTTTGTATCCCTTCTTCACCGCAATTTGGAGCCTGCATTCGATCGCTCATAACTCAGCCATGTTGTTCGTAGAAATCCCATAAGATTGAGGAAAAACATGCAAAGGGGTTGAGTTTTCATTCTGTAAGATACCCCCAATATCCGCTTGACTTGGATTTCCCTTAAAGGTGCCATCAAAACCGATATCAACAAAGGTTTATAGAGGAGAAATGAAGTAATTTGGAGTAGGGGTTTTACTAGGTTGGTTGTTTAAATAATTTTCACAACCTTTAATCAACTCGGTAACCAAACCTTTCATTATAATGAGCTTAGTATCATCCATGTTGTCTACTTTTGCTGACGGAGGGATTTTTATTATTGTTTCCCTGATGTTTGATAAAATAATGTCTTTAAGTACTTGGAGGTTTCGCTTCTTTCCCTCAAACAGTTGTAGGTCTCTTCCTTTCCAGAGGGCCCAAAGGGAGAAGCTGATGGCTAGATACTAGGCTTTTACTATCCAAAGTTGTTTGAAATTTCTCTAATGTTATTAGATAAAGTATTCATTGATGAATCCACTATCATCAACTCTATCACCTATGATGAATGAGATGAAGGATTTCACACAATGGAAATTGTAGCTATTAGGGTAGGTAGGGAAAACTTGACTTAGTCATCGAGTTAATTTGATATGATCATTAACAAGTTTACCATTTGCGATTTACAGGATCAAGGTTTTGATAACTGATGGTTTTTCCCATGGTATTTTCATGTAATGTAGCCTATTCAAGGGTATAGCGACTCCATTGTAATACCCCTTTGGGTTAAATAATAATAGATTTATCACTAGGCATTGGTTTTCCCATAAGGATTTCTAGGATAATTTATGGTGTACATGTGTTGTTCCTTTTATGTGTTGCTACTATGTGTTTATTTATCTCTCCTTTTATAACAATGGTATTCGAGTTGAGGGAATAACACTTTGTGTAGAAAAGGCTTTGTGGTTGTACATGGGTCAAGAAGAGATTGGTGTAGCAGATCCATGTTGCACTAAGGATAGTTGAGTTATAATAAAGAGGCATGAAAGATGACTGTAACAATGGAAGGATTTCCCATCAACGATGATTCATATTAGATCATTATGTTTTTTTTAATCTATATTGATGCTTTTCAGAGTGGAAAAGATGAGGAATCAACTCATATGACCATTTTTACCGACAGGACCCACTTTGGCAAATTGGGGTCTAAAACCTTTCGGGAGAATTTTGAGGCATCAAACAACTTTTTTGGGGGGTTAAAACCTTTCCATTTTATTGTAGCACTTTCATCTCCTACTATACATACAAAGACCTTTCCAATGGAACAATAACCGCCACAATAGGAGTTTTTATGCAAAAGTTATGATACTCAGGAATCGAGCCTTCTGTTTTGACCACCATAATTCGAAAGGATGCCACGTCAGCCCCCATTATTCATGGAAAAGGGGATAGCCACGTGATTATGATGAATAAAACTCTAAAAGAGTCCATATTGTAACTCTAATTAGGAGTTGGAATCAATCCTAACCACTAGTAAACTATGGGGTTGTGTTATAACCGAGCCACTAGGAGGAAAAGGGTTTCCATTCTTTAGGATGGAATTTTATTCCATAAAGGAGCAGAGTAGCCAAGAGGGATAGGAAGAGAGCACACAGAGAGTATTTGTGCATTGTAGTAGCGCACGGGCTAGAGGCCTTACTTCTTTGTACTCGCATCCATTTTCTATTCATAGGAAGACAACGGAGCAACCTCACCTTCAAGTTGGGTTTTCTCTCCAAAGGGTTTCCCAAGATATATCTTGAGTTAATTGTGGCTTGTGAATTTTTATTTCATTGTTCTCTATTTTCTGCATAATTATAATTTGCATGGATATGAAATAAACAATGATTTACAGATCCAAAAATCTAAATAGAAACAAACCCTTGTAGTGTATATTTTTTGGATTTTTAAGTATAATTTATCAGATATGTTGTGACAAATTGTCCAATGCAATATCCACAACAATTTGATAAAATGACGAATGATCACAAACAAGTAGCGATGATGGCAAGAGAATAATGATGTATGTTAAATGAACGTAAGTTGGGACAATAAGATACTGTGGGTGAAAATGAAGTTGGAAGACCAATTCAACGTGAGATGCGTATAATAGATGATTGTTGAGTGGAAGTTAAGGAGTACATGCAAATTATGGACTAGCATGGGTTGGAGATATATAAAGAAAAAGGTCATTTAGTTGCATGGATGAGAGAATGTAAATGGAGTTGATGGTATTGAGGCCCGGTGAAGGAGCCAACATGTTATGGAGAGTCGTGATAGTGCATGAAAACCCTAGAGTGATTGGTCCAAGTTATAGAGCCTAGCCATAAGCAATACTTATTCCTCAAAGTTGTTCTAAGACATATTATTTAGGCATACATGTTGTAGCACATTAGCACATGATCCCATCCCTCTCATGCATAGAAAGGATTGAGGATCAAGTTGTGGAATGAACCACTTGTAGATGTATGAGGGTGGCAGATGTACTTGTATGCTAGCTTGAGGTTAGATTGTTGTAAGACCTATTAATCAACCTTACATGTTGAGTACGATGGTGCATGTAATTTTCTATGATAAATTTGTGGAATTTACCACTTGAATAGGTACGATGGTTTTAGGTGTATTGATATATTACTTTGCGGGGGGGTGTGAGATGGTTGACGAACCATGTATCAGAAAAAATTTCCTAGAAAAATGGTGAATATAATGACTGGTTACCCATGTATTCTGATGGAGGGTAAATTTATTATATGGAATTAAATAAAAATAGCGGGACTAAGTTAATCTCCCCAAGTCAAATTTAAGGGGGGAATTGTTAGGGGTAGTTAGGGTAAATGTGCCTTGGTCATAGAGTCAATTTGATATGATCATTAATAGATTACCATTAACAATTTACAAGCTCAAGATTTTGGCAACCCATGATGGAACAAACCCAGTTCCTTAATTCCTAATTAAGGACATAGAGTAGCATAATTCAACCTATCCAGTTCAACTCGAAACTCTTTCATGAGATCATCATCACCTTCTACTTGTTGAGAGCTTTGCAAGGACAAATTTTTTTGGTGTTAGTTTATTGGAGTGAAGGTGTTCTAAAATTCCATCTTATGCAAGTTGTTGTTTCCTACATAGAGCCAACAATAATTGATTAGTCCACAAGAAAATGAATAACAAGAAAAGTAGTGAAATATAACATGAGATATTAACACTACAATGCAAAAGCATGAACATAGAAAGAAAATAATAGTTTGGGAAATAATAAATATCTTTATTGATGTAAATGAGATATGATCTCTCCTAGAGACACTAAAGGGAGCCTTAGAAACAATGGATCCTTAGCTCTCTTAGAGGAAGGTCGCTCTTTTCCCTCTCATGTAGGTGTGGTTCTCTCCTCAAGAATTTTCTTAGATACTCTTTGCATGGAGAGCTCCAATATTAAAAAGCAATTACTTTGGGGGCAATTTTGGCAACATAACCTTGTAATGATTTCTCTCTTGTAAATGGTCCCTAATGGAGTGGTATTTATAGGCCATAAATGGTCCTCGATGGAGTGGTATTTAGAATCCAACATCCATTGCTTGTCCTAATTTGGATCACTGATGATATTTGACCTTTGTGTGAGCCTCTTATCTTGGTGGGAGACAAGAGGAGTCCTTTGGAAGCTCCATAACTCTCCCTTAATGGTGTAGAGGCTCAAGACTAAAGGTTTGACCTTGTACATCCAAATACTAGGGGGCATTTAGAGTCACTTTCATTGTGAATCTCTCAAATGTCACTTCCTATAGATATGTGTAATTGTTGAACAAACAACCATGATGATCCATACAAACTTGAAATAATGGATTTGTGAGGGTTAGTTAAAATGTTTTTAGTGACAAGTAATCCTTTGCTTATGGGCACCTAATTTTTTGAACTTTGAGAACCTTTTATTTTGATGATCTTACATATTTTAACCCTTAAATGACACATTTGAGTGCCTAATTTTTAGGTGATAACAATTCTCCCCTAATGTGTGAGCTTAGGAGCAATACATATATAGTTGGAACACATCATGTTTTTCCTAATTGTGAGTCTTGTTGCTTCTTGGGAGAGATACTTTGGTCCAAGAGATAGGAAGGGTTGTGAAGGATAATAGTGGAATCCATACAAGGTGGGCATGTCCCCTGCTCGTGATCATGACTATTGCAATGAGGGTTACATTTGTATACAAGAGGAGTCTTTCCAAAAATGTTGAGAACATGTTTGTTGATGTTGAAATGATTCACCCTCAAGGGAACCTTGATAGAAGAAAGTACTAATAATGTACATGCCAAAATGTATTGGGCATAACCAGTGATGACGAGACTATCAGCGGTGAGGTGTCGGCCCAGTGCATAGGTCTTCGACCAAATAGGAAACTGGAACTGTCGCAAGTACAACATATCCAACCGTGAAACCATCCTGAAGTCGAATGTCAGGATGGGCGATAAAATATGTGGGCAATGATGACTCCCATTAGTCCTTTCGAGGTTCACAGTTAAAATGTGGTAATGTAAACCAAGGTATTACTTCCTTCTTAAAAGAAAGTTGGCAACAATAGAAAGGAGGATGTAACTATCCAAAGAAATAGGTTCTTCGAGAAATCCACTTGAAGCAAATTCAAATACCAAACAATGATGAGGTGTAGAGGTCATGGGAGATGAGATCAACATAAAATGGAGAGTGTATATTTCCCATGGTTGGAGAAAAATGGTGGTGATGATAGTAAAAAAAACTGAGGTAGGCATGCCCCAAAAGTTAGGAGGATGTCTGGGGGAGTGACATGTGGTTTCTTTGATTAATAAGAGTGGATCGATTGCAATACAATGTGATGGATAAAGGTGGTGGATGGTGTTGACTATGCAACAAGAAAATCCTAATTTAATTTTGTTCTTGAATTAAATTAGGAATAAAATTGTAATTCCACATCACAAGACAACTTGTACGAGTTAAATAAGTTAAATTGACTTAGTTGGCTCATTTAATTTGAGTTGAAAGTCTAACTTGAGTCATGTAGAGTGTCTCATACATTATAGGAGCCCTGGTTGAGTTTATTTTGAGTTGTAATTAATTAATTCAGTTTCACTAAGTTAAAGTAAGTTAAACTAGTTCAAACTCATGGAGGAACTACTAGGAGGTTAGAGAGTGGGGTGTTGCTTCATGTGTTCAACCAATTAACTAATGGTTCGTTCATAAATAACTCATGCATGTCATATCTAAGAGTTACCTAGTTGAGACTGGAGTTCAGGGATAGTGTACTATCAATTCTATAATCGTTTGAATTGTACAGGTGGTGCATGTAGTCAGAGGAAGGCCTATGAGGATTGTGCAATTCATATTGAGGAATTTCCGTAATTAATAGGGGGCTAATTCCCAAGGAAACAACACAAGGAAATAGGGACTTAGGCGAGCCAAAAATTGGTTAAGTATTGGCCTGGGATTCTCTAGGAAGCTGTGAGACAGATAGAGATAGTGCAAAGGTTGCTCGGGCTTGAGGAAAGCATTGTAATCTTCTCATATTTTCTGACTAACGAAATATATAGATAGCAGGGGTTTTTAGCTATGGTTTTACACAGGAAATCATTGTGCAATGTGTTGATTGAATTCTTTCTTTTGTATGATTCGTGATTTTGCAATCGTTTAATTGTTTCCGTTGATGAGTAGAGTAGATTCAAATCTATTGTTTTAGTAAATTACAATTAGCAGTTTGAATCTACAAGGAATTTCTACATGGTATCAGAGCATAAATCACTCTAGAAGAGGAGAATATGAGTTTGTCTTTTGCAGGTGAAATCGAATTTGCAGTATCATTCTTCAGAGCCAGCAGGATGTCGTTCTACAGATTGAGACTCGAATATGCCCTTGAGGGTAGTTTGAACTATATTGCTTGGAAGAACATGATGGAAACAGTGTTGGAAAGAAACGAGTTGAAGGAATTCATAGACAAAGATATTCCTAAGCCTCCAACAATTGATGCTCAAGATCTGGTAGAGTGAAGGAAATGGGTTGCAAAGGCGAGAAGGATCATACTAGAAGGAGTTCGATATCATATTGTCTCAAAACTCCATGGGAAGGAGACTCCATATGCATTAGTTTTTTCCCTCAACTCCATATGCCACTCAACTCTCCATTAGATTTTCCCCTGCTCCCTCAGGTTTATGTTCCCCTTAGCCCTGCTTCCTCAACCTCTGCTCTCCCTACACCTGCAACAAATTATTTTGACTCAATGGTCTGTGAAAGAGGTTGTGCTCATTGTTGTAGTAAAGGGAAAGGACAAGGCCATCCTCATGTAGCTCCTGCGTGGGACAAGAACTTGGATCTCTATGACATGGACATCCCAAACCATATCAAATGCACATTTTCAATGATGGAAGCAACCAAATGTCATTGGTTGGGAAACAAGCTTTGGGCGGTTAGAAATTTCCTGGCCTACCACCTCTGGACCCAAGAAGGCGAATGAACAAAGTTTCATGGAGAATTGTTGAGGCCGACGCTCACACCAGCGATATTCATACCTCTCTTTTCCTTCTTTCACGTGACCTCGATCTAAATTTCCCATCGGATCTCCCTTCTTCACCTCATCTAGCATCTTTGCATAGCATTCTACCCAACCTAGCTCTCCTTCGCGCTCAATCATCTATGCTGGTAATGGGCGTGGCTCGAGCAGACATAATGGCAGTCTCTTCAGCAAAAGCATTATTCAATTCACTTTTGTTTTGGTTCTTTTCAACAATGTATTGGCTCTAGACTTTCTCATGTCTGGAAGGTCAGATAGTATCCCCTTCTTGGGGAATATGGTCTCCCTCATGCTCTTCCTTGTGGAGCGTCTAAGCCATGACACCCCATGCATCTTGCTTGTATTTCATGTACAATTTTTTTGGTAATATAATGTAACTCCTTTGCAAAAAAAAAGAATCAAAAGTACAATTTAAACAATGAAAATTTACGCATGGTCTATATAGAGAGAGAAATAAAAAGCCGATTTATCAAGCACTAAATGGGATTAAATCTCTTGACACAACTTTTTTGTTGTTGAAGTTTTACATTCTAAAAAGAGACTTGCATATAATGAGATTTGATCCCTATCGGCTCTCGGTAAATTTGTGGTTAAAATAGATCTATATTGGTATGTAAGATTAAGATGAAAACAAAAAATCAAAATGTAAAATAATTATAGTGCAAATCTATCTCAAATAATTGAGAGAAATAATTACCATCTTCACTACAGAGACTTAATTCCCATAAATAATATGTTGAATCCATAACAAATACATTATTATGAATTCAAATCTTCTTAATCTTAAAAATTATAATATTAAAAGTAAAAAATCTTAAAAGAATATATTACCTTTTTAAAGTGTGGAACATCCTTAAAAAATATATATTTTCTTGATTTAAAGATTGAAAAATAAAATATTTAATTACATTTAAAACACACATAATTACGTTAAAAAAGTAAATACATATATTATATAATTTTTTCAACATTAATTTTTTTTTCAATTTTTATTTATTTATTTAAAACTTAGAGAATAAAATCGTTAGAAAATTAGAGAAAAAATGTTAATATATATATATTCATTTATTTTATATCACATTTTGTAAGATACGAAAATTTCCTATGTAACTTCATAAATTTCATATCCGTATGCATTATATGCATCACAACAACATCTCGTATCACGTTATAAAGCGCGTTGGGTACAATTAAAGTAAAGAAATAAATAAATTTCAAAAATAAACTTAATTATTCATGGAAAATCTTTGACTTTTAAGAGTGTGTACTACAACACCATATCAAGCTTGCGGGATTAAGATCTAGAAGGAGGATCACGAATTCAAACATTTTGAAAAAAAAAATTATGTACATATTTATAAAAATATATTATCATGTGCTTTTATCATAAACATTATATAAAAATAAATATAATTGAAAAGCCATAAAATATAAACATTCAAAAAATCAATAACATCGTTACCCACCCAAAAGATATACGCTCAAAATATTTCAAGAAAGATTTTTCAAAACTTAACAACGTTGATTAGTCTTTTTAATTAATAAATTTGTAATAGTTATTTTCAAGAAAGATTCTATGCACTTCTTATTGATAAAGTTAAAACTAGTAAACCCTAGAAACTCACGAATGAAATCATGCCAAAGTGGAGTAGAGGATCCGGATTCGAATTGGGTGGATATTTGAGTGTTCTAGCTTGAAGAGTATGTTTTCTTGAGGATAATGAGAGATTAATCAGTATTTCTATATTAGAAAAAAATTAAATCAAAATTATTATTTTCACGATAGTTAAAATCATTTTGTCATGGTCTGCTAGATTGGAAACCAAACTAATGATAAAAGTCAATATGTTTTGTCTCAAATGTCTATATATTAATTAAATATATACAAAAAGGTCTATTGATCAAGACTTTATTATGCAAAGCATTATGCCACAGAATTGGTAAATTCCAAGTAAAGTAGAAAAACCTTAACTTAATTGAAACCATTAAGAGGATGTGGAAATATCAACAGTGTCTGGAATGGCTGGATTGACTAGATGTGTAGGAGTTCAGGCTTCTGTGATCCATATCAAGTTTGTGAGAGATTTTTCGGCGTAAATCACATGGAAAACCATTTGTCGACGTGTTTCCAACCAACTAGTGTGGTTCATCATCAGGACAAGATGAAGAAACAGATCCAGCCTAGCAAGTTAAATAGTCTGAGCAGAGCCTCCAACGGCTATCTTGACCAATGGCTAGTTTGACTCTAGGACCGGGGTCAAAATTATTTTATTAATTTAATTAGCAATGTCAGGGATCAATAAATATATAAAAAAATTTAATGGGTATTAGTTCAAAAAATATTATAAAAATAATAAGTTAATTAGAATTTAAAGAAAAAACAGGACCTTATAATATATGAATAAAATGAATAAATATATAAATTAATTTTATTAAAAGAATTATTAAAAATTATAAGTTAATTAGTTACATAAAGGGCATTATAATATTAGAATAAAATAAAGTAATATCCAAAGGGATGCTAGGTTAGTTAGAAAATTATTTAAAAAGTATAAGTTGATTAGAAATTAATTGGAAAATTAGTTATGTAAAGGACCTTATAATAACTTATATGCATAAAATATATAAAAATAATTGAAAAGGGTGAGTATTTAGAGGAATTATTAAAAATTAAAAGAAAATTAGTACCAAAGGACCTAATAAGTTATAAGAAATGAAAAATAAATAAATAAAAACAAAAATAAAATAAAATATAGATATATATTAAAATAATAATAATAATAATAAATAAATATAAATAATAATAATAATAATAAATAAATAAATATAAATAATAATAATAATAATAATTAATAAATAAATAAATAAAAACAAAAACAAAATAAAATAAAATACAGATATATAATTAAAAAAAATAAAAAAAAAATCAAATACAGATATATATTAAAAAAAAAACCTAAGGAGGAGGGCGGAAAAACGCCTAAGAAGGGAGTGTTGGGACCCAACACCTACTGATTTTCCAGCCATCTTCCCTATTGAGATTGCTTGGCCTCTTTTCAATCTCAAGCGCTTCCCTAAATTTACGATGATGGAAATGCGAAACCCTAGCAATAACACTAGCCTCCTCAATACAAACATGATGATTGGTTTTCTCAGCATGTTTAGCTAAAGCGGAAGACTTAGCTCTCCTATGCTTAAGGTCCACTGCATGCTCGCTAATCCTTTGATTAATGGAGCGACCAGTCTCCCCAATATAGGGGGTCCCACAAGAACAAGGGATCATATAAACACCTTTCATATCCTTAGGGTCGATAGGATCCTTCACCGATCTGAGGGACATACGAATGGTGTTCAAGGGCCTAAAAGTCACAGGGACACTATGCTTCCTGAGAATCCTTCCAATACTATCAGTGACCCCCTGAACATACGGAAGATGGACACGTGGAATTCGTTCCTTCGGTTCCCTTTTAGTCAGACTAGGCGTTGGTCAAGATAGCCGTTGGAGGCTCTGCTCAGACTATTTAACTTGCTAGGCTGGATCTGTTTCTTCATCTTGTCCCGACGATGAACCACACTAGTTGGTTCGAAACGCGTCGACAAATGGTTTTCCATGTGATTTACGCCGAAAAATCTCTCACAAACTAGATGTGTAGGATTTGGTTTGTTACAATGTTGTTCCTCGATGCAAGTTAGTTCTTCATGTTCTTTCACCTCCAATCGGATTGTAATTTTCAACTTTGTATTGATGTAGATAAGTTTGTTTGTTTGTTTTTTTTTTTTTTTACTATTTAAAAAGTTTTAGCGGAGACAATGGATTTTTGCCATTCAAAACTCATTGGAGTAGTGTTTAATATGGTAGATGTGTTTTCATCCAATCTTGATAACCATAGATATATGATTGCCATGTTTGTGAATCTCTATCACTACACTGAATCACTAAAATTCTTCATGATTAAGTCCAATCTTGAAAACCATGGATATATGATTCACATGTTCGTGAAACTCTATCACTACACTGAACCATTGAAATTCTTCATGATTAAGTGCTTACATCACTAGTTGCAATTGCATTGAGCGCATTGAATTGCATAGGAAAATTTGATTGGGTTAAAACCAGCCTCTGACATTTTCTTCTTCGTCATTTAAATATTAAGATTATCATCTTTGTAGGACTTTCAATACTCAAAGATCTGTACAATTTTTTGTATTGTGTATAAGATAACGCTTGGATTTTCACTAAGAGATTGAAAGTGTAAGTCAAATATGTGAAGAATTGTTTCTCCAATTTACCATGACTTACTTGACTGAGAATATCGATCCAAAAATACTTTCATAATGATCCTTGTCAAAAATCTAAGAAATTATACAATTATGAAAATAAATTCTTTGAGCGTTAATTAAGCTCTTGGGTGATCACATTCTTTAGCATATACATATTTTAGAATTAAAACCAACAATATAACACCAACTACAAGAATCAATATAATGATCTTTACCCTAATTTATTCTTTATCCTACCCATATTTTATAATTAAAAATCAACATTATAACGCCAACTACAAAAAATCAATATCGTTGAAATTAATACTTCTATCTCATCCCATAATGTAAAAAAAATCATAATTAGATACATATTTTTGTGGAACCATAATTTATCCCAAAAAATCATAGTTCCACAAAAATATATATATATATATATATATATATTTTTGTGTAACCATGATTTGCTGCTCCACCTTATGGGATGAGATAAGCACTAACTTCTCCCCTTTCGAAATCATCACAAGGAGGGGCAACATAAATGAGCATGTGCCATCTTTTGTTAGTGGCTTTTCTAATGATAATACGCCATCACATCACGAGTATGGTGATAGTGTGACACTACGAGGTGAGATAAACAAGTACAGCTAGAGCAGCGAATTTCGGTGACAACTTTTTGAATATGTCATCCCCTTAAAAGATCCCTCCAGCATAATTATTATCGAGCGATCTATCTAGAATTTTTAGTATTAAAAAAAATGTGACAACTCACATCTAACTTTAATAGATCCATCTCTGAATTTTATATATTTAAAAGAGAATTGACATGTTCCTTGGATTTTATAAGAGTCAATGTTTTCACTTTGAAAAAACAAAGTTTAAAGTTAATAATGTGAATTAAAGTGATAAGTTCATCTAAATAAAGTAAAGTTAATTATTTTATTCAAAATAATTGTAAAGGAAAAACGCGTTTGTTCATTTGTGTTGCTAAAGATTTCAATATATGCTTTAGATGTCGGATTTTTAGATTGATTATTTTTGCTATAGTGAAAACCAAGTGTTCACCTCCTCTCATAACTACATAGGGTTGTTCGTTTTATTTATTCTTTTTGGTTTACATAGTGTTAACAAAAAGTTAAATGGGAGAAGTTATTTTTACAAAAAAATTTATGGATGAGATGATTATTAACATATAATGAGGTCATATTTAATATTATATTTAGGTAAAAGGTAAGAGATTAATTAGATTAAAAAAATATACTCAATAAATATTATGAGAAGTGTTCAAAATTATTATAGTTTTGATGATTTAGGAGTTAGGAAGGTCAGCGTTATAACATAGATTTTGAAATTAAGTTCTAATTTGGATAAAATTAAAATATTCTAAGAGAAAATGTATGGTGTTTCATTATTTCAAAATAATATTTAAATATTCTAAACGAGTTTTTGGACTTACATGAATTAAGAGTTAACATAATAAATTAATGTTTGACTTTCTAAATTTCAAACAAGTTTTCTTTAACATTTATGATTGTAATTAAGAAAAGATAATTATTATCATTACCATTTGTTATCTTTATCTATGTATGTTGATCTTAGAATTGACCTTTAATATGGCCTTTGCTTCTTAGAGATTAATCAACATGATATTATGTTGCTTTATCTCTTCTAGAACAATAATGTTCTTAGGTTTATTTTAGGATGTTCAATCTAAGACAACCCTTTGCACAAAGTCATATTTTGTGTTTTTTTGTAAATATAACTTTATATTACTATCGAAAACCAAGGGAATTACATAAGAGCTTGCTTCTAGAAACTATCATGACTATATGAGTCCCTTTGTAGACAAAATCCCTATTCCGATAAACAAAAATTGTGACCTTTTTAGACTTTGATATTGGCCCATGAAGTAGGGTGTCCCTCAAGGAAGACTTTCTTGCTTTCGACCACCCTTTACAAAATGAGATATTATGACAAGAAATAAACATAAGGACATTCAATACTACAATATTTACACAACAGAGTGACCAAAGTACTTATATACTAGAAGCGATATGAAAAAGAACTAGTCAAGGATGATGATTGGCGAGCCTGGAGATCCAACATCGTTGGAGTTTACTGTTGGTGAGACTGAATTAGCATTGATGGTATTGATGGGAACTGCGTTGATAACAATATTTGCTTCTTCGTGACCATTGGTTTCAGTATATGAGTCTAAGGCAATGTATCGTTCCACCTTATTCAGTCTTGCAGCAATGTCATCCAAGTTGTAGCGGATGTCCCTCGTTATACGCTTGAGTTCTTCTTGGCCTGCGAAAATTTTATAGTTGTCAATTTGTTTATCTTTGACAACCATACTCAACAGTGTTTCCATTTGTCGATGATGGGTAATGGAGTGTAAGAAGTGGAGGCATCTTTTCCTGAATTTTCTATGGTCTGGTACCTTAGCAATTTCCACTAATCTTTGAATCAGAAAAGTATTAGTGATCGCCAAATTCCTTGGCTTCCAGGCATAGTATTTCCTTCCAAACTTCCAATGGAGAAGATTCAAAAAATTTGGCTATAGACTCCCATCTGAAGAGACGATGATGGCTGGTTGAGGAAGACCTGATAGGCCTACCTCTACATGCTAGTTGTTGCATCCTTGGAGCCACAAATATCATGCAATAAAAGAAAAACCACTACTGCAACAGACCATGGGAAAGGATTTGCAAAGAGAGAGGTAGGATGTAAGAATTTGACGTGGTTCATAACATGATAACCAACTGCAAAGGAAAGTATAGAAAATTGAACCAAAATGCGACCTGTGGGGTAAATCGAACAATGCAAGCTAAAAGTTATTTGCGGGAACTTACTAGACCGATGAATAAGAACAACTAACAAAGAGTCCTTGGTGCGCTCCTTGGGTTGACGAAGTATAGTTTGAATCGAGAGAAGCAATTGGTCTACGGGGAGGTGGAAACGCTTAAATATGCTCTCAAAACTAGATAGAAAAGGTCCTCGCATACCATACTCCATAGAAAAGCACCGAGCAATTGAAGGAGACCCCAGTAGGATCTGTGCTTTGCAGGGAAGTCGGGGATAGAACGACCACCAACTCAAAAGATGGGCCAACCCTCATCTTTTACAAGAAGAGCACAAAAAATATGGAGTAACACGTCCACTTGAAAACCCTGGACTCCTGTAAGGTCGAGAATGACAGACAATATGGGGACTACTACAATGAACAAATCCTCTTTATGTGCTCTCTCCCTATCCTTGTTTAAATAATTTTCACATCCTTTAATCAGCTGGATAACCAAGCCTTTCATTATAATGAGCTCATTATCATCCATGTTGCCTACTTTTGCTGATAGAGGGATCGCTATTATTTTTTCCCTGATGTTTGATAAAATAATGCCTTTAAGTACTTAGAGATTTCGCTTATTTCCCTCAAACAGACGTAGGTTTATTTCTTTCCAGAGGGTCCAGAGGGAGAAGCCGATGGCTAGATACCAGGGTTTTGCTATCCACAAATGTTTTAAATTCCGCTCATAACAAGCTTCCAACCACATTTTGATTGTTGAGGTGATTAGCATCCAACATCTAAATATTTGTTGGATGAAACACCACAAGTTATCCAAAAAACAACATTTCAAGAGTAAGTGAGACATTGTTTCTTCCTCCTGTGAGCAAAGAACACATACCGACGGTCCCTCAAAACCTTTTGATCTGAATCATTCCCATGTTAGTAAACAGTCCCAAGCAATCAACCAGATGAAGATTTTTACTTTGGGCCAACCACCCTCCTTCCATAGATGTTTCCATAGTTTTGATTGATTTTGAGATTGGTTTTCCACAAGCATAGAGTATCTTTCCTTGATTGAGAATGCCCCTGAAGGTTGGTTCCCCCATCTTAGAATATCTGGTTTTTGAGATATGCGAATTTGACGGTTTTGTAACGTCTTATTATATTATTACCATTGACAATTTCCCTGTGTTTGCTCCTACGATGTGATCTAATCATCCCGAGTCTTCCACCGTCGCCAAATCTGGTCTCCATCATTTTGTTTCCAGAAATACGCAACATGATAAGCACCTTGTGAGTGAGTGAGGTCCTTGATTGTTTGAAAGTGATCATTGACTTGCATAATAAGACATTGCTGCCATGATTCCTGCTAGAAGGAAACATATGATCCATTTCCAATTTCCCAGAACGTCTTTTTCTTCACCCATCATTTGGTCTGAGAGGTCTAGTTCCATAGTCCCGACCCTTTAATCTCTCCATCGAAGCATAATCGATCCGCCTGTGTGTCTAAGCTATGTATTTTCGTGACCAGATTGCATTCCAGATTTGGGGACCCCCTATACTCATTGCCACCACAATTTCATAGCATATGTTGTGCTAATGAGAATAGGATCACACAATCCTAATCCACCTTGTAACTTGGGTAGAGTTAGCATGTGCCACCCCACCAACGACCACTTATGTTTGTTAGGTGATCCTTTCCATAGGAAGTTGATCCACAAAGATTTTAAATGGTTTGATGTCTTAATTGGGACATGTATTATAGAGAGATAGTAATTTGGTAGGGCTTGTAACACTGCTCTCATGAGGATCAACCGACTCAGGAAGTTAAGTGCTCTATAGGTCCAATTATTAATTTTGCGATGAGTCCTCTCAATTAAATATGCCCAAGAGGAGGTTCTATTATGGTATATAACCAAGGGCACTCCAAGATCACAAAGTCATATTTTGACTTATCATATGAATGCAAGATTTGGTGCATAGTAATTAGATCAACATAATGGTATTTTATAAGACCATATGGACATATGGGACAAATTTGTTACATTTTCTGTGCCAGTTTTAAAGAGAATAATGTAGGAAATTATGATAATTATAATTAGTGGTAAAATGGAAAGGTATTATTTCATAGAATTGGCATATTCAATTGACTTTGGTCCCCTTCTTTTTATATTAAAAGTTAGATATGTTTTTTACTCTATTCTCCACCATTAGTGTCTTTTTAGCATCATTTCCTTTACCAACCTTGTTATACGTCTTACTTGATCTTCTTGAAACATATCTTTTAAATCTCTAATATAAAACTTTGACCCCTCACTTTTTCAAGAGTGTGATGCATGGGGTGGAGAAAGTGTTAATTTATGTCTTCCCATTTATAGGTGAAACCATGAAGGCAGGGAACATTTTTTTAGTGAAAAATGGAGACGAAAATTTGACATTTTATATATTTTTAAATTGAAGCCTGAAAGTTGATATATACTTTGTGAATTTTGAAGTCTAGTAAAAAAGTAATTTTTATGTAATTGCAAAGACTTTTTTTTTTTCAAAAAATATTAATTTTATTTAATATGTCAAATTTTCATTTAATTAAATGCTCTCCCTTACAAAATTTGGAAGAGTTAACAAGTGACTTTTATTCCCGTGAACTAATTCAATATTCAATATATAATTTTCAAAAAAAGGTACATAAGCGTGATCTACATATAGTGTAAGTGATCCACTTTTGTTTCCTTCTTTTGGAAAATGATGTATTCTTTTTGTTATTTTGTTTGAAGTCGAGCAATTAATATTTTGAATCACATTTTATAAAGCTTTGCATTTCCATCGTCTCTTTTTACACTTTATACACAAATTGAAAAACTAAGAATAAACTTTTGAAAAGGAAAGGTCCAAATGGATCCCACATTTTTTAATAATCTTGTTGTTGTATGGTTTTTATGTTATTGATTTTTCTCCAAACACTTTCATAAATGTGGGGAAAATATTAATTATAAGTTTTAAAAGAAAATAATCTAAAATATATCGTATAAAATGAAAATTGTGAAAATGGTAAGTCATTAGATAAAGTATTTATTGATGAATCCATTAGCATCAACTCCACCACCTAAGATGAAACAGATGAAGGATTTCATACAATGGAAATTGTAGCTATTAGGGTAGATAGGGAAAACTTGTCTCAGTTATATAGTTAATTTGATATGATCATTAACTAGTTTACCATTTGCGACTTACAGGCTCAAGGTTTTAGTAACCGATGGTTTTTGCCATTGTATTTTCATGTAATGTAGCCTATTCAAGGGTATAGTCACTCCATTGTAATACCCCTTTGAGCTAAATAATAATATATTTATTACTGGGATCTGGTTTTCCCATAAGGGTTTCTAGGATAATTTATGGTGTCCATGTGTTGTTGATTTTATGTGTTGCTATTATGTATTTACCTATCTCTCCTTTTATAACAATGGTATTAGAGTTGAGGGAATAACACTTTGTGTAGAAAAGGCTTTGTGGTTGTACATGGGTCAAGGAGAGATTGGTGTAGCATATCCATGTTGCACTAAGGATAATTGAGTTATAATAAAGAGGCATCAAAGATGACTGTAACAGTGGAAGGATTTCTAATCAACGATGATTCACATTGGATCATTATGTTGTTTTTCATCTATATTGATTCTTTTCAGAGTGAAAAAAATGGAGGAATCAACTCATATGACCATTTTTACCGACAAGACTCACTTTGGCAAATTAGGTTCTAAAACCTTCCTAGAGCATTTTGATGCATCAAACAACTTTTTTGGGGAGTTAAAACTTTTTCATTTTAGTGTAGCACTTTCATCTCCTACTCTTTACACAAAGACCTTTCCAATGGCACAATAATCACCACAATCGAGGTTCGTATGCAAAATTTATGCTACTTAGAAATTGGTCTTCGTGTTTTGACCACCATAATCCGAAAGGATGTCACATCAGCTCCCATTATTCATGGAAAAGGGGCTAGCCACATGATTATGATGAAGAAAACTCTAGAAGAGTCCATATTGTAACTCTAATTAAGAGTTGGAGTCAAACCTAACCACTAGTAGGCTATGGGGTTGTGTTATAACTGAGCCACTGGGAGTTAAAGGGTTTCCATTCTTTTGGATGAAATTTTGTTCCATAAACGAGTAGAATAGCCAAGAGGGATAGGGAGAGAGCACACAAAGAGGATTTGTGCATTGTAGTAGCCCATGGGCCAGAGGCCTTACTTCTCTATACTCGCCGCCATTTTCTATTCATACGAGAGAGCAAAGCAAACTCACATTCAAGTTGGGTTTTCTCTCCAAAGGGTTTCCCAGAGTATATCCCAAGTTAATTATGGCTTGTGAATTTTTATTTCACTTTTCTCTATTTTCTACATAATTATAATTTGCTTGGATATGCAATAAATAGTGATTTATAGATCCAAAAATCTAAATAGAAATAAACACTAGTAGTGTATATTTTTTGGGATTTTAAGTATAAGTTATCATATATGTTGTGACAAACTGTCCAGTGCAATATCCATGATAGTTTATTGATGAAATGACCAATGGTCACAAGATAGTATGCATGATGGGAAAATAAGAATGATTCTTATTAATTGGACATGAGTTGGGCCAATATGATAGAGTGGGTGCAAACGATGTTGAAAGACCATTTCAAGGTGAGATGAGTATAATAGATGATTGTTGAGTGGAAGTTAAGGAGTACATGCAAATTATGGACTGGAAGGGGTTGGAGATATATCGAGAAAAAGGTCATGTAGTTGCATGGATGAGAGACGTAGATGGAGTTGATGGCGTTGAGGACCAGTGAAGGATCCAACATGTTATGGAGAGTCATGATAGTGCATGAACACCCTAGAGTGATTGGTCCAAGTTATAGAGCCTAGCCATAAGCAATACCTATTCCTCAAGGTTGTTCTAAGACCTATTATTTAGGCATACATGTTGTAGCATAGTAGCACATGATCTCATCCCTCTCAAGCATAGAAAGGATTGAGGATCAAGTTGTGGAATGAACCAATTGTAGATGTATGAGGGTGACAGATGTACTTGTATGCTAGCTTGAGGTTAGATTGTTGTAAGACCTATTAATTAGGCTTACATGTTGAGTACGATGGTGTATGGATTTTTTTATGATGAATTTTTGGAATTGACCACATAAATAGGTACGATGGTTTTAGGTGTACTTATATGTTAGTTTGAGGGGGGCATGTGAGATGGTTGCCAAACCATGTATCGAAAAAATTACCCTA
This sequence comes from Pinus tabuliformis, assembly GCA_031772625.1. Lineage (NCBI taxonomy): Eukaryota > Viridiplantae > Streptophyta > Pinopsida > Pinales > Pinaceae > Pinus > Pinus tabuliformis. The sequence continues at coordinate 215,271,583 of CM062805.1, forward strand.
GAAAATTGGTGAATATAACGACTTGTTACCCATATGTTTTGATGGACGATGAATTTTTTATATGGACTTAAATAAAAATAGTGGGACTAAAACTCCTCAAGTCAAATTTACGGGGGGAATTGTTAGGGTTAGTTAGGGTAAATGTGCCTTGGTCATACAATCAATTTGATATGATAATTAATAAATTTATTGTTAATGATTTACAAGCTCAAGAATTTGGTAGCCCATGATGTAACATACCCAATTCCTTAATTCCTAATTGAGGATATTGAGTAGAAGAATTTCATCTATCCAATTCAACTCAAAACTCTGTCATGGGATCACCATCACCTTCTACTTGTTGAGAGCTTTCGAGGGATATAAATTTTTGGTGTTCGTTTCTTGGAGCAAAGGTGTTCTAAAAGTCCATCCTATGTGTTGTAGCTAAATCTAGGAGATAGAAAGCCTCCTAGAGACAGCCTCTGGGTTGATTGTAGACCAATGCCTAGGACATTTTAAATAGAGGAGTGCATGAAAGGTTATATGTGAGAGGTTTTTAGCACTCCAATTGTCACGTAATGAAAGATAATAAGGGGGCTTGGTTCATTCCTCCAAAGGTATGAGTTATGTATTTTAGGTACTTCCTCACACACATAGTTCCCAGAAATATCACCTAGAACAATGGAGGATGATTACTTCAAAGGGGATTACAACTTAATAGGTTTTGTTGAGTAAATTAGAGAGGATTAGGAGAAATTATAACTCATCACATAGAGCTCAAAACATCCAGAATTCTATAGTGAACACATAGAGCTGCAAGCAATGGGAAATTCTACACTTGTTTGAGTTACAAGCAGAGATAATGGGTTGAAGAGAGGATGGGCGCTATGATTCATATAGAGTAGTTTAAAGATATAATTTCAGCCCTTCATTCAGGCATATGCATTAATAAATCAACACACATGGATCTGCAAGGAAGCATGAAATCATTTCTAGCAGCTATTATAGCATGAATGTAGAGAAGAATATGAAGATAATGGAATTAAACAGGAGGATAACATACTGTAATACTTAGAAGGGGGAATCACCACCATTTATTTCCTTAGTCTAAAAGATTTGCATGTGTAAAGTAATACAGTCTGAAATACAAGTCATTGTCTTACAGATTTATGAGCCAAATTGGTATCACAAAGTTCAGACCCATCAGGTGAGAAATTATGGAACCTCTAATAAGTGTTTCTTCCCCCTATTTATAAGAAGAGGGGGAGTCCCTCTGTTGTTCCTGTGAAAACCTCTAGTCAGGCTGAGTCTCTGTCATCGTGTGTCCTTCTGGTTGTTCAACTGGTTCCCTGTTGCTTCTGCTTTTACTGCATGAATGACTCATTTGCTAGAGTATGGAGTGCGTCGACTGTAAGTTCCTGTCTCCACATTCCTTTGTTGTTTATCAGAGTGAAGCTCCATTTTGAGCCATTAAGTCTTTACGGAGCCCCCCATACTGGTTTGAACATTGTGCAATGCTTCCTTCAATGCCTAAGCTTCTGATCAATCTGCCTTTAAAAGCTTTGTGTCATGCTCTGAGGCTTTACGGTAGTAGGACTTTTCCTTTTAAACAACATTACGGGACAACGAGCATAGATGCACCTTAGCCCCCCTTTTGTTTAGCCCCTTATACTGTTGTTCTCTTCATATGACCAGGGGTTGCGACTAGGGGCTTAGCGTTCAGGCGTTGATACCTTTAGAACTGTGTCTGGGGGCCTTTTTCCTTTGTAACACAAAATCCCGCACTTTGGCGCTTTCTGAGGATTGCCACTAAGATTTCCCTTTGAACCCTGCGATCATCAATCTATGGGGTTAGGTCCACCAGAGGTATCGCAATCGCACTACGGGAGGGGAAAGACCCTTTACCTTTTCTCCATAGCGCGGGCCAACTTGTCCGGACGCAAAATCCTCATGAGGTAGAACAAATAAAACATCGCATCTGGGAGGATTTCCCGCATATTGCAATTGCAGGCCGGGAAGGAATATCGGCGGAGGAATAAACTTTACTTCGTGCGATCGTTGATCATCGATTCGCGGGGTGACGTCATCATTGCCATGTGTCACCCTGTGAGTGGTGACACGTGTCACCTGGAAATGCCCCCATAGGACCCTTGAAAACGCCGAAATTGAGTGACATGCATCCCCCATACGGCCATGTCACCTTCCATACTGCCACGTGGAAGAGAGAGAAAGGGTTCGCTCGGACTTGTTTTTTCCATCCATTTCCTTTGTTAATCTTTTTCGACCTTCCTCGACGATTTAACACTAAGGGCCCGAATTATCGGTGGTTTGCACTATCAACTTGTTTACCCCCTGCAATTCCTTAAGGATGGCCCATCGTGAGGCTACGGGGTCGCGGGATTGTGGGGTCACGAGACTGCGGGATGCGGGACTGGCCACTACAAGATTGTGATATGCGATATTGAAGATATGCGAGATATGCGGCATTTATTGTGATGTTGCGGGATGTGGGATTGTGGGACTGTGGGATTTTCCCACCGCAGATATGTAGGATTTACTATGCCCGGGGCCCTTGACCTCTGATATACAGTTTGCCTTTGTATTTTTTCCTTTCCTCCTTGCTTTCCAGGTTTTCCAAGGTTATCTTTAATTTGCTTTAACTTCTAATCCAGAAGTCCATTTTTGGACTTCCATATACTGTTGGAAAGCTCTTTCCAAGCACTGTGCAATGGAGGGGGTTTGATTAATATCTAATAGCACTCTATGGCCTGGTAAATGGATTCAAATTTTACTTCTTTTCTACACTCTGGGAAATTGATAACTTTATAAAGAAGTGAGTGACAACATTCGCCCCAACTAAGGACAGTGCCTTACTAGCAAGGAGCTGAGAACATGCAGACCAATATCCTTCACCATTGGGCATGGAGTAAAAAATATATGAAATTACATAACATCTCCATGAACCTTTGTTTGCAGGGGGTCACTTCCTCCTCAAATTGAAATGCAGAAATGAAAAATTCTAACAACTATAAATTAAATGCTCAGCTAGTGAGCTTATTTATATATAGTCCTACTTATGCACATGGCTCAATCCACCTAAGTGAGTTCAACCCTCCAAAGGAGTCAGGCCAGCATTATAGTACTGGACCTTATGTCTTCATGTTGCTGAAATTTAAAAATTAAAGTAGGCATTTACCATGAAAAATATTCAAACAAGGAACCTGATACATGCTGTTGAAACAACCTCTGTTGTTGGCTTAACAATATGCTCATGTACTCAGCCACAGGGTCATGGAATGGAGTGGGAAAATTTGAAGCTGTCTCTTTTTCATGAACAATCTGTTGACCAATATCCTCTTGGCTAGGGTAGCCAAAAACACTTCTCAGCTCCATAGCTTTAGACTTTTCTGGAAAAGCTTGTTGTTGTTGGGAGCCTTCTCCCCACTTGCTAGTAAACGACTCCTTTTGGATCTCAGTGACCATCTCTCCCTCCTTTGAATAATAACAATCACAAATTGGAGGGGGGTCTTGGTCTTGTTCTCTAGGCGAAGGATGAGCATTGTGAACTGGAGCCTCTTGGTTGACCCCCTAATCAATGTTCTTTTCTTATGCAGCTTCCCATGGCTAGGAGCGTGGTGGCTCTGCATCACTTGAATCTTCACCAGAGTCATATTCATCATAGGAAGGGGAAACATCACATTCAACCGAATCAGACCCCGGAGGGTTTGTTGGCAACTCAATGATTTTTCCTTGTTCACTTTATAGCTCAGTGGGTGATGCTTCTTGATGCGAGTAGATGTTTTCTTGGAGTGTAGCTCCAAAAACATCTTCAGCATAGTCATCAACCTCAGGAATGTATTTGTCATTAAAGTATGCACAACAATATTCAATAGAGCATTCGGTGAATATAATCCTTTGTAATAGTGATTGAATGTTGTATGAAAACTTCTTAGGGAAGATATGTTGCCACGAGGTATTGTTCTGTACCAGACTCTAGCATCCTCATTTAAAGATAATTTTGACAACTTCATTTGTACATCTTCAAGAAGAATACCTTGTTGCTCCATGCATTCATGAAAGTATTTGAGGTGCTGGTCAGGTCTTCTCTCTATGTTCCCACTGAATCTAGGAAAATAGGTATTCCACTCATGAAACGTAGGGACATGATTGGGATAACCAACAATAGAAGAGAAATCTAGTGGGGCAAATTGGTTGGCTAGAAATGCAGGAAGGGCCATCTCAAAAACCTCCCTATATGAGTGATTTCAGTTTCAAAAGTAGGGAATTTTTTCGACTGCTATAGCATCAGAGTGAGTATGGGGTTACTTGAAAGCCAGGGTGATCAAACAGAGATATGGACAGTGGAGTCGCCAAGATGTTTACCATAAAATTGAAATAGTGGAGTCGCCAAGGTGAGAGATCTTCAACCCGTATTTCCCTTGCTCACCTAACAAAGGAAATGTAAAATTTTGTCGTACCCAGGGAAAAAATTCTAATCCGTTCCCCAGCAACAGTGCCAAAAAGATGTTGTAGCTAAATCTAGCACCCTATGGCACAAATGCTACAGGGGAGATAGAAAGCCTCCTAGAGACAACCTCTGGGTTGATTGTAGACCAGTGCCTAGGACATCTTAAATAGAGGAGTGCATGAAAGGTTATATGTGAGGGGTTTGCAACACTCCAATTGTCACGTAATGAAAGATAATAAGGGGGCTTGGTTCATTCCTCCAAAGGTATGAGTTATGTATTTCAGGTACTTCCTCACACACATAGTTCCCAGAAGTATCACATAGAACAACGGAGGCCGATTACTTCAAAGGGGATTACAACTTAATAGGCTTTGTTGAGTAAATGAGAGAGGATAAGGAGAAAGCATAACTCATCATATAGAGCCCAAAACATACAGAATTCTATAGTGAACACATAGAGCTGAAAATAGTGGGAAATTCTACACTTGTTTGAGTTACAAGCAGAGATAATGGACTAAAGAGAGGATGGGTGCTATGGTTCATATAGAGCAGTTTAAAGATATAATTTCAGCCCTTCATTCAAGCATATGCATTAATAAATCAACACACATGGATCTGCAAGGAAGCATGAAATCATTTCTAGCAGCTATTACAACATGAATGCAGAGAAGAATATGAAAATAATGGAATTAAACAGGAGGATAACATACTGTAATACTTAGAAGGGGGAATCACCACCATTTATTTGCTTAGTCTGAATGATCTGCCAGTGTAAAGTAATATAGTCTGAAATACAAGTCATTCTCTTACAGATTTATGAGCCAAATTGGTATCATAGAGTTCAGACCCATCAGGTGAGAAATTCTGGAACCTCTAATAAGTATTTCTTCCCCCTATTTATAAGAAGAGGGGGAGCTTTGGTTACAGTTACAAAAATGTCTTAGCAAGACCTCCAGTTGTCCTGTTAGACTAGCTGTCTCGGCCTATGTAAGGCGTTGTTGCCCAAACGATTACAATTGGGATTCAATTCCTTCTTGGAAATAAAGAAATTGCAAAATAATGAGAAAGAGAAAGAAAACCGAAAGATGATGGAGGAGGTGTCCCTCTGTTGTTCCTATGAAAACCTCTGGTCAGGCCGAGTCTCTGTCATCGTGCACCCTTCTAGTTGTTCAGTTGGTTCCTTGTCGATTATGCTTTTAGTGCGTGAATGACTCATTCTATGGAGTAGGGAGTGGGTCGTCTATAAGTTCCTGTATTGGCAATCCTTTGTTGTGCATTGGAGTGGAGCTCCATGCCGAGCCATTAAGTCTTTACGGAGCCCCCCATACCGGTTTGCACTTATTCCATTCTTCCTTCAATGCGCCAGCTGCCGACCCATCCGCCTTTAAAATCTTTGTGTCATGCTCTGAGACTTTACGGTAGCCGGATTTTTCCTTTTAAACTACATTACGAGACATCGAGTGCAGATGCACCTTAGCCCCCCTTTGGTTTAGCCCCTTATACTATTGTTCTCTTCATATGACCAGGGGCTGCGACCAGGGGCTTAACCTTTAGGCGTTGAGACCTTTAGAACTGTGTCTAGGGGCCTTTTTCCTTTGTAACACAGAATCCCGCACTTCGGCACTTTCCGAGGATTACCACTAAGATTTCCCTTTGAACCATGCGATCATCGATATGTGGGGTCGGGTCGACTAGAGGTATCACAGTCGCACTACAAGAGGTGAAAGATCCTTTACCTTTTCTCCATAGCACGGGCCGACTTATTCAGATGCAAAATCCTCATGAGGTAGAACAAATAAAACATTGGATTCGGGAGGATTTCTTGCATATCGCAATCGCAAGCCGGGAAGGAATATCGGTGGAGGAATAAACTTTACTTCATGCGATCGCCGATCCGCGGGGTGACGTCATCTTTTCCACGTGTCACTCCATGAGTGGTGACATGTTTCACCCGAAAATGCCCCCATAGGAACTCTAAAAACGCTGAAACTGAGTGACATGTGTCCCCCATACAGCCACGTCACATTCTGTACTCCTACGTGGAAGAGAGATAAAGGGTCCGCCTGGCCTTGGTTTTTCCATGCATTTCCTTTGTTAATATTTTTCGACCTTCCTTGACAATTAAACATTGAGGGCCCGAATTATTGGCGGTTTGTGCTATTGGCTTGTTCCCCTCCCCATAATTCCGTAAGGATGGCCCATCGCAGGACTGCCCATAGTGGGATTGCGATATGCGATATGGCCGATATGCGATATTTACTATGATGTTGCAGGATGCGGGATTGCGGGATTTTCCCACTGCCGATATGCGAGATTTACTGTGCCCGGGGCCCCTAACCTCTGATATGCGATTTGCCTTTGTATTTTGTCCTTTCCTCCTTGCTTTCCAGGTTTTCCAAGGCTATCTTTAATCTTATTTAACTTCTGATCCATAAGTCCATTTTTGGACTTCCATATACCTTTTGAAAGCTCTTTCCGAGCACTGTGCAATGGAGGGGGTCCGATTAAGCTATGATAACATTTTTTTGCTTGGAATATGGCTTCACCTTTCACTTCTTTTCTACACTTTGGGCAACTGATAACTTTATAAAGCAGTGAGTGACAAGACTATGCAAGTTGTTGTTTCCTACATAGAGCCAACAATAGTTGATTAGCCCACAAGAAAATGAATAACAAGCAAATTAATGAAATATAACATGAGATATTAACACTACAATGCAAAAGCATGAACATTGAAAGAAAATAAGAGTTTAGGAAATAATAAATCTCTTTATTGATGTAAATGAGATACGCTCTCTCCTAGAGACATTAAAGGGAGCCTTAGAAACAATGGATCCTTAGCTATCCTAGAGGAAGGTCCCTCCTTCCCCTCTCATGTAGGTGTGTTTCTCTCCTCAAGAAGTTTCTTAGATACTCTTTGCATGGAGAGCTCCAATATTAAAAAGCAATGGCATTGGGGGGAAATCTGGGAAACATAACATTGTAATGATTTCTCTCTTGTAAATGGTCCCTAATGGAGTGGTATTTATAGGCCGTAAATGGTCCCTGGTGGATTGGTATTTAGAAGCCAACGTCCATGGCTTGCCCTAATTTGGCTCATTGATGATATTTGACCTTTGCGTGAGCATATCATCATGGTGGGAGACAAGAGGAGTCCTTTGGAAGCTCCATAACTCTCTCTTAATGGTGTAGAGGCTCGAGACTAGAGACTTGACCTTTTACCTCCAAATAATAGGGGAAATTTAGAGGGACTTTCATTGTTAATCTAATGTCACTTCATATAGATCTGTGTAATTGTTGAACAAACAACCATGATGATCCACACAAACTTGAAAGAGCTTATTTGCGAGGGTTAGTTAAAATGTGTTTAGTGACAAGTAATCCTTTGCTTATGGGCACCTAATTTTTTGAACTTTGAGAACCTTTTATTTGGACGATCTTTTACATATTCTAACCATTAATTAACACATTTGAGTGCATAATTTTTAAGTGATAACAATTTCCCCCTAATGTGTGAGCTTAGGAGCAATACATATAGCTGGAACACATCATTTGTTTTCCTGATTGTGAGTCTTGTTGCTTCTTGGTTAAGATACTTTGGTCCAAGAGAGAGGAAGGGTTGTGAAGGATAACCATGAAATCCATGGTCAAAAAAGAAATATATACAATATACATACAAGGTGGGCATGTACCCTACTTGTGATCATGACTATTGCAATGCTGGTTACATTTGTATACATGAGGAATCTTGCCAAAAATGTTGAGAACACGTTTGTTGATGTCAAAGTATATGAATGCTTCACCCTCAAGGGCACCTTGATAGAAGAAAGTACTAATGATGTACATGCCAAAATGCACTGGGCATAACCACTGATGACAAGACTATTAGTGGTGAGGTGTCAGCCTAGTGCATGGGTCTTCGACCAAATAGGAAACTGAAACTATCACAAGTACAACACATCCAACCCTGAAACCATGCTGAAGTTGAATGTCAGGGTGGTCGATGAAATAAGTGGGAAATGATGGCTCCCACTAGTCCTTTCGAGGTTCATATTTAAAATATGGTAATGTAAACCAATGTACTACCTCCTTCTTGTAAAATGAAATTCGATGCCGATAGAAAGGAAGATGCAACTATCCAAAGAAAGAGGTTCTTCGAGAAATCCACATGAAGCAAATTCAATTACCAAACGATGATGAGGTGTAGAGTTCATGGGGGATGAGGTCAACATAAAATGGAGAGTGTATATTTCCCATGGTTGGAGCAAAATGGTGGTGGTGATAGTCAAAACAAACTGAGGTAGGCAGGCCCCCAAAGTTAGGAGGATGTTTGGGGGAGTGACAAGTGGTTTCTTTGATTAATAAGAGTGGATCAATTGCAATACAATGTGATGGATAAGGGTGGTGGATTTTCACAAAACAAAGCCAATATTAAGCTAATGGGATGAAAATGTAAGTGCTCCAACGATGGGTGACATAGGATTGTTTCCATGTAGTATGTCAAGAATATGGTGGGTGTTGAGTTTCTCGCTTCCAAAAAATATTTGTACACTTTCCAAAAGAATATAATGATGGTTTTGAATGTATAAACACAAAGATGGATGCCTTAGTGTGTGGTATCCCGCATGAGAGTGGAAGGTAGTAGTTGTAAAGGGTGGGGGCCCTATTAGTTGGTCACAGTGTGGGAGTGATGAACAAATGGTGGTCGTGCAAATGGTCTACTGCTGGTGGGGGTGTAAGAGGCCTAGTGAAAAATGCAGTGGCACATTGAAGGACAATCAAATTGACTGGTTTCCTGAAACAAGGGAGGATAGCTTTAAGACAAGGTTGAAACATTAGGCAATAACTTGAGTTATGTGAACAAGTGATTCCTGACCAAGGTAATGTAGCATGGATGTTAGTAATTCAAAGGGTACTACTATGAGAGGCAATCCATCGATGTGGAGGAATTATTGATCGTACATAGAAATTTAGTGAGTGCAAAATGAGGGTGTCAGAAAATGTCATTAGGGTGTAGTGGCCCTATGTTGAACTCAAGGAGAATGAGCTAGGTTCTGCAAATGTCTAAAAAGGAGAATTTATCATACTAATTTGAAGGAAATGATACCTCAAGTGTGAGTGTGCTACCTTGTGTTCATGGAACCGACGAAGGTGAAAAATTAAGCCTATAATCATGCACCATAAATCCCCAATGAAAGCACCACATATAAATGAAAGAATCCAAGAAAATATTATAAGAAGACAATGATAAAATATGGTTCGTTGAGTAGAAGCCTAAGAGTGAGAAGGGGCCCCAAGGGATAAATTTGACATGGAGAAAGGAAGAAGGCAATGCAAATTAGGCATTGTGTTGATCCCAATAGTATAAATGGTTTTGGGAAACAGAGCTCGCGAGCTCCCAAATGGTTAAGAGGAATTGGACATGTTATCCCCCACAATGTCCTAGGTTGAGAGGAAGCGACGGAGGTAGCCACAGACCAAGCTTGAAGTTTTGTAGCTAGCCCTACCAAACCAGAGAGGGCTCTCTATATGAGATCACATCCAAAGAATTGACTAGAATACAAAAGGATTTTAGGCTAGATATGCTAGGCTTAGATAGGTTTGAAAATTTAGGGTTTTGATGTTGAACAAGGGATAAGAACTAAGTAACTAGGTCAAAAGATCAAAGGGTAACAATAGCAGAAATATAAAGGAGCAAGGTATCAACAGTTTTGTGATGGCTTAAGGTTTGTCAATGTAGTGTAGTGTTCAAAAGAAATAAGAGGACTTAATTAGCATATATGTCATGAATTCATTAAGCAAGAAAGGAAATAATATATAGTGATAATTCCATCAAAACAGAGCTTTAAGGAAAGAATTCTACTTATAAACTTAGGAAAAAATCACTGAAGAAAATGATGAATAGAAACAAGAGATGAATATCTATCATATGAAACTATAACATAGAAGAAACGAGATCACAAACTCACTGCACATGAATTCTTAGATAATAGCTGCAACTGTTCTTTGAATTCCTAGATAATAGCTGCAAATGTTTTTCTCACCATAATACAATGAGCATACTTTTTCTTTACGAAAGTTATATATATCTATATCTATATATATATGTCTCAAGTTGCATGATGAGCTCATACCTAGTATATTGTTGTAATGGGTTTGAGCCTTGTTATTGAACATCCCTAAACCCCAAAGAATATCTTACCCTCACCTATAGGTTAGAGGATAAGGTGCTTTGTTACATGGAACATATATATGCTCATGAGATATAAGAATTTAACATAATGCATAATGAATAATAAATGTTCCACATTCATAATTTTATTTAAAAAAAGCATTTCAATTTATCTTTATAGTTACATTGAGGGTTTGCTTAACCTAACTTCACATTTCGACCAAGGGTTTGTTATTACCATTGATAACCCTAAATTAATGACTCATTTAAGTGCTTAATTGATGTCTTAATAACTTGATCATGTGCTTAAAATTATATTGATTAAGAGTATGAAAAACACTTTTTTTTATGCTTTCCCTTGCTAAAAAGTGTTATCTAGCTTCATGGATTCACCCTTCCACATACACATTATGGGAATCTTGAGATATAAAATGGGCCTCCCAAAGAAAGACTTACTAAAATGTCAAACACATTTTTTTCATGTATTTTCAAATGGGCAGTTATTCTATGCAAAAATATATGTAGACTGGATAAACTCTAATGAGATAAATTGAATATATTATTAAAAAAATGGTTTTCTTCTTTTTCCTCTAAAAATATTTACCCCTCGGGTTAACATCATCATCATGAACCTTGTTAGTTCTTTTAAAACTGATTTTGACAGAACATTTTTTTGTTTTGTTTTGAGGACCATTTTTTACGTCAAAATCCCCCACACAACCTTTCCTCCATGGCTCCTTTGGTTGTTCCTATTGTCTTGTTTCACAACTCAACCCATATAAGCTAGTGCTTAGTTGTTATATTACCTATTTTTTCATACATTTTTTGTTTTGAGGACCATTTTTTACCTCAAAATCCCCCACACAACCTTTCCTCCATGGCTCCTTTGGTTGTTCCTATTGTCTTGTTTCACAACTCAACCCATATGAGCTAGTGCTTAGTTGTTCTATTACGTATTTTTCATACATTTTTTATTTTTAGGACCATTTTTTACCTCAAAATCCCCCGCACAACCTTTCCTCCATGGCTCCTTTGGTTGTTCCTATTGTCTTGTTTCACAACTCAACCCATATGAGCTAGTGCTTAGTTGTTCTATTACCTATTTTTCATGCCACTAGATACTATGTTTCAAGTAGTTTTGCACTTTGGTCTCCTTATGTACATTAAAGGTGTCCATGTATATTATATTTTCATTTAGCATGCTTTCATTATCTCTATTCTTGTAACATTCTTAGGCACGACTTTTCAATGCCTTATTATTTGATGAGCAACTTTCATCTTCTATAATCCACTCTTCAAATCATTTTATGCATTGTAAATCCTATGTTTTCTTTGTCATTTTTAGTTAAACTTGGTTGATTTAAGTGGAATCCTATCATCGTCCATGACTAGCATTTTTCTTTATACAAAAACAATGTTCTCAATGCCCCTAATTCTATTGGGTGTAACCACTCTTCAAATCATTTTATGCATTGTAAATCCTATGTTTTCTTTGTCATTTTTAGTTAATCTTGGTTGATTTAAGTGGAATCCTATCATTGTCCATGGCTAGCATTTTTTCTTTATGCAAAAACAATGTTCTCAATGCCCCTAATTCTATTGGGTGTAACCTTGTTTTGACAAGGAATATCTTGTAAGAGATGTTGTCTTTTGATCTTAGAAAATTTGTTATCAAGTGTTTTTGTACTTGCATCCCGTGGGTTTAACTTGAGAAGATAGGAAAATTATTTGTTATCCTCTACACCCAGTTTGAATTCTTGCAGAGGGACATGTTGCCTGTTGTGATAAGGATCAAAGAGTAGGCACCCCTCGGGATAGAGTCCACTCTGGTTGGGTCACGATGTCTTGTCTCTTGCTAAGTCATAAGCTATTGGTATATTTTGCTTGCAAGCTATTGGATATACTCTTGGTGTTATGGTGGCAACAATAATGTTTAATCCCAAGTGCCTTGTCTATATTACTCCAATGCGTTACTGATTCATCATGATATTTTTTTCTTCTTTATACTTATTTAATTTCGCAAAATAAGTTGAGAGAATCCTTATTTTAATTCTCTTTAAAATATCTCATAGATTTATTTTTGTAAAATTTAAGATCTAATCACTAAGATTTTGTTTCACATTATTACTTTAATGAACTAAATTAATTCCTCAACCACTATTTCTGTTATTAGTAACTTTTTCATGCTTCAATTCTCCAAACATTTTAATAAGCATATGGCCATTGTTACTCTTCTGCATACAAATGATACAACTCTTTTCACATTTATAACTTGAACATTGAGAAATGTCACTCTTACATGTCCCTATAGTTAATCCAATAATATCTAAAACAAAATATGAATAGAGTAATAATCCAATAATATTTAAAACAAGGTATGAATAGAGTAATTATAGAAAAAATTTATAAAACACACCAAATAAAGATAATTCAACTTTTAACAAGAATATTATTATCTTAAATTTCATTATTGCAATTGTACTTATCTTTAGATTCAAAATGATTTCTTAATCATTTTAAACTAGTTTATAGGTCAACACTCCCTTCGCTTTCATCTTAAACATTCAAGGTTTGTGCCAATTAGCTAACCATGGCAATTGATAAACACATACCATATATATACGTTTATATGTGTGTAAACTATGTAATAAAGAGCACAAATCACATAAAAACTTTAATTTTTTAAAAATATATTTTAAGTTTTATGATAGATTAAGATATTATTGTTTATTTATAAATCTTCATATATTGAGATCTTAGACTTAATAGGAAGACAAGAGCATCTTGCTTTTTTCATAAAAGGGTCTAAGTAGTGTTGGAGAAAGTTGTTATATATTTATAAATTTAGATTCAATAAGATTGCTTGTCTATAATGCTAATATTCAAGTAAGATAGAGAGATTTTGTTGACTTTCAAAAGAGCATTTGGTATCAATTTTTTTAGTGCCATAACTTGGAGTTTGTTTAGAATACACATTTATTGTGTATGGTTAACTTTTTTTTGACTTCAAAATATTTTTTCCATGAACTACTTATTTAGTGAAAAATTTATCCAGCACTTTCCCTTATTTTGAGGACCGTATCTAGAGTAAAGTAGATTCTAAAGTTGATACAACAATACATAACTCTTAAATATATCCAATTAACAAATTTTTAAAATATATGTTTCAAACTTCTCCTCATTTAAAAAAATAAACTAGATTATTCAAAACTAAAAACTATATCAACTTATCCTAAAAACCATATCAAAATATCATATTTTTTTTTTTATATTCATAAAACATTTTTATTTAAAAACGATAAACTAGATTATTCAAAACTAAAAACCATATCAAAATATCATATTTTTTTATATTCATAAAACATTTTTATTTAAAAAGGACAAACTAGATTATTCAAAACTAAAAACTATATCAACCTATCCTAAAAACCATATCAAAATATCATTTTTTTTTTATATTCATAAAACATGTTTATTTAAAAAAATAAACTAGATTATTCAAAACTAAAAACTATATCAACCTATCCTAAAAACCATATCAAAATATCATAATTTTTTTTATATTCATAAAACATTTTTATTTATTTATTTGATTCAAAACTAAAAACTATATCAACCTATCCTAAAAACCATATCAAAATATCATAAATTTTTTTATATTCATAAATTATTTTTATTTATTTATTTTATTTTAGTATTAATAGTCACTTGGATTTTTTTTCTTCTGTAATACAATTTTTTTTTCCGTGTTTCACTCTGGCAATACATCATTATACAATTTCAATCAACCTCGTATCCCTCCTGGCTTCAGCTTTCCCCTTATCTTTCGCAATGCATGTAACCAATTTCTTTCCAAATGTACAGTAACTAGAAGCTATCTATTTGATTAAGGTTAAAAGTAAAAAGTAAAAATATATGGCCATGGCAACCAAAGGCTGTTGCATGAAAGTACTTGGAAACTAGACGAATTCAGTGAAAGTAACTAGAAGGTAATCGATTGAGGTAAAATGTCATTGACGCTAAAAGTAAAGTAAACTAAGGAAAGAAGACATTAAGGGTAATTGTGTTCCACCTTTTGCGCTTTGCATTAAAGTAAAAGTAACTAGAGGTTATTTCGTCGCGGTCAAATGTAGTCGACGCTACAATTAATTAATAACCAGAGTGAGAGTAAAGGTATGTTCCGCCTTTTGCTCTGCCAATTAAGGTGAAGCTACAGATTTTAAAAACATTAAATACTGGACTACCAAGGCAAAGCGAATGCCAGCTCAGCAGCCTTTATTTCAAAGACGTAAAAAAAACTCTTCCGTCAGGCATGTGGAACTAATGTTTGACCATGTACGACGTGTAATTTTGAAAAAAATTTAAAACTAGGGTTTAGAGCGCTAGGGTTTAAACGAATAAAAACAAGAGAAAGAAGATAGTTGTCAAAACGGCCATCGATTTTTGCCTGTCGTCTACGCAGGTACACAGTACTCTTTGACCGTAAGCTTTGACATAAATGAAAATAAAGTTGCTTTTCATCATGATACTTTTTCGGACGGAAATTTGGAAAAATTTGAAAAGAGGCGCCGGGATTCGATCGTCGGTGTTCGTAACATAAAGCGAGTTGGAAAAATCAGGGCCCCGGTTAAAGCGGTGGCGAGGAGCCGTCAAATTGGTGGTTTATAGTTGTCAGGCATTGCCGCTGAAGCTAAAATTGGGAAGCACAAATTTCAGATTTATTTACCTAATCCTGTAAAGTTTCATTTTAATATAAACAATTTTGCATTTTAAAATAATACAATTTTGAAATTTAAAATAAAATAATTTGTGTCCATGTCCAGAGCGGAGGCGGAGGGGGCCGACCAAGCGCCGGCGTTGGCCGTTGGAGTCGTTTTCTGGTCACGGCGGATTTGATTTTTGTCCGTTTGCCGGTGGCCGAGAAACATTTTCCCGCTTCAATGGCGTGCACGTCGAAATCGATTAAATAAAAAAGGGAGAGAACTTTTTTCCAGAGTATGGACTATTATAACAATAATTATTATAAGTAAATGCGTGTAGGGTTTCTGTTGGGGTCGGGGTTGGAGTTGGGGTCCGTGTGGACGGTAAGTAAAGGGGCATGCAGTGATTGTACACGTGTCACGGGAAAATTAGACCGAAATTTGAAATTGAGAATATCGGGGTACCCTGTCTTGGTTTGTTCCCATGTTTGTGGGGACATGTGCTTTCTCTCCTTTCTTTTTTTTCTTAAATTAAAAATAAGATGAGCCCACTGCCCATGTTATGTTATCGTTTTTCACTTTGAATCTTCCTTCCTCTATTTCCGCCCTGTCTCCAGGTAGCGAGGCGACCTCCTTCTTCTTCTTTGATTCGCAGTGCAGTCTTTGGGTCGGAGAGGATTGAAGGTTTAGGGTTCATAGGATCTTCATTTCTGGTTATTTTAGTTGCAGGAGTGGGCAGAGTGTTCGGGGATTTTGAGCTCGGAGTTCAGCTGCCGGTTTTCAGGTTGTTTCCCATATTGTTGGAAGCTCTGGTTTGGTGTCTTTAATGGCGTGTGAAGAAGGGGGTTATGCTGTACCGCCGAACTTGGTGGACGGTGAGTTCTGGTTGCCGTCCGATTTTCTCAGTGACGAGGCTACGCCTCTGCCGAAGAATTCCGGATTTGACCATGGCCGTATTCCCTACGAATGGGGTTTGGGCTCTGTCGGTTTTCAGGTCGATTCCCCTGGAGAATCACCACCGGCGGGGCTGAGTGAAACGGATGAAGAAGACGACTATATTGCCGGATTGGCCGAGCGGGTTGCTTATGCTATGCTTGATGATGATGAAAACTGTCAGCAGGGTGTTGATGTGGGCGTGGGTGTTCATGCTGCCATGAACTGGGCTTCTTCGAAGCAACGAGTTTATGTGGACAGTGGTAATGAGAAGGTATGTTCATGGTTTTAGTTTTTCTTGCTTTCGGTTTTATGAAATCCTGGAATGGGTTTATGAGATTTTTTGGATTTGTTGGACTCTTTTGCAGTATCAAATGTCGAGGTCGCCGCAGTCTACATTAAGCGGTGGGCTGGGGAGGAGTCGTTGCTCGCCCACAGAGGGCTCGAGACTTGCAAGCAACGCTGCGGGCGAAGATGCATGGGAATTGTTCCATATGGCTGCAGACCAGGTTGTTCGACTCAATATGCTGGTTCCTGAGAACTCCGACCGGTATAAGCCACCGGTGAAGGGCTTCTCCATAGCTCCTGGAGGAGGGGAACCTCAATTTCAGTGGAGTCAAAATGTTACGGACTTTCAGAACGGCGGCTCAGCCTTCACTGGCTTCGATTCTGGTTACAATGCTTCTCAGCATGGCCAGCAGAGGCCTTGGAACCCTCGTCCAAGGGCCGAAGATCGCAAAATTCCCGCTCACCAAGTTCGTTTTTTCTTTTCACACCTATTTCATTTTTTATTTTTTATTTTTTAATTTATTCTCTGAACAGTGTCCAAGATTTGGAGTGTGAGGCACTGAGCTTACAGTTAACTGGTTTTGTTTTTTTTTTCAGAATCATCAGTACCCGCAGGCGAAGCAATCGATGGCGAGACAGGGAAGACTTCAAGCAATACAGGCCCAGCAGGGGCAGAACAGATGCGGGCACACTAAGCCAGCAGGCCGCATCTACTCAGCATGTCCTCCTGGTCAGCAGATTGCTGGTGGTTCGGGAATGAGGGCAGTTTTTCTCGGTTCTAACGGACCCGGACGGGAATCCGGAGGCACTGGTGTTTTTCTGCCGCGGAGGATGGATAATGGTCATGCTGTCAAGCAGAAGCCAGGTAGTTTAATGTTCTAACCCCAACATTCCGCGTCAGGCGGTCAGAACCTCTAGTTCTTGCTTTAATGGTAGACATTAAAGAAAGTAATTCTTGAGTCTTAATTGCAGGTATTAAAGAAAGTAATTCTTGTTTTCCCATTGCAGCTTGCTCGACAGTTTTACTTCCTGCAAGGATAGTACAGGCTCTGAACCTTAATGTTGAGGACTTGCGCTCGAAGCCATGTGGTTTGTCAGAGGCCTCGCTTAACCGACGCGGTAAGGAGCTTTTGTCTTAACCTTCTTTTTCTTTACGCTGAATCCCTGACAGATTCTTCTGGTGAATGATTTCAGGGTTTAGAAGTATGTTATAATTTAGGGTTTACAAGTATTCTGATGGTGGAAATAAACAAAGCAAAGATTTCTTGTTTGTTTGTTTTGCAGTCTATACGAGGGTAGCCGAGCATCAGAAGGCAGGGGGAGGAGAAATGTGGCCTGTCCATGAGCAGAAATTAGGGTTTTATCCTGGTTGTTCCGAGGTCCAGCCAACGTCCGCTGATATCAGTTTGCCTCACGAATGGACCTACTAGCAGTAGATTTGCCTTGCCAACTGACTCGAATGCTAACGTCTAAAGTCTAACTTGTTATGTAGTTTTCTCCAGACACCAAGGCTCAGGTCTCTCTGCATATTTTTATTACCAGGAAGAGCCATATCACTGGTTAAGCTGTTGTTCTTAATAAGTCTCTTCTGATGGTGTTCTACAAGGGACATACTGATTAACATGGAATAGTAGTAGGTTTTTGGTGGGGTTATGGCCCTCATTTTCTTTGCTAACACACAGACACTCACTTGTACAGTAAGTGGAGTCTCGGCCAGTTTAGTAGTTAGCAGTGCTGCTTTTGGTGTTTGGGAAATGTAATGCCAACAATGAATAATGGTCGTCCCCATGCCTGTGGCATGTATTTTTTGCCATGGAGGAAAAATTGTCCCAACATTTTGTAATAAGCAGAATAATGGAAATAATTACAGCAGATATTCTCCATCTCGGGCAATTTATGTGTTTGTATACTATGGAGCTTCTTCAAGCCAAAAAATGACAACTCAAATGTTTACTATATCAGTGTTACTTGTTGGTTCTCTGAACACCATCTCATATACAAATATTTTGCTCATTATTTTGGAATTTTCCTTGTTCATAATATGCTTTAATAAAAATATCTTGTATATGGAAAGTCATGAAGACTGCCATGAGACTAGCGTGCAAGCTGTGTCAGAAGAAGGACAATTTTATAAAATAAATAGTGTCGCCTTTCATCAAAGGTGTGGGGGCCGAGGAGTTGAGCGCACTGTAACAACTTTCATCTCAGAATTCTGACAGTGATAATAGAATTTCATTTTTAAATTCTTTTGACATAACACTTTTAATTGCGATCACACTTGGAAGGAAAATAATACTATAGCTTGAGTGTGCATTCCGTAATTATACAGGCTATAGAGGAGGAATTGAATGGGCCCTGTCAGACTAACATGCAATCACGTGATAGAAGTAATTGCGCTTGAGCATTAGGATAAGGTGTGTGAGTCATTGCTGAGTAGATCTCTGGAGGATTTGCACGGCACAATATCTTATTCTCAGGCTGTTTCTCCGTTTTTTCAAGCTTCTGCGGAACTGCAGATGTTTATATACTGTCTGTACTCTTTGAGGGGAACACACTTTCAAAAAAGTGTTGGTGGTTCTCATTTTCAAATGAATGACAGTGGACTTAATATTAAGTGAAGAAGTAAATTGTTTCAGATGGGCTTCTATTTTGGATAAAGAGCCGTTTGATCTTTGCATCCATTTGTTATGCAAACAATGTAAGCTGGCACTCACCAACCTATTTTGGATAAAGAGCCGTTTGATCTTTGCATCCATTTGTTATGCAAACAATGTAAGCTGACACTCACCAACCTATTTTGGATAAAGAGCCGTTTGATCTTTGCATCCATTTGTTATGCAAACAATGTAAGCTGGCACTCACCAACCTTCTAAGGTTTGTAATTCAAAAGTTGCACCTTTTTCTCTTTACAAAGAAAGGTGTTTCTTGTGATATGTCTGTAGTACAGGTCCTCTGTATTCTCAATAGCAGTCTATTTATGGGAATGAAAAGAACTTGATTTCTCAAGTTGGAAAAACTTGATTTCTCAAGTTGGACCACAAGGGGAAGAGGAGGAGAAGTATTAAATACGGAATGAAATACCAACGTGACTTGCAATTAATTATGTACAGTCACATCCATAGCAACCAACAGGTGAACCCATAACCATAAAAGTATCCAGACAGCTTAGGCCATAACAATAAGTACTCATAACAGGAAGGACTCAACAGGTGAGACCATCCATAAGTCAAGTCACAAGTATTCAGCAAGTGAGCCCATAAGTCATGATTCACGGGAATGTTAATAGCAGTACGGAGAATCTTCCTGTGACTTCTTGACATTTCTAAATGTCAAATTGCCTGTATGTTGAGGCTCCATCAAATTTAGATGGGCAAAGATGATATTTGATGTGGGATAATTATCTATGTTTGTTGATAATTATCTTTGTTGTCTAGGCTCCATCAAGTTTAGATTGGCAAAGATGATATCTTTGTTGTTTGTTGATAATTATCTTTGTTGTCTAGGCTCCATCAAATTTAGATTGGCAAAGATGATATCTTTGTTGATAATATTCTTTGTTGTCTAGGCTCCAAATTTAGATTGCCAAAGATTGGCAAAGATGATATTTGATGTGGGATAATTATCTATTTTTGTTGTTCATGCTCCATTAAACGCTCCTTCAAATTCAGATTGGCGAGGTGATATTTGATGTTTAGATTCATCTAAACTGATATTTGTTAGATAGATTTATCTAAACTCTCGTCAAATTTTTTGATAGATAGATTTATCTAAACTCTTCAAATTTTGAATATGCCTAGATTTATTGTATTGAGGTTAGGCTCATTCTACAGCCCAGTGTTTATTGATCAAAGAGGCTCATTCTACAGTTTTTAGTGATCAAAGAGGCTCATTCTACAGCCCAGTATGAATGAGCCCAGTATGATGTGTACTCAGGCTCATTTTACAGCCCAATATGATGCTCATTTTACAGTCCAGTATGATGTTTAAGGATGTCTGTTTTTCATGAAAGTTGAATTTTACACCCATTTCATCAAAGTTGAATTTTACAGCCCAGCCTATGATGTGTAAGGATGTCAGTTTGTCATCAAAGTCGCAACGCTGTGTAAGGATGTCAGTCCCTCATCAAAGTTGTAGTTTTATGTCAACCAAAATAAATTTAAATTTAAATTTTACTAGTGTCCGACTAAAATAAATTTAAAAAATTTGAAAATTTAAAATAAATAAATAACTATACAAAACATTTAAATAATATTGGCTCATATAAAAATTTGTACAAAACATTTAAATAATATACACATATGGAAATTTATACAAAACATTTATTTTATAAAAATAAAAATTTGTACGTAAAAAAATTAAAAAAATCCTCTTTCACTCGTTTTAAATATGTTTTTCACTCGTTTTAAATGTGTTTTTAACTTAAATCTGTATTTAAAACCCAATGGTTAAAAATCTTAAATATGCATATAGATTCATCTACAGGACGATTTATTTTATCTTAAAATGCTAGAAAATCTTAAATAAGCATATATAGGTTCATCCAAACTACTAGCTATGGATATGTGATCAAATTTTGAATACAGATCGATTTATTTAATCTCATCCTCTTCTAAAGTTCTGAATAAACACTATTTCTTTGAACTTTAAACACTTTATTTTTCTTCGGAACATATTTATATTCATTTTTGAATGTATTATGTTTATAGGAAGGATAATTAATTTATATTTGTTTCAAAATGACTCCTAGCTATGGATATGTGATCAAATTTTGAATACAGATCGATTTATTTAATCTCATCCTCTTCTAAAGTTCTGAATAAACACTATTTCTTTGAACTTTAAACACTTTATTTTTCTTCGGAACATATTTATATTCATTTCTGAATGTATTATGTTTATAGGAAGGATAATTAATTTATATTTGTTTCAAAATGTTTGGATTTATTTTAGTAAACCTAGTTTTATTTTAATTATAAATCTGTATTAATACCGACTATGAATCTAGCTTACGTGTAAAGTTAAGTATTCAATTTAAGAAGCTTACGTGTAAAGTAAGTATTCCATTTAAGTATTTTGTTTTTACTATAAAAATTACATTTGCACAGCCATTTTTAAAAATGGAATGGTTTTGTAATCGATTTTGTGTTTTCAGTTTGGGCAGAAATTTTGATCTGAAGGAAGCTGTCAACTACGTATACGCTGGGCCGGTGCCAATAAGCACACTTTTATGGAAATTTAGGATTAGAATAATGAGACATGGATATTATATTTTTTATTGGATAATTGTTTTCAGTTATATAAATAAATATAATCGATATATGTAAGTTCGAATTTGGGAAAGGCGATCTGGAATATATAATCTGAATGCTGAAAAGGTGAAGAGAATATATGTAAATTTGAATTTGAAAAAGGTTGTAAAAGTATAGGTAAGACAGAATATATAGAATATCAGGAAAGATGAGTATATGTAAGTTTGAATTTGTAAAAAGGCTGTGGGTATCAGGAAGGACAGAATATAAGTTTGAAAAAAGATAAGATATCCACTTTTTTTTTAAAAGAGATTTTTGTGAAGATTATATGTATATATTTATATTATTTATAAAAAATATTTTTATTAAAAAAATGATGTATTTTAAATATGGTTTTGGAATATGATTTAAATATATTTTTATTTTGTTAGAATTTTTATATAAAAAAATTAAAGTGTAGGTACTAAAATTTATTTTTTGGGTGATGACTTAGGTGGTCTAGTTTTTTTGGAATAACTATGATGTGCTTTTTATATTAATGTAATAAGTTAGTCTATATTAATCACAATTAAAATAAACATTTCATTATTAATTTGACAAGTAAATTATGATAATTTTTAGTTAATTTTATTAAAATTGATATATACACTAAAATAAAATAAAGATTTTCAATATTTCATTATTAATTTGAAAATTAAAATAAATTATGATAATTACTATTTGGAAAAAACTAATTTTATTAAGATAAGAAAGTAAAAAGATATACGCACTCATGGAAATTTAATGCTTCCTACTCATAAGAACCCACACCAGGCACATAGTGAGTTGATTAGAGAAAGGGTACTGAATTTCTTGTTTGGGAACCCCACTTCAGGTAGGGGTAATTATCGCAATGACACGCACCACGGTGGGTACAGTAAGAAGAGGGGCGCTTAATTTCTCTTTTGTGTAAAGCGTGAATGAAAGGGATTAGATAAACATATATTTGTCTAAATAATATTAGACATTTAAACATTATGTCAATTAATAAATAATAATGTATATATTTTTAATAAAGTTAATATGAGAAATTATAATAAATAAAGTTAATAAATAATAAATAGAGTTAATAGTGCAGGGTTTAAATTATAAATTTAGATTTATTTAATTAAATTTAGTTTGGGTTTTATGTTAGGTATTAGGTTTTTGTGATTCATAGTGTAATAAGCATGCATATAATTATTGATTTTAATATTTATTATATAATTTTAAAAATTAATCAAAATTATTTAAATAAATTTGATTTTAAAAAAAATAAAATATAAATAAAAAATAAAAAATTGAAATTAATAATATATTTATGTGTTTTTGTGTTAGACTTATTTTTGGTGTGTTAGCAATATTTTTTTTTTTTAAAGTTGTGTTATTAAGTTTAAATATTAGTGTGTTAATTTGTATTATATATATATATATATAACTTGAGTGGGCCTAATGGTAAAGAGCATGTGTTTCTTTCTAAAACTAGAGGGGAGTAGAGTATGTATGTCTTTGTAGGCTTAGCATCACAGTGAACACTTGTTATATTAATTCTGTGCCTGGTCTCAACAAAATACGTGGGTGATATACATTGCAAACTAGAGGGGAGTAGAGTATGTATGTCTTCGTAGGCTTAGCACAACAATGAGTACTTGTTATATTAATTCTGTGCCTAGTTGCAACAAAATACGTGGGTGAGATACATTGCAAACTAAAGGAGAGTAGAGTATGTATGTCTTTGTAGGCTTAGCACAAAATTTAGTACTTGTTATATTAATTCTGTGCCTAGTCGCAACAAAATACATGGGTGAGATACATTGCAATTGGCTCGTGGGTTTCTATTTTTCCATTTTTCAGCGTAAGTAACAGAGCCCCTCTTTTTATGCTCATTACAAAAGGGCAATTGATGCAATACTCTTATTTATCCTACTAGTATATATTTGGCAAAATTGAGACAACAAGATTACACAGTGAAAACTAGACATAGCAAGATGAAGCTAAGCACGAGGATCAGCGGGACGAAGGAGATCAATGCTCGATTTTTGGACTTCAGAAGGGTTACTCTGTTCTTTTGGAGGAGGTTCCAACTTTTCCCTTTGAAGTAGAAGTTCTTCGATCATGGACCGCAGTGCTCCAATAGTCTACTTTTGGCATCAATAGTCTCTGAGTTTTCGTAGGCCACCACCCTTTGACACTACAACAAGTCCTTTATATCTGAGAGCTCCACCTTGATTTCTACTAGCTCCTTTGCACATTGCACGCACACAACTGAAGTTGAGAAGGGAGGAAAATGTCGCTGACGACCTAAAGTTTGGCGTGATGCCTCCTCCGTCACCCAGCAAGTTCGAGGGCGTCGACTTCCCCATGAACTTGAAGCCATCCTCCCAAGATTCCTCTATAAAGCGGTGCACCAATATATCTTTTCTTGTGAGAGGCATCTTTGACTTTGCTCAATCAAGTTGGAGTACTTGCAATAAGGGAGACACATATCCAGATGCAGAGAAGGACTAGAGTCTTGCACCCTAGAGAGGAATCCAGGCTCTTTACACTAGGCGAACATAAACTAATCCAACCCAGGACGAAATTTACCATTAGAACAGTAGGGGACAATGAACTCTTCTCCAATATATAACCGTGTCCTTGCAAAATCAAGCCCGAGCCTCCAGGATCCCAATACGGGATAATCATTTCCCTGGGTGGAGAGAGAGTGCCCATAATTCATAGACGAAGGCTCAAGTAGTTGGGCTATCTCGTTGGAGCCACAAGGAGTAAATGCTGCACGCAGGGAGAGAGGGCTCGCATGGAAAACAACATCGCTAACCTGCGATGAACTGTTGATCTTGAATCCGGCGTGAAGAATCTCATGCTTAACCACAGACTCGGTTCATTTGACATCATGAGGAGGGGATATTATGAGCCACCTGACAAGGGAGTGGGGAGAGGTGTCATCATACCATCGAACAAAGGAGGAAAATGAGAGCTCGTGTTGTCGATGTTTGAGGGGTGACAAGGGATAACGTGGGTGCATAAAACATTCTTTTTGATCTAAGGATAATGGAGTGGATATGGGGGTACATTAAGGGGCTAGCCATAAAGAATGGTTATGGTATAGGGCTAAGACTAGGAACCCCATTAATTTCCAATTTTCCCTCAGATAAAAAACAATCCTTTTTTGCCATAAGATCATCTTTTTTGTTAAGGTTTCGAAGGATGTGCCGAGCTTGAAAGATTTCAAAGGAAGGGAGAAGACTTTGAGCACGAAGAAGGGTCTGAATTAGATGGTTGCCTTGATTAGGGAAAGAGATTCTTAAGTGTCTAATAACCAGATAGGAGTCACCCAAGATTGTGATGCATTTAACTCCCCTCTTTTGAGCTAGAAGGAGTCCCATATACAAGCTATAAACTTTTGCTTGATTGTTGGTCTTGATACCAAGTCCCCATGCATATTTATCCACTATTATTCCTTAAGGATTAAAGAAAATCCCCTCCCCATGCCACCCCTGTCAATAAAGTGAGTTTTAACACAATTTTTTTAATATAAAATTAATTAAATAATCATCACCATAAAAATACGATATTTATTAGATTTATAATATTACTTATAAATAGCCCATGGGGCTTTGGATTGACGGTGAATGGGTGCGCTGTTAAGGCACTTGTTGTGATAGGTCAGGCACTTGTTGTGATAGGTCACTGGTTCAAATCCCATATGGGTACTTAGGTTAGTCTTAACTAGAAAAAAAAGATATTACTTATAAATAATTTGTTTTTACAAATTTAAAAGTCTAATTTGTAACATGGAAATTATAATAATTAAATTATCACTAAAGTGAGATTTAACACAATTTTCAAATTAAAATTAATTAAATAATAAATAAAAAATCATATTTTATTTGAGTAATAAATTTAATTTTATTATTATTATTATTTTATAATTTATAATATTAAACATTTTAAATTCATTTATTATTTTAAATTCATATTTTATTAAATTCATATTTATTAAAAGAAAGCTATTAGTATTTCTTAGGGATTTTTTACAAGTTTGAAAATCTCAAGTTTTTTTTACTAGTTTGGAAGTCTAAGATTATTAAAAAAAAGCTATTAGTATTTCTTAGGGATTTTTTGCAAGTTTGAAAATCTCAAGTTTTTTTTACTAGTTTGGAAGTCTAAGATGCAACAAGGAAGTTTCAACTCATAACAAGTTACCACGGGTAAACTTTAACATGATTTTTAAATTAAAATTAATTAAATAATAAATGGAAAAAAATATATTTTATAAAAATAATAAATTTATAAGAATATTTATTTCTTTTATAGCTAAAAATTTGGATTTATTATAATTTACCATCCATATATATATATATTAGTTTTACAAAATTGTTATTTATTAAAAAAACTATTATCACCAAAATAAAATATTATGTAGATTTACCAAACTACTTATAAAAAGCTTTTTTTTACCAATTAAAAAGTAGAAACTTATTATACTATCACTAAAGTGAATTTTAACATAGTTTTTAAATTAAAATTAATCATTATAATATTATAGTGAGACTGCTACACATGTTTTTGTAAAAGTCAAAATTACAACTCATTACAACAAGATATGTATTTTTATAAAATTCAAATAGTAACCATTTTTAATTAGGATTTTCTCCCAATTTTTTTGTAATTCAGAATTGTTAGTAACCATTTTTAATTAGGAGTTTCTCCCAATCTTTTTGTAATTCAGAATTGTCTAAACCGCTGGTATGGATGAAATGCTAATGAACCATAGTTCAAAGTATACTTTGGAATAAGATTATTTTGTTGTTGTGTTAAGTCGTGAATAATTTGATTTTGAAAATTTAGAAGCATTAGGTCAAAGTATAATTTGGAATAAGGTTATTTTGTAGTTGTGTTAGGCCGTGAATAATTTGATTTTGAAAATTTAGAAGCATTATACATTATTTATTGGGATGTATTATCTTAATTTATAATAAAAATAATAATTTTTATTTAAATTTATTATATAAAGTTAAATAATTAAATAATTTATTTTATTTCTTTCCTAGCTAATAATTTGGATTTATTATAAAATTGTTATTTATTAAAAAACTATCATCACCAAAATAAAATATTATGTAGATTTACCTAACTATTTATAAAAAGGTTTTTTTTTTTTTTTTAACCAATTAAAAAGTAGAAACTTATTACTTATTATACTATCACTAAAGTGAACTTTAACACAATTTTTAAATTAAAATTAATCACTATAATATTATAGTGAGGCTGCAACTCATGTTTTTGTAAAAGTCAAAATTACAACTCATTACAACAAGATATGTATTTTTATAAAATTCAAATAGTAACCATTTTTAATTAGGATTTTCTCCCATTTTTTTTTGTAATTTAGAACTGTCTAAACTGCCGGAATGGATGAAATGCTAATAAACCATAGTTCAAAGTATAATTTGGAATAAGATTATTTTGTTGTTGTGTTAAGCCGTGAATAATTTGATTTTGAAAATTTAGAAGCATTAGGTCAAAGTATAGTTTGGAATAAGATTATTTTGTTGTTGTGTGAGGCTGTGAATAGCTTGATTTTGAAAATTTAGAAGTATTATACATTATTTATTAGGATATATTATCTCAATTTATAATAAAAATAACAAATTTTTATTTAAATTAATTTTATTTAAATTTATTATATAAAGTTAAATAATTTAATTATTTTATTTTTGAAAAATAAATATAATTTATTTATTTAAAATTGTAAGGGATTTCAAAAGAGTTAACTCTTAAGTGAAATCATTTTTAAAGTTAAACACTGAAAAGGTGTTTCTAGAAATCTAAAATATAACTTTAATGCTTAGTTTTGCTTTAGATTTGTGAAAATATATCTATTTTTAAGCTTTTCTATTTACATTTTTCATGACCACAAATCACTTTTAGCAACAAAGAGCTCCTCATTAAATTTGTATCTTATAGTTAGTAAGAGGTTATGATACAAATTATTATATAAAATTTTAAAATATTTATATAAATAAAATATTAAAAAAAATTTAAAAATTATATATAATAATTTATCAAACATATTATAAAATTGCAAATTACACATAATAATTTATGAAGATGTGAAATTTTAGTCAATTAGATGTGGGTCCCTTATTTTACAAATAAGAGTATTATATATAATTTGATAGTGTTATACATCTAATTATAACTTTAAATTTGGATTATTATTATTTGTGTTTAATATTCTCGACTTTATAATTATGATGTAATTAAGTCTTTTAATAATTAAATTATAACTTATATTTTATTTAAATAATTTTAATTTAATTATATAGATTAAATTTTATATTTTATATAAAATATATATTAATTTGATAATTTATTAATATTATAAATATAATATAAATTCATTCAATCACCAAGAAATGGATTTAATTAATTTAAAAATATAAAAGTTAACTATAAATAAGAAAAGTGAAACATCAAGTTTGAAATTGAGAGGAAACATCACATAAAGAGTTTGAAATTGAAAGGACTTTATACGAAGAGTGTAAAATTTTCAAATATAAAAGTTAGTAAGTTTATTTATTTATTTTTATTTTATTTTATATAATTAAGTTAGAATTAATTTATTGACATAAATATTGAATTATAATTTTATTATTAAATTATATTATAAGTATTGATGTTTAGTTTTACTTTGATATCCTAATTGTTATCAACCCATTACATATCGCCGCCCCCCTTCATCTCCGAGTACTTTTATGGATAAGCATTTGGGAATACGGTAGGGTTGTGGATGTTATAGTCCACCATTTGAACCTTCTTCAAGTGCTAATGAGACGCATTCGTGGATTATGACTTTAAAAATATTATTCGTAAGAAGTTATAATAACTTTAAAAGTATCAGGATAATGCATAATGATAAATAAGTTTGAGGGGTTGATTCAACTAGTTGATGTCTATATTGTTAGGTATTTATTTAATTCTTTGGCCGGTGGCAGTGTGATATACATTACTATACAAAAATATATTTCAAAATAATAAAAATAAATAAATAAACAAATGTATATAATAAAGATTATATTGATTTGTATTATATATATATATTTAAAAAAAATAATAATAAATTAAACTAATAAGTTTAATAATTAATAGAAATAATAATTATGAATATACATTTAAAAAAAATTATTCTACAATTTATCATTTTTTAATGTTAAGATATCAAGTATACAATTGAATACCAATTTGTAATAATCTTAAGATTTGGAGGGAATAAAATGCAATTTATCACTTTTAATGTTAAGATATCAAGTATATAATTGAATACCAACCTCTAAGAATCTTAAGATTTGGAAGGAATAAAAAGGCAATATAAAAATTTAGTAGAAATGGCAAATGCAAGCTTTCCAAAACTATGAAAAACATAGATTTACAATGAACAAGTAGTAATGAAAGAGAAAATGGTACTAAAATATAGTTCGTCTAGGTAGGAAGCATTGCACATGCACACACATATACACATTCATTCAATCTTATAAAGGTTGTTGAATGAAAGTGATTGAGATAGAACAAGACTTTACTGCATGAGGGATCTCGAATCCATAAGGAGGAAAATTTATGTTGGAGGAAATTGGACCTGGAGAACGAGGCACAGAGCTAGGTTTCACATTGCTGCAGGGGCGGTTCCCCATGGAGGGGCACAAAGGGGGGAGCTCTTCTCCCTCCTACAGGCAAGCCGTGGCCAGTCGGGGCAAGAAACCATTAGAATCTGTTAGAGGACCTTCAGAGGAAGCAAAAAAAAGAATGGAAGAGGAACAAAATTTCACCAAATCAAGGAAGGACAACAAAACCAAAGAAAATGAGGAAGAAGACAAAAAACATGGAGCATAAAACAAGGTACATAAGGGGCCATGTAAACCTAAGACTGATGTCACTCCCAGAGTAGTTTTAAATGATCCTGCTCTGCAGGCGCACAGGGATCACATGCGGACCTATGCTATCATTTGCAAATTCATGGGTTTATGGCCCACTGAAAAGGCTTTGCAAAGATGGATCAAATACCATTGGAAACCAAAAGGAATCATAGACCTACATCTGGGGTCAAAGGGTTTCTTTACTGTGGTCTTTACAAATATTGAGGACAAAGACAAAGTGTTTGAAGGAGGGTCCTACATCTATGCAGTAGCGGGACTCTACATGCGGCCATGGATGATGAATTTTGTACTGGAGCATGAGACTTTCACCTCGGTCCCGGTTTGGGTAAGACTCTATTCCCTACCAATTGATTACTGACAAACAAAACCATTATTTGCCATAGGAAATAAACTAGGGCGTTTTGTCAAAGCTTCTGAGGCCACTAGAAGGGGTAAGTACACTTCCTTCACAAGAATATGTGTGGAGATGGATCTCTCTGGAGCTCTACCGGATGAGGTCATCTTGGAAGTCTTTAATGAAGAATGGGTGCAAACAGTAGATTATGAGCATATACCTTTCAGATGCCGCAAGTGCCATGAACATGGACATCTTTTTAGAGACTGTCCTCTCAGTAAAATCGAGAATAAGAATAAAGCTGCTACAATGAAAGATAATGAAGGCTTCCACAAAGTGGGATATAGAGGAAAAGGGGGCAAAAGGGTAACAAAAAAACATCAAACAGAAGGGCAACAGGTCAGCCAGAATAAGTTCCATGTACTTGAAGAAGAGGAGGAGATAACAAAAGAAGATCAGGTCATGGAAGGAAGCCCTGGGGAGAAAGAGAAAGAGGTAAATAGTGAACAAACACAGGATATTACCAAACAGAAAGAAACCATGCTGAGTGATGAAGAACTAGAGATGGACCAAGAAATGATCCAGAGTGAGATGGAAACGGAGGATCATGAACTACAGGAGATTCTGGATAGAGAACACCTAGATCTGGAAGGGTTCTTGAAACAGGGTACCATGGGAGGGGTAGACTCATTACCACAAGAAGAGTTCAACAAAGTACAACAACTGTTCCTATGGAAAGCTTAGGCAAAGGGGCCGGAGAGTCATAAAAATAAAGAAAGGCAGGGCAACGAAGGTGTGAAACCTATGAAAACCTCACTAGGATTAGCTCCTAAAAACCCAGGGAAGAAAAGAGGCAGAAAAAAGCAGAATGAGTTATTGATGGAATGTGGAAAGCTAATGATAGATTCAGGTAAGATGAAAGACCTAACCAGCTACTCTTTTACAAATCTGTAATAATGAAGTTTACATCTTGGAATATAAGAGGTCTAGGGAGTAAGAGAAAACAAAGAATACTTAGTCACAGAATGAAACAAGAAGCACCAGATATGATCTTTATCCAGGAAACTAAATGTTCCATTCAAAGAATCAAAGAAGTTCATAGCAGTTGGCTCAGCCGGTATGAATTTTTAGAAGTTAAAGCAGACAATACAACAGGGGGTATACTCACTCTTTGGAACCCCCAAAAGATTGGAATAATAGATGCTGAGGCATCTAGGAATTATTTATCAGTGGTTATCCAGCCTGTGGGAGATAGGGATACTTATCTGGTCACAAATGTTTATGGCCCTCAAAGAATAGATGATAAACTCAGGTTTCTAGATTCTCTTGAGGATTTGAGAGATAGATATGCAGGAGTACCATGGATCATGGGAGGAGACTTCAACATGATCAAATCACTTTCGGAGAAAAAAGGGGGAACCAGAACCTTAAGCAAAGACTCTATAGCATTTCAAACTTTTATAGATAATATGAATCTAGTTGACACTGACATGAGTAATGGCCTATTTACTTGGAACAATAAAAGAGGAGGAGAGTCTCAAGTCGCCTCCAAGTTAGACAGATTCATAATCTCAGAGGACCTTATGCTCAACGACAAGGACATAGTAGCGAGAATTCTCCCCTTTGGAGGCTCAGACCATTGGCCGGTACAACTAGAGATGCAGGGCATCGGTACCCCCAAGAACAGACCTTTCAGATTTGAGAATATCTGGCTCACACACCCAGATTTCAACAGTAATATTGCAAAATGGTGGACAGAGGATCTGCAGCTGTAGGGTACAAGTATGTTTCTACTACACAAAAGACTAAAGCACATCAAGTTCAGGCTTAAAGACTGGAACAAAAATGAATTTGGCAACATTTTTGAAGCGAAAAAAGCTTTTGAAGACAAAATGCAGGAACTGAATCAAGACCTTATCATGGATGGTTTTGATAAGGTAAAAAATTATCAAGTCACCAAACATCAAATACATTGGCAAAATCTATGTAAACAAGAGGAAATTTTTTGGAGACAAAAATATAGAGTTCAATGGCTCAAAGAAGGGGAGCGAAATACTAAATTTTTCCATAGATCCACCTTGGTGAATAGATCTCATAATAGGATCTCTTCGATCAAGAATGAAGAAGGTCATATTCTTAATACCCATGCAGATATAGAAACGGTGCTAGTTCAACACTTTCAAGACATAACAAAGGAAACAATCTCAGACATAGATCACTTCATCAGGGACTTAACAACATATACCTAGGATTGTTACAAGAGAGGATAATTTCAAACTTAATAGGCCAGTGACTAAAGAGGAGGTTGGTGAAGTCATTAAAGAAATGCAGAATGGTAAAGCGCCAGGCCTTGATGGTTTCAATGTGGATTTCTTTAAAGCTTGCTGGAATATTGTTAAACAAGACATTCTGAAGGTGGTGGAGGATTCCAGAATGAATAGAACCATTTTGAAAGTGCTCAATACTTCCTTCATATCCTTGATCCCCAAACAGGATAATGCACTGACCCCAGACAAATATAGAACCATAGCTCTGTGCAATGTGGTGTACAAAATTATATCCAAGGTGGTGGCCAATAGGCTCAAACCTCTTCTTCCCACTCTAGTTTCTGTGGAGAAAGCTGGGTATGTGCAGGGCAGACAAATTCTCAATAACATCATTCAAGCCAATGAGGTGGTTCACTCTTTGGTAAGCAATAGGAAAGCGGGCATGATTATGCAATTGGACCTAGCCAAAGCTTACGATAAGTTGAATTGGACCTATATCAGGAAGGTACTTATAGCCTTTGGGTTTGATCATAACTGGGTCAGATGGGTCATGGCCTTAGTTACCTCTTCCAGCTTCTCAATTCTGGTTAATGGTTCCCCTTCCAAGACCTTTACTCCATCCAGAGGCCTCAGGTAGGGAGATCCGCTCTCTCCCTTTCTCTTTATCCTCATGATGGAAGGACTTGGTCAATCAATCAAGCAGGCGAAAGAAATTGGAAATATCAAGGGTCTTCAGCTTTCTGAGGCTAGTCAAGCTTTAACTCACCAACAATTTGTTGATGACACCATGCTTCAGGGAATCCCCACAGTCAAAGAGGCACTAGTTTATAAACTTATCCTGTGTGTCTTTGCCATGACTACAGGTATGGAAGTTAATCTCTCTAAATCTAAGATTTTTTTCTTTAATACCAATATTGCTATTCAGAGAAACATCTCCAGAATTCTGGGCTTTCAAAGGGATGTCCTTCCCTCTAAGTACTTGGGAGTTCCTCTAACTGTTAAACCGTTGCACAAGAGCATTTGGGAGTCGGTGATCAATAAGATGTAGGATAAAATCAAGAAATGGACTATTAGGTCTTTAAACCTGGCTGGTCAGTTAGTGTTTACTAAAGCTATTCTTCAATCTATCCCTGTCTTCATGCTCTCTGCCCTGCCTACTCCTAAGGGAGTGTTGCAACAATTTCGAAACATTCAAAGAGACTTTCTTTGGGGCAAGGGGGAGCAGAGAAAGAAATGGGCCTTGGTTGCTTGGGATAAGATCTGCAAACCTAAAAATCAGGGGGGTCTTGGATTGGATGATCCGGAAGTGCTAAGTAGAGCTCTAGGGGCGAAATTATGGTGGCGCTGGGTAAAAGATCCAAAGGCTCAATGGGCTAGTATCTGGAAAGCAAAATATGCTAGCAATTGGCAAGAGAATGAGCACATACGGATGATTGGCATCATTAAAGGTTCACATATTTGGAATAAGGTCTGGGAAAATAGAGGATTAGTACAAAAAAATAGCTTTTGGGAAATCAGAGAGGGGGATATTGCTTTGTTTTGGGAGGATAAATGGAAACAGGAACCTACACTACTAACAGAGGACTTTCTAGATCTCATGAAAGAAAATGATGCCCAAGGTTTACTCAGGGTTAAATATTTTTGGGTTCAAAACAACAGAGAAGGAAAATGGAGAATCTAGAAGAAGTTTGAGTATAGGGATGATAACCCCTTAAAAGCAAAAGCAGAGGCCCTAATGAAAGTGTTGGACCAAAGAAAAAATTTAGTGACAGGGGGACATGATCAACTTAGATGGGGTAATAATAACGAAGGTACCTTCAATCTCAAGGAGGCTAAAAGCATACTCCTTGAGCTGGACCACAATGTACCGGACAAGGCTTGGAAGAACCTATGGAGGCATCAAGGATGGATGAAGATCAAACTCTTCATGTGGCTGGTTCAACATAAGAAAATTCTGACTTGGGATAATATTCGAAAGAGGGGTGTTCTGGGTCCTTCCAGATGCCAGCTCTGTGAGGCCTAGGAGGAAACCATAGAGCACCTGCTCAATAATTGCAACTTCACTTCCAGTTTGTGGGACTCATTTGCCACTATTTTCCCATTGACAGACAGGGACAAAGGAAGCATTATCAACACACTGAATAAATGGAGACGAAACTTCTCTGATTATGAGTTTCTCTGCATAGCCTGGGATTTAACGCCAAGTTTCATAATATGGAATGTCTGGAAAGAAAGGAACAACAGAGTCTTCAAAAATGAAAAACGATCATCCCACCAAATCTTTGAGCAGATCTTAAGATAGCTTAAAGAGATGGTAGGCACTGTTGTGAGAAATTCCCCAAAGAATCCACCTTCAGAAGCTAAAATGCAGATACTGCTTCAGTTGGGGATGTTGGAACTCATCCCACAGGGCTTGGACAGAAAGGTCATGAAAATGAACACTAAGTAGGATTACTGGCACCCCCCACCTCAGGGTTTTTTGAAATTCAACATTGATGGGGCCTCAAAAGGTAACCCGGGTGTAGCAGGTTTTGGAGGGGTGTTAAGAGATGATTATGGATGCATCCTTTCTATTTTTCACTGCCATTTGGGAAGAGCCACTAATAATTTGGTGGAATTAATGGCTCTCGAGCATTGTTTAGAATTCCTGAAGCAGAATAATCTCCAGAATATCATAGTTGAAGCTGACTCTGAGTTAATCATTAATTCGGTTAAGAGAATCAGTTATGGTACGGAGCCATAAAAAGTCTCAAAGCAATGGAGGCTGTTGCAGGTCTTTCAGTGGATACAGCTTCACCTTCGGGGCTTAAATACAGTGGGCTTCACACATGTGCTAAGAACGGCCAATAAATTGGCAGACATCCTAGCAAATCAAGGGGTGCTCTGCACCATGAGCAGGGTTGAGTTGAGCTGGCAAGAGATACCTCAGAATGGGTTACGGGTTCGATGTCTAGATCAGGCAGACAAGGACAGAAAGGTGTTTTGTAATAGAGACACATAACTGGAATCTATATGATTTCGATTTTTCTTATAAAGAGTCATTTTTGTAGGGAGGTCACTTTTGGGAAGCAGTTCACTGTTGGCCTCTGCAACCGTGGTAAGAATATTCTTAGAAGTTTTGGAGGATGTGGTTAGGCAGAAATTGTTACTCAGGCAGGCGACGGAACGAAGGAATTTTCATCTTCTTTCGGTGCTTTAGCATGAGGAGATGGGCTAGTGTGAGTAGCCGGAATCCTGGAGATCTCGGCAAACAGTTTATTCTTCCGGTGATGGCAATTCCGCTCGGGGAGTGGTTTCGGGTTCATCGCAAGCCCTTCAAGCGGTTTGTGGTTTTTTAGATTTGGGAGTGATTCCATTCACATATCAACACGTGGCCTAGGTACGGTAATAAATACCGCCCTCATCGCGCACTAAATCTAGGTGCTTTTGGCCCGTGCGATATGTATCACAGCCGTTGGATCAAGCAATATGTTTCTACGGTCATGATCAATCGTGCAGGTTGGTGGGTCCAGGGTGTTCAGTGCGTGGTTATTCTCTGTGTTTGTGGGTCATGCGATATCTTCCACCACCATTGGATCTGGCAAGGGGAAGTGACGACCAAGGATAAGGTGCAGGGTAGGGCGATTGTTATCCTCTAGGCTTGTTACGCTTCTTGGTGGGCTTTGGTGGATTTTGGGACAAATTTATGTTCGAGAGTTATCCCCTTTCAGACCCAAAATCCCTTTAGAATGGCTTCTTTCCGTTATTCGAATCCGAGGCTTATTTTATCATAGTCCATCAGATCTCTGAAGGGTGATTGTTTGGTCAAACTTTGGCCTGCTTTTCGAGGGTTTTGAGGTTCGTTTGTGGTTCTGTGGCTGACAGTGATTTGGTTTCTCTTTGGCTCACAGTTCCTTGAGGACTGTTGTACCTTATGTAATTTGTTTTTCGATTTAATGAAATAGAAGGCTCGACTCTTGCTTTAGCCAAAAAAAGAAAGTGATTGAATTTAGTGTCTGCCATGTAAGTGCTTACTTAGACTTGGAGTGCCTCCTAAGAAAATATGCAGTTGACATATATAAATAAGGGAAGAATAATAAAATTTAATAACATTTCTCTAAACTGTCACTCCATTGTTTTTTTTGCTAATGCAAGAGTCGTGCCTTCTATTCCAAATAACCAAAAGGAGAAATTTACATATAATACAAACAACCAAAGGCTAAACCATTTAGCCTAAGGTTTTACTTCCTAACCCAAAGGTTGAAGTAACCAGAGACCCATACAACAGAGCAAAAGTAACCCGGATCTGAAAAAGAAATGCCCCCTAGCTAAACAGAATTTTAGTTCCGCGGAGAGAAAAAAAGCAAAGCGTGAGTGGCCCACCTGGACACCCTTCAAGACCCGGACCCACCAACATGCATGCCGTATCATGGCTGTTGATTATCCTCGCCAGATCCAACGGTGGAGGATCATATCGCATGAACAATAAGCTCAGAGAATAACCGCCCAATGAGGGCGGTATTCTCTCTCCTACCTTGGCCACGTGTAGAGTGGTGAGTGGAATCGCGCTCAACTCAGAGAAACCGCTCCCGGCTTTAAGGGCGCGCGATAAACCGTAAACCACCCCACGGCCGGTATTGACACCACGGGTAGTAATGCGGAGGGTTTCATGTCGGCTGAGAAAGCCGAGACTCTGGTCCTTCACATCACCCCTACTCCTCATTCGCTTGATCCCAAGGAAGAAGGAAATCTTCTTACCACCCTTGATATTCGCCATCCGAGCATCCGAGAATCGCTGTTTGCCAAGCAACTTCCACCTAAGACCCCTGTGATCACACTTTCCTGGGCTGAGAAAGTTGGCAAAGACCTGCATCCCCATTGCAAAATCACCTCTGAAACACCACTTCATATTGGACCCAGTCTCTGCGGCTGATGACCAACTCTGTTTCGATATAGCGTTCGGTCCTCATTCGCCTGATTGAGACAATTCTCCCTCAAACTACCCTGTGGCATCTCTTGCCATCTAAACTTGACACTGCTTTTGGTGCAGAGAGCCCCTTTATTAGCTAGAATGTCCACCAATTTATTGGCCGTTCTTCGCACATGAGTGAAACTTACGGTTCTCAAGTGCAGAAGGTGGAACTGTATCCTTTGAAAGACCTGAAGCAACCTCCAGTGTCTTGAGACCTTTTCCGGCGCCAAACCACAATAGATTCTCTTGACCGAATTGATGATTAGCTCAGAGTCAGCTTCAATTATGATGTTCTGAAGATTGTCCTGCTTTAGGATTTCTAAACATTGTTCTAGTGCTATTAGCTCCGCCATATTGTTTGTGGCTCTTCCCAGATGGCAATGATAAATAAAATGGATGCATCCGTTTTCATCCCTTAACACCCCACCATAACCAACAATACCTGGATTGCCTTTTGAGGCTCCATCTATGTTGAATTTCATAAAACCCTGAGGGGGAGGATGCCAGAAGTCTTTCTCAGTGACCAGTTTCTTTACCTTCATGTCCATGCCCTGAGGAATAAGCCCTTGCATACCCAACTGAAGAAGTATCTGCATATCAGCTTTTGAAGGGGGATTTTTTGGGTAAGCTTGCATTAAAGTTCCCACCGTCTCCTTGATCTGACTTAAGATCTGAGCCATGATGCTCTGGTAGGAACTTTTTTTATTTTTGAAGATTTTGTTGTTCCTTTCTTTCCAGACATTCCATATTATGAAGCTTGGAGTTAAAGCCCAAGCTTTGCTGATTATTTCATAATCAGATAAGTTTCCTCTCCAGTTATTAAGGGTATTGGTGATGCTCCCTCTGTCCCTGTCTGTCTTTCTGAAAATGAAGGCAAAAGCATCCCACAAGTTGGAGGTGAATATGCAGGTATTGAGTAGGTGCTCCATCGTTTCCTCTTGAGACTCACAAAGCTGGCATCTAGATGGTCCCAAAACACCCCTCTTCCAAATGTTCTCCCAAGTAAGAATTTTCTTATGATGTACCAGCCACATGAAA
Source organism: Pinus tabuliformis (assembly GCA_031772625.1). Taxonomy (NCBI): domain Eukaryota; kingdom Viridiplantae; phylum Streptophyta; class Pinopsida; order Pinales; family Pinaceae; genus Pinus; species Pinus tabuliformis. The sequence goes on from CM062805.1 coordinate 215,309,917, forward strand.
AGTTTGGTTTTCATCCATCCTTGGTGCCTCCATAGGTTCTACCAAACCCTATCCGGTTCATTAGAATCAAGCTCCAGGATTAAGCGCTTTGCCTCCTTAAGATTAAAGGTGCCTTCATTATTATTGCCCCATCTAAGTTGGTCATGATCCTTTGATACCAGTATTTTCCTTTGGTCCAACATTGTTAGAAGTGCATCAGCTTTTGCTTTCAAGGGGTTGTCATCCCTGTATTCCATATTCTTCCAGGTACGCCATTTTCCTTCATTACTTGTCTGATCCCAAAATTCTTTTACCCTAAGTAGCCCTTTGGTGTCAGTGTCATTTTTGAGATCCACAAAGTCCTCTCTTAGTAGTATAGGTTCTTGTTGCCATTTATCCTCCCAAAACAATGCTAGATCTCCCGCTCTGATTTCCCAGAAACTATTTTTTTGAACTATGCTTCTATTCTCCCACGCTTTATTCTAGATGTAGGAGCCTTTTATGATGCCAAACATCCTTATGAGGTCACTATTTTTCCAATTGCTAGCGTATTTTTCTTTCCAAATATGAGCCCACTGAACCTCTGGATCTTTTACCCATCTCCACCATAATTTTGCCCCTAAAACTTTGTTTAGCACTTCTGGATCATCCAGACCAAGACCTCTGTGGTTTTTAGGTCTGCAAATAGTATCCCAGGCTACCAAGGCCCATTTCTTTTTCTCCTCCCCCTTACCCCAAAGAAAGTCTCTTTGAATGATTCTAAATTGATGCAAGACTCCTTTTGGAGCTGGAAGGGCTGAAAGCATGAAGATGGGGATTGATTGAAGGACAACTTTTGTAAGCACCAGTCGGCCTGCCAAGTTCAAAGATCTAATTGTCCATTTCCGGGTCTTGTCCTACATCTTGTTAATCACTGGCTCCCAAATACTCTTGTGCAGAGGTTTGTCAGTTAGTGGAACTCCCAAGTATTTGGAAGGTAGCACATCTCTTTGAAAGCCCAGAATTCTGGAGATATTCCACTGAATAGAAATATTAGTATTAAAGAAGAAAATCTTAGATTTGGAGAGGCTTACCTCTGTACCCGCTGCCATGGAAAAGTCACTCAGGATTTGTTTATAAGCTAGCGCCTCTTTTACCGTGGGGATGCCCTGAAGCATGGTGTCATCTACAAATTGCTGATGGGTCAAAGCCTGTCCAGTCTCGGAGAGTCTGAGACCCTGGATAGTACCCACTTCTTTAGCATGCTTGATAGATCGACCAAGTCCTTCCATCATGAGGATGAAGAGAAAGGGGGAGAGAGGATCTCCCTGCCTGAGGCCTCTTGAAGGTTTAAAAGTCTTAGATGGAGAACCATTAACCAGAATTGAAAAACTAGATGAAGTCACCAGGGCCATAACCCACCTTACCCAGTTGTGGTCAAATCCAAAGGCTAGAAGGACCTTCCTGATGTAGGTCCAATTCAACTTGTCATAAGCTTTGGCTAGGTCCAATTGCATAATCATTCCCGCCTTCCTATTACTTAACAATGAATGAACCACCTCATGTGCTTGGATGATGTTATTGAGAATTTGTCTGCCCTCCACATAACCTGTTTGCTCCACAGAAACTAGAGTGGGAAGAAGGGGTTTGAGTCTATTGGCAATTACTTTGGATATTATCTTGTACACCACATTGCACAAAGCTATGGGTCTGAATCTGTCTGGAGTCAGAGCATTGTCCTATTTGGGGATCAGAGAGATGAAGGATGTATTGAGCACCTTCAGAATGGTTCTACTCATCCTGGAGTCCTCCACGACATTCAGAATATCTTGCTTGACAATGTTCCAGCAAGATTTAAAGAAATCGACATTGAAACCATCAGGGCCAGGCGCTTTTCCATTCTGCATTTCTTTGATAACATCACTAACCTCCTCTTCATTCACCGGCCTATTGAGATTGTAATTATCTTCTCTTGTTACTAGCTTAGGAATGTGCTTAGTGAAGTCCCTGATAAAATGAGCTCTATCTAAGATGGTCTCCTCTGCGATACTTCGAAAGTGCTGAACCAACACAACTTCTATGTCTTCATGGGTATTGAGTAATTGACCTTTGGAGTCCTTGATCGTTGAGATCCTATTATGTGACCTGTTCTCCATTGTGGATCTATGGAAAAACCTTGTGTTTCTCTCCCCTTCTTTTAGCCATTGAACTCTTGATTTTTGTCTCCAAAATATCTCCTCTTGCTTACATAAGTTCTCCCAGTCCTGATGAAGCTTGGTGGCTTGATCGTTCCTTGCCCTATCAAAGCCATCCATGATAAGGGCTTGATTGAGTTCCTGCATTTTACCTTCGACAACTTTTTTCACTTCAAAAATATTGCCAAACTCATTCTTGTTCCAATCTTTGAGTCTGAGCTTGATATGTTTCAGTCGTTTGTGTAGTAGAAACATTCTCGTACCCTGAATCTGCAGATCCTCTATCCACAATTTTGTAATGTTGCTGATAAAATATGGGTGGGTGAGCCATATATTCTCAAATCGAAAAGGTCTGTTCTTGGGGGTGCCAATGCCCTGAACCTCAAGTTGGACAGGCCAATGGTCTGAGCCACCGAAGGGGAGAATTCTCACTGTCATATCCATGCCTGTGAGCATGAGGTCCTCTGAGATAAGGAATCTGTCTAACTTTGAGGCTACTTGAGACTCTCCTCCTCTCTTATTGTTCCATGTAAAGAGGCCATTACTCATATCTGTGTCAACTAGCTTCATGTTGTCTAGAAAATTCTGAAATTCTATAGAGTCTTTGCTTAAAGTTTTGGTCCCACCTTTTTTCTCCGTAAGGGATTTGATCATGTTAAAGTCCCTGCCCATTATCCATGGTATTCCTGCGTGTCTATCTCTTAGTTCCACAAGAGAATCTAGAAGCCTGAGTTTATCATCAGGTCTTTGAGGGCCATAAACATTTGTAATTAAATACATCTCCCTGTCTCCCACAGGCTGAATAACCACTGATAAATAATTCCTAGATGCCTCAGCATCTATTATGCCAATATTTTGGGGGTTCCAAAGAGTAAGGATACCTCCTGCTGTTTTGTCTGCTTTGACTTCTAGAAACTCATATTTATTGAGCCATTTACTATGTATTTCTTTTTTTTTGAATGGAACATTTAGTTTCCTAGATAAAGATCATGTCCGGAGCTTCTTGTTTCATTCTATTGTTGAGTATCCTTTGTTTCCTTTTACTTCCTAGACCTCTGATATTCCAAGATGTTAACTTCATTATGAAAGATTTGTAAAGGAGTAGCTGGTTAGATCTTTCATCTTACCTGAATCTATCATTAGTTTTCCACATTCCATCAATAACTCATTTAGTTTTTTTCTGCCCCTTTTCCTTCCTGGATTCCTAGGAGCTAGTCCTGGTGTGGTTTTCATAATTTTCACCCCTTCGTTGCCCTGCCTTTCGGTGTGTCTTTGTCCTTCCAGCTTGTTAGTCTGAGTTCTCCATAGGAACAGCTGCTGCACTCTGTTAAACTCTTCTTGAGGTAATGAGTCCACCCCTCCCATGGTCCCCTGTTTCAAGAATCCTTCCAGATCTAGGTGTTCTCTGTCAAGAATATCTTGCAGTTCATGATCCTCCATTTCCATCTCACTCGGGGTCATTTCTTGGTCCATTTCTAGTTCCTCGTTGTTCAACGTAGTCCCTTTCTGTTTATAAGTATCCTGTGTTTTCACACTATTTTCTTCCTTATCTTTATCCCCTGGGCTTCCCTCCATTTCCTGATCTACCTTTGTTGTCTCTTCCTCTTCTTCTAATACTTGGAACCTGTTCAGACTGGCCTGTTGCCCCTCTATTTGATTTTTCTTTGGCCCCCTTTTACCCCCCTTTCCTCTATATCCCATTTTGTGAAAGCTTTCAGTGTCTTTCACTGTGGTAGCTTTACTTTTGGTCTCTATTTTACTAAGAGGGAAATCTCTAAATAGGTGCCCATGTTCATGGCACCTTTGACATCTGAAAGGAATATGTTCATAATCCACTGTTTGCACCCATTCTTCATCGAAAACTTCCAGGATGACCTCATCCGGTAGAGCTCCAGAGAGATCCATCTCCACACATATTCGGGCGAAGGAAGTGTATTTTCCCCTTCTGGTTGCCTCAGATGCTTTGACAAAACACCCTAATTTATTTCCTATTGCAGATAAAGATTCAGTTTGCCAATAATCTAGAGGTAGGGAATAGAGTCTTACCTAGACCAGGACTGAAGTGAAAGTCTCGCGTTCCGGTACAAAATTCATCATCCAAGGCCACATATAAAGGCCTGCAGCTGCATAGAAGTAGGGCCCTCCTTCAAACACCCTGTCTTTGTCCTCTATATTTGTGAAGACTACCGTGAAGAAACCTTTTGATCCAAGATGTAGGTCTATGCCTCCTTTAGGTTTCCAGTGGTATTTAATCCACGCCTGCAACGCCTTCTCAGTGGGCCATAATCCCATGAATTTACAAATGATAGCATAGGTCCGCATGTGATCCCTGTGCGCCTGCAGTGCAGGATCATTTAAAACTACTTTGGGTGTGACCTCAGCCTTAGGCTTACATGGACCCTTTTGCGTTTTGTTTTCTGCTTCCTGTTTCTTGTCCTCTTCCTCATTTTCTTTTAATCTGTTGTCCTCCCTTGAATTGGTCAAATCCTATGCCTCATCAATGTTCCTTTTCCCTTCTCCTGAAAGACCTCTAGCCGTCTCCAACGGTTTCTTACCTCGACTGGCTACTGCTTGACTGTAGGAGGGAGTGGAGCTCCCCCCTTTGTGCCCCTCCATGGTGTTCAACTCCTGAATATTCTTGAAACCCTAGCTCTTACCAGTCCCGTGCCCTCTCCAAAACAGGTCCGAGGATATCGTTCATAAGAGAAACATATATTAACCAAGATGGATTAGAAAAAAAAATTCTTGTCATTTGCAATTTCAACTGTCACTCCATTGTTATGATTGTTGTTGTTCTATATTATGTTGTTGTTATTCAAGCTATATTAACCAAGATGGATCAGAAAAAAAAATTCTTGTCATTTGCAATTTCAACTGTCACTCCATTGTTATGATTGTTGTTGTTCTATATTATGTTGTTGTTATTCAAGCTATGCAATCCTTTTAATTCTTTTTAATGTGTTTGATGAGTTTTTTCGTCTCCTTAAAATTTTGTGTAGTTAAAGTTGTTTTTTAAACAACAATCATTGAGCTTATAATGTGAATGATAAATTGTTGTAGTATAATTATAACTTGTTTTTTCCGATGATCACATTTATTTTTAATAGTGCTATAAGAGTTGTTGAGTTTCATTACAAAAAAAAGTAGTTGTTGAGTTCCATTATTGATTTTCTCATTTTCATGGCTCTTGTTGTGTGTTTTATTTAATATCTTGTTTCTACTTCATGCATGCATTCAATCTAGTAAATTGAGCTTATATGATAATATAGTTTAATCTCTACCTTTTGCATTTTAAAATATTTAATACTTTCGTTTACTTTTGGTTTCTTTCTTGTAACTAATTTCACTCCTTATGAATTATGCCTGAGGCACACAATGCATGTATAGTTGCATGTAGCCCATCTTTCTTATTAGGGTTCTTAAACAAAGTGGTAATAATAGTGTCTAGTCAATTTAACGTCTTAAATTGCTCTACATAAATTATCAATCTAGGTATCATAAACTGATGAAATGTGGTGCACCATATGTGCTTAGTTAACCTTTTCCTCACTTCATTGTTTTATAAATTTTATTTTGTTTTGGGGTTTTGTTTTTGTTGGTTTCCTAAAGTGTCTAATGAAAATGGAAATCCTATTCTAAGGTCTTAAGAATACTTTTAAAGGTCAAGTATGGATAGAGATTTCAAGACAAGGTTTATGTCCCTAATGGTAACTGATGAGCCCCAAAAATGGACAATTATTTGGGCTCATTCAACCTCCTAAGTTGACTTAATCCATCATTCTCATTGGTTTATTGCATGTTTTTGATTATTTTTATGTTAATAGAGTGAATTTGGTTAGTCATTATGCCAACAAGTCTAATGGGTGCTTTGTGTAGCCTTTTTGGTCAACTTGGAGACAAAATTGAAGGTCTTAATGAGCACTTGGCAGCCAAATTCGTGGGAGAACATGCTAGAGGATTTGTAGGAAGGTGTCCCCCTCATTTATGGGCCCTTACCTCAAATTCTCCACCATCAGCTCGGAGTTCAAAGGCCACCAAATCAATGAGCACAAGGGCAGCCAAGCAAGTCAAGTAGGACTGCTGTTAACTACAAGTCTTGGGCAGCCAAGTCCCTAAATTTTAGGAGGACTGTTGGGTCCTCAAATTGTATAAATAAGAAGGCTTAGGGCCTCATTTTGGTTAGCTAGTGGTTAGTCATTTTTGTTAGCCAGTTAGTCATTTTGTTTTAGCCATTAGTTAGCTAGTTTGTAGTTCGATTTTTATGCAGTAGATTAGCTTTGCTTTCAGCTCATGCTCAAGTTCTTCTTGTGGAAAGTTTTGATGTAACTTTTCATTTCTTGATTAATAAAGATGGATCCAGCTTTGCACCAGCTCTAAATCTCTCTTGGGAGGCTGTAGTTCTTGGGGTTGGGCCCATCTCAAGCGCCCAGTACCTCCCTTGTTTATATTTATGTGTTTGCTGCGTTCCTGAAGTAAAATCTGCTCTTTAGATCTTGCTTTGTTATTGTAGTTGGTTTTGATGGGTAACGTAGCTTTTTATGCTTAGAATCGATTGGTAGGAGTTTGTATGCATTTAGATCTTTTGGCATGTTCTTGCTCATGTGATGTATATGGTTCTCTTTTCAAACAAGGCTGCTGTTTACTCATTCATTAACAGTTGGATTGAGTTAGCTAGGACTTGGTTTGTTTGCAAGAATTCATTGATTTGTTTGAATAAGCATTGTGCAGGGCATCTCTATCACCTTCATCACCTCCTCGTTCATCTGAGCCTCGTTCAGGTCAGCTCCTCCATCACCAAGTCTGTTTCTTCATCTCCCATCTGCTCTTTTGCCACGTAACCCTACCTTCTTGCTTTTCCATTGCCTAAACCTTCGTTGATGCAAGTCAGCCTTCCACATCATCTCACCACTCCATCCATCAGTTCCTAGGTCACTTCAGACCCCCATCCTACCTCCATAACCATCCATGCATCTTCCATCAACCATCCATCCTCAAAAATCCAATTCGTAAACATCCTGTAGAAGAATTACAGAACATCCTGTAGAAACTTCCTGTAGAAGCCCCTGCAGACTTCCTGTAGAAGTTCATGAACACGGTTGCATGTCATCCAGACTTTGTGAAACTCTCAGAAAGAATACTGGGGATCCCTTAGACCCTCTCTGTACCATCCCAACCTTTCCCAAAGCATTTCATCCCTTGATCCATCCCTGCACAGTGGAAAACTAGTTAGAAGCACATGCATGATAATTTCAACAACTTAATCAAAAATACAAAAATATGTTTTCTTCAGATAGTGATAACTTAGACACATGCATTTTACCTTCCTAGAAGTAATGGCATCTCTTTTCGTTGTTTGCATTCTTTCCTTTGCATCAGTAGGACTAGCTGGTAGAATTAGGGTTTGCTAGGGTTTGTGTTTCCTTTTGGCTTTCAGTTTCTTTTCGCAAGTAGATTAACTTCCTTTGAGTTAGCTTTCGTCCATCAGTTAAAAAGCTTCTTCTGAGAGCATATAGAAGTTGGCTTGAGCCCTAGCGGACTTGTGCCAGCTGACCAAGTGACAGCTGCGACAAGAGCTAGTACTTGTGCATACAACACCGTCGCTTCCAAGTTTGTACGAACTACCGGGTTGATAAAATTAGAGATAGGAAGCCCCAGGAGTTGTAGCATTATTGCTACAATACTGGGGCCCACCATCTTTTTGGCGCCGTTGCCGGGGAAGCGGCAGAGTATTGGTGATTGTTGCTATTCTTATATTTTCTACTACAACCTTCTGCTAAGTAGTTTATTTCATTTCCATTATGCAATTTCATTTATGCAAAAGTAGATTAGCATTTCTTGATTTCATAGATTAGCATTTCAATTCCGCAATTTCATTTCTGCAAGCGTAGATTAGCCTTTCAATTCTGCAAGCGTAGACTAGCATTTCCATTCCTGCAATTTCGTTTGAGCAAAGTAGATTAGTTCTTTCCTGCTTTCAATTTAATTCCGCATTTTCATTTTAGCAAGATAGTTAGTTGCAGTTCAATCTATTTCAGTTTTGCAAGTAGAAGTAGAAAAAAAAGCAAAAATCAAGCAAAAAGATTTCATTTCATGCCTTGTAGGAGTAGAGATAAGTTAGAAAAATGATTGCAAAACACCCCCACTGCTTCACATAGCCTTCTCTCTTCTTCGATGGCTGTGATTGAAGAACCCCTGGGTGGACATCAGGACATATTTGAAGAACCTCTAGGGGAGAAGAAGAAGAAACATTCCTCTGAAGCAAATGGCTACAAGCAGAAATGTTGGGAGCAGTCCCTTGTCCAAAGATGAATTTGCAAATCAGATCGAAGATTTCAAGAGTGATATGAGGCAGTTTCTTGCCATGCAACTGGATACCTTGTGGATCCAAAAGAAGCAAGAGGAAGCCAAGAGGGCTTTGGTCATTTTTTGTCCTAGGTGCACTAGAAAACATCTTAGGAACGAATGTCCAATGCACTCCCTAGAAGTGTGTTTTGTATGTGAAGAATACCATCCTACAGATCAGTGCCCTTCCTTGCCCAGAATCAAAGCTGCATATCAAAGAGCCAAGGGAGCCACTGAATCACTCTATTATATGAACCAAAGGAGGCCACATGGACCTAGATCTTACCAGCAGGAATTGCAAGGGATACCTGAGACCTATTATGACCCTTACCAAGCCACCTTCATGCCTTCTTGGGGTCCCCCTGCTCATCCTTCCTGGTTCACACCTCCTCCTTATTCCTTCACAGATCCATATTATGCCCAACCAGCTGCTCATTCGTTTCACTCTTATGCTCAGCCACAACCTCAGTGGAATGCACCTTATCAGGAGTGGAGGCCCCAGTACAACTCTCATCCCGCTCATTTTCCTCCACCACCTGCTCATCCACAACCATCGCCTCCTCCTCCACCAAGGCAACCCCAAATGCCTACCCAACCACAATGCCATCCATCTCCATCTCAATTTCACACCTCCACTCAACTACCCGTACCATTTCCAAAGCCATACAATGGAGCAGCTCAACCCCATTGCAAATCTGAGGCACAACATGTGCAAATGACTCCTTTTGAGCTCAATGATGTTCACCAAAGCTCAGGAAGAGTGTTGCAAAACAAAGATTATATTGACAACATTGAAGGACCAAAGGAAAAAGAAGATTCAGAAGAGGAAATCAAAGAACCATGGGCTGCACTTGATCAAGTGAAGAGATCAGAATCAGAGATCAAGAAAGCTTCCTCATGGTTACCATCAAACCCTCCATGTAGTCAAGAGAAAGATCAGCAAAAAGAGGAAGAAGAGAAAGTCATGTTAGAAGGTGACATGAAACATGATTCAGATCAGAAAAAGGACCAAGGATATCAAAGCTATATTGAGACATGGTTCCAGACAGTCATTAAGTTGCAGCAGTACTCTCTTCCTCAGCTATGTTTTGTACTTTCAAAGTAAGATCATTTTGTCTCTGAGATCTGGATACCTATCAGAGCATGCATTTCGAGCCTTCACATCATTTTTTCTCTAATCTCGATGTGCACATGGCTCCATTGGAAGTATTCTTATACTTGAAAATGATTTTGTTTTTTTCAAGTAGGGTAGGGTAGAAAAAAGAAAAAAAAGAAAAAAAAAAGAAAAAAGAAAAAGGAAAAAATGAAAAAAGAGGAAAATAGAAATCTAAGGTGAAAACCTCCTCGGAGGCGCCTTAGATTGGCTCATTGATTGAAAACCTCCATGAGGTGGTCAATGGGTTGGGAAAAAAAGAGAAAAGAGAATAAGATCTTTGGGTGAAAACCTCCCTTGGAGGCGCCCAAGGCAAGCAATTAGGGTGAAAACTCCATGAGGCGCCCTAGTTGTTTTTCAAAAAAAAAGGAGAAAAAAGAAAACGAAAAATAAAGCTAATCTCCATTGAATAATTTCATGTTGCAGCAATGACATTGCAGGTTAAAGAAGGATGTTTCATGACATGAAGAGCACTCAAATCAAGGTCAAAGGACTCTTTCTTGTGCCTTCTACAGGAAGCTCTGTATTTCTACAGGAAACATCCTGTAGAACCTTTGGACGAGCCAAATCCAATTTCAAAAGTGAATCTGATGGTGGGAATCTGTTGATTAGGCCTACAAGCATTTGTGTGTCCATCCCTTGCCTTCATCCATCATTTTTTCACCTCCTTGTGCTTCTCATTGTGCTTCTACAGGAACTTCCTGTAGAAATTGTGGGAAACTAGGCATGCATTTCAAAAAGTGGTTTGGCGAACATGGTAGCTTCCTCAAGGGTTCATAAGTCCTCATGTAGTCTTCCAACTCCTCCTCCATCATCTCTATACCTGCATCACAACCAAAATTCATTTTTTCATCCCATGCAACCAAAATGCAAAGTGCCTTGAAACAAAAACACATAGAGCAGAATTTGTTTTTGCCATAAATTGAAAACCATGCATCCATTTGACAAACCGTTTTATGGGAATTGTACAAGGTTGATGACAACATGCCTGAGCAGTTTCATGCAATTCCGGTGCACGGTTTCCAAGAAATCTGCCTCCATCACCATCAGCCATTTTTGCATTTTCTCCATATCCGTGCATCCGTTTTAAAACCTGTTTCATGGGGAGATGCACATGGGTGATAGTAACCTACCCAAGCAGTTTCAGCTGATTCCGATGCACGGTTTCCGAGAAATCGAGCTCTGAAATCTTCAACCATTTTCCATTTTTCTCGAAATCCGTGCATCCATTGATCACGAATTTTCTATGGGAGATGCATAATGATGGTAGGAACATGCTCACCAAGTTTCAGATCAATCTGATCTACCGTTTGGGAGAAATGGCAAAAAGAAGTTCTGGTTTTGTGACCATGCAGCAGCAGCAGCTTGAACGGGCAGAGTTGAACGTGGAAACGATTGCATGCAGCTCAGATCCGGCCAGAGGACACCTGCACAAGGAAAAGAAATCAAAAATCATTAGCCAAGCCACATGCAATCAGAAAAACTAAGCATGCAGCAGCAGAATCAGAGCAGGAAGCAGCAAAAAGCTCACGGCAGCCATTCAACTTCGAGGTATGTGACTGATCTCATTCTTCTATTGCATAGATTTAATTTGAAAACTGCATGAATTGATGGAATGGTGGAATTAAGCCACGGATTAGCAAGGCTCAACCGATTGTCTTCTCTAGCTCTCCTGAAAAATCACGTAGCATGCGTGGATGAGATTCACGTGGAAGTTGAAAAGTACCGGCAATGGTAGATGTGTTGAACTCCAGTGAACAGGGCATCAGCTGATTAACAAATAGAAGGGGACTACAGTTCATAATTACATTGCAGTGGAGACAACAGTTGCATGGGCCAACGTACGCTTGGCCACTGCACTCCTTCACCACAAATCACGCAACACTTAATCAACGCTCAGCTGAAACACTCACCATTCAACTGCAGTCAACTGAAACCATTTCCAGATCAGTTAACCGATGGTGCTCTACAAGATTTCTGCCTTTTTTTCTCGAGATCTCTACAGTTCCTTAAACAATTCCCGCCTGTCGCACTCTACAGGCGTTTCTACAGGAAGACGTTCTACAGGAAAGTACAGCAGAGCCTTCTAGAGCAGATAGGCTTGGATTTTTCTTCGACAAATTGGGAATCCCGAAAGTGGTAGGCTTGAAAAAACACTCTTCCATGCATGATACATCTGAAAGGTGGTGAATTAAAACTATTTTTGAATAAGAAAGTATGAAAGAAATCTGTCTGTGGGTCAAGAATGGTAGTTTTCATGTGTGATACACGAATTTTTTTTAGTTGGTTATGCATCACATTCCCCTCCACAGGTCCTATTAACGAATTTCTCCTGTACAAAAGTTAAAGCACTGTGAGGACTAACATGTGCATGAAGGATGTGAAATTTATGTGGTTGTATGCGTGCTGGGGATGAAAATTAAGCTCTACACTTTGTCTGTGGGAGCCTAATTCCCTTCTGACAGTCGAGTATTTGGGCAGCAAAAGTCTTGAAACGAGGGAATTGTTGTTCATTGATATCAAACAGCTGAGGAATTCTTCCTTGAGTCCAGGGGGAAACTATAAACAACACTTCTGTTTCTGAAAAAAGAATAAGAAAAAGGGAGCACTCTTACCATGCCAGGGGGATTCATGATTCTGCATTATCCATGGTTGTCATGTGAACTTACACTTCCTCCAGCAGTAAGGAAAAGAAGCAGTGGCCGAGGGAAAGAAAGAAACAGGCCAGAAGACCCCGACCACAGTGTAGAAGAAAGAACAAAAGAGGAAGCATGAGAAAAGGATGACAAAGAAGAAGGTGACACACCCATCTTGTCAGCAAGAGAAAAGAGGTTGAAGAGCAGAACGGACAAAGCTGAGGTGGTCCACATCAGCCCAAGTACCTCATCAGCACCTGCAACCAAACCAAAAAGCAAAACCCATGCAGCAAAGCAAGCAAAGGTGGTGACACCCGTGTCTATAGGAAAGCAGAAACAGGCTTCTACAGGAAGCCCGAAAACTACCAAAACAGGGGCTTCTACAGGAAGCCCGAAATTGGCTAAAACAGGGTCTTCTACAGGAAGCCTTAAAAAGGCGAAACCCAAGGAGAAGAAGGCGGACATCCTAGCTAGGGAGGCAGCAGCTGTGCTGGCCGCCCTAAGTACCTCTCCCAAGCCGAAGGAGAAGTAAAAGAGGGAGCTTCCACTATTTTTTAAGGCAAGAAAGGGCATGCAGATAAGAATTGGTAGACCCCAAACCACAGTCAAAGAAGCAAATTGTCATTGAGGACACACAAGCTAAGCAAAAGAAAGAGTCTCCTTCAAAGAGATCCATCATCTATGAATGAGGAAGCTAAAAGCCTTCACCTAAAGAGAGCAAATCAAGATGATGGACTCAAAGACAGTTCTACAGGAAGCTGAGACAGTTCTACAGGAAGCTACAGGACTTTCTACAGGAAGTTCTGTATTTTTAACAGAAACATCCTGTAGAAGCCTTTGGGCAGGCCAGAATCAATTATGGAGAGGGATTGGAAGCTTGAAGTCTGTTGAGGAGGCATGCAACCACTCTTTTCTTCCATCCTCCACTGGTTTCATATCCTTTCACCACCATTGCCGCCATCAGATTGAATATGCTTGCACAATCATACCAAGGCTGAGAATTCACTAGGAAAAGGAACATGCAGTGGGAAGAAGCAAAGAAGCATGGTTTCATGACAGAAAAGAGGACATCACTTCAGAAGCTTGGCATGACAAAGAAGCCACAAGGAAAGCAAGACGACAAGCAAGAAAGAAAAAGAAGGAAGAAACAGAGAGGAAAAGGAGAAATGGGCCAAATTGCTAAGCCTAAAACTGTGGGAGGAACAATGGCACCAACACCTTGGAAAAGGATTGCAGAAGAGAGCAGAAAATATTGAAAAAGGCCAAACAAGTAGGGACACACCCAAGGCAACCACAACACAGGTCAAGGAGAAGGCGCCCCAGCCAAGAAAGCCAAATCAGAGGAAGTTGGCAGACTGTTTCTACAGGATACAGTGGTGCTGACTGTTTCTACAGGAAGACAGAGAACTGTTTCTACAGGAAGTTTGAAAAGAGGAAAGCCAAAGGAGAAATCAGCCGAGATGTTAGCCAAAGAAGCCACCAGGGCCATCAAAGACGAGGAGAGAGATTGGTTGCTCAGAGGATGAGCAACACTTTCAGTAGGGGGGTGATGATGAGCCCCAAAAATGGACAATTATTTGGGCTCATTCAACCTCCTAAGTTGACTTAATCCATCATTCTCATTGGTTTATTGCATGTTTTTGATTATTTTTATGTTAATAGAGTGAATTTGGTTAGTCATTATGCCAACAAGTCTAATGGGTGCTTTGTGTAGCCTTTTTGGTCAACTTGGAGACAAAATTGAAGGTCTTAATGAGCACTTGGCAGCCAAATTCGTGGGAGAACAAGCTAGAGGATTTGTAGGAAGGTGTCCCCCTCATTTATGGGCCCTTACCTCAAATTCTCCACCATCAGCTCGGAGTTCAAAGGCCACCAAATCAATGAGCACAAGGGCAGCCAAGCAAGTCAAGTAGGACTGCTGTTAACTACAAGTCTTGGGCAGCCAAGTCCCTAAATTTTAGGAGGACTGTTGGGTCCTCAAATTGTATAAATAAGAAGGCTTAGGGCCTCATTTTGGTTAGCTAGTGGTTAGTCATTTTTGTTAGCCAGTTAGTCATTTTGTTTTAGCCATTAGTTAGCTAGTTTGTAGTTCGATTTTTATGCAGTAGATTAGCTTTGCTTTCAGCTCATGCTCAAGTTCTTCTTGTGGACAGTTTTGATGTAACTTTTCATTTCTTGATTAATAAAGATGGATCCAGCTTTGCACCAGCTCTAAATCTCTCTTGGGAGGCTGTAGTTCTTGGGGTTGGGCCCATCTCAAGCGCCCAGTACCTCCCTTGTTTATATTTATGTGTTTGCTGCGTTCCTGAAGTAAAATCTGCTCTTTAGATCTTGCTTTGTTATTGTAGTTGGTTTTGATGGGTAACGTAGCTTTTTATGCTTAGAATCAATTGGTAGGAGTTTGTATGCATTTATATCTTTTGGCATGTTCTTGCTCATGTGATGTATATGGTTCTCTTTTCAAACAAGGCTGCTGTTTACTCATTCATTAACAGTTGGATTGAGTTAGCTAGGACTTGGTTTGTTTGCAAGAATTCATTGATTTGTTTGAATAAGCATTGTGCAGGGCATCTCTATCACCTTCATCACCTCCTCGTTCATCTGAGCCTCGTTCAGGTCAGCTCCTCCATCACCAAGTCTGTTTCTTCATCTCCCATCTGCTCTTTTGCCACGTAACCCTACCTTCTTGCTTTTCCATTGCCTAAACCTTCGTTGATGCAAGTCAGCCTTCCACATCATCTCACCACTCCATCCATCAGTTCCTAGGTCACTTCAGACCCCCATCCTACCTCCATAACCATCCATGCATCTTCCATCAACCATCCATCCTCAAAAATCCAATTCGTAAACATCCTGTAGAAGAATTACAGAACATCCTGTAGAAACTTCCTGTAGAAGCCCCTGCAGACTTCCTGTAGAAGTTCATAAACACGGTTGCATGTCATCCAGACTTTGTGAAACTCTCAGAAAGAATACTGGGGATCCCTTAGACCCTCTCTGTACCATCCCAACCTTTCCCAAAGCATTTCATCCCTTGATCCATCCCTGCACAGTGGAAAACTAGTTAGAAGCACATGCATGATAATTTCAACAACTTAATCAAAAATACAAAAAGATGTTTTCTTCAGATAGTGATAACTTAGACACATGCATTTTACCTTCCTAGAAGTAATGGCATCTCTTTTTGTTGTTTGCATTCTTTCCTTTGCATCAGTAGGACTAGCTGGTAGAATTAGGGTTTGCTAGGGTTTGTGTTTCCTTTTGGCTTTCAGTTTCTTTTCGCAAGTAGATTAACTTCCTTTGAGTTAGCTTTCGTCCATCAGTTAAAAAGCTTCTTCTGAGAGCATATAGAAGTTGGCTTGAGCCCTAGCGGACTTGTGCCAGCTGACCAAGTGACAGTTGCGACAAGAGCTAGTACTTGTGCATACAGCACCGTCACTTCCAAGTTTGTACGAACTACCGGGTTGATAAAATTAGAGATAGGAAGCCCCAGGAGTTGTAGCATTATTGCTACAATACTGGGGCCCACCAGTAACTTCAAAAACTTAGCACTTCAAAAGATTTCAAAACATGCTATTGATCAAATCAGTACTTGAACAAAAGTGTAAATATGTAGCTACTTAAATTAAACAAAAGATGAAATACTGATCATGAAATCACTGTCTCTGCTGCTTGTTTAAATAAGGAAATAAAAGCTAAGTTATTGCACTCAAATAAATAAAAAATTGCAAACTAATAAAAGTAAAATCAAATCACATCATTCATAGTTCGATTCCTCGCCAGGTAGTCTAAGTTATGGCTTTCGGAGATAATCGTCAATGATATGAGCAAGTTGATATCTAATTGCAAGAAAGTAAAACTAAAATAAAATCACATCATTCATAGTTCGATTCCTCGCCAGGTAGTTTAAGCTATGGCTTTCGGAGATAATCATCAATAATATGAGCAAGTTGATATCTAATTGCAGAAAATTAAAACTAAAATCAAATCACATCATTCATAGTTCCATTTCTTGCCAGGTAGTCTAAGCTATGGCTTTCAGAGATAATAGTCAATGATATGAGCAAGTTGATATCTAATTGCAGAAAAGTAAAACTAAAATCAAATCACATCATTCATAGTTAGATTCCTCACCAGGTAGTCTAAGCTATGGCTTTCGGAGATAATCGTCAATGATATGAGCAAGTTGATATCTAATTGCAGAAAAGTAAAACTAAAATCAAGTCACATCATTCATAGTTGAATTCCTCGCCAGGTAGTCTAAGCTATGGCTTTCAGAGATAATTGTCAATGATATGAGGAATTTGATATCTAAACTAACTGACAAAGCAAATGAGTAAAACTGAAATCAAAGCATAACTGAAATTGAAAAGCTAAAAAAAACAAAGTTAGCAGAGAGGCAAATCTCATGTCACTATTTGATGCAAAAACATGTAAAGAAAAACTAATCTACAATCAACCGGTTGAACACACTTATATGAATTAAAATTGCATGAATGGAAAATCTAATCTATCAAACTTGAAAGCAATAAAATGACATAATGAAATCAAAGAAAAATTACAAAATGAAATCTACTCTACCTTACATTCTAATATGCTCCATGACATCTACTTCACATCTCCTTCCATGTTGATAACATCAAAGCTTTATTCAAATTCTTCAAAATTACAAAGTACAACAATGCTCTCCAAAGCTTTCAAAAGCCATCAAGGAAGAACTAAAAACTCCAAGCTAAGCTAAGACTCATAAGCTAAGATCTAAACTCTAAGCTAAAAAACTAACAAATGAAGGAGATAGATCTCCTATTTATACAAAAAGATGAGAAGCCATCCCATTAATGAGAGTCTATGAATCCCTCCCTCTACTTCTAGAGTCATAATCAAAATAGGAACTGATAAGACACATGTCTTCTTAGAGTTACAATACAATTAGGAGATGTGACACATATCCTCATGATCTCATGATTCTCTCCACTCAAATTCAAATTTGGCCTTAGAGTGCCACATAAGGGTTTTCTAGAGGCCTCCTTTTGACATACACATGTCAACAATATCAACTCACTTGTTAGGTATAAGCATATGCACATTATTTCCTAATTTTTAACCACAAATTCACTTAAAAAGGCTAAGAATCAATAAAGTTTGGAAAAACATAAATGTGGCCCAACGATAATGAAAGTGGGATGAATGTAGTGACATAGTAGTGAAATGGAGGTGATATAATGGACATAATAGTGAACGTGTAATGGAAATGAATGACATTTTCAAGACCCAACATACCCCCAAACTGAAGTTATTGCATGTCCTCATGAAATATATATTACATTAACTCTTATGATCTTTGAGCTTTGGCTTAACTTTGTATGATATCATTTGATAACTTCATATTTCTGCAAAGTGTTTTACTTGAATTGAAACATGGTTGGTTCTTGTGTTTCAACCATTTTTTTTTTGCATTCTATTTTGATCTTTGAACTTTGCATAATGATATTTGCAAAGTATATCTTTATTGGATTGCATGATGGTTGGTTCTTGTGTGACAACCATGATTTTGTTTGTATCCAATTTATCCTTTAAGCACTTTTTCAAAAGCCATTGCATGATCAAAATAGCAATGTAATAATTGATATATGTTGGAAGTATGTGGGCTCTTGAATATGATATGGACATGGCAAAATATGAAGATGAATGTATTCCCCCCCCAACTAATGGTTTTGGAAATTTTATGAAATGAGGAAGAGAAATATTTTTCCAACAATTATCATTCTAGCTTTTTATGGAATTCTATGGTCAAAAGTTAGAAAATGACGTACCTTAACTTACCCTTCGGAATGGATGAGTTGTATGTGTGGTGGCTGAAAAATTCTGATCATATTCTTCTTCAAGTGGCTGAACAAGAGGAGTCATGGATAAAGAGTTAGGATGACTTTTTATGGCTTCTACTAAAACTTTCTGAATCTGATTTAAAATGCTGAAAATAATAGTCTTCATGTCTCCAAAACTCATTGACACAATTCTTAATATGTGAAAATATGTTCTGATGTCGAACATAGTAGGAAATTTTTGGCTTAGTGGCCACTAATGGATGCCACTAGTCAACACGAGAACTCTCACCATTGATGACAATGAGAGTCAAGATGCCCAAACACATCTTGCTAGGTACGAATGAATTTGTCGATGTCGAGTCACCTAGAAGATCTGATGAACAAGGGACATTAATGTATTCCATTGTTTTTCAGCATGAGGACTTGCCATTAAGGCATGCAATCTTCAAGGTGTTTTTACAAAGAACTTAAACTCAAAGGACTATGGAGTCAATAATTTGCATTGAAGCAGGGCTTATTTGCTGAATGAAAATGATAGGAAATGGAAGATGGCAATGGAGAACAGAAATGGTAATGGCCAATAAGCATGTGAATGAGCCTCTTGCTTTTATTTGTGGTTTATGAATGGACAAAAAGAGATGGAAAGTGTATGTGAATGTAAACGGAAAATATGGAGTGAAATGAGGTGAATGGTTTATTATGAAGTATGGATGTGATGGAGACAATAGTATCTGAAAGTTTTTTCAAGTGTTTGGATCTGATTTTACATCAGCATATTTCCTCTTTGTTGTTGATCATCCTCTTATGAAACAAATTGGTCTCTTAGAGAGACACCATTCTCTTATAGTCATTTGTCCTTCCTCCTGGAACCTGCAAAAAAAACTAATACTTCTTCTGCAATGGAATGTAAGATTATCAAAGGAGAGAGATGGCAAATCTCTCTAGTTATGATATTTACACACAAAACTAAGAATTTGTATTAATGAAACAAGTTCTCAAAGGAAAAATCAAAAGAATTTATACCTAATTTGGAATTAGTGCCTCAAGTTGATGTTGCTTCTTTTCAACAATTTATTTCATTATTTTCCATTTCAAACTCTAATGATGGATTTCTCATTGTGTAGATCTTGTTGAGATCTTTTCAATGATACTTGAATCATAAAAATCTGATTTTGTATGAGAAAGTTAGACTGATTTGAACAATGAGGTTTTTCAACTGCGGAATTGGAGAACAACTGCGGAATTGGACTTTAGCTGCGGAATGTCGACGGTTTCTGTAGCTAAAAATATTGAATAAAAAGTTATCCATTCATCTTTCATCATCAGTCTAAAATTAATCAATACATTCAGAAAAGTGAGCAAATAACTTATTCATTTCATTGATTCAAATTATTATTTTTTTCTTGACATGCGACGACTTAGTGATAACACACAACTTGACTTCCCTTTGACCGGGGTCTTTTTCATCGACTTGGATCAAATGAATAGGACACCATCCATGTACTGACATTTTCCCAGCTACCCATGTGACTCGTTTTGTCTCTCGACACTTGTAACCTACAGAAGTAATAAAATGGCTGCGGAATTGCCAGTTAGCTGCGGAATCAGGCTGCTTTCCGCAGCTAAAAGACAACCAACCATTAGTTTTCTGATTTAAGTTATTTTCTTCATTGTTTGCATGTAGGAACTCTGTGAATGCTAGTGGCATATGGAGCAAAACATTTTCAGTGATGGAAATGGAATATCAGGGTACCAACTCTTGTGCTGCTCATTTTTTTTTAGATATACCCGAAGTGTCACTTTCCTACTGCCATCTGAATCATAAACCTTGAAGATGAATTCAATCTTTTGGTTACTTAGCAATTAGGCACGGGAACAATTTTAGAGCACTTCGACTATAAAAAAAAAGATGCTTATGCAAGAGTGCAAGGATGCAAGAGCTAGTATGCAGGAATGATATATTATTTTCAAGATCAAACAAAAACCAATGATTTCAAGAATACAATTATAATGCACCAGACTTTGATATGATTCAGATCAGCCCACAATTAGCATGCAAACAGTCCCAAAATCTCACTTGAAAAACAAGATAATACTTATTGAGCCTTTAAGTGTATAATTTAGGATTATCATAACTTATTTTCAGGACCAAAATTCAAAGATTACCTTGTTGTAGCAGTTATATCAGACTTCTGAAATACACAAGATTGCTAAGGAAAATGAGCAACAAAGCTTCAACTTAGAGTTTTATAAACAACTGAAGGCACATCATGATAAAACCTCCACTCCTTCCAGTTTCTAAATCATAAAACAACCCATTTCCTTTTGCTCTCATGATTCTATTTTCTATTGTCTGTGCCCTGTCCATTGTAAAATATGGACGATCATCCGAATTGGCCTATTTTGTCTACCTCATTCACATTTTCACCAGTGAGAAATTGAAAGTACCATCTAAATCATACAGGGCTGGGGAAATGAGGTGGTTCCAAGTATATCTAGTTGAGTCCGTCGGGTCTGTAAGAGGATCTCTTCATCTCCATGCTGCCCATTACCGTAATCACCAATTGAAAACAGAGTGATGCTGAATGAATAATCCAAACAATATGGATGTAAAAGAGTCGTATTCAACTTGGTCAAGTTATACAATTTAGCTGTTAAACAGGTGGAGTGGAGAAGTTCGGTTGAAAATGACAGATCAGTTTGGAAGAGGCGTACTCAACTGGTTCACGTAATGGAATTAATTCATTAAACAGAGCCGTCTTCAATTGGGATTACAGGTGTTAATGAGTTATAGACGAATGGAAATAAAAGGCGGGAGACGTGGTGGAGTAAATGCCAGCACATAATCAAATTAGAATTCCCCTTTCCGAATTAAATCACAACCTATTCATTTAATTGAAATTCTTCTTAGTTTTTTTTTTTTTTCACGTGACAAGCAAAAATGCAGTCCAAAGAACCAACGATATCTCCCAAACCACCACGAATTTCTAAAAACCGTTTTTGGGTTATCTAATTGACCACACGGGCGAAAAAACCCATGTTTTATTTTTTCCAAATCCGCCTCCGTTTGGCCAAATCGTGCATTCAAAGTTGGACATTTTTCTGAGTTAATGTTTTTACTGTTCTGCATTTTATGAATTTGTTGCATTCGGCCTTTTGGGTTTCATTTGCTGTGTAATGGCGGGAGGCTAGCTATTTACCTATGCATTCTAAATCCATGTTTTAAGATCTCCATATAATCAAATCCCTGTAGCCTCAGGCTAAACAACGTGTTTGATTTGCAGTGCAGTTTTAATCACATTCCCCCTTGTAAATAACCCAACCAGTTTCTCATTATTGTCCACTATAAGCAATCTGGATTGGCCTGGTTTACTTAGTGTTGTGCGCCTTTTAAGCTTGTCTCGACCAAAGATAGAGGAGGGCTGCGTGCTTTGTAATGAACCTCTACTCAATTGATATCATCACAATATACTCCTATATTATGATCCTGATATTGTATGGCTCACATCTCATTGGAAAGTTACTGATTTCCTTATAAATATTGGCAGACATCTCCATATAGTTATGGTCTCAGTTGGGATGTTCCAGCAAGATAGAGGAATAGAAGAAATGATTGAGATGAGAAATAGCAACTGTAACAATGTTGATGATACTTCAACAATGGATGGAATATGGATGAGTGTTGAAGATTTTTACTAACATTGACCTGCTACTGTTGATTACAAGAGTCAGGGAAACAACTAGAGGAGGTTATTGCAGGTTTTTTTTTTTTTTTTTTGCTTTTGCAGGTTCATTTTAAGGCCAAAGCTTGAACATGAATGCATATTTCTATTGAGGCCACAATGAAAATTAGGATTGAAGATAACCATAGATTATTATTATTTATTTATTTATTATTATTATTTTTTAATTCCTGAAATTGTGAAATTTTATAAGAAGGATTAATGATTTTCAAGACTTCAAGGAAAACATGCTAAAAACAGGACTTTGACTGAGGTCTTAAGCTGATTTTTTATCAATCTGAGCTGGGTGATTAGGATAGGATCCATTTCAGGACAATTCCGGAGATGCCCATGTGGTCAGTTTCTTCATTGGATGTCTGTAACCTGTTAAACCTTGAAATCAGCTGCGGAATTCTCAACTAGCTGCGGAATCAGGCTAAATTCCGCAGCTAAGTTGCAAAACCTTATTAAAACAAGATATAGTGTTTTGAGGACCACTACAAACCATAACCAGTCAATCTTGGACAGTGTCCATCAACGTAGTTGGGTTTCATTATTTTTTATTTTTTTTTGAATCAATTGAAATGATGAAGTTTATTTTGTCTTTTTTTTTTTTTTAATATAACAATTCTTTTTCTGATCCTCCAGATCACAAAAAGTGCAAGAGGAGAGCATCCTCAAGAATTATTAAATTTTTTTACATAAAAATCAATTTTCTGATTCTCCAAATCACACAATTTGCAGGAGGAGAGCATACTCAAGAATTATTAATTTTTTTTTAGATGTAAGAAATAAGGTCTCCTAATTACACTTCCCCGGCAACGACGCCAAAATGTCTAGTCAATTTAACGTCTTAAATTGCTCTACATAAATTATCAATTCGGGTATCGTAAACTGATGAAGTGTGGTGCACCATATGTGCTTAGTTAACCCTTTTCTTACTTCGTTGTTTTATAGATTTTATTTTGTTTTGGGGTTTTGTTTTTGTTGGTTTCCTAAAGTGTCTAATACAAATGGAAATCCTATTCTAAGGTCTTAAGAATACTTTTAAAGGTCAAGTATGGGTAGAGATTTCAAGACAAGGTTTATGTCCCTAATGGTAACTTCCAAAACTTAGCACTTCAAAAGATCTCAAAACATGCTATTGCTCAAATCAATACTTGAACAAAAGTGTAAATATGCAGCTACTTAAATTAAACAAAAGATGAAATACTATCACGAAATCACTGTCTCTGCTGCTTGTCTTAATACGGAAATAAAAGTTAAGCTATTGCACTCAAATAAATCAAAAACTGCAAACTAATAAAAGTAAAATCAAATCACATCATTCATAGTTCGATTGCTCGCCAGGTAGTCTACGCTATGGCTTTCGGAGATAATCGTCAATGATATGAGCAAGTTGATATCTAATTGCAAGAAAGTAAAACTAAAATCAAATCACATCATTCATAGTTTGATTCCTCGCCAGGTAGTCTAAGCTATGGCTTTCGGAGATAATCGTCAATGATATGAGCAAGTTGATATCTAATTGGAGAAAAGTAAAACTAAAATCAAATCACATCATTCATAGTTTGATTCCTCGCTAGGTAGTCTAAGCTATGGCTTTCGGAGATAATCGTCAATGACATGAGCAAGTTGATATCTAATTGCAGAAAAGTAAAACTAAAATCAAATCACATCATTCGTAGTTTGATTCCTCGCTAGGTAGTCTAAGCTATGGCTTTTGGAGATAATTGTTAATGATATGTGGAATTTGATATCTAAACTAACTGACAAAGCAAATGAATAAAGCTGAAATCAAAGCATAACTGAAATTGAAAAGCTAAAAAAAACAAGGTCAGCAGAGAGGCAAATCTCATGTCACTATTTGATGCAAAAACATGTAAAGAAAAACTAATCTACAATCAACCTGTTGAACACACTTATGTGAATTAAAATTGCATGAATGGAAAATCTAATCTATCAAACTTGAAAACAATCAAATGACATAATGAAATCAAAGCAAAATTACAAAATGAAATCTACTCTACCTTACATTCTAATATGCTCCATGACATCTACTTCACATATCCTTCCATGTTGAGAACATCAAAGCTTTATTCAAATTCTTCAAAATTATAAAGTACAACAAAGCTCTCCAAAGCTTTCAAAAGACATCAAGGAAGAACTACAAACTCCAAGCTAAGCTAAGACACACAAGCTAAGCTCTAAACTCTAAGCTAAAAAACTAACAAATGAAGGAGAGAGATCTCCTATTTATACAAAAAGATGAGAAGCCATCTCATTAATGAGAGTCCATGAATCTCTCCCTCTACCTCTAGAGTCCTAATCAAAATAGGAACTGATAAGACACATGTCTTCTTAGAGTTACAATACAATTAGGAGATGTGACACATATCCTCATGATCTCATGATTCTCTCCACTCAAATTCAAATTTGGCCTTAGAGTGCCACATAAGGGTCTTCTAGAAGCCTCCTTTTGACCTACACATGTCAACAATCTCAACCCACTTGTTAGGTATAAGCATATGCACATTATTTCCTAATTTTTAACCACAAATTCACTTAAAAAGGTTAAGAATTAATAAAGTTTGGAAAAACATAAATGTGGCCTAATGATAATGAAAGTGGGATGAATGTAGTGACATAGTAGTGAAATGGAGGTGATATAATGGACATAATAGTGAAAGTGTAATGGAAATGAATGACATTTTCAAGACCCAACATACCTCCAAACTGAACATGATAGTTTAAAAGGAGACCTAGCGTGCGCCCCTGCTGCAGCCGCCGCCACCTACAACCTGCGAAGATCCCTGTGCGCGCGAACCTAACCTTTGACGCTTGCACCATTCATTGGATTGGTCCTCAGCTGCTCGGATGGCCCCTCTGGAGGAGGCAACTCAATAGCAAGCTTTCTCGGCACTGATAAACTCATTACCGCCTCAGCGAGCTCGCCCTTCGATTTCCAAATTCGTAAAAAAAATTGAGGGATTACAGGAAGTCGCTCTCCCTCCCACCTTGCCCAGAATGGCTGCTCTTGCTCTGGCTGAAAGAGGTCTTATAGGGAAATTTACAGGACTATGGCCCTCACCAAAAACTGTTCAGAGGTGGGTGGAAAGGAACTGGTTAGATAAAATCCAAGGGAAAATTGCTATCAGATTTTGTGGGAAGGGTTATTTCACTTTTCATTTTGAGACTAAGGAAGACAAGGATTTGATATTCCGCAATGGACCTTACTTCATGGATTCCAGAGGTCTGTACTTAAACAAATGGACGCCGGACTTCGATCCGGAGCTAGATATTCCTAATGCGGTTCCTGTTTGGGTTCGTCTCCCTCACCTCCCATTGCATTGCTGGGGAGACGAGTCAGTGCGTGCCATTGGAAATGCGGTCGGAAAATATATAGATCGGAGCGAGCCAAGAGACAATATGCAGGCATGTGCCCGTATTTGCGTTGAAGTTGACCTGGGTAAAGGTCTTCCAGAAGCCATCAAGCTCAAAGTTGACGACTGGTCGCACATTCAGCAACTCGACTATGAGCAGATTCCCTTCAAGTGTAAGGTATGTCACGAGTATGGTCATTTTGCTAACCGATGCACTAAGCTTTCTAATGTAGATAATAATCCGCAAGAAGAGCAATGGGAAACGGTTAAAAGAAAAAAACTGTCCCTG
This sequence comes from Pinus tabuliformis, assembly GCA_031772625.1. Lineage (NCBI taxonomy): Eukaryota > Viridiplantae > Streptophyta > Pinopsida > Pinales > Pinaceae > Pinus > Pinus tabuliformis. Next base: position 215,335,420 of record CM062805.1, read on the forward strand.
GCCACAAAATATCCAATGAAGCTGGTCCTTCCACTCAACCCCCTCCCATTTCTCATACTCCTTCCCCTCCGCCCTCGTCCCCTCTCCCTTCCTCCTCTCATCCGCCTCACTCTTCTGACTGCCAGCTGAACCCTCATCCTTCTTCTCCCTCCTCCAATCCCTTTCACATTCTTTCCCTTCCTGAAGAGTCCCCTGCCCCTTTGAATTTTTCTGAGCCCCCCTCTTCCCCCCACTCCATGATCATTCCCTCCCATCAACCATCTGACTCTCTCCCACCTAGAATCACTCGAAGCAATTCCAAGGATCAGGGATCCTCTCTAGATGGTCAAAAGAAGCCAGGAAGAAAGTCATCCAAACAGCACAGGGATGAGAACGCGCAAAAAGACATAGCGCTAGGACTCCAGAATCCTATAGAATCTTACATACAGGGATCAATAGATAAAGAAGCAACAAGCAAAGATAAGGGAGGGAGAGCAACTCCTCGAATCACAGTTTTGAAATGATTAAAATACTTTCATGGAATAGCAGGGGACTTGGGCACCCCTCTAAAATCAACGCCCTAAAGGACCTTATAATTCAAGAGCATCCATCCATTATCTTACTGCAAGAAACAAAACAGAGAGAATCAGAAATTAACAAGATCATTGACCGTCATAAGCGATATAAAGGTTGTACATGTGAAGCCAGAGGAGCCTCAGGTGGGATTACTACTATTTGGAGCCAGGAAGAGTGGAGCAGCGAAGCTGAAGTAATAGAACAGCATTGGATAAAGACAGTGTTGAGGAACAATATGAGTAAACAACAGATTGTGATCTTCAATGTCTACGCCCCTAACCATTACAGGGATAAAGAAGTCTGCTGGGACTCACTCAGCAAGAACATAATGGAAGAAGACAGCAGTAACATCATCTTGGGGGGTGATTTAAATTTAATTTTACATGCCAATGAAAAGCGTGGGGGAAGCTTTACGCCAGATCCATTTAGAAGCCAGCTGGAAATCATAATGCAGAATGGTGAATTGGTAGACATCATTCCAAAAAACCGAAAATATACCTGGAGTAATCGCAGGTTGGGCAGCAACAATATAATGGAAAGACTGGATCGGTTCCTGGTTAACATCTCCCTTCTCTCCACTTACTCAGTCGCCAACGCCACCATACTGCCCTTTGCGGCCTCAGATCACTATCCAATCACCTTATCTATGAATACGCACTGTCCTCTTGGACCTCTTCCATTCAAATTCAGTCAAATTTGGAGCGATTATCAAACAGCCAGAAGTTTGATTCAACAAACCTGGAGTCAACATGTGGAAGGATCTCCAGGCTTTATATGGGAGAATAAATTAAAAAATGTGAAAAAAGCGCTCAAAACTTGGGCAAAAACGCAGTACAATGAGCCAGAGGGGAAAAAAGAGAGGTGAAAGCCAAAATTGAAGAATTTCACTGTGCTATAGACAACCAAGAGTACCACCAAGATGAAAAGATTCAAGAAGAAAACCTTTACAATCAGTTATACAGAATCAAAAGAGAGGAGGAGGAAAAGTGGCGTATTAAATCTAGGCAGACTTGGTTGAAAAGTGGAGACAAGAATACCTCCTTCTTTCATAAACAAGCCACTGCTCGGCAAATAAAAAACAACATATCAGCCATCACAGACAATGCAGGGATCCAGCACACTGACCAAACAACTATTAAAGGTGCTGCCTCAGACCACTTCAAGGAGCTTTTAACTGAAACAGGGGAGGAAGAACTCTTTGATAACCTCCTGCAGCATTTTCCAACCAAAATCACAGCAGATATAAACCAAAAATTGATAGAAGAGATAAAAGAGGAAGAAATTAAGGAAGCCATCTGGTGCCTTCAGCCCAACAAGGCACCTGGTCCGGACGGCTTCCCAATATGTTTTTACAGAGAATATTGGGAATTGATAAAAAAGGATCTCACAAAATACTTCAAATGGATTCAAAGAAAAGGCAAAATAGGAGGCTATACAAATTCAACATATCTGGCCCTCATTCCAAAGGAGAACCGCCCTTCTAATTTCTCCCGCTTCAGGCCAATATCATTATGCAATTCTTCCTATAAAATTTTCACTAAAATCCTTGCTACCTGCCTCAAGCCCCTCCTCCCGATGCTAATTTCTGAAAACCAAGGAGGCTTTATGGCCAACAGGCAAATCTCAAATTCCATACTCTTGGTTCAGGAAGCCATTCACTCTAGCTATTCCAGGAATGAAAAGGGCTTTATTCTGAAATTGGATCTGGCCAACGCCTTTGACAGGGTAAGGCATTCTTTTCTCTTTGCGGTTCTTCAGAAAATGGGCTTCTCTCCCCACTTTCTTGACATCATAAGAGCCTGTATTTCTGGTCCTTGGATTGCTCCCCTTATCAATGGTAGACCTGGACCCTCCTTCCGATCCTCAAGAGGATTAAGACAAGGTTGCCCCTTATCTCCTTACCTTTTTCTTCTAATGGCAGAGTCATTCAGCTGTGCGCTTGATCACAAGAGGCAGGCTGGCCTCATCACAGGTATCAAATTTGAAGACGGAGTAAAAAACATTAACCACTCTCAATTTGCTGACGACACTCTGTTGCTGGGTGGGGCGACCACAATCATTGCTCGAAGATTCAAATCCTTGCTAGATCAATTCATGAGATGCTCAGGGGGTCAGATAAACCATCTCAAAAGTTGTGTTTATGGATGGAATGTTTCAGCTCAAACGATCCAAAGCATTGCCAACATTTTTGATGTTCCATGCAAGTTAAATTGGGATTATTTCAGCTACCTGGGAATGCCGGTGAGTATAGGGAAAGCAAGGGCAGACGTTTGGGATTTAACCTTAGACAAAATGAAAAAGAAAATCCAGAGGTGGGGAACTTCTTGGCTCAATCCAGCAGGGCGACTTGTGCTTCTCAAATCGGGCCTTTCCTCTCTTCCCCTTTATCAGTTCTCCCTGGTTCAAGCTCCAGCCTCCTTTCTTTGCAAAATGGACAGTGTTCTCAGATTCTTCCTTTGGCAGGGAGGGAAAAATGAGAAAAAAAAATTTAACTTGGTTGGATGGAAACAAGTCATCCAAAACCAAGAGAAAGGAGGCCTGGGCATTAGATCACCAACTCTCATGAATCTTGCCTTTGGAGGAAAGCTGATATGGAGATTCATGGAAAATCAATCAGCCTGGTGGAAAAATGTCCTGGAGGCAAAATACCTCAGTCAGCCAAGACAACTTCTTCTAGCGACTGAGATTCCAAATAGGAACTGCACGAAGATCTGGAAATTATGTAAAAAAGTCATCCCTTTAATGGCACAAAACATATCCAAGGTGCCCAAAGGAGGTAAGAAAGTCAACATTGGCGCTGATAAAATCATGGGAAATCCACCAATCAATAGTTTCCCAGGTATGGATTCTTTAATCTCCTTTCTGCAAAGTAAAGGTATAAGTAATTTAGACCAGATTTCTCAATGGGATGCTACAACCCATGTTTGGTTGCGATGGGAATTTCCTCCCATCCCTCATCGCCTTAAAGATAGCTTTGACAACTTTTGTAAACATCTGCACAGCATCGCTCCCACCTTTAAAAACGACAAGGATGAACTCAGATGGGATCCTACAGGAACCAGCTACACAATTCAAGCAGGTTATGATTGCTTAAACAGCAAGGAACACCCAGCGCCAACTTGGATTCATTGGAAGATTCTAAGGAGAGCAGAAGCAATTCCTAAGGTAAAATTCTTCATGTGGATTCTCTTGAAAGAAAAAACTCTCACCGCTGAGAACCTTAAAAGAAGAGGTATTGTTGGTCCCTCCAGATGCCCTAATTGCCAACAAGCAGAGGAATCTATGCAGCACCTCTTTATCTCTTGTCCTTTCGCAGTCTCTTGTTGGAACAACATCAATCCTGCTGCGTTTCCCATCTGGAATACTCAGCAATCCATTGGCGAAGCTTTAACCAATTGGAAAAGGAATTACCCCTGGCAAACCATGAAACATAATCCTGCTAAGAGAGTGTGGGACGCCCTTCCATTTACTCTTTTATGGAGGATCTGGATCGCCCGGAACAACATGATTTTTAGAGACAAGGAGACTTCGGTCAGTCATCTCTGCATCAAGGCAAAAAGTCTGGCGATTGAAACTATTGCTTCTAAGATCTAAAAAAAATTGACATAACTAGCCTATGGGTTGAGGAAAAAGACTTCATAAGAAATTTAATTGATAAGATTAGTATCATCCCAGCAATGAAAGCATGCAGCAATCTGGGCAAAACTAGCAGCCATAAATGGAAAATTCGCCTACAGCAGGACGAATTCAGCAGATGGCTTCGTTCAAGTAACCTTCATTCCTTGTTCTTTGACGGTGCTTCCAAATCAAATCCGGGAGCGGCGGGAGCAGGGGGTATTATTTTCTCTCCTTCTGGGGATCCCTTAGTCTCCTTTGAATGGGGATTAGGAACCCTCTCAAACAACAGAGCCGAGGCTCTGGCCCTCTACCAAGGCATACTCCAGTTACAGGCTTAGGGAATCCAAAAAGCCCTCATCTTCGGTGACTCTGCCATCATCATTAATCTAATGAACAGCAGGCGGAAAGCATCCAATATTTTCTTGCAACAAACTATCAGTAGATGCAAAGACTTGATATCCCATGGTCAGGAATTCCACTTCTATCACATTCTTCGATCATTTAATCGAGAAGCAGATAAAAGGGCCAGTCAAGCCTGCTCGCGGTCCAAAGGTAGCTTTCTTTACAACAATGAGGATCTTCATCAATTCATCCCTTGACAATCATGACTGATATAATGTGTCTAAATCAGATGATCCACGCCTATGCCAAGATGTTTCCTGACCGAATCCTCAGGAATCCCAATGCCCTCTGTTGTAAGCCGCCGAATATTCATTCGTATTTCACTACAGATTGTGTGATCCTTTCGAATCTAAGCTACTCCTGTGAAACATGTGATTGCTCAAGTAACCTCCACGTGATCTGGTACCTCATGAGCCTCTACCCACCGGTTATTTATTTCGGGAAGTCTCCCCTCCATTCGCATGTTCCCATCTTCTTGTTAGTTAACCCCTCTGCTCCTGTTTTCGTGGTTATCAATCGGCTTTCGATCCCTGTCAATATCCTCGCTTCATCACACAGGCTTATCGCTCGACCCTTCCTCTCTGTTGCGATCAGGAGCGCCATCTGGCCTCATAACATTTCTGTCCTGCACTTTCATACTTCCTCTTGCCCTGTTTCTGCCCCTTCTTCAAAGTCTGATACCTCATTTAACTCTGTTCCCAAGTTTCTGAGTCTGCGCCCAACTCTCTATCTTGATACTCTGATCCACCTTTTGGTATCCACTGTCGCCGATTCTGCTTGGGAGAGCCATCCATCAGGTTTGCTCCAGGACAGTTTCGAAGCTCTCGTGATGGACCGCAGTGAAGATTGCCTCCATTGCCGCGACTTACAAGCTGAACTTGAACAAGTCAGAACGCACCAGCGCCTCCTGGAAGATAAAATCGATGCTGCTACAAGGATTATCACAGCCAAATATGAGGCCGACCTCAACCTATTCCTTCATCGTATCACCTCTTTGCAGGAACAGTTCAATGCTCTTTCAAATAAATGTGCGCACATTCAGGAGTCTGTCGAAATTCTTAAGTATATGATGGATAAGATCAGCGCCCCGAGTACCAGTTCCTCCAGCATAAAGGTTGCAGAAGCTGACAGTCACCCGGAGGACTCCACTGCTCGACAGATTAGTCACATAAGTATAGATTAGATGTATTACAAAGTCAGTTTGTTCTTGTCTCAGTTTATTAGAATTTATACTTGTGTTAGATTTTCTCTAAGTGAATACAAAAGTATTTTAGTGGAATGCTTCAATGTAACTCAGAAACAAGCTCTCTCTATGAGCTCTTCTTCTGTAACTTCGGAGCCTAGTCTCCCCTTTCTTTTTTGAATATATATAGCAGCCGACTTTGTGAAAAGAAAAAACATACCTCCAAACTGAAGTTATTGCATGTCCTCATGCAATATATATTACATTAACTCTTTTGATCCTTGAGCTTTGGCTTAAATTTGCAAGATATCATTTGATAACTTCATATTTCTGCAAAGTGTTTTACTTGAATTGCAACATGGTTGGTTCTTGTGTTTCAACCATTTTTTTTTTTTTTGCATTCTATTTTGATCTTTGAACTTTGCATAATGATATTTGAAAAGTATATATTTATTGGATTGCATGATGGTTGGTTCTTGTGTGACAACCATGATCTTGTTTGTATCCAATTTATCCTTTAAGCACTTTTTCAAAAGCCATTGTATGCTCAAAATAGCAATGTAATAATTGATATATGTTGGAAGTATGTGGGCTCCTAAATATGATATGGACATGGAAAAATATGAAGATGAATGTATTCCCCCCCCCAACTAATGGTATTGGCAATTTTATGAAATGAGGAAGAGAAATGTTTTTCCAACAATTATCATTCTAGCTTTTTATGGAATTCTATGGTCAAAAGTTAGAAAATGACGTACCTTAACTTACCCTTTGGAATGGATGAGTTGTATGTGTGGTGGCTACAAAATTCTGATCATATTCTTCTTCAAGTGGCTGAACAAGAGGAGTCATGGATAAAGAGTTAAGATGACTTTTTATTGCTTCTACTAAAACTTGCTGAATCTGCTCCAAAATGCTGAAAATAATAGTCTTCATGTCTTCAAAACTCATTGGCACAATTCCTACTATGTGAAAAGATGTTCTGATGTCGAACATAGTAGGAAATTGTTGGCTTAGTGGCCACTAATGGATGCCACTAATCAACACGAGAATTCTCACCATTGATGACAATGAGAGTCAAGATTCCCAAACACATCTTGCTAGGTACGAATGAATTTGTCGATGCCGAGTCACCTAGAAGATTTGATGAACAAGGGACATTAATGTATTCCATTGTTTGTCAGCATGAGGACTTGCCATTAAGGCATGCAAGCTTCAAGGTGTTTTTACAAATAACTTAGACTCAAAGGACTATGGAGTCAATAATTTGCATTGAAGCAGGGCTTATTTGCTGAATGAAAATGACAGGAAATGGAAGATGGAAATGGAGAGCAGAAATGGAAATGGGCAATAAGCATGTGAATGAGCCTCTTGCTTTTATTTGTGGTTTATGAATGGACAGAAAGAGATGAAAAGTGTATGTGAATGTAAATGGAAAATATGGAGTGAAATGAGGTGAATGGTTTATTATGAAGTATGGATGTGATGGAGACAATAGTATCTGAAAGTTTTTTCAAGTGTTTGGATCTGATTTTGCATCAGCATATTTCCTCTTTGTTGCTGATCATCCTCTTATGAAACAAATTGGTCTCTTAGAGAGACACCATTCTCTTATAGTCATTTGTCCTTCCTCCTGGAACCTGCAAAAAAAACTAATACTTCTTCTGCAATGGAATGTAAGATTATCAAAGGAGAGAGATGGCCAATCTCTCTAGTTATGATATTTACACACAAAACTAAGAATTTGTATTAATGAAACAAGTTCTCAAAGGAAAAATCAAAATAATTTATACCTGATTTGGAATTAGTGCCTCAAGTTGACGTTGCTTCTTTTCAGAAATTTATTTCATTATTTGCCATTTCAAACTCTAATGATGGATTTCTCATTGTGTAGATATTGTTGAGATCTTTTCAACGATACTTGAATCATCAAAATCTGATTTTGTATGAGAAAGTTAGGCTGATTTGAACAATGGGGTTTTTCAACTGCGGAATTGGAGAAAAACTGCGGAATTGGACTTTAGCTGTGGAATGTCAACGGTTTCTGTAGCTAAAAATATTGAATAAAAAGTTATCCATTCATCTTTCATCATCAGTCCAAAATTAATCAATACCTTCAGAAAAGTGAGCAAATAACTTATTCATTTCATTGATTCAAATTATTATTTTTTTTCTTGACATGCGGCGTTTTAGTGTGGCGACTTAGTGATAACACACAGCTTGACTTCCCTTTGACCAGGGTCTTTTTCATTGACTTGGATCAAATGAATAGGACACCATCCATGTACTGACATTTTCCCAGCTACCCATGTGGCTCGTTTTGTCTCTCGACACCTGTAACCTACAGAAGTAATAAAATGGTTGCGGAATTGCCAGTTAGCTGCGGAATCAGGCTGCTTTCCGTAGCTAAAAGACAACCAACCATTAGTTTTCTGATTTAAGTTATTTTCTTCATTGTTTGCATGCAGGAACTCTGTGAATGGTAGTGGCATATGGAGCAAAACAGTTTCAGCGATGGAAATGGAATATCAGGGTACCAACTCTTGTGTTGCTCATTTTTTTTTTTTAGATATACCTGAAGTGTCACTTTCCTACTGCCATCTGAATCATAAACTTTAAAGATGAATTCAATCTTTTGGTTACCTAGCAATTAGGCACGGGAAAAATTTTAGAGCACTTCAACTATAAAAAAGATGCTTATGCAAGAGTGCAAGGATGCAAGAGCTAGTATGCAGGAATGATAGATTATTTTCAAGATCAAACAAAAACCAATGATTTCAAGAATACAATTATAATGCACCAGACTTTGATATGATTCATATCAGCCCACAATTAGCATACAAACAGTCTCAAAATCTCACTTGAAAAACAAGATAATACTTATTGAGCCTTTAAGTGTATAATTTAGGATTATCATAACTTATTTTCAGGACCAAAATTCGAAGATTACCCTGTTGTAGCAGTTATATCAGACTTCTGAAATACACAAGATTGCTAAGGAAAATGAGCAACAAAGCTTCAACTTAGAGTTTTATAAACAACTGAAGGCACATCATGATAAAACCTCCACTCCTTCCAGTTTCTAAATCATAAAACAACCCATTTCCTTTTGCTGTCATGCTTCTATTTTCTATTGTCTGTGCCCTGTCCATTGTAAAATATGGACGATCATCCGAATTGGCCAATTTTGTCTACCTCATTCACATTTTCACCAGCGAGAAATTGAAAGTACCATCTAAATCATACGGGGCTGGGGAAATAAGGCGGTTCCAAGTATATCTGGTTGAGTCTGTCGGGTCTGTAAGAGGATCTCTTCATCTCTACGCTGCCCATTACCGTAATCACCAATTGAAAACAGAGTGTTGCTGAATGAATAATCCAAACAATATGGATGTAAAAGAGTCGTATTCAACTTGGTCAAGTTATACAATTTAGTTGTTAAACAGGTGGAGTGGAGAAGTTCGGTTGAAAATGACAGATCAGTTTGGAAGAGGCATACTCAACTGGTTCACGTAATGGAATTAATTCACTAAACAGAGCCGTCTTCAATTGGGATTACAGGTGTTAATGAGTTATAGACGAATGGAAATAAAAGGCGGGAGATGTGGTGGAGTAAATGCCAGCACATAATCAAATTAGAATTCCCCTTTCCGAATTAAATGCGCTCCAAAGAACCAAGGATATCTCCCAAACCACCACGAATTTCTAAAAATGGTTTTTGGGTTATCTAATTGACCCTACTGGTGAAGAAACCCATGTTTTATTTTTTCCAAATTCGCCTTTGTTTGGCCAAATCGTGTATTCAAAGTTTGACATTTTTCTCTATTTTACGTTTTTCTGAGTTAATGTTTTTACTGTTCTGCATTTTATGAATTTGTTGCATTCGGCCTTTTGGGTTTCATTTGCTGTGTAATGGCTCTTGAGGCTAGCTATTTAGCTATGCATTCTAAATCCATGTTTTAAGATCTCCATATAATCAAATCCCTGTAGCCTCGTGCTAAACAACGTGTTTGATTTGTAGTGTAGTTTTAATCACATTCCCCCTTGTAAATAACCCAACCAGTTTCTCATTATTGTCCACTATAAGCAATCTGGATTGGCCTGGTTTACTTAGTGTTGTGTGCCTTTTAAGCTTGTCTCGACCAAAGATAGAGGAGGGCTGCGTGCTTTGTAATGAACCTCTACTCAATTGATATCATCACAATATACTCCTATATTATGATCCTGATATTGTATGGCTCACATCTCATTGGAAAGTTACTGATTTCCTTATAAATATTAGCAAACATCTCCATATAGTTATGGTCTTAGTTGGGATGTTCCAGCAAGATAGAGGAATAGAAGAAATGATTGAGATGAGAAATAGCAGCTGTAACAATGCTGATAATACTTCAACAATGGATGGAATATGGATGAGTGTTGAATATTTTTACTAACATTGACCTACTACTGTTGATTACAAGATTCAGGGAAACAACTAGAGGAGGCTCTTGCAGGTTTTTTTTTTTTTGCTTTTGCAGGTTCGTTTTAAGGCCAAATCTTGAACATGAATGCATATTTCTATTGAGGCCACAATGAAAACTAGGATTGAAGATAGCCATAGATTGGTTTTTTTTTTCCTGAAATTGTGAAATTTTATAAGAAGGATTAATGATTTTCAAGAATTTAAAGAAAACATGCTAAAAACAGGACTTTGACTGAGGTCTTAAGCTGATTTTTTATCAATCTGAGCTGTGTGACTAGGATAGGATCCATGTCAGGACAATTCTGAAGATGCCCACGTGGTCAGTTTCTTCATTGGATGTTTGTAACCTGCTAAACCTTGAAATCAACTACGGAATTCTCAACTAGCTGCGGAATCAGACTACATTCCACAACTAAGTTGCAAAACCTTATTAAAATAGAATATAGTGTTTTGAGAACCACTACAAACCATAACCAGTCAATCTTGGACAGTTGAACCCATCAAAGCAGTTGGGTTTCATTATTATTATTATTTTTTGAATCAATTGAAATGATGAAGTTTATTTTGTCTCTCTCTCTTTTTTTTTTGTAATATAACAATTCTTTTTTTGATCCTCCAGATCATACAAAGCGCAGGAGGAGAGCATAGAATTTTTTTTTTTTTTTTACATAACAATCCTTTTTCTGATCCTCCAGATCACACAAAGTGCAGGAGGAGAGCATACTCAAGAATTATTAATTTTTTTTTTAGATGTAAGAAATAAGGTCTCCTAATTACACTTCCCTAGCAACGACGCCAAGATTTCTAGTCAATTTAACGTCTTAAATTGCTCTACATAAATTATCAATTCGGGTATCGTAAACTGATGAAGTGTGGTGCACCATATGTGCTTAGTTAACCTTTTTCTTACTTCGTTGTTTTATAGATTTTATTTTGTTTTGGGGTTTTGTTTTTGTTGGTTTCCTAAAGTGTCTAATACAAATGGAAATCCTATTCTAAGGTCTTAAGAATACTTTTAAAGGTCAAGTATGGGTAGAGATTTCAAGACAAGGTTTATGTCCCTAATGATAACTTCCAAAACTTAGCACTTCAAAAGATCTCAAAACATGTTATTGATCAAATCAGTACTTGAACAAAAGTGTAAATATGCAGCTACTTAAATTAAACAAAAGATGAAATACTGATCATGAAATCACTGTCTCTGCTGCTTGTCTAAATACAGAAATAAAAGTTAATCTATTGCACTCAAATAAATAAAAAACTACAAACTAATAAAAGTAAAATCAAATCGCATCATTCATAGTTCGATTCCTCGCCAGGTAGTCTAAGTTACGGCTTTCGAATATAATCGTCAATGATATGAGCAAGTTGATATCTAATTGCAAGAAAATAAAACTAAAAGCAAATCACATCATTCATAGTTCGATTCCTCACTAGGTAGTCTAAGCTATGGATTTCAGAGATAATCGTCAATGATATGAGCAAGTTGATATCTAATTGCAGAAAAGTAAAACTAAAATCAAATCACATCATTCATAGTTCGATTCCTCGCCAGGTAGTCTAAGCTATGGCTTTCGGAGATAATCGTCAATGATATGAGCAAGTTGATATCTAATTGCAGAAAATTAAAACTAAAATCAAATCACATCATTCATAGTTCGATTCTTCGCCAGGTAGTCTAAGCTATGGCTTTCGGAGATAATCGTCAATAATATGAGTAAGTTGATATCTAATTGCAAAAAAGTAAAACTAAAATCAAATCACATCATTCATAGTTTGATTCCTCGCCAGGTAGTCTAAGCTATGGCTTTTGGAGATAATCGTCAATGATATGAGGAATTTGATATCTAAACTAACTAACAAAGAAAATGAATAAAACTGAAATCAAAGCATAACTGAAATTGAAAATCTAAAAAAAGCAAAGTCAGCAGAGAGGCAAATCTCATGTCACTATTTGATGCAAAAACATGTAAAGAATAACCAATCTACAATCAACCGGTTGAACAAACTTACATGAATTAAAATTGCATGAATGGAAAATCTAATCTATCAAATTTGAAAGCAATCAAATGACATAATGAAATCAAAGCAAAATTACAAAATGAAATCTACTCTACCTTACATTCTAATATGCTCCATGACATCTACTTCACATCTCCTTCCATGTTGAGAACATCAAAGCTTTATTCAAATTCTTCAAAATAACAAAGTACAACAAAGCTCTCCAAAGCTTTCAAAAGCCATCAAGGAAGAACTACAAACTCCAAGCTAAGCTAAGACTCACAAGCTAAGCTCTAAACACTAAGCTAAAAACTAACAAATGAAGGAGAGAGATCTCCTATTTATACAAAAAGATGAGAAGCCATCTCATTAATGAGAGTCCACGAATATTTCCCTCTACCTCTAGAGTCCTAATCAAAATAGGAACTGATAAGACACATGTCTTCTTAGAGTTACAATACAATTAGGATATGCGACACATATCCTCATGATCTCATGATTCTCTCCACTCAAATTCAAATTTGGCCTTAGAGTGCGACATAAGGGTCTTCTAGAAGCCTCCTTTTGACCTACACATTTCAACAATCTCAACCCACTTGTTAGGTATAAGCATATGCACATTATTTCCTAATTTTTAACCACAAATTCACTTAAAAAGGCTAAGAATTAATAAAGTTTGGAAAAATATAAATGTGGCCCAATGATAATGAAAGTGGGATGAATGTAGTGACATAGTAGTGAATGGAGGTGATATAATGGACATAATAGTGAAAGTGCAATGGAAATGAATGACATTTTCAAGACCCAACAAATAGTAATGAGAAAAACAAAGAAAATACTTAAGTGGTGATCTAAAAACTTTGAAATATAAAAAAATATAATGAATTACTTGAAAGCAATGATATCAAGTTGAGAAGATAACAATATTCAACTTCACAACATATAAATTTAGATTTGATGAGTTCTGTTTGAATTAAAGCAACTGGTTTCCTTTGCAGATGGCTATGGAAAACAGGTAGGGTGCAAAGCGATATAATATAATTTTACTCCTTATTAATTAGCCTAGATTCTTGTAGATCAAGTTAGTTGATTAGATGATACACTTTGAACTTATTTTTGACTAGAATTATTTATTTGGTTTATCTTGAACCAATTTTATAAAGTCTGTGAAAGAGTTTCTCATTTTTTCTTACTACATTCTCATAGTACTTAGCATTTCACCTTTTTATTGTTTTCCTTGCCATGAATTCTATTTGTAACCTACTTGGTTTTGTTGAATACTCACTTATCTTATTGTGGATTTTTAGTTTACTTAAGCTTAAAACACAACATTATAGGATTTAATATCTTGATTTTCAACTTTCCTTTGGAATTCATTTATTGTATTTAAACTTGAAGACAAAACTTTTTAAATTGCATGCTTTCTTAGCATAACATTGCATTTGTTTTATGTTGCTTACAATCTTAATTCAAGTAGTGATAATGATTTAACTAGCATTCCCTTTATTTTCCTTTTCCTTTTCACAATATTGGTTTTGAGGGAGTTCACCTTGATAAATCAGGCTCCCAAAGTGATCATGTGAGGCTTTCCATTAAATAAGTTGTAGTCAAAGCAACACAAACAACCTCTTTTATGCATGAGTAGTAGATACTTATGTTACATAACAATGCTCATATTGAAAAATTAATAATATTTCTAATTGTTGTCTTATATCTCAAATTGAGTTACTAACATGAAAGTATGACCCTCATGGACCAAGGACCAACCTTGGTTAGAAAGTAAAGTAGGCAACTCCTAAAAGCTTTGTTTATAATATTGGGTTTTATCCCATTATTTTTGGTTCTTAAAACATCACAAAAGATTTGGATGCATTCGTCATCTACATTTAGTGTTCCTTCACCAACTATCCAACCCGTTATATAGGAAATGAATGTCTTAATTGGTAAGAGTCCAGATTACTAGACAAGCATGAGTTGGAATAAGGCTTATACAACCATGAAATAAATATTTTTTGTTAATAAAAAATCTTTAGATATGGAACTGAAGAGTTCCTATATACTACATACATTTATGGATAGGATAGCCAAGACCTTAGAGAATAGAGTCTCCATTGATATAAATAATTTTTTGTATGGATACTATAGCTTTAAGCATGGATAAGTTAAGAGATACTCAACCCTATTGTAAAAATTTTCAAAGTCAATACATTAGGGGAATATTGAGGTCTAAAATGGGTCTCATATAGAAAATAATAAAATAACAGTTAAAATATAAAAATAAGAGTTATGGATTTTTAAATAAATAGAAATGAAACTATTTTTTTAATTGTATTTTCGACTTATCTCCTTTTAGATTCACTAAAGTATCAAGTGTATCCCCGCTGGATGCATAATTTAATTCTACATCCAACGAGTACCCAATCTGCATACTTCTGAGTAGACGCACATTGAAAAAGATTGAAAACACATGTAAAAAATAGTTGAATACACTATTTTAATGTATTTTTAATTTTTTTCGATGTGGGTCTACTCAAAAGTATGTAGAGTGGGTACTTCTTGGATGTGGAATTAAATTTCACATTCAATGGTTGTCTACATTGACACTTTAATAAATATATAAAGTGAGAAGCCAAAAATACAATTAAAAAAATAGTTTTCTTCTTTTCCCTCTAAAATATTTACCCCTCAAGATGACATCATCATCTTGAATTCTATTGGTTCTTTTAAAGTTAATTTTGTTAGTACATTTTTTTCTTGAGGCCCATTTTTGTAATACCCTTAATTTCGCAATGTAATTATACATATTTGAAGTGTGATACCCCCAATTTTGTAATGTAATTGTACATATTTGTTATATAGTATGTTGACCTAGATGATATGACTAAGGGCCAATGTATGTAATGTAAATAATCACCATATTAGTAATACAAAGACACTACTAGCTGCAAAATAGAGGAAGGGAAAGAGTATGGAGGGTTATGATTCTATAAGAAGGGAATGAGAGGGGGTTAAGGGGCCTAAAAGGGCAAAAACCAATGTTAATGATTATTTTATTTAATCCAAAGTACATATACCTTAAATGATGTAAAGGAGATGACCCTTGGGAATTTTGCAAGTTGGGAAAGTTCCAAGTATCTAACTACAAGCATGCATACTCAACCTTTGTCTTTGTGAGTTGAGGGCCCATTAGAGGAATTTTGAGGTCTAAAATCAGTCTCCTAAGGAAATTATAAAATAATAGTGGAAATAATAAAATAAAATTAGATTACATCATCAAATTTTAGAAGGAAAAAAGAAAAAACTACTTTTTTCAACTCGTATTTTCAACTTATTTCCCTATGGGTTTACTTGAATTTTGAGCGGGAACACTCGTTGGATGCAGAATTTGATTCATAGTCCAAGGAGTACCCATGTTGCATACTTTAGATGGACCCTGCTACACGAAAAATGAGAAATACAAAAAAAATGTTATTGCAATCACGTTTTTTCATGTATTTTTCATTTTTCGTGTAGCAGAGTCCATCGAAAGTATGCAACATGGGTACTCTTTGGGTGAGGAATTCAATTTTGCATCCAATTGTACTTCCCCTTGAAATTTGAGTAAAACAATAGGGAGATAAGTTGAAAATATGAGTTCGAAAAGTAGTTTTACTATTTTATTATTATTATTTTACTTTTTTACTCCAAAAATGGTGAATCATCCCACATGGTTGACATCATCATCTTGAATGCTATTGGTTCTTATAAAGATTATGATCCAAACTTAAACAAGAACACAACAAATTACATATATAATCATAAACACAGATATGCATGAGAAAAACACTTCATTTCATTAATAGAAAAATACTGAACTATGCTTACAAACATAATGGAAATAAGATAGTGCGGGCGATGGCAACTTATCTCTAAGAAGAGATGTGGCAGCTACATGCCTCTGAACTGTGTTACAATGAGGCTCAAGGGCCTATTTATTATTGGAAAACATGAGAAAATCATAAACAACCCAATCCCTAACCCCATGAGATATAACACTAAAAGTTTGTGGGCCTCGTTGGGGTCAGTCAAGAAGCCAACTTCCCGGGGTCGTAACTTGGTCATATTATCTTCGTTTGGCGTGTACGATACCTTGTTGGAAAGCTCTCTTTGATTACTACAGGTTTTGCTGCAGGCCCCTGCCTATTGCTACGGTCCTGCCACAAATCCCTGCCTATGGATACGGGCCTACTATAGACCCCATAAAAACGTCGTTTAGGGGGTCAAAATTGCTCCACAAGTTTAGGACCTGAAAAACTGCTGTTATAGACATTTTTGGGCACTACAACCCCAAGCATGAAATTTCCATAAACCAAGGGATCCTAAGTCCCTAAAAGTGTTGTTCTAACCCCTAAAGGAACAAGGTCAACTGATTACAGCTCCTCCCAGAAGTTCTCCATGAGAAAATGCTCAGAACTGGTCAAAACAGGATCACAGCTGCTCCATAGGCAAATTGCGTTGCATCTCACCTAAATACACTGTGTGGGTGCGTTGCATTTCAAAAAGCCCTTCTATGGGGTGTGATGGGCGAGAAGTGACAAATGGCAGTGTCATTCCGCGAGGTGGAGAGGCATGGAAACTTCTAGAAACTTCTCCTGTGACACTTGCCTCTATGAATTCGACCAAGGATGAGTAAGAGATCATCAATCTCCAAGTGGAAGCAAGAACTATCAGAGGGAAGACACTAATCAAATCACAAGCTGACTCATCTCCCTTATAGATATCTATATATGGATCCCTCATCCCAGAGATCCAGAGGCTGGAATTTTGCATATTGTAAGGAATTGCTGTTGGTTTCTTGAGACAACATCAGATTGTTGGGTGATCTAAGCTTTGTATGAGGTGAAGAGGGGCTTCCTTGCTGAGAGGATGATGCTGGGCCGGAACAACTAGTTGTAACTCCCTTGGCTCTTTCTTGTTTATCA
The DNA here is from genome assembly GCA_031772625.1 of Pinus tabuliformis. Taxonomy (NCBI): domain Eukaryota; kingdom Viridiplantae; phylum Streptophyta; class Pinopsida; order Pinales; family Pinaceae; genus Pinus; species Pinus tabuliformis. The sequence goes on from CM062805.1 coordinate 215,352,605, forward strand.
ATAAAAGCTATTCAAGTTTTCCTGCATACTCTTGTGTCATTTATGTTTTATGCATTTGTATGGTCAATTTACATCTGATCCTAGATTGTTTATGATTATAGATCCATGTTCTTGTATAGTTCTATGCTACTGCGATCTTACAGGTACTCTGTGAAGCTGGGCGTACAAGGGAGCAAGTAGCGAAAGACTATCAAGAGAGAGAGGAATCGCACTAGGAGATTAGCGCAAGACAGAGGTTGGTCTTCTTTGTTCTTCTCTCATCTATATTTCATCAAGGAAAAATGAAAGTAGATTTACTTTGTTTGTTTCTAAGGTAGCTACCACACCTTAGTGGGATAAGCAGTTCTGTGTAGATACTTTTCCCTATAACAAAATGGCGACTCCACTGGGGACGAATTAGTTTGTTTGTTTATCTTCCTTGTTGTCTATTTTATAAACTTACAGACGAAGCCTGAAGTCGAGCCAGGTAGCTTTCGAACTGCATTTGCCGCTTCAGTCAAATCTCCGGGATTTGTTTATAACTTAATTAACTGATTCAAAAACTCTCTGATTGCCCCTTGTGGTAGCTCTCAGAACCTCCTTAGATCTACCCCTGATTGTTGCATTACTGATTACCATTTGCTCGACCAAAACCCATGAACTGAACTGCAAACTGTGACCCAGAACCCAAGCAAAGTCTCGTCTCTGGCCCAACATAGGTACTGTTCTGTGAATTTGAAATTCAGCACACTTCCCGTGTGTAGCAGGTGCGCTGCATTTCAAATTCCTTGTGTTACAGGTGCGCTGATCAGACTAGGAATTGTTCAGTTTTGGTTTCTGTGATTCATTCTTTCCAGTTCTATTCATGAATTTTGCTGCCTGTAATCAATATATCTCTGTTTGAAACCCCTTTTCCTTGCTGTTATTCCTCCTCCTTTGTGAAAAAGAACTGTAAATGTTTTTGTGTATTTGTTGAGTCATTTTCAGTTCTCCTTTGCAAAAAGTAACGTAATCGTACTATCGTCCTTTGATTTGAAAGTGTCGCATGTGTCGTTTTCAATCATAGGAAAGAGTTTGGTTGCTGTAGATAGTCGATTATCCTATTACTATTGTATTTGGTCTGAATTTGTAATTTTTCTAGTGTCGAAAGCAAGTACTCATTTCCAAATCGTAAAGTGTTGTGATTATCTCCATTTTGATTTCGAAAAGAAACTTGTTAGTAATTGTCGCTTGAAAAGTAATTCAGATTTGTGCATTAACTTTCTTTTTACCATTCACATACTAAGAAAGCAGAAAACAAATACATGCATGTGCATTTGCATTTAGATTGTTTGATTGGTTTGATTTAGGACGGTGCATTTAGAGTGTGCTCTTTGCTCTTTGTGAAAGAATACTGTCTCTCTTTCCTTAGTAGCTAAAATTTTCATTGCACAAAGAAGATAAAAGACTGTTTATCATCTTAGATTGCATTTTAGGAATTATACATCTACATCTCGCGGTGAACCTGAAAGGAAAATTTCATAAACAAGATCAACTATAAAATAAATTCAATGAATCTAACAACGCTTTGGAACCTAACGCACAACATTTAGAAGTCTAGGCTAGAGATGTATTCCGGCGTCGTAAAGCCTGGTAACTGTTGTTCTCACTGATGGTTGGGTGATTCCTCCACTTTGAGACGATAAGTGCCAGTACAGACTTGTGCTCCCACGTACTGTCGAGTATATTTTGGGAGACCACAATAGGCTTAATCGTTTATCCATAGGAAGCCGTGTCTGCCACCCTATCGATCGCAATGCACTGAACACAACATTTAGGAAGATTGACTACCATACCGTAAAAAGTATTCTGCAGTTTTGCGATTGGTTTGGTAATCCCTCTACCTAGATTTCCAGAGCAGTCCCTTTCGTTCCTTTTCAGACTCCTTAACGTAAAAGGTCCATCTTAGCACTTGTCACTTCAGGCTCATTAAAAATCGAAGGCGACTAGAGTCATCTTTTGTTTTTTCTCGACTCTTAAAAATTGAAAAAACAAGTTGTGTCAAAGTGTCTAAAATTTATTTTAAACGGAATAATCATCACCCTTTCCTACGTTGATCTTAGATTGAGAAAATGGAACCCACCAACCAAGGAATTCCCCTTGGAGGAAATCCTAGTCCCTTCTCCTCTTGGGGAGATGTTGGTGCACCCCATATGGCCACATTGTTGCTTCCAGGATTGACAATCGGCTTGCCCGTATGGCTTTTCTCAACCTCTGTTGTTCAGAACACCGCAATTCCTGAACAATCGAGCCAGCAACTAGACGAATCCAGAGTTACCCACCAACCTTCTACTTCCTCCAATTCTTCCTCTCATCCTTCTTCTTCGCTTGATGGGGTTGGTAAAGCCAAAAATCAAGTACCTGAGAAGAAGAAGGAAAAGAAGAAGAAAGAGAAGAAGAAGAAGGAGCCAAGAGCGAAAGGGGGCAACCAAGCGTCGTCTAGCGAAAATCCACACACTGCACTGACCAGGCCTAAATTTCCATGTGTCATTTGCAAAGGAGACCACTATCATAGAGATTGTCCTTACATCCCTCGGATCTTAAGGGACTGGTCTCCTCGTTTGCACAACCCGGTGTCGTCAACCTCTGATGATCATGTTGAAAGCACACCGTCGACTAGTGAAAGTGAAGCCCCAGGACAAAAAGGAAAATATAAATTTCCTTGTAAACTGTGCGAAGGCGACCATGCCATCCACCGTTGTCCCTTCTTAGACGAGGCTAAAGGAGTTTTGGACGATCATCCAGTTTCACCGTTACGACTTCCTCCTAGATATAAAAAACTCTTGCCGAGTCCGTCACTAGTTGAAAAGCCGGCTGACCTGCGCAGGTGGTTGGCCGAAGCATCTATCATTGAAGACAAACCATCTGAACCCATACCAGACGAAAGTCAAAAGGTCAAGGCGGCAGTTGACCCGGTCTTGCCTTCAGAGGTTCCATCTTCAGATGATACAGTCACAGAAGAGAATAAGGATGACACCGTCCAAATTCTTTTCGTAAGCACAGACTCCGATGAACATGGGGGCAATTTACCCATTCCTTTACCGCAAGAAGGAAGTTCGTCAGAGTCGTACCCGACCGTCTATTCGGTCCCACCTCCAAGCAACCTAGTTGTCTCCTTCAACTGGAATCAACTAGGCAGACCCCGTTTACCGGCTAGTGTACCATTCCGAATTATTGCTCAAATATATAGAATGGTTATGGCTGGTACCATCATAGATGAAGGGGATTTTGTGAGTATCCTTTCCTCGACTGCTTGGAAAACACTTGGTTCGCCATCGCTTTTTCCTGAGATAATAAATCTAACAGGATTTGACAAAGGAAACAGTCGATTGTTAGGGATCCTTCCCAATGTGCCCATAACATTGAGAGGGAAAACCGTTCACATGAACGTAATGGTAGTTCAAGGGCCCCTGGATTATAATCTACTCCTTGGACGAGACTATATTTATTGCATGGGAGCCATTGTCTCATCACTCTTTAGAGTGATGTGTTTTCCGCACGAAGGAAGAGTGGTCAAGCTCGTAGACCAGCTTTCATTTCCCGGATCACACAGAGAAAATAGTCATATGCCATCCCTGAATGGTCTTTTCACACAAGGAATGTCTCATAAATCTCCAGTCTGTCCACCTAATGAGCGCGAGTGATTCGGGGGACATGACTGAAACCCAGGGGGCATGCACCCTGGTCTGCTTCGGTAGGAAAACTCCAGGTATAGGGTAGGTTTCCGCGAGAGATATATGACTGGACTGTACTCCCGTTCGTGATTGGAAGAGGGGGTTAGACTGGAATAAGATTCTCTTGTCAAAGTTATGTGAGTGGATTGTCTCACCTTTGTCTATTTCGGTAGACATCGCCGAAGAAGTGTTTTGTTTGCGCTGTGAATAGAACAATCTTTGGTAACCTGAAAGAGGTAGACCTTTCCTGATAAAACAAATGTTTTGTTGGAGGTTTGAAAGGTGACCTTGAAACTCTGTTTTATACCTGGGGGCATGCAAACCTTTTGGCGTGCAAGTGAAGAGCGACTATTTATTTTTTAAATTTGTAGGTCCTCTAACCCTTTAAACTCGTAGGATTGGTCGTTTCCTAGCTTGCATAAAGAAAGGATGTGGGGCAAAACTCTAAAAATTTCCGTTTTTAAATGAGACATTCTTATTATACGACTGGATTAATCGAGCAGTTTTAGCGCATAGTTCAAGCTCGTTAAAAAATAAACATAAGCCATGAGCAAATGTTTCTCCCCACGTTTAAGCTCATTAAAAAATGAACTATTTCCCGGTAAATCATCATCGTGAATGTAGTACTTCAGCCTTTAAAAGCCCTGGTCGTGTTCTCACCATCACCTCCACTATGTATGGGCCGATCATTCACCTCCATTTGATTGTTTACCCCTTTTGAGGAACAACTGCGAAGAATGATACCACTAGCCATCCTTGTAACACTGCCGTGATTGGAAAATTCCAAACCTTACCTGGAATCAACTGCTACCCAATTTTATCACTCGTTCCTCAAAAGACGAGTCTCCTTTAAGCTATTTTCAATTGACTCGTAAAATATGAAAATATTGCCGAGCCATTGGCCTCTCCAGCTCGTTAAAGGGACCGGAAGTGCTATCCCTCCTTTAAATTTTAATATTTTTGGACCTGAGGGATTATTACACAAAAAGATCGAGCGCTTGTTTTGTTCGGCTCGTTAAAAGTATCGAAAATTCATCCCTTCTGTATTGTTTTATACTTTTTCGGACTTAAGGGATTAGATGACGAAAAAGGAATTTTGGAGTTTCCTTTACGTTCCTTTTCAGACTCTCTAAAATTGAAAAGGACTGATGTATCTTTGTCGTTAAACTCGTTAAAACTTAATAGCGAAAAACTTGTCCATAGCAGACAAGAACGAGTTTCACTATCACTAGGCTCGTTAAAACGTAGCGATGGGTTTGCCCGAAGGGAAAATTATAGAACAAGCATATGTTATCCTCCTCAAGCTTGACAAAAATAAAGAGGTGCTGGTCAGCAATGACTGGGGAAAAATTGGGAAGAAAACTTGAAGAAACTTTGTTGGTAGCAAGTCGCTCTTGAACATGACACTTTCACTCTGCATCCAAGTCGGGTTGGGTTGTTTCATTCATCGGTCACATCACCATGGTCCCATCACACCATCCACATTTGGGGTTAATGCTACCAGTCCATCACGTCAGTGTCGCCGATATGTTCAAGAGAAGTCATTCAGAGAATTCACCTGTGTCTCACCCGCTACAATACATTTACACTCCATTCTTTCATGACCGCCACCCTGAACCTTATGTCATCAGATTGTTTTCACCTCCATTAAAATCATTTTCTTCGTTCCGTGTCATTGATGTGGGATTCATTAAGGCCCTCCTGTGACGGATCGCTTCTTTTCGACATCAACTCATTATCCAAGAAGTCGATCTAGGAACACCCCATTCAGTACTTTGAAGCTTGCATGCCTCAATGGCAAGTTTCTCACTTCCGGCGACAGGTTTACATCAATGACCTTCGACCGAAAGATTTTGCATGGTGTTCGACGCCAAGTCCTTTATTCACACCACGTGAATTGTACTGCAGTACCTTGAGGGTCATTATCATTATCGGTGATTCCTCTCGCGCCTGTTAACAACTTACATCATTGGCTGGTAATCAGGCGATGTCTTTCCATGTTCGACTCCAGAACATCTCTCACATGGATAGACTTGTACTTCGAGTGAAGATCGAACGAGATTGAAGACCTCGGATCTAGTTTCATCCATCCGGGCTGCGATATATATTCAGGGAAATAAAGACATCAAATGTACATCATTTCTGCACAGATAATCATCCAATAAAAGGGATGATGACTCTACCAGAATCATCAGTCTACACTCAGACGATTGTCTGTCCTATGTACATGAAAATGAATTTATAAAGCTGAGCATGGGAATGCCCGCCTCAGCTAGATCATGAAAATATTATGAAGATAATGTATTTTATTGTATCTTATTACAGGTCTCCTCCCAGCTTGAAAGAACTTCGGATCCTCATAATAAAGCATTTCACCCGACATCAAAAGATTAATGACCTCATGCTTTAGGGGGCAACTGTTATAGACATTTTTGGGCACTACAACCCCAAGCATGAAATGTCCATAAATCAAGGGCTCCTAAGTCCCTAAAAGTGTTGTTCTAACCCCTAAAGGAACAAGGTCAACTGATTACAGCTCCTCCCATAAGTTCTCCATGAAAAACTGCTCAGAACTGGTCAAAACAGGACCATTTCAGCTGCTCCATAGGCAAAGTGCGTTGCATGTCACCTAAATACACCGTGTGGGTGTGTTGCATTTCAAAAAGCCCTTCTATGGGGTGCAATGGGCGAGAAGTGACAAATGGTAGTGTCATTCCGCGAGGTGGAGAGGCATGGAAACTTCCAGAAACTTCTCCTGTGACACTTGCCTCTCTGAATTCGACCAAGGATGAGTAAGAGATCATCAATCTCCAAGTGGAAGAAAGAACTATCAGAGGGAAGACACTAATCAAATCACAAGCTGACTCATCTCCCTTACAGATATCTATATATGGATCCCTCATCCCAGAGATCCAGAGGCTGGAATTTTGCATATTGTAAGGAATTGCTGTTGGTTTCTTGAGACAACATCAGATTGTTGGGTGATCTAAGCTTTGTATGAGGTGAAGAGGGGCTTCCTTGCTGAGAGGATGATGCTGGGTCAGAACAACTGGTTGTAACTCCCTTGGCTCTTTCTTGTTTATCAATAAAATCTATTCAAGTTTTCCTCCATACTCTTGTGTCATTTATGTTTTATGCATTTGTATGGTCAATTTACATCTGATCCTAGATTGTTTATGATTATAGATCCATGTTATTGTATAGTGCTATGCTACTGTGATCTTACAGGTACTCTGTGAAGCTGGGCGTACAAGGGAGCAAGTAGCGAAAGACTATCAAGAGAGAGAGGAATCGCACTAGGAGATTAGCGCAAGACAGAGGTTGGTCTTCTTTGTTCTTCTCTCATCTATATTTCATAAATGAAAAATGAAAGTAGCTTTACTTTGTTTGTTTCTAAGGTAGCTACCACACCTTAGTGGGATAAGCAGTTCTGTGTAGACACTTTTCCCTGTAACAACTGCTAAAAATAGTAAATGATGAAATGAACAAGGGAACAAATGAAACTGACTAGGGAGTCTAGGTGGAATAGGTGGGTGGCCACCAATATCTGCTTGGATCAGTTTATTTTTGTTGTACATTTTTCTTAGGAGGCCCATTTTAGACCTTAAAATTCCTCTAATGATTATTCTTGCATGTCATTCTTACCAATTTGTATGGTTGTCCAAACTTAGGAAAGGGGACATTGCAAAGAGATGAATTACAGAGAAGACTGATGTGTGACTACCATAGAAGCATCCATGGTGTCCTCGCATAGATATTTTCCTAGTCGACTTGCACTAAAGCTCTGGAAGAGGAAGTTAACCTAAGGTACTATAGTTATAGAGAAGGGGGATCCCTTCTGTGGGATAATAGGGAAAATAGAGCTAGCGATTGGGATGGATGAGTGGGTAAGCAAGTTATGTACTAGAGGGTATTGGGTTGAGTGACAAAATTCTCTTTATATCCCTTGTGGTGTCACAATCCCATCTCAGGGTAGCATGTTGTTGAGAGACCTGGAATAGTAGTACCTAAGACTAGGAGGAATTCCCTTTATTGGTAGCCAATTTGTGGAATTTATTAAATATAAGTGTTTATGTTTATGTGTATTCAATGATATTATTTATTACGTGTTTTTTGTATTTAATTCTACTGTGATATAGAAATATGGTTCCATGTTATTAATAGCTATGCATGATTTCATGCATTTGTAGATCATTATGCCTACATATTGTTCATATGCAAGGCATAATTAAATAAATTGATATCATAGATAATAATTAATGATAGGAGAGGTAGCAATAAAATTAAATTATAAATTCAAATGGTTTAGAATTAGAGGAATCATAATGTATCTTAGCTTGGGGTGGCTAGAAACATTATAGAGTGGTATCAAAGCTCAACTATAGCACTAGTATTGCATGGGATAGAGAAACACGTTGGAACAAATGAATTGCATAGTAGTTTTCTTGCTAATTTAATTGATATAAATTCTTGGAAGAAATTGATTCATAAATTTCCATGGATATTCCACTACACAATTCATCACAACAAATCTACTAAAATATATTAGAAAATTTAAAATCTACATTATGATGGTTTATTTATCCTTATATTTATGGATCTATTAATCATTGTTTATTTCATATGCATACAAATTATTATTATAAAGAAAATACAAAAAAATAAAATAAAACTCACAAAACATAAGTTAATACAAGATGTAACCTAGGTAACCCTTTCGAGGGAAAACACAGTTGGAAGGTGAGGTTGCTCTGCTTTGTTTCTTGGAATGTAAAATGGATGGAAGTACAAAGAAGTGAGGCGTATGGCCCATGGGTTACTACAATGCAAAAATAATGTCTATTTTCTCTTTTCCTATCCACTCTTGATTACTCCGCTCATATTTGGAACAAAATCCACTTGAATAGAATGAAACACCTCTCCTTCTAGTGGTGTAATTATAACACAACTTGATAACCTGCTAGTGGTTAGGTTTGAATCCTTCAACTCTTAATTAGAGTTATGATATTGATGCTTCTAGTCTTAATCACGTGGGCAGTCCATTTTCAATGAATAATGGGGGTTGACATGACATCCTCTCGAATTATGGTGGTAAAAATAAGAAGATCAAATTTTGAGTGGCATAACTTTTGCATACAGACTCCAATTGAGGTGATTCTTGCTCCGTTGTAAAGGTATTTGTGTGTAGAATAATACTAAAATGTTTCCACTTGAGAAACGAAGTTTTACACCCTACAAAATTCCATTTGATGCCTCAAACAACTTATTGAAGGTTTCATACCCTAATTTTCCCAACTCGGTCCCACCAATAGAAATGGTCTCATGAGCCAATTCCTCCACCTTTTTCACTCTAAAAGCATCAATATGGATGAAAAATAATATAATGATCCAATTGGGATCACATCTCCAAATTTTGGGATGATTTTGGTCCCTGTTGATGGTGCTGAACCCGCCAACATTTAGGGGATCACCCCGGTATGAAGTCCCAACTAGACCTCACACCGTTTGGTGTGGGAGTCCCATCTGGTATGATGGCTAGGTTTCCATTGTCTTAAGGATTTGTCTCAACTCTTGCTTGTTAGCACAGGAGAGTGGTTCGTTTTGTCTTCGAGAAATGAGGTTTGTGTGCCTGGTGAGTGTAAGTGTCACTTGTGTCAATGGTTCTTTTACTATTGAGGGAGAGGGTGAGAATGAGTTCCAGGTTGATTGGGAGCAGTCCCAACACTGCTAGGAACACACAACACAATCGTACATGCACAAATTCTAGCGGAGAAGTCCACAAGGATGCAGAAATCACAACATACAAGGTGAGATAACACATACAACACTCACGGAGCAGTCTAAACGAGTGCAACGGTTGTTACAGCAAGCTTCATGTGAAAGGTCTGTCTGATGTATGGGAGAGTAGTCTACATGGGCGAGACAACGTTAACAACATATAAAACACATTTCCATTAATAGATTATGTATTACAACAAATGAAATAGTTCAGATGTAGAACACAGGTTAAAGGAACATGCATTACAAGTGTTAAAGAGTAGTCTTACAACAAATACAATACATGTGTGAAAATGTGCTGGCATGTTAGTAGGCTTCTGAATTAAGCGTAAGTTCCAAGACACATCGTTACACCATACATCACTAAAGTGTGAGGTGTTGGAGCCACTACTTACTCCTCAAAGAAAAGATTACAAACTCTCTTGGCTATGTTGGAGGAGCTGAGGTGAAAAGTCCTTTACATGTACAAATGAGGGGGTATTTATATCCAAGGGTGAAACTGAACCTTGTGGTTGTTCAACTACCCTTATGACTATTTGACTTCCATGACTCTTCGACTTACATGAATCTTTGTTCAACAAGTGGGTCTCTTGGACTTCCACGTTACATCACACTGATTGACAACAAGCCCATAGTGGAGATGTGGACGACTTGACTCATGACGTGACTTGACATAACTTGACATGAAAATGCTGGTACATTCGTGCTGCTGTTGGAGTGCATGTCGAGCTATAGTGCTACTGGATGATGGATGTATTCATGGTGTATCATAGCTTCACCTCCTCATGGCGAAGTGTGCAGAGTCTTCGATGGTCCTTGGTTCGCTTGATGAAGATTTAGCATGTTGTTCCTTGCTTGCATATTGGAAGGTTTGATAGGCTTATCTGTTCATGAAGGTGCATGTTCGTCCGCTTCGCAAGCTTCGTTCATTCGTCCGTTGGTGAACCTGTCATTCTGCATGTGCTCTCTTCGTTCATCCCATTCGTTGTCTTGCCATGTTCATTGGTGTACCTGTACCTACAGTCACTCATGATGAGACGACATCAAATCCAAGACTCCTAGTCTACCATGACACATGATCATTCAGATGCAGGTGACCGAGAGAGGCAGGAAGGCTGTGATGCGGGATGATGGCTCTAGGAAACTGCTGATGAAAACTGCGCAAGAGTCACTAGGAGATGGAGACAGACAATCCGAGTCAATAGTGACTGTTTGCAAGGTTTGGCTCGGTTAGGAGGAAAAATTGCACAAATTTTGGAGGGAACTGTTTGACCTGCTAGAAGGAAAGGGAGGCATGCTCTGCACATTTTTCAGAACGAACGGGCGGTGGGGCTGGACAAACAGATTTGTGTAATTTTCCTGAGGAGTGGGCCAGGTTGCATGAAGGGTCAATAGGCAGGGATTGCGCAGTTTTTCTAGGGAACTGCCCGAGAGAGTGGAAGCCAAAACTATGCAATTCCCAGAGGGAACTTCCAGTTGACTGCTGGGGTCACTGGCAACCAAAACTGCGCAATTCCCAGAGGAAACTACCAGTTGGCTGCCTTGGAGAATGGTAGCAGAAACTGTGAAATTCCTAGAGGGAACTCACAGTCTGCTGCTAGGGGCTACTGGCAAGGAAAACTGCACTGAGGCTTGGGGGTCAGCCTGCTAATCATCTCTGCACAAATTCTGAGTTGAGTTGACTGATGGGAAGTGAAAGGCCTGCTCATGAACACTGCAAAATTTCTGAGATGAACAGTTGGTCGACAGTCGGGATGGCTAACTAGGAAAATTGCATAATTTTCTAAGGGAGACAAGGATGGGCACTTGGTGTCTGCCTAGCCTGTCTGCGCAATTTCTTTAGTTAGTTGAGCGGGTGAGGTCACTAGCGTCTGCACAATTTTTGAGGGGAGTCAGTCTCGGGGTGATTGTCGGGTCCGATTGTTGAGGTTGGCCAACAAGAGAGCTGATTGAATTGCTTGCGGACAACGCAACTTGAAAAGACTAGATTGGTGCTTCTGCACTATTCTGGTTGATAGTCGATTGAGTCGATGGCAAGGTGATGGTCTGGCTGTTAGAGGGGAGTCAGGTCGTCAGAACTTTAGAAAAAATGGCTAAGTGTGTGAACAATCGAAAGATGCATAGGTGATCATACGAACACACACTTGCATTACTTGACGACGAAACAACCAAACCATCCAGACACACATGTTCAACAAGACTGATCGATGGTGTAAGCGACAAGCGCGACACTCATGATTGATCATTCATTGATCGAGACGGCGCTTGGGAAACAGTGAATTTGACTCAGTGCGTGAGTGTGACGGGTGCTTTCATAGCGAATACAACAAGCACATATGAAGTGAAGACTTTGAGCATAACGAGAACATGGTCGCAAGCATGACTCAAACATCAACATGCAAAGACTTGAATGCAATGAATCAAGCAAGGCAGATGTAAAGACTCACATAAGCTCACGGAGTGAACCCGAGTGTGTGTAGTCATCAAGTGAAACTCTTCAAGGGAGGCTCTGAAATTGGTGCAGGCCAAAATTTTGGAGGGTGGTTGTAGCCGCTACAACATTGGCGACACACTTGTAGAACTCTAGCTTCTTTGTTTCGGTTCATTTCTAACACATGGCCTTGGTCTTTTGGGGAGTATTGAATCACTATGTAGGTTACTTCAATTTCACACTTACCCGATGGACATACATTGTTTACCTTTTGCCAACTCAGTCAAACACAATCAAAAGTTCAACTTAGATCTCAATGTTTCAAATTCGGGAAGGATAATTTAGCTTGCGAGTTGAAGATTTTCAGAGTATAAGTTTTCATCTCTGGTGTTGCTCTGCTGCCAGCAGGCCTGGACCATACCCCAGATGAGTCACGCAGGAACACATACATTGCTCCACTGCCAGCGAGCTTGGTTAGTACCCCGGTGGAGTTGCATGTTTCACCTCTCTGCACAAGAAGCCTTTCTCTTCTTTCGCCTTTGTATTTTTCAAGAGGAATGTGCCTAGGAACTTATTTTTTTTGGGGCGGAAGAGGGATCCCAACTTATTGAGAGTAGAAGAGGTTGTTCCTTCAGAGAATCATGTATGACCTCTGACATAGGTTTGCTCATTTAGATTTCCCCTTCTCCGTTTCTACTAGTTGGATGAGCTTGAACACACAGAGCAGAAGGCTGAGTATAGGCACGGGGCTTCCCAGTGTGGACATAGGTTCATGGTTGGACCGAAACTTCCCTTATAGATGGTTCCTATTTTCTGTCAGAACTTCATCAGCCAAAAGTTACAACCAAGCACAGAGAAGGTGGACACAATATTGGCCAAGTGCTGTAGTGTCACAAGTTTCCTCAAATTTCAACCACATACTCTATTCAAAAGCCAAGACGTAGTAGTTGGCAGCACTTATTTCCGAAAACAAAAATAGTAATATATCAAACAAACAAAATGAATGTGAACAAAAATAGTAAGCAAAATCAAACAAAGCAAAAGCAAAGATAATAAGCAAAACAAACCAAATGAAACAACAAGCAGCAATTAGACTATGTACATGGCACGGGCGTGGCCCGACCTACTGAAAATAATGTTTGAGATCTTGGTCATTGGCAGGAAGGTTGTCAATCCTCCTGCCCAGTGATTGCAAATGATACGTGTGTGGGCTAAGCTTCTCGTAGATCAGTGCAAGTCCACCGAGCTCTCCTACCAGAACCTGGTGGCATTCCAGAAGACCTTCAAGTGAAGACAACACCACTATTTCAGGTACTGTGTGCAACATGGACTCGGATGATGGCATGGGGTAGTTTTTTTATTCCAGGAAGGATTCAAGTTTCTGAAGTCAATACGTAAGAGAATTTTCCCAGATTTCTTACGTGCAGGATTTAAATTAGAAAGCCAAGTATGATGATGAAATTTTCAAGTAATCCAAACATTTAAAATTTTAGTCAATCTTTTCGGTGAAAGGAGTGTAAACAACCTGCATGTGTTACCTGTTCTTTGTTGCAATGGATTGTCTCCTCCTTTACCTGGAATCTCATGTTGGATTGCTCGTGTGCAATGTGTACTCAGGTCATCATCTACTCATGTAGACCCATCCCGGTACTGTTTGATCAAGCAGTTAATGATTTGTCGCTGCTGTAGTGTGTAGCTTGTATCGAGATTGGCCATCTTCGGATCGTGGTAGGTTCCCAGGTTGCTTTGTTCGTTCGTAGTGTTGGTCCTTTGTGTGTTCAACATGAGTGCTTCATACTCAACATCGTTGTTTGTGCCTTTGAACTTCAAAAAGATTGAAATCATGCATTGTCCATTGTTTTGGATGACTGAGATACACTCAGTCCTTGGGCCATCATGTGTTCCTGACTTGTCAAGGCTCATAGCCCACAACTCATCTGTACATGGACCATTTGGCGTGCTAGTACTACTGCTACTACCATTGTTTCTACTATTGCTACTATCGGAAAAACAAACTGTACAAGTTTCATTATCATCAGTTGGGCGAGGAAGGAGTCCCAATTGCTTATCTGATGAGGTTGGAGCTGGCCATGCAGGATAACACTCCAATGTCTTTTCTAGGAGGCAGTTGCCAAACATGAGTTCTGCGAAGGCCAATGGTTCATTCTCGCCATTAAGGGGAGTGAAATTATGTTTCATATACCTCTTGGATAACACCCAGATTTGGTTGCATATTCCCTTGTACGGAAGCCACATGTGAGACCAGTATGTAGCAAAATATCCATCTAGCTTGCTGGACCATTCTCTATTGAGTACCAAGCCATATGCTTCTGATATGTCCACAAAAAATATGTTGATGCATTGGTGAACTCGACCGTCGTGAGATAATCGGATGATCGAATCTCGAAGTTCACCAATGGTTGGTATTGAGGTTCTTTCAATTTGGATGATTCTCACGGATGTTTTGATCCATCGTCCATTGATCTTCTTAGCAATGGAGAGTGGCATGACATTGGCTTCCGCGCTAGAATCAACCAGACAGTTGTGAACATTGTAGTCGAAAATTTCGAATGAAAGCAAGAATGGGGGGCAAATTGAGTTTTCTTCTTCCATCTGGAGTGTATTGATCACAATAGATAGTGATTCGGGAGGTGTGCTTTCTCCCTTGCTAGTGGAGGCTACACTTTCTGCTGCTGTTTGTCCCAACACATGCAATAGAATATCTCGCTAACTCTGGACTTTGGCTAACTCAAACAAGCTGATGTTCGATCGAGTTTTCTTCATTTCATCGACTATGTTGTAGTCCAGAGGTGGTAGACTCACTGAGGTGTCCGGGGTGAAACGGTTATTGTGCTATCTCTCGGAGTGTTCTGCAACTTGCTGCTCATGGATGTATTCTTATCTGCCGCTGTCTTCCCGAACTTGCTTTGTGTCTATTGCTTTGAGGTAGCCGGTGGATCGACCTTCTTTATCAGCTGCCTCACCTTCTCTTGAATTTCCCCAAGTGTAGGGGGAGCCCCTTTACTCCTAAGATTGTAATGATCATTTTGATTTTGGGGCTTCTTCTTGGTGTTCATCTTCTAGATTACTTGCGAGCACTGATAAGCATTCACTACATGCCTAGAACTTGGTGTTTCGTCATGTGCAACCTCTTTGCTATTGATCCAGGTACGGGTGTGATGAAGGACCCTTCCAAGACCTTTTACTTTCATGATGTGTTAAATTGAATTTTTAAAAGAAACATAAATGAATACATGTGCATGTTGTAAAGAAGAGGAACATGACAATCATCAGCAACATAAAAACATAAGTCGTTGATAACGAAGTTCGTCCAGGAGGGACTATGTCTCCGGGCCCGGTGTCAAGATGGTGTAGGCTGCTACATTAAGTGCTGTCAGTAATGATGATGTACATAAGAGGTGATGTCTCTATCATAGAAGGAAAATGCCCTCACGCAAGAGTGGCTCCAAGAGATGTTCCACTACAAGAACTCTCAGTCAAAAGACTCCTATCAGTATGACACAAACTCATGCATGATGATCATCCCGCCAATGTGGCATAAAAGGGATCTCAATGCAAACATGCATGGTGACACATGAGTATCCCATCAACATACAATAAAGGCATCTCAAAACATAACATGACAAATCATGACAACAAGTACATCACATAGACAATTCTGCGTCACATCAAGTAGGAATCATGAAAACAAGTAATAAACAAGATCCCACATCAACATCAAATAGGGATTTGTGCAGCACAATGCGTAGCAAAATAAGTACATGAACACACTGCATATACCTCACAACCAAGGGTCATCTGAAGAAGTGGATGTCAAACTATTGAAGCTGTTCGTGCCATCGATCTCATGACATCAATCGCATGGAAATGACTGCTCGCACATGAATGCTGACACCTGAATTCCACTTAGAAAATTGGCTGAATAATATAATGAGAAAATGAAAAATATGAATAGTGCAAAATCGACAGTCCAATTTTTGAATTCTGAGAAATTGAGAATCTGGGGCTCAAGGAATCTTTTAGATTCCCCCTAGATTCCTCAAAGATTCTACTCCATGGGTGGACTGGAAATATGCAACTCCAAAGGCGAATCTGACCTCGCCATTGCGATCCTCATGGAAAACCGTGAAAAACGACTATAAACTTGACTATATTCCGACATGGAGAAAAATTACATCCTCGGGAAAATTTCAAGGATCATGGTTCCACTCCCTATTTCTGCAGCAGTCATGGTTCCACCTCCACACTGAAAAATGGCCGAAAAATGCAGAACTATGATGGAGAAACGAACAACGCCATTGTGTTCGTGGCATCGAGAAGTGCTGAAACCATATAAAATTTGTCAAAATTTGACAAAGTGAAAATTCAGCCCCCCTGCAAAATGTTGCCTCGAACTGCGTGCACTGCTTCCTCTTCCTCGAAATGCGTGCCCGCTCCTGGTTCCTCCATATTCCCTCCACGCACTAAAAAAACTGGGTTCCTATAAAAATTTCGTGGGCAAATTAAACAATGAGTCAGTTTGGTGCAGCGATTAAGTTAAGGCATTAGTTGAGGAGGGGTCAGGTGGTCAAACCTTGCCCCTCTTATTTTTTACACGTTATTGTTTTTAGAAATTGAAATGAATTTAAAAGGGGGTTGAGTCTGCATTGGGCGACCCTAATCGAGACAAGATCATTTGATAAATAAAATAACTAATGGAAATAAAATAAAATAAATCAAAAATAATTTATGGAAAAATAAATAAATAAAACAAAAATATACACAAGTCAAAATAAATAAATATATAAATAAATAAAAATAAATAAATAGAAATAAATAAACAAAAAACAGAAATATATATATATATATATATATATATATATATATATATATATATATATATATATATCCAAACAAAAATAATCAATAAATAAAATGGGGTCAACAATAAAATATGGGGCTCAGGCCCATTAAACAAATAAAAAAAATACTAAAAGGTGTTAAGAACGAATAGGATGATAAAATACATAAAAAATATGAAGGATCAAGAAAATAAACTCTAATGAAGAATAAATCAACAAAAAATACTATAAGAAGGATGAAAAAACAACAACAACAAACAAACAAACTAGGAGGACAAGACAGGGACCCAACTTCTACTAATATTCCAACCATCATCTCTATTCAAATTATTGGGTCTTTTTTCAATTTCTAGGGCCTCCCTCAATTTACGATGGTGAAAATGACTAACCTTAGCAACGACTTGGGCCTCCTCAATGCAGATGTGATGCTTAGATTTATTTGTATGCTCCGCCAAAGAAGAGGAACGGGTCTTGCCATGCTTGATGTCAGCAGCATGCTCACGAGTCCTTTGATTAATCGAGCGCCCAGTCTCACCAATGTAGGGAGTCCCACAAGAGCATGGGATAACGTAAACACCCTTCATATTCTTGGGGTCCACTACGTCCTCTACAGATCTAAGGGAGCTCTGTATGGTATTTAAAGGCCGAAAGGTTGAAGCCACCTTATGCTTCCTTAGGATCCTTGCAATCTTGTCAGTGGTCCCTTGGATAAAAGGAAGATGAACACCAAAAAATCGATCCTTGGTATCTTTCTTAGCATTAGGACCTTTTTCAGCTCTGAGGAAACCCTTAGTACACTGGTGTCTACTATATCCATTATTAAAGAAAACACTTAGGAGATGTTCTTTCTCTTCCTTGAGATGGTTCTCATAAAAAACTCTTAAATCTTTAGTTGCTAAGGTGTTGAGAACACCAAGCTTTTGAGCTGGGAAATGATGAGAATTAGCATGAAGATATTTTTCTATATGATTTTTTTTACGATATACCTGATGAGAGAAAGAGCCATTATCATTCCTTGAGAGGAGGACGTCAAGGAAGGGAAGACTACCATTACATTCAAATTCCATGGTGAACTTTATAGAACTAGATTGATTGTTAAGATGGAGGAAAAATAGTTCCAACTTTTCTTTACCATGGGACCAGATGACAAAAGTGTCATCCACAAACCTCTTCCACAACTTAGGCAGAAGATGAGAAGAGGCTAAGGCCTTTGATTCAAAATCCTCCATGAATAGATTAGCTACCACAGGGGAGAGGGGGGAACCCATGGCGACACCGCAAGTTTGCTCATATAATTCCCCATCGAATGAAAAGAAAGTAGAAGTAAGACAAATACCAACTAAATAAGCCGTATCAGGATCTGTGATGCGCTTGATGACTTCGATGGCCTCGTTGATAGGGATATTAGTGTAGAGAGAGAGCACATCGAATCTCACAAGCTTGTTGATGAGCCCCAAAAATGGATAATTATATGGGCTCATTCAGCCTCCTAATTCGACTTAATCCACCATTCTCATTAGTTTATTGCATGTTTTTGATTATATTTATGCTAATAGAGTGAATTGGGTTAGTCATTATGCCAACAAGTCTAATCTGTGCTTTATGCAGTCTTTTTGGTCAATTTGGAGACAAAATCAAAAGTTTAAATGAGCACTTGGCAGCCAAATTCATGGAGAGGATTTTTAGGAAGGTGTCCCCTTCATTTATGGGCCCTTACCTCAAATTCTCCACCATCAACTCAGAGTTCAAGGGCCACCAAATCAATTATCACAAGGGCAGCCAAGCAAGGGCTAGTAAAGGTGCTGCTAACTACAAGTTTTGGCAGCCGAGTTCCTAAAGTTGAGGAGGGCTGTTGGGGTCCTCAATTTGTATAAATAAGAGGGCTTAGGGCCTCATTTCAGTTAGTCACTTTGTAGGCAGAAGTTAGCTAGTTGGTAGTTCGATTTTAGTCATTTTTTAAGGCAGTAGGTTAGCTCTTTATTTCAGCACATTTTCGAGCTTTTCCTTGTGGACAATTTTTGGAATGTAACATTTCTTTTGATCAATAAAGATGAATCCAGCTTTGCACCAGCTCTAATCTCTCTTAGGAGGCTGTAGCTCTTGGGGTTGGGCCCAACCCAAGTGCCCAGTACCTCCTTTGTTTACCTTTATGTGTTTTTGCTGCATTCTTAGAATAAAATCTGCTATCTAGATTAAAATCTTGTTTTGTTATTTAGGTTGCTTTTGATGATTAAAAAGGATTTTCATGTTTAGATTGAGTTGATAGGTTAATAACAGGGAAGATCTTCAGAAAAATGCCATCAAACACCTCTGATCTCACCTCTCCCTCAGTGGGATCGTGAGCTGGGACAAAGGTGACATTGCTGCCAACAAAAACACTGTCTTTGCTTCACCATGCAATCATTAGTGTTAGATTTTCATTTGCAGAGATTGATACCAGCTGTGGTTACGTGTTCAGGTTCTTGATTGCTCAGTTTGCATAGCTATTTCATGTGTTTCATTGCAAATAAACTTCTGTTCCATTTCTTTGCTGTTATCTAGGTCAGATTAGGTCAAAGTAATTAGCTTCTTGATTTTCCAAGTCTTCATTTGTCTAATTTGAAAGATAACTTGTAGAGTGCCTATAATACCTCTCCCTCTACCTGTACTCCATCAATCCCATCTGCTCCATCCTCCAACTTGGATTCTTGCCTCACATTTGCCATTTGCTCACTTTGCCCTAATTCCCATATTTTTTTTGCAACATTGCTCCACTCCTCCTTGAACAAATCCAACCATCCTTGCCGCTCCTCAGCTCCATTCCCCAAGTCCTGGACCTCCTCACACCCCTATCTAACCTCCATACCCACTCCTTCATCTTTCTCCTCCATCCATCCTCCAAAATCCCATTTCTGAACATCCTGTAGAAAATTACAGACATCCTATAGAAATCACAGAACATCCTGTAGAACCCCTGCAGACTTCCTGTAGAAGCACACGAGAGCAGTTTCTTGATAGCCAAACTTTGTGAAACTCTCTAGAAGGGTGCTAGGGACCCCTTAGGCCCTCTTCAAACCTTCCCAACCTTCTGCAAGCATTTCCTCTCACCAATCCACCTCTGCATAGTCAAAAACTAGTTAAAAGCACATGCATGATAATTCTAACAACTTATTCAAAAATGCAAAAAGATGTTTTTTTTTCTTCAGATGTTACTGTAGAAGTAGCTTAGACACATGCATCTTACCTTCCTAGAAGTCAATGGCATCTCTTTCAATAGCTTGCATCCTCTTTCTTGCATCAGTAGGGCTAGCTGGTAAAATTAGGGTTTGCTAGGGTTTACGTTTCCTTTCAGCTTTCCAGTTTCTTTCTGCAAGTGGATTAGCCTTCTTTGTGTTCGCTTTCGCCCATCAGTTAAAAATTTTCTTCTCAGATCTCATAGAAGTTGGCTTAATCTCCTAGCGGACTTGTGCCAGCTGACCAAGTGACAGCTGCGACAAGAGCTAGTACTTGTGCATACAGCACTGTCGCTTCCAAGTTTGTTACGAACTACTGGGTTGATAAAATTAAAGAAGGGAGTCTCAGGAGTTGCAGCATTATTGATGCAATACTGGGGCCCACCACAAGTCATCTCGATCAAGCTTGAAACTCTTTAACTCATTAACAAACGACGCAAAGTCCTTGACGAAGGATTCTGTATGGCCAACAAGGGGCTTAAGCTTCTGGGCTAAATATTTAGCTAGAAGATAAGTTGGCCCTCCTATCGTGTTGATAATGGGTCTCAGAGGAGCCCCTTATTTATGAATCTTTGGTAGACCATAGATTCTGGGGGTAAGAGGGAAAATTTCAATAAGCCTATGAATGAACGAGATAACCGAGCAACTAGCCTTTATAGTAAGAGCCACACTTTTGGAAATCTTCTTCAGAGGATCCTTGTTGAGTTTCCTATAGCTCCCGCTATTATGGAGGTGGTCCAACATCTTTCGACGGTAATCATATTTATCAAGAATAACCACAACACCACCTTTGTCGGCTTTGAGAACAACAATATTCTTATTATCATTTAACGATTTGAGAGCATCAAACTTAGGTTTGCTGATGTTATTCTTGGGGGGCTTTGCCTTTCTAAGGACAACTGCATAGTCTTGACAAATGATATCTTTAGTGACGTCCGATAAGTCTCTAATACCATATTCAATGTCACAGATGATATCATCGACCAGGATATTTCTAGGAGCAAGAGAAAAATTTAAACCTTTCTCCAAAAGACTAAAGACAGGGGGATCAAAAGAAAAGCTAGAGAGATTGACAACCCTATTACTAGAAGAGGAAAGAAAATTAGAACAACCAATATTATCCAAACTTAGAGTCTTATTACCAATCCTATTATTATTACAATTATCAGAATTGAAAACAGAGTCACTAACCTCATTAATAATATTATTATTATTACTCCCAGTGATATTATTATTATTATTATCCAAACATAAATTATTATTGCTATTCTTAATATTATTATTCCTATGTGAGGTGAAAATATAATCACTATTATTAGTATTACTATTAAACCAATTATTATTATTATTATTATTTAATTGAATATTATTATTAATAGAACCACTTCCACTATTATTGAAACCAACAGAAACCAAAGAAGAATAAACAGACAACGAACCTGAGGGAATTTGACTCGATGAATACGAGATTGTTCCATCTTCACCTTCGATGGAAGAAGGGTGAGAAACACGGTCAACCCAAGATCAAAGAGCAAATATTTGATTCGAATTAATTCTGCTTCTAGAAGGACCACGAAAGCAACTAGACTCATTAGGTTGCAAGATGAATTTCTCCAAGAGCTTACTGAACTTCTTGGACTGATTTACTTTCCATATTTCTTCCAGACAAGAAGATTTCAGAGCTGAGCATGATTTGATCCTTGACCAAAGGGGAGGAGAGATCTAATTTCAAAAACTAGCCGTTTAATATAGTCGTTACATATTAATACTTTAATAAATTAATAAACTAATATCATTATTTAAATATTATTTTTCAAGAACCAGTAATATTTGGTTTTTAATAAATTAATTTAAATATTATTTTTCAAAAACTAGCCGTTTAATATAGCCGTTACCTATTAATATTTTTAATAGATTAATGAAATAATATCATAATTTAAATATTTTTTCAAAAACTAGCCATTTAATATAACCGTTACATATTAATATTTTAATAAATTAATAAACTGATATCATTATTTAAATATTATTTTTCAAGAACTCGTAATATTTGGTTTTAATAAATTAATTTAAATATTATTTTTCAAAAACTAGCCGTTTAATATAGCTGTTACATATTAATATTTTTAATAAATTAATGAAATAATATCATTATTTAAATATTTTTCAAAAACTAGCCGTTTAATATAGTCGTTACTTAATAATATTTGTTTTAATATATTAATAAATTAATATTATAATTTAAACATTATTGTTCAAATATAACCGCTACTTGAAATTATCTCTCTACATTGCTCTCTATTTAAGCCTTTGCCATGGTCTGCCTCTTCATCTGACCCTGATGATGAACCACACTTGTTGGTTCGAAACGTGTCGCCAAAAAATTCTCTCATGTGATTTCTACCCAAAGACTTTGTTTAATTCATTATGGATCATAGAAGCTTGAATACAGAAATAAATTAGGATCAGTGCAATGCTCGATTTGGAACACAGGCTTCTGCGCAAATTTGGAAGTGAACCGGTTGTTGCTTGATGAGCTGTTTGATGAACTGCTTGCCTATCTCTATCTGGGCAGATGGCTACTTGCGAATGTGTCCATTTTCCATTGCTTGAGTTTTGAAATTTCAGTGGCCAAGTTCTTGGCAAGGCGAATGAGGGTCTCAATATCAGTTGCTTCCTTGTCTCTACCCTTGCTCGCCATTGCTTGGGGCTTTATTCTCGCATCCTTGGAGTCTTTCATTGATTCGTCATCCTTGATGACTCCAATTGTGCACGAGTCCTTTTCAACAACAATAGCCTCTTCAGAAATTAAAAAAAGTGTTGGCTTCGCAACTCGCTTGACGAACTGCGCAATGGTGGTTGATAGTGCAGATGTGTAATAATAAAAAATGATGGAGTCATGAGGTTTAGTGTCTACTGCAAATTTGTTCAAAATACGCATAAACCTCTGATTGAAGTCTTTCACTTTCTCTTTTCCCTCCATCCCGAGGCTTCCCAATTCCTTGAGCAGCATGGCTGGGGTCTTGTCATCAACAAACTTTTCGAGGAACATACGTTTGAAAGAACCCCAGTTCTGTATGGAGTTGGGTGGAAGGCTATGATACCAAGCAGTTGCGTGGCCGTCCAAGGTACATGGGAACAGTCTACATGCTACATCGTCATAACGTACCTCAAGGGTCTGCAACTGTAGGTAGAAGTTGTCTAAGTGGTCTTCTGCCTTCACCACATTGTCAGGGTTGAACTTGATGTTCATCCTCTCTGCTCACTTCGGCATCTTGTGTAGAACAGCTAGGAGGGCCAATGGTCCCTGAGTCATCCATTCAAGATTTGGGTTAGCCATCTCTTTGTCTTCTTCCTCTCCTTCGGAGTTTGATGATTTCGGAACTGAGTCTGTCGATTCGTCTCCACTTCCACCTCCTCTGCTACCTTCCCCTCCACCTCCTATACCAGAGTTTGATCCCAAGATCACAAGAGTGCCTTGTTCGTCTTCAAGGAAGATTGGATGTTCCTCTCCATATTCAATAGCTTCCTCTAGAACTTAAAGCGTGGCAAGGACTGCTTCTTCCACTGATGATACAACAACTCCTGTGGGAGTGGCTTTTGGCTTCCTAGATGTGTGTGGAAGATGTTGTATGCCTGGGATTAGTCCGACTGCTTTCACGAACTGGTGAGTGACGGGACGGATGGAGTGAAGGTGTTGATATGAAATCTCGTGTTCAATTATGGGAGGTGAGGAGTAACCAACTGCAGAGTCATGTGAGAGGGAGTGCGAGTTACTACCTTGACCAGATGATTGATGATTAAGTGTGAGGGGAATTTCAGCCATGTACGACTGGCGACCCTCCATCTAGCGCCATAAATGTTGACGGTGATGGAACCACCAACATTCAGGGGATCACCCCGATATGAAGTCCCAACTAGACCTCACACTGTTTGGTGTGGGAGTCCCATCCGGTATGATGGTCTGGTTGCCATTGTCTTAAGGATTTGCCTCAACTCTTGCTTGTCAGCACAAGAGAGTGGCTCGCTTTGTCTTCGAGAAGTAAGGTTTGCATGCCTGGTGAGCGTAAGTGTCACTTGTGCCAATGGTTCTTTCACTATTGAGGGAGAGGGTGAGAGTGAGTTCTAGGTTGATTGGGAGTAGTCCCAACACTGCTAGGAACACACAACACAATAGGATACTCACAGCTTCCAACGGAGCAGTCCAAACGGATGCAGTAGTCACAACATAGAAGGTGAGATAACATGTACAACACTCACGGAGCAGTTCGAACGAGTGCAACGGTTGTTATATCAAGCTTCATGTGAAAGGTATGTCTAATGTTTGGGAGAGCAGTCTACGCAGGCGAGACAAGATTAACAACATATACAACACATTTCCATTAATAGATTATGTATTAAAACAAATGAAGTAGTTCAAATGTAAAACACAGGTTAAAGCAACATGCATTACAAGTGTTAAAGAGTAGTCTTACAACAAATACAATACATGTGTGAAAACGTGCTGGCCTGTTAGCAGGCTTTTGAATTAAGTGAAATTTCCAAGACACATCGTTACACCATGTTGAGTACTGGAGAAGGTATGTTATTATTGTTTATTTTTTCATCTTTTCTTTAAAACTCATAACCTCTTTGCATCTGAACTAGGTAGATAATAAGAAATTATGATAAATTTTATAGGATTTGTATGTAACGCAAAATAACTAATAATTGCCCTTTTCTTATGCAGGAAAAGGAGAAAATGGAAGATTGCTGCCCCAAAGGAAAAGACAGGACAAAGTTAACTGCTGTCCCTTTGACAAGGAACTGCATGCAAACAAGGCGATCCAACTTGGAGCGTATCAGCCAGGAAAGGGAAAAGGAGATACCAAATTGGCGCAAGAGAACAAGAGGATAACTGAGAATTAACAGTCTGGCGAATCCCTTAGGATCCTTTGATCCTGAGGGATCGCTATCTTAACAATTTTTTGTATCGTTGATATCTCCACTCGGCTGTTATAAGAAGGGGCAACACTGCTAGCCCGGGGGACGAACTGTAGTTGTTTTTATGTAATTCTCCTTTGTATTTGGAACTTTGATCATCAACTCTCGTTGAAGAGCAATCCACCGTAACTCTATTTTGATGTTTTAATATAAATTTGGTTGCCTTTGCATCTTTGATTCTGGAGTAATCTCAAGTGGTGTGTTCCTGGAGGCTAAGGGCCCGGCCCTGGTGGAACACTTACTCCTGTACCATTATTTCTAATTCGTGTGTGGTTTTCATTATTAGCTCTGCTCAGTAATCTGATGTGTTTTTCTATTTTACATAATGATTCTGTTATATTTTGTTTATGCTCAACTAAGTAATGCTGTTCTCTGTAACAGGAATGCTGTGTTGTTCATTCTGACTTTATAACGCATTGCTGTTCCTTTAACCATTGATATAACATCACTATTCCTTACAGATTTCCATTGCTTCTCGATTACAGAGTAACCGTGCTGTATATTCATAAATCGGTATTACTGTATTTATCTATGGTTTACACTTAACTGCGATTTTTGTTCAACTGGTGTTGCTGTTCCATTACGAATCACAATCATTATTCTTTATAAATGTGATTTATACTTGTTGTATCAAAGTCAGATCACTATTCCTTTAAATATTAAGCGTGCTGTATGTGATATTCGTTTTGGTATATTGTACATTTATATTTGATTCAAGTTGCTGTTCTATATTTCATCTCTGTTAGTTGCCGTTCTATTTCTGTTTGCTGTCCGATTTATCTTTAGAGTAAAGATTGTTACCTAATTCCTGTAGGATATAATTGCTGCATTCATTTCCGTAGATTAAGGTTTTGTTGTTCAATCTTGTTCATAAGAATAGTTGTTGTTCCATTTCCTATCATTTGTATTATCATTGCTTTGGTGTGCAGAACGATCTGAGACTGTAGTGAGCATTGACATATGTTGTCTAGTTCCCAGATTGATGATCTTTTCCTTGATTGTCTTTTAATTACATCAGTTTACAGAGGGATGAGTTACCATTACTGCACCTTTGATTGATAAATTGATATAGCTTTCTGAGTGCATGATTTGAGTTTTAAGGTTCTTTTCTATAAGTAGATCTTATTTCAAGCATCCGTTTACTCTTGTATTTAGAGCACTATACTACTAGCATTACTCTGACAAATGACCGCCTCAAACTGAGTACACTCTTTGAGATAACAAATCGTTTTACGAGAGATTTTTCGGCGTAAATCACAACATCTATCATTTGTCGATGCGTTTCGAACCAACTAGTGTGGTTTATCGTCAGGACAAGTTGAAGAACCAGATCCAGCTTTGCATGTTAAATAGCTTGAGCAGAGCCTCCAACGGCTAACTAGGCCAACGACTAAATTGGACTAGGGACCTTACCTCTAAAATAAATATATAAATAATTTAATTTAATTGGAAGTTAGTTATAATAACCTTACCTCTAAATAAATATATAAATAATTTAATTTAATTGGTTATTAACTATTTAATAAATACATAGAAAATATAAATATTAGAATAAAACGTATAATTAACTATTTATAGAGTTATTAACTATTTAATAAATACATAGAAAATGTAAATAATGTAATAAAACTTATGATTAACTATTTATAGAGTTTAAAATTGGTTGTTAAGTTAAAATAAAAAAATAAAAAAAAATAATAATAATAAAAAAATAAAAATAAAAATATACATTAGAATAAAATAATATTAAGTTAAAAATAATAATAATAATATAAAAAAATAAAAATTAATAACTAAATAAATAAATAAACTAACTAGAATAAAATAATATTAAGAGAAGAAAATAAAATAAAAAATTAAATAAGTAAATAAATACAGAAACCAATCAGATAAAATAATTGTAAATATTAACTTATTATAAAATAAAAAGAGGAGACAAGAAACGAGAGGAGGGGAGGAGGAGGGGCAGAAAGGAAGAAAGCGACTAGGAAGAGAGAGCTGGGACCCAACATCTACTGATCTTCCAACCATCCTCTCTATTGAGATTGCTCGGCCTCTTTTCAATCTCCAGAGCTTCCCTAAATTTCTGATGATGGAACTGTGAAACTCTAGCAATGACGTTAGCCTCCTCAATACAAACATGATGATTGGTTTTTTCCGCATGCTCAGCTAAAGCCGAAGACTTTGATCTCCTATGCTTAAGGTCAACTGCATGCTCACTAATCCTTTGATTGATGGAGCGACCCGTCTCACCAATATAGGGGGTCCCACAGGAAAGGAGTATATATTATCCCTTGTCCCTGTGGGACCCCCTATATTGGTGAGACGGGTCGCTCCATCAATCAAAGGATTAGTGAGCACACAGCTGACCTTAAGCATAGGAGATCAAAGTCTTCGGCTTTAGCTAAGCATGCAGAAAAAACCAATCATCATGTTTGTATTGAGGAGGCTAGCGTCATTGCTAGAGTTTCACAGTTCCATCATCAGAAATTTAGGGAAGCTCTAGAGATTGAAAAGAGGCCGAGCAATCTCAATAGAGAGGATGGCTGGAAGATCAGTAGATGTTGGGTCCCAGCTCTCTCTTCCTAGTCGCTTTCTTCCTTTTTCCCCTCCTCCTCCCCTCCTCTCGTTTCTTCTCTCCTCTTTTTATTTTATAATAAGTTAATATTTACAATTATTTTATCTGATTGGTTTCTGTATTTATTTACTTTTTTTTTTTCTCTTAAAATTATTTTATTCTAGTTAGTTTATTTATTTATTTAGTTATTATTATTATTACTATTTTTCTAATGTATATATATATATATATATATATATATATATATATATATATATTATTATTTAACTTAATATTATTTTATTCTAATGTATATTTTTATTTATTATTATTATTATTAATTAATTAATTTATTTTTAACTTAACAACCAATTTTAAACTCTATAAATAGTTAATCATACGTTTTATTACATTATTTACATTTTCTATGTATTTATTAAATAGTTAATAACTCTATACATAGTTAATTATACTTTTTATTCTAATATTTATATTTCTATGTAATTATTAAATAGTTAATAACCAATTAAATTAAATTATTTATATATTTATTTAGAGGTAAGGTTATTATAACTAACTTCCAATTAAATTAAATTATTTATATATTTATTTTAGAGGTAAGGTCCCTAGTCCAATTTGCCGTTGGCCTAGTTAGCCGTTGGAGGCTCTGTTCAAGCTATTTAACATGCAAAGTTGGATCTGGTTCTTCAACTTGTCCTGATGATGAACCACACTAGTTGGTTCGAAACGTGTCGACAAATGATAGATCTTGTGATTTACGCTGAAAAATCTCTTGTAAACCTAATATGGATCACAAAAGCCTCAATTCAACAATAACAAATCGTTCCTAGATTGATAAGTTAATGTAGGGTAAATAGAGGTGAAAAAGACCCTTTTTACTGCTCGACATTTTGGTGCCGTTGTCGAAGAAGAGTGTAGCCATTCGTTTCTTTTCCATAGTGATGTAAGAACCTGCTAGGAGAGAATTGGGTTTTAAAAACGGAAGGTAAGAACCTGCGTACAGAGCATGTAATAGCCCTGCTCCCCTGCCCGATTTCCTGTAGAAATTAGCATTTGATTTGTGTGCATGATTAAGTAGAAAAGGCCTGAAAAGAATCCTAAACCACTACCCAAGTCTGACAAAGCTAAGGGGCCAATGACCCTTGGCCGATCGACCTTTATAGACGAAATCCTTAAGAAAGCAGAATTTCAGCCTTCAGTAGGACCTAAAAAAGTTGCTTCTAGACAACCTACTAGTTCCCTTTAGGCTGCAAGATAACCATCTGTAGCCTTTGCTGAGGTGCATAGTCAAACCGAAGAGCAAGATTTTCAAGAAATTGAGAATTCTAGCCCAAAATCATTGCAAGAAGGGAACCTTAGCAACCTCTGTGAAGGGAGAGGGGAAATAGGAGAAACTGAAGAACAAAGATCTCCTCTTGGGATAATTCAGCCATTAAGTAGCCCGGATAAGGGAAGTGCTGCAAAAATCATTTATAACAAAGTTGAAGAACCTCAAGAACCAGAATCCCCCCAGACATTAGGCACTCTCATCATCCCAGATAAAGGAAGTGTTGTTAAGGCCATTCCTGTTAAAGCCATTCCCCCTCGACAACCTAGGAATACCCTTCTAGATATCCCAGAAGGTTATTGGCATATATTTGACCAAATGGCCCAAAACCAGCCAAACACCCAAACCTCTACACTGCAATACCCCATTGTGGATACTACAGCTCATGCACTTATGAAAGCAATTCCTCTCCAACATATCCCTACATTCCATGGCCTTACATAAGAAGATCCAGATGCATTCTTATTTGAATTTGATGTGCTATGTAGAGGATATGACTATACCACCGATCCCTAGAAACTGAAATTGTTTCCCTCTACATTAAAAGGGGCTGCTTTAAGATGGTTTATGGGATTGGGTAGTGGTGTTATAAACAATTATGATCAAATGAAAGATGCTTTTCTAAAGAAATATCAGGACTATTACAGGGCTAGAGAATTAAAAGATGAAATATTTCAGATGGTAGCTAGACCGAATGAAACATTAGAAGAGTATTTATAAGAAGAGCTTCGGCGTAAATCACATATAGAAAGACCTTTGTCGACGCGTTTCGAACCAACCAGTGTGGCTCATCGTCAGGACAAGTTGAAGAAACAGATCTAGCAATTGCATGTTATATAGTCTGAGCAGAGCCTCCAATGGCTATCCTAGACCAACGGCTAATTTTTGACTTAAGGACCAGGGTCAAAAAGTCAATTTGATAATATAAGGAAATTAGTTATATTAGGTAACCATACCTTAAATATATATATATAAAAATTAAATTTAATGGTATTAATAATTAAAAATTAAAAGTTATTTTAATTTTAAATGGGATTCAGTTATAAGGAAGACCTTACTTCTAATAAATATACGGTAAATATTAAAACAAGAGAATTAGTAATAAGTTAAATAAAAAATAATTAATTAATAAAACAAATAAATTTAATGAAGAACGTAGCTGAATAAGGTTAAAGTTAGTTACAAAAAATAAAAATAAAAATCAATAAATAACTAAATAAATAAAAAATAAATAAAATAAAATAAAAATAATCAATTAAATGAAATAAAAATAAAATAAATAAAAATACAAAATTAATAAATAATTTTTTTTTTATTTATGGTTGCCTCCCTTTCCTGGATATTCTTATATCCAGGAATAAGGATGGCTCTCTTTCCCACTCTGTGTTCCGGAAGAAAACTCATACTGAGCAATACCTTCATGCCGATTCTCATCATTTCCCTGCTCAGAAGATGGGTGTTCTCAACACCCTCGCTACTCGGGCGCTTAGGATTTCTGATAAGGAGAGCCTTGATAAGGAGAGATCCCATCTCCTTAATGTCTTTGTGGAGAATGGCTATAGTAGGCGCCTAGGTCAGAAGGCCTTCCTAAAAGCCTCTAGAAATGCGTTAATTAAAAAGGATCTGAAGGAACGCCGAATGGGTGTCCATCTTCCCTATGTCCAAGGAACCACGGACAGGATTGCTCGGATCCTTAAAAGGTATGGTATTCCCTCGACCTTTAGGCCCCTCAACACCATTCGTAATTCCCTTCGATCGGTGAAAGATCCTGTTGACCCGAAGGACATGAAGGGTGTCTACTTGATCCCTTGCTCTTGTGGGACCCCTTATATCGGAGAAACAGGGCGCTCCATCCATCAGAGGATTAGCGAGCATGCAGCTGACCTAAGACATGGAAGAACCAAGTCTTCAGCATTAGCAGAGCACGTGGAAAAGACCAATCATCAGGTTTGCATAGAGGAGGCCAAGGTTGTTGCCAAGGTTGCTCAGTTCCATCATCGTAAATTCAGGGAAGCTATTGAGATTGAAAAAAGGCCGAACAATCTCAATAGAGATGATGGCTGGAAGATCAGTAGCTGTTGGATCCCTGCCCTTTCGTCCTAGTCTTTCTTTTATCCTTTCCAACTTTCTTTATTCCCCCTGGAGCCCTCCTTCCTCCTTGGGTTTATCCTTCCTGCTCAGGGTTTTTTAATGGTCTTTATTCTGGTCCTTTTTTTTTTATTTATTTATTTAATTTAATTTAATTTATTATTTTTTAATTTAATTTAATTTATTATTAATTTAATTTAATTTATTATTATTACTATTAAAAAAAAATAAAAATAAAAATAAAAAAATAAAATAATTAATATATATATATATATATATATATATATATATATATATATATCTAGATATATATAATAAAAAAAAATAAAAAAAAATTATTATTTATTTAATTTAATTTAATTTATTATTTAAATAAAAAAATAAATAAATAATAATAATAAAAAATAAATAAATAAATAAATTTAATTAATTAATTTATTTTATATTTTTAAAAATTTTTATTTATTAATTTTGTATTTTTATTAATTTGATTTTTATTTCATTTAATTGATTATTTTTATTTTATTTTATTTATTTAGTTATTTATTGATTTTTATTTTTATTTTTTTAACTAATTTTAACCTTCTTCAGCTACGTTCTTCATTAAATTTATTTATTTTATTAATTAATTATTTTTTATTTAACTTATTACTAATTCTCTTGTTTTAATATTTACCGTATATTTATTAGAAGTAAGGTCTTCCTTATAACTAAATCCCATTTAAAATTAAAATAACTTTTAATTTTTAATTATTAATACCATTAAATTTAATTTATATATATATATTTAAGGTATGGTTACCTAATATAACTAATTTCCTTAGATTATCAAATTGACTTTTTGACCCTGGTC
Source organism: Pinus tabuliformis (assembly GCA_031772625.1). Classification (NCBI taxonomy): domain Eukaryota; kingdom Viridiplantae; phylum Streptophyta; class Pinopsida; order Pinales; family Pinaceae; genus Pinus; species Pinus tabuliformis. The sequence goes on from CM062805.1 coordinate 215,384,409, forward strand.
CTTAAGTCAAAAATTAGCCGTTGGTCTAGGATAGCCGTTGGAGGCTCTGCTCAGACTATATAACATGCAATTGCTGGATCTGTTTCTTCAACTTGTCCTGACGATGAGCCACACTGGTTGGTTCGAAACGCGTCGACAAAGGTCTTTCTATATGTGATTTACGTCGAAGCTCTTCTTATAACTATGATGGATCACAGAAGCCTCAATTCAACATTAGAAGAGTATGTTGAACGTTTCCAGTATAATCTTCAAAGATCTCCTTATGCATCATTACCCTTACCTGATAATGTATTAAAAACAACGTTAATTAGGGGAATGAAGGAACAATGGATCGAAACACTAAATATTATGGGAAAAGGAGATATTTATCAGGAAATTTTTGTTGACATTATTGATTTATGTATTAGGAGCTCGAGAGGCAACACAAGACTAAAACCAGCAGAACATGACAGGTTTACAAGAGACAACAAGATCTCTGTAGAGGGAGTAACTCGCGCAGAAATTGGAAATTTATTAGAAAATTTTAAAACTGACATATTGGGGACACTGACAACACAACTTGATATTATGCAGGCCAAACAAAAGCAAGCAGAGGTAGAACAAAATTTGGCAATCTTCTGTCCCAGATGCAGAAAGAAACACAACCACAAGGAGTGTCCATTAGATGCAGTCCAAGTTTGTGCCATTTGTACAAAAGACCACTCTACAGAGAGCTATCCCTCACTTCCTGGATTGAAAGCAGTATACAAGGAAGCGGAAGAAGAGCCAGAACCGGTGTACCTACTCAATCAGTGCCGTCAATGGCAGCCGCGACAATCAGGTATGTTCCCAGATCCAGCTTCTTCTTTTCAACCTCCGCAATATCATGCTCAACAATATAATACAATGTGGCAAAATCAACCTCCCTTCTCAAATTGGTCACAACAACCATTTCCTTCATCATCACCATGGCCAAACCAAGCAAGTCAACCCAGTTGGCCAAATTTTCCCTATACTCCACCATATTGGCAAAACAATGTATATCCAGCACAATGGTCCCCTCCTACTTCACAGAGTCAAGCCTGGCAGACAAACTGGCAAAGACCGATGAATCAGCCAGTAGGAACCATTTCGCTCCCTCAACCTACATTGCCAGTATTACAACAAAACCTTCAGTCTAACTTAAGACCACAACTCCTGGCCTAGCCCAACCCTAATCCAAATAATAGATCAGTTCAATCTATCCAAATAATTGAAACACTAGAACCAAAAACTGATTTAAAGGAGTGTAATGATCTTCAATTAAGATCTGGGCGCATTATAGAAACAGAGGAAAATAAAACCGCTCAAGTTGAAAATTAGTTACCTATAGAACAACCACCACAAGAAGAGGATGTGACCAGACAACAAATTCATGATCAAGAAACCACATCTTCTCCCCCATTCCCAGAACGATTAATTATACCTCGACCTATACAACATCCTGATTTTGACATTCTGGGAGAACTGAAAAATCTGTACATAAAAATCCCACTCCTCCAAGCCATCCAAGACATCCCAATATATGCAAAGACCATCAAAGAGATATGTATAAAAAACCAAGGAGGTAAATAACAAATAACCCAACAGTCCAAGTAGTTGGTACCTTATCCGATCTATTATCAGGAAAAGAAACACTCGCTAAATATGAAGACCCAGGAAATCCAATAGTAACAATACAAATCAATGGACAAACCTTCTCAAATGCCTTAGTTGATCTAGGAGCAGCAACCAATATCTTAACAACCACCACTTGTCAAAAACTGGGCATTACATCAGTAGAACCGACTTCCACTTTATTAGAACTGGCTGACCGATCCGTGGTTAGGCCAGAGGGCACACTGCATGATGTCATGATATCCGTTGATTCCTGGGAGTATCTTGCTGATTTTCTGATAATAAACCCCAAAAATCGACTTGATGGACATCCGTTGATTTTAGGCAGACCTTGGCTTGCAACTGCTGACGCTTATATTGGCTGCCGACAAGGCAGTATGACCATAACTAGGGGGCTTAATGTGAAGAATCTAGCTTTATATCCTCTAGCCCAGCCAAGTGTCACAATAATAAGAACTAACAAACATCCTGTATCATACCTCACTGAAAATATTAGATCTCCATTAACCATAGAATATGCCTTCGATTTCAAAGATCAAACAGAAGATGATGCCATTAACAATTTTATTATCCAAGCTGAATCTAGACCCCACATACAATGTCACATGATAGAAACAACATTTGATAATGAATTAGAAGAAGATCCTCTTAAAGATACTCACGATGAAACAATACCTACTACCTTAGTCTCAAATAGCAAAATTGTAGAAATTGAGCCGGGAAAGACTTTAAACATTAATACCAACCTGACTTTCGAACAAGAAGAGAAGCTGATCCAACTGCTGAGGAAATAAAAAGAAGCATTTGCATGGGGTTACCCTGACATGAAAGGAATCAATCCTCAGTTATGTATACACCACATTTACATATAGAAGGATGCAAGACCCATTCGCCAACCACAAAGGAGACTTAATCCTCATCTAAAATACATTGTAAAAGCCGAACTTCAAAAACTTTTAGATATGCACTTCATCTACCCTATCTCCGATAGTAAATGGGTCTCTCCACTTGTTGTGGTGCCAAAGAAGAGTGGAAAATGGAGGATTTGTGTAGATTACAGAGAAATAAATAAAGCAACACAAAAAGACCACTTTCCCCTTCCATTCATTGACCAAGTATTAGACACTTTAGTAGGAAAGAAATTCTTTTCTTTCTTAGATGGTTTCAGTGGATACAATCAAATTCAGATTGCCCCTGAAGACCAAGACAAAACTACTTTTACTTGTCTTTGGGGAACATTTGCCTATAGAGTTCTACCTTTTGGCCTATGCAATGCCCCTGCCACATTTCAAAGGGCTATCCTCAGCATCTTTTTAGATTTAATAAATGAAGGGATCGAAGTATACATGGATGATTTTACACCATACGGAGATGATTTCGACCCAGCATTGGACACACTGGAAAAAGTGCTGCAGCGGTGCATTGCCACCAGGCTTTGTTTGAGCCATGAAAAATGCTATATGATGATGACTGAAGGACTTATTTTAGGCCATTATATCTCAGCAGCTGGAATACAGGTAGACCCGGCCAAAATTCAAATAATTTTGCTAATTCCCACTCCTACCACTCAGACAGAGGTACACAGTTTTCTTGGATTTTCTGGTTATTATAGAAGATTTATAGAACATTTTTCTCATATTGCTGCACCTCTATATGCACTAATAGGTAATGTTGACTTTGTTTGGACAGAAAAATGTGACCGTGCTTTTCAGGATCTAAAAAAGCTTGTGTCAACAGCCCCAGTACTTAGAGGTCCAAATTGGGACTTGCCATTTCAAATTTCATCAGATGCTTCAGATACAGCTATTGGAGCAGTCCTTGGGCAGGAAGAAGATAAAAAACCATATGCAATTTATTATATTAGCAAGAATTTATCTCTTGCTGAATTGAACTATACTGTTACTGAAAAGGAATTTTTAGCTATAATACATGCTGTCAATAAATTTAGGCATTATATTACTGGATATCCTGTTATCTTGTATACAGATCACTTTGCCATAAAATATTTAGCAAATAAACCAATCAAAAATGGTAGAGTAACCAAATGGCTGATTTTATTGCAGGAATTCGATATCACAATAAAGGACCGACCTAGAAAATAAAATCCTGTACCTGACTTTCTCTCACGAATGCCAAAACTAGTGGACACAACAACAATTGAAGTTCAATTTCCAGATGAACATTTGTTTGCTGTCATTGTTAAAACACCCTGGTACGCTGATGTTGCAAATTATTTAGCAGTAGGCAAATTACCGAAACATCTGACCCCCAATGAATGAAAACAGATTGTCCAGCCTAGTACTCAATTTTCTTGGATTGGGGGCTACCTGTTCCATATAGGGGCAGATATGCACATTAGGAGATGCGTCTGTGAAGATGAAATTTTTGACATTTTGAAAGATTGTCACGACGCACCGTGTGGTAGACATTTCGCTGATTGGAGAACTGGTCACAAGGTGTTGCAAACAGGGTATTATTGGCCCACGATCTTCAAAGATACAAAGAAGTTCATTCAAGCTTGTGACAGATGCCAAAGAGTAGGACGCCTTGGATAATCCAACGAAATGCACATGAACCCACAGCTAGTTATTGAACCATTCGAGCGATGGGCCCTGGATTTTGTTGGTCCAATTAACCCATCATCGAACTAGAAAACATATATTTTGGTAGCAACATAATATGTCACCAAATGGGTTGAAGCAGAGGCATTGCCGAGAGCTACAGAGGATTCCGTCATACAATTCCTATTCCATATATTTGTGTGATATGGCCTCCCAAGAGATATAATTATAGATGGTGGACCACAGTTTGTTGGTAACAAAATTGCTGCAACACTAAAAAACTATCATATCCAGCATAAAATTACTACTCCATACCACCCACAGGCAAATGGTCAAGTAGAAAGAAGTAATAAAATAATAGAAGCAATCCTAACAAAAAAAATTGTGTCACATAGATGCGATTGGGCTACAAGATTTTTGGAAGCCTTGTGGGCTTACAGAACAACATGGAGAAGCACTACCGGCTATTCACCATACCAACTAGTATTTGGAAAGGAACTCATCTTTCCGATAGAATTCGAGATACAGACACTGCAAACAACACAAGAAGTTGGTCTAGATCTAAACGAGGCACATATTAATATATTACAACAGATCAATGAGCTAGATGAAATCAGGCTCTCTGCCCTTCAACACACTGCATTGATCCAACAACATCGAGCTAAATGGCATGATGCCCTCATTAAAAAGGAAGTCTTTCGCGAAGGAGATTGGGCGCTCCTATACGATTCCAGCTTTCAGGATTTTCTAGGGAAACTTCAGACTCGTTGGCTGGGGCCATATAAAATCCAGAAGGTACATGATAATGGCACCATTACTTTAACCACCATTGACGGATCCGGACATACCTTTAAGGCAAATGGCCACCAAGTTCGACTATACCGCAAACCACTTACTCGGGAATCCTTCTACCAGCAACTCCACGAAGACTCCGACATGCAAATTTTGGTGGAGGAAGAGAAATCTTCCTCACCTCTGGTTCATTAAGTGATTCAACTATTCTTACATTCTGTACATAATTCTTTTGTTTTGTTAGCATAAATTATTCTCTGTACATATTTTTTTTGTATTTTCACTTTGTTGTTCCTTTTAGGAAGAAACAACATTCTCACCAATTTGCTGTTCCTTTTTCAAGGAACAACACCTCTGCATTTTGCTGTTCCTTTTTGAAGGAACAACAGTTCCATCGTTTTTGCTGTTCCTTTTCGAAGGAACAACACTTTTGCATTCTGCTGTTCCTTTCAGAAGGAACAACATTTTCACCGTTTCGCTGTTCCTTTTTCCAAAGGAACAACACTTGCATTTTTCTGCTGTTCCTTTTTTCGAAGGAACAACACTTTTGATTTTGCTGTTCCTTTTCCGAAGGAACAACACTTTTGTTTTTGCTGTTTCTTTTCCAAAGGAACAACACTTTTGTTTTTTGCTGTTCTTTTTTCCGAAGGAACAACACTTTCGATTTTGTTTTTCCTTTTCCGAAGGAACAACACTTTTGTTTTTGCTGTTCCTTTTTCTGAAGGAACAACACTTTCGTTTTTGCTGTTCCTTGTCCGAAAGAACAACACTTTTGTTTTATGTTGTTGCTTTTTCCCAAGGAACAAAACTTTCGTTTTTGCTGTTCCTTTTTCGAAGGAACAACACTTTTGTTTTCTACTGTTCCTTTTGGAAAAAGGAACAACACGATTGTTTTTGATTTTCCTTTTCCTAAGGAACAACACTTTTGTTTTCTGCTGTTCCTTTTTTCGAAGGAACATCACAATTGTTTTTGCTGTTCTTTTTCCGAAGGAACAACACTTGCATTTTCTGCTGTTCCTTTTTCCGAAGGAACAACACTTGCATTTTCTGCTGTTCCTTTTTCGAATGAACTGCACTTGCGATTTCTGCTATTCCTTTTTGAAAGGACATCATTTTCACATTTCTTTTACTTACGCTTGTTCTCCTTGCTGTTCCAATTAAAAGACAACTGCTGTTCCTCTCAATGTACAACAATTTCAAGTCTTTTTCTTGTGATTTGGAGCACAAATATACACTTATTCAATGGATACAAAACTAGAGCATACTGAAATCAGAAAATTACATAAAATCGCTATTTTTTTTACAAGAAATTTCTTTGAATTGATAGGAGAAAAGAGGAAAGGACACAACTATTGATCACTTTGCTGTCATTATTCTACTAATACTGATATGATTGGTTATCTTTATCATGGTGGTTCTTTTTAAATTCCCATAATCTTCTTTGATCATTATTAAGGAATAAGAACAAAGGGTATATTTTTCTATTGAGATGTTAAGACTTCTTCCACCATTCCTACTCTTAAGGAGTGCTGAACCACCCTTTGTGTATAAATAAGAAAGTACTTTATAAAAGAGAAAAATAGAGAAAAATGTTTTTATGATTGGCTAATATGGTTTGTTAAATGAAGGATAGAGGGTCTCAACAAGAGCCAACCTACCATGATCATAAGGAAGAAAGTGAAGTGGCATTCCCACTATGGCCACCACATCAGGGATATGATCCAAGAGGCACATAAAAAAAAATAAAGAGTCCTTGGAACATGAGGTCTCATCACGAGCTGGCCTGCCCACCTTTCACTCCTTCCTGGTGAATGGCATTATGGTTTATCTAGTTACCAAGCCAACATAATGGCCTCCATTTTGACATTGCACAACACTTCCTAAGCATACACAAAGGATCATGGTTCCATGGGTGAAAGAAACAACTCTGTCAAGGTTATGGACACCTGTGGGCAACAAAGCTCTGTTGATGGTATTGAAGTCACATTCCTTATACACCAATAGCAATTATCAAGACCCTTCTTTGTCTTATACCTTTGTAATAGGTCAAATGAGATTATGTATATAACTTCCCCGAACCTTTAAACACATGAAAATCTATTACAACCAATTATGATGGAAAAATTTGATAATGACCGCATCAGACTTTTTGTGCACGTCAACTGTCCTATCCTCCCAACCTTGCATCATATCACGACATTCTCTTATTTATTAAGCGATTCTATTATACACCTCAATTTCGGAAATCTGCTCCTTTTGTAAACATGGCATCTCGGTATACGCTGTTCCTTTATGACTCTGTACCATGGCAGTTCGGCACGCCGCTCCCTCATTTGACGGCCGAGGATGGCCTATCACATTGCAGGGGGGGAGCAGGTGACCTCATAATTTGTTGGCATACGTGTTAGACTATTATTCGGAGAATTTTCACTTGGGAATAGCAAGACTTAATGATATATTGTTTTCCAATTTGCATGGCTTGCTGTTCCTAAGCTATTTCCATATTATGCTCTGCAACAATTAGTAAGTGACTCAGGATTTGAACAAGCTTGCTGTTTCGTTATTTTCTCTGTGTTTCCTAATAACTTGAACAACCTGTTGTTCCATTGCCGTCTTTGCGTTTTTACAGTGTGCTAAGCATGGGAGGAAGATCAATTCGGAGAGAACCACAGGTATTGACAGTCTTTGATGCTGCACGAGAAATCCTAACAAGAATAGGATGGATAGTTTATCTCAATCGTTTACAACAATCCAACGAGACCGTAGCAATTGAATTCTTGAAGAACTTGTAAGAACATCACTCCACGGTAAGAGGGAGACACATAGTAGTCACCGATGACATAATTGCAGAGGTCTTGGCATTGCCAGCCACTAGACCTGTGTGGACTCTGAAGAAGGAGAGACTGAGAAACGTCATAAAAATCTTCCAAGATTAAGGCCAAAACCTGACTGTAAGAGGAAAGGGAGTTCTACCAGTAGCATTGGGAGAGCCGTGGGCAGAATTAGCAAGAATCATCCAAAGTTACATCACCTGTGAAGGCAGGAAATGTTAGGGCCTAAATCTACCTCAGGCTGAGAAAGGTAGGATCTAGGGTAACATCAAACCACGCTTAACCTGGTAGCTAGCCCTACCAGGTCGGGAGAGGGCTCTCTCCTTGTCAATCTCAGAAAATATGGCCTATGAAGCTTGAGATGACTAACGTATTGACTGATTTTAGGCTAGGTATGTGTACAAAGGTGTTTGATTGAATTTGATGATGTTTTGTTGGCTCAAATGTGAAAGGTAGATTTGGGTCCGGGGAATGAGGCTCAGTTTTGCAGAGATCTCTATGGGGCAAGGTAGGCAAGTGATTTGGTACTTCAAATTGAGTGAGATGGAGAGATTTTGACAGGTGAGGAGTTGAAAAGGGCATGAAAAAACTCAGGGATCCTCTTCAAACAATTGAAAACATAGATAACTAAACAAACCCTAGGTAGAGCACTGCACTTTCAATGTATTCTACCTTTTATCCTTGTTTGATTTAGTTAAGATGAAGAAAAGAGAGATGATGGCATACATAAAACACATGTAAACTTACAATTGCAGAAGGAAACACAATACCAAAACAAGATGTCACATGAATCCCATAAAGTGCTACAAACCCTGGTCTATTCCTTTGCCAAACTGCTGAAATGAGTATATAATGAAGCTCCAAGCTTTCCCAAAAGTCCAACCATGCTAATGACTGAAAAATTACAAGATATAGGAAACCAACAACTAATCCTAGCCTCTAGGGGTCGAGCTCATAATTTTAGGAGCTGTTCCAACAAATTCTAAACTGAGAACTAAAAAGTAGGCAGTGGAACAACTTGCCTCTAAAAATTAGGGAACTGATTCATTCAGTTGCAAACTACCTTTTCATGGATGAATCTACCTCTATGAGTGAAAATTTGGCATAATTACATAAAAATTCATCATTTCACATTAAATTACATCATGAGTTTGACAATTAGAAGGAGAAAAGTCAAACTGTGAAGAAACTAGGCGAAAAACAGAGTTTTTTGGCCAAAATGAGCAAAATTCCTCCAATGTGCCGCGCTGATTTCCCTATGCGTAGCGCCTTTTTGCAGCTGATTTTGGAGGCCTTATCAATGTCAAAATTTGCTCCAAGTGGGCTTGTTGGAAAGGTCTACCTATCTACTTTCCAGAACAAGTGGAATTTTTGAATTTGGCCTCTATTTTCTCCTCTAAAACTGAATTCTCCCAACACTGCTTCCTATGTGTCCAAAAAGAGGCAAAAAGGTAATTTTTGAGGTGTTTTTGACCTTTTTGGAAGCTCAAAACCTGTCAAAATTTCTTGGCCATTTGTGGGAATTCATATTTTTCCATGAAAAATCCAGAAATGCTGAGTTTTCCTCAAAAGGAGGTCCCTAGAAAAAGCGCGCGCCAGGTGGCGCGGCGCATTAGGTAGAAAAACCTGTTTTTTAAGCCAAAAATTTCAAAATTGCAAAAAGTGTCCCAAATTTCTTGAAATTTGGGATGAGTGTCTTTCATCAAGTGCTATGTCAGGCCAAGGAAGCCTCAGCCAAGATCTAAAGTCTATCTTTCTCTTTTCGCTTCTTCGATGCCTTCTTCAATTTGGCCTTCAAATTCTTGATTCTTGTTTTGCACACCATGTTTCTTGACAAGTAGTGGTATGCCATGTTCCTCAACATGTTTTTCTCATTGTTGGCCTTCTCCAGCATCTTCTCCAAGTGCAATTTTGTTCTCTCAAGCCAAGATTCCCGGTCATGTTCAATCTCTTGCTCATACCCATGATCACTGTCTCTTTCCATTGTTTTCCTTTGGTTTTGAAAAATGTGGTTGTATATGGATGGTTTTGTGGATAACAGTGTGAAAATATGGTGGAGGAATGAAATGGGTAGAGTGTATGGAAGAGAGTGTAAAAATGTATGTGTGAACAGAGTTTAGGGATGGGAGTAAGAGTTTAGGGATGTGAGTAGGGTTTAGGGATATGGATAAGGTTTGGGAGGTGTAGAGTTTGGGAAATTATATGGGGAGAATGGGATTAAGGGGAAAATGTATGAGGGGAGTGGGATTAAGGGGATAGGGTATACAACCATTAGTGCAATGAAGAAAACTAGGGTTTCACCCTAGAAGCTAGGGTTTTAGGGTTTTGGGGATAGGGGAGTAGGATGAGTGGAAATGAGAGGGGGAATGGGAAATGAAATTAGTGAAATATAGTGAAGGGGATGTGAAGGTGGTAGAGGGGAATAAGACAGAAAAAATGGAAATTTTGCAAACCTTAGGCAGATTTTCAAAGAAATTGTGCAAGGAGCTAGGGTTTTAATATTTCCCTATTAAATCACCAAGAGGACTGAGACAAACTCATGCATTGAGCATATTGGAGTGTGAACTTACTTGGGCAATGAGGAATTTACAATTTTGGGAGATTTGGTGGAATATTTGAATGGATTTCAGGCTTTGTAGCCCAATGCGCTGCGCTGCCCCAATGCATAGCGCCAGTTATAAATTTACACTGTAAATCACTGCCCAATGCGCCGCGCCAGATGAGTGCGTAGCGCCTTTTTGCAGACAAGTTTTGGAGGCCTTCCTAGTGTCCAAATTGGGCACGGGATAGCTCGTTGGAAATATTATTGAGTCTAATTTCCAACCCAACTTGAATTTTTCAATTTGGAGTTCATTTTCCCTATCAAAAGTCAAATCTCCCAAGACTGGTCAAAATGTGAAAAATGAGGCTACCTCAAGGCAGAGTGTTGTTGCAGTCAACTTTTGAAAGTCTTCCTCAACCCAAAATTGAGCTCATGATAGCTCATTGGAAAGATATTTGTGTCTAGTTATCATTTGAATCATCAAGAAATTCATTTGGCCAACCAAGCTAGGAGAAATCGTGATTTTCCCAAGGTCACTCCAGAGGTGCATCAATTCTCCTAAGGCAACTGTATTTTTAACATTTCTATAAAACCATGACACCTGTGTAAAAAGTGAAGGAGGTGTTTCTTCCTTGGCCTATTGTGGACAAAAAAATCTCTTAGTTTTCCAAACTTCATCTTTTCTTTCTCAGAAACATCATTGGAGTAAAACTTATACCGATGTGTGGAACAAGGGATTTGTCAAAATGAAGTGAAATGAAGGGGATAAGGGGCTTCTAAATTCTTGAGAAAATTTTGGGAAGTAGGGAGGGATGTTAGGAAATAGGGGAAAGTGGAATTCCAAAAATTGAGTGAGGGGAAGTGGTCCAAAAGGGAAAAACACAGGCCTAGCCTAGAAAATTGTCAAATTGTAGCAAGAAACTAGGGTTTGTGCGAAAATGAAGAATTTGAAGGATATCAGTGATGGGAAGTGTTTAATAAGGTACATTAAGGATGGGGGAAGGTGTATGAACTTCCAGATACAAGTTTTGCTGATAATTTGACCATCCAAGAGAAATTACCTTCAAAACCCTCGGAGAGGGAAATAAACCTTACCTAGGCGCAACTGAAGCATGAACAAGGTGTAAAATGACCCATTGGAACTTGACATGATGATGAAAACCCTCTGAATGATGGTACACTCAGCTGAATGGTGACATGGACTGACATTTGGACAACTTTGAAAGGAGTGAAAACAAACCCTAGACCTAATACCTAGTGACTAAGTTTTGCTTGAAGACTCACTGAAATAACAAAATTTGAGCTTGACACCTTAAAATCATTTTGTAAGATTATGTTTGATCACTGGAGGAAGGCTACAAAGATTGACACTAACAGGAAAGACGTGGTAAGACCACACCACCTTAAACTTTTAGCCGTATTAAAACAGAAATGCTCTGTAAATTTTCCTGTTTTTTTAAATTCTTTATTACATGATGTTTCCCGAAGCATGAAAAAATCACGCCACATAGAATCGGTAGTAAGTCACCATGGGTTGATACGGCTGATAGTTAGCTACAGTCTTTCTCAACAACAGAGCAGTTGGGAGGAATTGATCGTCACGATAGACAGGGGATTGGCTTTGCCAGCCCCAAAATGAAAACATGCTACCATTACATTGAATAGACCATTGAAATGGAGGAAATCAATTAGATTGGCATGGATCAGAGGGAGGCTGGAAAATTCCGAAGGGAATACCAGTCAACCTATGGAGATAGATGATTCAGGGGATGAGCAACCCCCACAATTGGGAGGAGAGGAGAATGAGAAAGAGTTGGAGGAAAATGAGGAAGGAGAAGCAGAGGAAGAGACCGAGCAGTCTGGGTAGGCAGAGGAAGAGACAGAGGAACACGAAGAAAGCTCATTGAAAAATCCATTGCAAGAGGATGAATTGGCCCAAATTCTGGCCAATATGGGCAAATATGCTCAACCTCTCAGCCCACTAAACCTCCACATCGAAGAAGAACCAAAAGAGAATTCTGATCATGACAAAAATGCATCCGAAGAATTGTGCAACGAGGAAGAAGAAGAAGAGAATCACTCCGCTCCTGATGAAAGTATATTTGGAGAGAAAAGTGATGAAGATAAAGAAGAGGAACAATCTGTTCCCAGTCAGACTACACCAGAAGAATTTCATGAAGGAGAAGGGGTGGAAGAAGAAGTCACCCAGGAAATAACAGAACAAGCTAGGGTTTTTACTCCTAAACAACCCGATCAAAACAATGAGGAAGCACCCTAAGAAGAGAACCAAGAAATTGGCCAAGGCGAAAGTCCAGGCCCAAGTAAACAGACAACTGTTCCTTCCAAGAAAACAAAAGAAATTAAAAGATTACGAAAAGAACAACAAAGACTACTTAATGTGATAGCATGACTTCGACAACAAATCAGGGTTTTGAAAATGGGAAAGAGAGCAAAAAGGACCTCGGGGGTAAAACATGCAACCATTCTGGCGAAACCCCTTAAGAAAAAGATTAGGAGGACTCAAGTCCAGCCTGTCATTCAAAACCAAAAGGAACAGCATTCAGCTGTCGCCCATGTCGAAGTACAAACATATAATATATCAGCCTATGACAAAGAAGTTCAGACAGAGGCACAGTCCTCTGAGGAAATGCAAACCATAAACACGGGATGATGCAATAAGAAGATTCAAGTAAACCTTCCGCTTACAACTACTATGTGGGACAGTGATCCGAGGATAGTAACTCTGTGAAAGGACTTGGTGCAAGCCCAGCAAACAATAGAGAAACTTACAGAATAGACTGTCTCTTGAGAAAAGTATGAAAAATTACAACAGCAGCTGAGGAATGTCAACTTATCCGAAAGCCAGGCCGTCGAAGGATGGCGAAAGGAAGAAGAAAGGGTCAAAAAGGTAACTCATAGACTATATGTAGTCATCAAACAAATGGATACCTTATGCTCTTTGTATACTGACATCCTAGCGTGTAGAGCACCTGCTAGGAACTATGCCTTGTTTTTAATGGAACAATATTTGCAATTGAAAATTAAAGCTGTCAAAGCAGGAGCCCCGATAGAAATAAACACTATTGACGATTTCATAAATTGTTGTAAGCACTATGGGGTGAAGGTTCAAAGATTATTATGTGAATTCTATCTGCATAACCTTGTGTTAGATCAAGAAACAGAGCAGAATCCCAACCCTTTCGTTGGGGATATCCAACTGCAGGCATTCATTTCTTTTGGTGTTAATCAAATAAAATGGCTTAAAGCCTATAATGCCTTTCAAAGACAAGAAAATGGATTAGACTTATGGGTGCGAGCTGAGCCTAGAGACCCATTACAGTTGTGGAATAAACATAGGAACCTCATGAGGACTCCGGGCATGATTGAGGCATTAGGACCTATTCATACAACAATCAATCGGCAAGGGATAGAATATTTCTTTACCATCAAGGACCTTGCCATTGCAGCTACCAAATTCCGATATCAGACTTCTAATCCGAACATCCAACTCAGGAATCGTTTAACTATGAGAACTTTAAGCTAGCTGCTGATCGCTTGGGTCTCTATGGTGACCTTATTTTGAGAGAAGGCCCATCTTGGTTATGCTATAGGTTCCACAATCCGGCTATTTGGCACCCTGCACCAGGATACCAAGCCTTGTATGAAATGCCTGAGGGTCAGACAGGACATCTTTTTGAACACCTAGCTAGGCATCATGGCTGTAGACCACCTCATGAGATCCCGTCTCTGGCCTACTCTCTCACTGCCTTGCATGTCAACTACAATGTTTTCATGAGGGCATGAAAAAGGATAAGCAGGGGGGTGTGTTGAGTACTGGAGAAGGTATGTTATTATCGTTTATTTTGTCATCTTTTCTTTAAAACTCATAACCTCTTTGCATCATGAACTAGGTAGATAATAAGAAATTATGATAAAATCTATAGGATTTGTATGTAACGCAAAATAACTAATAATTGCCCTTTTCTTATGCAGGAAAAGGAGAAAACAAAAGATTTCCATCCTAAAGGAAAAGACAGGACAAAGTTAACTGCTGTCCCTTTGACAGGGAACTGCCTGCAAACAAGGTGATCCAAATTGGAGCGTATCAGCCAGGAAAGGGAAAAGGAGATACCAACTGGGTGCAAGAGAACAAGAGGATAGCTGAGAAATTAACAGTTTTGCGAATCCCTCAAGATCCTTTGATCTTGAGGGATCACTATCTTAACGATTTTTTGTATCGTTGATATCTCTGCTTGGCTGTTATAAGAAGGGGCAACACTGCTAGCCTGGGGGACGAACTGTTGTTGTTTTTATGTAATTTTCCTTTGTATTTGGAACTTTGATCATCGACTCTTGTTGAAGAGCGATCCACTGTAACTCTTTTTTGATGTTTTAATATAAATTTGGTTGCTGTTCCATCTTTGATTCTGGAGTAATCTCAAGCGGTGTGTCCCTGGAGGCTAAGGGCCCAGCCCTGGTGGAACACTTGCTCCTGTACCATTATTTCTAATTCGTGTGTGGTTTTCGTTATTAGCTCTGTTCAGTAATCTGATGTGTTTTTCTATTTTACATAATGGTTCTGTTATATTTTGTTTATGCTCAACTGAGTAATGTTGTTCTCTGTAACAGGAATGCTGTGTTGTTCATTCTGACTTTATAACGCATTGTTGTTCCTTTAACCATTGATATAACATTGTTGTTCCTTACAGATTGCCATTGCTGCTCGATTACAGAGTAACCATGCTGTACATTCATAAATCGGTATTACTATATTTATCTATGGTTTACACTTAACCGCTATTGTTGTTCAACTGGCGTTTACTTTTCCATTACAATCACAATCATTATTCTTTATAACTGTGATTTATACTTGTTGTATTGAAGTCAGATTACTGTTCCTTTCAATATTAAGCGTGCTGTGTGTGATATTCATTTTGGTTTATTGTACATTTATATTTGATTCAAGTTTCTGTTCTATATTTCATCTCTGTTAGTTGCCGTTCTATTTCCGTTTGCTGTCCAATTTATCTTTAGAGTAAAGATTGTTACCTAATTCTTGTAGGGTATAATTGCTGCATTCATTTCCATAGATTAAGGTTTTGCTATTCAATCTTGTTCATAAGAATAGTTGCTGTTCCATTTCCTGTCATTTGTATTATCATTGCTTTGGTGTGCAGAACGATCTGAGACTGTAGTGAGCATTGACATATGTTGTCTAGTTCCCAGATTGATGATATTTTCCTTGATTGTCTTTTAATTACATCAGTTTACAGAGGGATGAGTTACCATTACTGTACCCTTGACTGATAAATTGCTATAGCTTTCTGAGTGCATGATTTGAGTTTTAAGGTTCTTTTCTGTAAGTAGATCTTATTTCAAGCATCCATTTACTCTTGTATTTAGAGCACTATACTACTACCATTACTTTGACAAATGATTGCCTCAAATTGAGTACACTCTTTGAGATAACAAATCGTTCCTGGATTGATAAGTTAATGTAGGGTAAATAGAGGTGAAAAAGACCCTTTTTATTGCTCAACACACCATACATCACTAACCCCCAGTGCGGGGTGTTGGAGCCACTACTTACTCCTCAAAGAAAATATTACATACTCTCTTGACTATGTGGGAGGAGCTGAGGTGAAAATTCCTTTACATGTACAAATGAGGGGGTATTTATAGCCAAGGGTGAAACTGACCCTTGCGGCTGTTCGACTACCCTCATGACCATTTGACTTCCATGACTCTTCGACTTACATGACTCTTTGTTCAACAAGTGGGTCTCTTGGACTTCCACGTTACATCACATTGGTTGACAACAAGCCCATAGTGGATATGTGGGCGACATGACTCATGAATTGACATGATAATGCTGGTACATTCGTGCTGCTGCTCGAGTGCATGTTGAGCTATAGTGTTGCTGGATGATGGATGTCTTCATGGTGTATCATAGCTTCACCTCCGCATGGCGAAGTGCGTGGAGTCTTCGCTGGTCCTTGGTTCACTTGATGAAGCTTTAACATGTTGTTCTTTTCTCAAATGTTGGAAGGCTTGACAAGCTCATCTGTTCACAAATGTGCATGTTCGTCACATTTGTCCGCTTCACATGCTTTTTTCATTCGTCCATTGGTGAACCTATCATTCTACATGTGCTCTCTTCGTTCATCCCATTTTTCATCTTTCCATTTTCATTGGTGTACTTGTACCTGCAGTCACTCATGAAGAGACGATATCAAATCCAAAACCTCCTAGTCTACCATGACACATGATCATTCGGATGCAGGTGACCGGGAGAGACAGCAAGGCTGTGATGCAGGATGATGGCTCCAGGAAACTACTGATGAAAACTGCGTAAGATTCTTAGAAATCTGAGTTGACAGTGACTATCTGCAAGGTTTGGCTCTGTTAGGAGGAAAAATTGTGTAAAGTTTGAAGGGAACAATCTGGGCCGTTGGAAGGCAAGGCAGGCATGCTCTGTGCATTTTTTAGAATGAATGGGCAGCGAGGCTGGACAACCAGATTTGCACAATTTTCCTAAGGAATGTGTCGGGCTGCATGAAGGGTCAACAGGCAGGGATTGTGCAGTTTTTTTGGGGAACTGCCCGAGAGAGTGGTAGCAAAAACTGCGCAATTCCCAGAGGGAATTGCCAGTTGACTGCTGGGGTCACTGGCAACCAAAATTGCCCAATTCCTAGAGGAAACTGCCAGTTGGCTTCCCGGGAGACTGGCAGCAGAAACTGTGCAATCCCTGAGGGAACTGGCAGTATGTTGTTAGGGGCTACTGGTAAGGAAAACTGCACTGAGGCTGGGGGGCCGACTTATTGATTATCTCTGTGCAATTTCTAAGCTGAGTTGACTGATGGGAAGTGAATTTCCTGCTCATTAACACTACACAATTTTTGAGATGAATAGTTGGTCGACTCTGGGATGACTAACTGGGAAAACTACGTAATTTTCTGAGGGAGACAGGGACAGGCACTTGGTGTATGCCTGGTATGTCTGAGAAATTTCCCTAGTCAGTTGAGCAGGTGAGGTCACTGGACTCTGCACAATTTTTGAGGGGAGTCAGTCTCAGGGTGACTGTCGGGTCCGATTGTCGAGGTTGGCCAACAAGAGATCTAATTGAATTGCTTACAGACAATGCAGCTTGAAATGACTAGATTGGTGCTTTTGCGCTGTTCTGGTTGATAGTCGATCAAGTCGATGGCAAGGTGATGGTCCGACTGTCAGAGGGGAGTCATGTCGTCATAACTTTAGCAAAAATGGCTAAGTGTTTGAACAATCGAAAGATGCATAGGTGATCATATGAACACACACTTGCATGACTTGACGATGAAACGACCAAACCATCCAGACACACATGTTCAACAAGACTGACCGACGGTGTAAGCGACAAGCGCGACACTCATGATTGATCATTCATTGATCAAGATGATGCTTGCGCAATAGTGAATGTGACTCCATGTGTGAGTGCGACAAATGTTTTCATAGAGAATACAACAAGCACATACGAAGTGAAGATTTTGAGCATAACCAGAACATGGTCTCAAGCATGACTCAAACATCAACATGCAGAGACTTGAATGCAGTGAATCAAGCAAGGCGGATGTAAAGACTCACACGATCTCATGGAGTGAACCCGAGTGTGTGCAGTCATCAAGTGAAACTCTTCAAGGGAGGCTCCGAAATTGGTGCAGGCCAAATTTTGGAGGGCGGTTGTAGCCGCTACAATAGTCCCAAAAATTCTATTGAATGAGGTGACAGATTTTTCCTCCATCTTCTCTTAACTATACCATTTAGCCTTGCCTGGAAGTTGTTATTTCAACCCAATCTGCCAAACGTCATAGTACCCATGTTTTGTAGTTCTGGACCTTTTCTACAAAACTGTATCCTCTTTCAACTTTGCCTGGGCATCTGGTGCAAAATCCCCTACAGAAGGTAGGACCTATTCCTCTTCTTAATCTAGCATGGAAAGCCTAAAGAGTTTAAAATTCTGTACACATTGTTAGGTAAACTTGACTTGGTTATAGAGTCAAAGTTGACTGGGCTAACAATACTGATTTTGGGCCCATGGTTTTTGGCTACTCATTGATTCGTATATTGTCATGGATTTTCCACTGTACAGTTCGTCACAACAAATATAATAATATTATATTAAAACTTTGAAAATTATACATTGTTACAATTTATTAAACTTTAAGATCCTTGGATTTAACTGTAACTAGTGCATGCATGTGAATATAAATTATGAAGAAAATTAGAGAATGGAAAAATAATCTCACACACACATAAGGCACAAGATATTCTCTCTGGGAAACCCTTTCGGGAGAAAACCCAAGTGGAAGGTGAGGTTGTTTCTCTCCTTTTGTCTATTTGGAAAAATCTTTGCGGGTACCATGGGATGTTACAGTGCATATATCCTCTCTGTGTTCTCTACCACTTATCTTTCCTGGCTATCTTTTCTTAGCTATCGAACAAAATTCTCTCGAAAGAATGGAATGCCTTTTCCTCCTAGTGGCCTGGTTATAACACAACCCGATAGCCTACTAGTGGTTAATTTTGACTACATAAACTCTTAACTAAAGTTACAATATAGACTCTTCTAGAGTCTTTTATATCAAAAACATGTGGATAGCCCCTTTTCCATAAATAATGGGGGTTGATGAAACATCCTCTCGAAATATAGGTGTGAAAACAGGAAGGTCAAGTTCTAAGTGGCATAACGTTTGCATACAGACTTCGATTGATGAGATTCTTGCGCCATTGGAAAGGTATCTATGTGTAGAATAACATGGAAAGGTGTGATGCCAAAGACGTAAATTTTTACCCCCGAAAAACATCATTTGATGCCTCAAAATGCTCCCAAAAGGTTTCAAGCCTCATTTTGCTAAACTGGGTCCCGCTGGTAAAAATGATCCCATGAGATGATTCCTCCACTTTTTCCACTCCAAATGCATCGAGATGGATGAAAAAAATATAATAATCCAATTCGGATTACTCATGTTAATTTTCCCATGGAATTCATGTGATGGAGCCTTTAATAGGCTAGGAATACTTAATTGTAATGTAAGGCTAAGGAGGTGAGTTGTGAAGGCTCACTTGGTTAGTTTGGATAGGGTTTTGGCCAAGGGCAATGGATTTCCATTAGGTTTGGTTTTTCCCTGGAGTTGGAATTTTCCCAAGGTAAAAAATGCGTTAATATTTGCATGTTGTGTTTATGGTTCATGTTTGTTGTTGGTTATTTTTTATTATTCTCTCGGTAAATATGTTTTGTCTCTCTGGTTAAATTTTATACATTTTGTATCACAGCCAAGGCGTCCATGAATCCACATAGAGGAATATTTAGCACATGAAATCTAATAGATTGATTTGTGTCCAATCTACTAGATTTTTCAGATGAAGTCCACAGAGATCAATTTTAAGCGTCATCAATTTTATTCTATAGGAAAGAACCTGAAATCATGGGCAGAGGATGCCACAATCGACAATTGGGAACACTAATTATAGAGTTTGTGGTGGCTCAACTTTGCATTGTTTCAATTGGAGGTTTCCCCTGAATGAGTGAGGCTGTGATGAAGCTAGAACTAAAGGATGATTTCATTGGAATTCTGCATAGTGTATGGGTAACTACTAGATCACTGGGTTTCCTTTGACGATGACCAAATGGTTTTGTGTGGTGTTGCTACTGGTCAGGTAAGTGGATGGATGTAAAGAGTCACTCAGGTGTGGATGGAAGAGTCATGATGGCAAATGGAATGTGAGTGTGTGTAGAATTTAATATAGTTAGCCTTAGTGCCTAGGAGTCCCATTGTCATTTTAAGGAGAAATATTCTGCCTAGAGGCATCAAGAATGTGATATTGGGTGTCGAATAATGGATATGTTAGTGTTTCCAAAACATTTTCTTGTGATAGATTTAAATTGGTTCATGGTGCATGGTTGAGAAGCAGGTGGATTTGGAGATCAGACATTGGATCGAAGAGGAAAGTGTTGAGTGAGAGAACAATGGCTTAAACACCACTATATCAATAATTAATGTTAGGTTATTAGTAGCAACTAATGACTATTTCTTTACTTATCACAAGATATCCTTGATAGCTGGAAGTTCTGAAAGAGTATGAAGCACTGGAGGTATTTGTACCATCCATTCTAGTGTGGTTGGATTATGCTCAACATCCCTGGGGATTGGAGCACATCTTTTATTGTTTCCACTGCCTAAAGTGATTGTTACGACCATGGAGAAATGAAAAATCCCAACTACAGATACATAAGGGCCGAAACCGCTAAGGGAATTCCATCCAGTGTAAGCATCTAGATAATCTGGAATGCGACATGGCATACCCGAATGCCCAAAGAAATGCACAGGAAATAAGGTCGAATTCACCCCGAAAAGAGTGATTCGAAGATGGATTTGACCTAAAGTTTCAGGGTATGTTCGACTAGGGATTTTACCCACCCGGAAGTTAAATCCTGCAGATGAAGCATAAACGACTCCCATAGAAAGTACATAATGGGAATGTGCAACCACATAATGAGTATCATGCAGAGCAATGCCTAGCCTAGGATTTGACAAGACTATATATATATATATATGACCTGGTAATGGAGTAATTTCTTTTTTCATGTAAATGGGCGCACTGTTGTAAGACGTGGTAAGGCATGTGTGCCCCTAGGAAATTTCCTGTAAATTTTGGTGTTAAACCCAGGTGATAGGGGGAATTCTAGGTTAACAGAGACCCTATGTATACAATTTGAGGGGGGTAAGGGCTAGAATGAGCGGGGCTGACTCACTTTGTTGGGTTGGCTGGATTTAGTCAAGGAAACCCCAAGTCAATGATCCAGGTGGATATTGGTGGCCACCTACCTATTCCACTTCGACCCTCACCATTGTTTCTTTCAGTTTTTTAGTTTCCTTAATTGTAGAAAAGTTTACTATTTTTGGCAGTTTTTTGGTCCTAAACTTCTGGAGTCGTTTTGAGGCCCTAAACGACGGTTTTTTTGGCAAAATTCATCTAGTGTTTTTAGAAATAATTGCTTGGAAGTTTTATTCCTCGGAGAGGTCTTTCCAATGAGGTATCATACACATCAAACATAGATAATATGACCAAGTTACGACCCCAGGAAATTTATTGGCCAACTAACCCCAACGGGGCCCATTAATTCTTGGTGTTACATCTCCTCGGGTTAGGATTTTGGTTTTTTAGGGTTTCTCTTATTGTTAAATAATAAAAAGGCCCTTGATCCTCATTGTAACTCAGTTCAGATGCATGTAGCTACCACATCTCTTCTCAGAGATAAGCTACCATCGCTCGAGCTATCTTATTTCCATTCTGTTTGTAAGCATAATTCAGTATTTTTTTATTAATGAAATGAAGTGTTTTTCTGCTGCATCTCTCTGTTTATGAGTATATCTGTAAGTTGTTGCGTTCCTATTTAAGTTCATATTAGTGGTATCAGATGGGTCTTCTCTTTCTCGTTTTTCTTTGCATGACCTCAACAAGGTCAAGGTATAAGGAGTTTGGGCTCGATCTGGTTGAACCATTGTAGGATCAGCCTCGTAAAACCCAATGACCTCCCATGACAGAAGAAAAGAAAGACGAGGGGGTAGGAGATCCTTTGAAAATGTTGCTCAAAGAATCCCTTGAGTGACAAAGGGATGACATGATGGATAACTTTTCCTAGATCCTTCGACAACTACCCATAGGCGATGCATCTTCATCCAACAACCACTCTGGAGGCACCACTCCTTTTAAGGTACAGGTTAACTTCAATATTCCCATATTTGAAGGCCTCATAGATGCAGATGTTGTAGATAAATGGTTAAATCTATTGGAAGGATATTTTTTAGTTCATGACTTTTCCAATCGGGAAAAAATTACATTTGCACTTCTCAAAGCTGCCCTACACCTCAAGGACTGGTGGGAAATATACTATGAATAAAAGGATGAGAGTGAACCCTCACTGTTTTCAGCTGCACCCACTCAGAATTCTTTCCGAGACACCATCAAGGAAAAATATTACCCTGTCGGGAGCTATGAAGATAAATACACAAAGTGGACCACGCTATGGTAGGGAAGGGACCAACACGTGTTGGAGTTCACAAATACTTTCCATACCCTTCGCATGAAGCTGGGTATCAAGGATACTGAGCAACATTTGGTGCTCAAGTACTGTGGCTATCTACATAAGTACATCTAGGATGAGATGAATTTCCTAGACATTTCCTCGCTCAGCACGGCGTACCGGTACATTGTAAAGATTGAGCAGAAGTTTAAACAAAAGAAGAGGGACTTTGGATCTGCGAATATAAAGCAAGGAAAAGGTGTCCCCAAACCACAGAACAAGGGAAAAATCCAAGGCGAGGCTACCCAGGACAACTCGTCGAAGCCACACGTAAAGAACAACACTACGAAGACGAATAAGGATATGGGAAAATGGTGTGAGTTCCATAAGAGCTCCACTCATAATACAAGTGAGTGTCAGGCCAAGCAGTCACTGGTGGCCGAGCTTAAGGCTTTTGAATCAGACGTAGGTTCCAACTCTGAATCAAAACATGATAAGGGGAATGAAAAAGGGAAGCAGATCATTGATGCAGAGCCCAGTGCCACCATGGCCACCACAAAGATCCAGAAAATTGAGATTGAAGATCCAGAGGAGGGGGAACGCCTATTCCACTCATAGATGTGGGTGTAGGGTTCTCCACTGCAGTTCATTGTCGACAACGAGAGCCAAAAGAACCTCATTTCAACAAAAGTCGTGAAGTAGCCGGGCCTAAATACTACAACACATACACAACCGTACACTATCGGGTGGCTTCAACAAGGACAAGATCTTCGTGTCAACCAGCAGTGTCGCCTTGCCTATAGCATCAAGCCCTTCATGGATGAGGTATTGTGTGACATTGCTCCTCTTGAAGTTTCTGATGTATTGTTAGGAAAACCATACTTGTGTAAGCGACATGTTGTATATGAGTCTAGACCTCGCTTTGTGATTATTACTTTTGCTAATAAGCTGTACATGATACCGGAGGTAGCCCCGCCTACTGCCATCTCTTTGATCACTGCAAAGAAATGCAGTAAGATCATTTCCCAGACCAGGAAATTCATTTTCCTTATGATTATCCCCCAAGGCAAGAAGAAGGTTGTGGCCACGGATTTCAGGCAGGGCTCCTCTGCACAACAACAAGAAATGGACAAGGTTGTGGAGGAGTACAGGGACATTTTCACCTCACCCACAGGGGTACCTCTGCAATGTTAGGTCAAGCACTCCATCGATCTGACCTTGGGCTTGCCACTGCCCAATGGACCAATCTATAGATGCTTTGTTCTTGAGAACGATGAGATCAAGAGGCAGATTCAGGAACTACTGTAGAAAGGGCACATCATGCCAAGATCATCACCCTGTGGGATCCCGATTGTATTGGTACAGAAAAAGGATGGGACCTGGAGGCTCTGTATTGACTATCGGGCACTGAACAAGATCACTATCTGGAATAGGTACCCAATCCCATGGATTGATGACCTTCTGGACCAGCTCAAGGGGGCCAAATATTTCAGCAAGATTGACTTGAAATCAGGTTATCACTAGGTGCCTATCGAACCCTTTGATGTGTGGAAGACTGCCTTCAAATCCAAGGAGGGCCTTTTTGAATGGTTGGTCATGCCGTTCAGATTGATGAATGCCCCTGCAACCTTCATGAGACTGATGGACGACATCTTGTGGCCCTTAACCAATGCATTCATGGTGGTTTATTTAGATGACATATTGATCTTCAGGCACAGTTGGGAAGAGCACCTCCACCATATTCGACAGGTCCTTCAAACCCTTCGACAACACAAGCTATGTGCTAACTTGGAGAAATGTACCTTTGGCCTGACCTAGGTTCAATATTTGGGGTACATCATTGATGATCATGGTGTACATGTGGACCCATCCAAGATACAAGTCATTCAGGATTGGCCAGCCCCAACCACTCTAATAGAGCTCCGCATCTTTTTGGGTCTTGCCAATTTCTGTGATAGGTTCATGTTGGGTTTCTCTCATATCTCTTGGCCTTTAAGTCAAGTCACCAAGGCGGAGTGAAAGCCAAGTTTTTTTGGTCGGAAACCCAACAACGGGCGTTCTTTGAGTTGAATAATCACTTATGTTCTACACCAGTGCTCACTTTACCAAACCTGCAACAACCATTTGAGATTGAGATAGATGCCTCCGACTATGCTATTGGTGTAGTTCTTACTCAACATGGGCATCCAGTGGCTTACCATAGTGAGACACTTTCAGACACAGTCCGAAAGTACCCCACTTATGACAAAGAAATGTATTCCATTGTGCAAGCATGCCGTCAATGGAAGCATTACATTCTGGGGAAGGATACAATCATCCACATAGACCAACAAGCTCCATAGTTCATACAGACACAAGGGAATTTATAGAATGATCGTCATCAGAAATGGTCCACCTATATGCAATAGTTCCATTTGAATATTAAGTATAATAAGGAAAACACCAATAATGTCGCTAATTGCCTCAGCCGACAACCAATCATGGCGCTAATCACTGTGCTCGACTCCTGTGGGAACGAGACATCGGGGTGGCCACATCTTTACAAGAGCGATCCAGAATTCGGCAACATATACCAGAGACTCCTGGAAGGGAAGAAATTTTTAAATTTTCACCTTCAGGATGCACTGTTATGCCACTTGGGACACATATGTGTTCCTTTTAGTGAGTGTGCTAAGATGATTTGGGAGGCGCACTACATTCGGGTCACTGGACATTTTGTAGTAGAGAAAACCATGGCGATATTGTAGAAGTATTTTTATTGGCCGAAACTTCTTTAGGATGTTGGGAAGTACATTAGATCCTGCATCACCTGCGCCATTTCCAAACCAACCATCAAGAAGCAAGGTCTGTATACTCCTCTATCTACTCCTAGTCGGCCTTGGGAATCAGTCTCCATGGATTATATGTCGGGCCTTCCTTCTACTAAGAACGACAACAATTGCGTTTTCGTGGTTGTCGACAAATTCTCTAAGATGGCCATCATGGCGACCTACAAGAAGAGTATCACAACAGAGGCCATTGCTAATCTCTTCTTTGAGCGAGTGTGGGTACACTTTCGGATCCCACAGTCCATTATCTCAGATTGGGACAACAGATTTATGAGTGCATTTTGGTCAAGTCTCTGGTCGATGCTGGATACAAAACTCACTAAGTCCACGAATTTCCATCCCCAAACTGATGGCCAAATAGAGGTTGTCAACAGGATGATCGTACACATTCTATGCATGTACAACTCGAAGCATCCACACACATGGGATGAAAGTCTCCCCTATGTCCAACACAGCTACAATAGAGCTCTCCACAACTCAACAGGCCACAACCTCTTTCAGGTAGGGCTCATATTTCAGCCATTATGCCCCATTGATGTGGCCATACCATTTGCAGCCACTCAGGTAGATTCGGCTCACATGCAGTCCGAAGTTGAAATGGCTAATAGCTTCATTGAGCGCATTCAACACATCCACCAACAGGTCCATGATATATTGGACAAATCCAATGCTAAGTACAAGCAACGCCATGATTATTGTTGAGTGCCGCACAAATTCCAGGTGGGTGACAAAGTTTGGCTACATTTGCAGAAGGAACACCTTGCTAGACCCCACCGCAAGCTTCACCCACTCCGATATGGGCCATACACCATCACCAAGGCCATCGGGGACAATTCCTTCGAGCTCAACATCCCACCATTCCTTGGTCTGCACCCAATGTTCAATGTAGATCGCCTTCGACCATACTTTCCACCATTGTTGGACACATTTGACATTGCAGAACAACTCACACCAATAGAGCTCAACCCGCACTACATGGAACAGGCCACATCTAATCAGATCATGGACATACAGATCAAGAACACTTGGAAACAGAGGATACAACTATATCGAGTTGTTAAAGCAGGCCAACTCCTTCACCAAGGCAAATGGCTCACCAAGGACCAAGTTCAACAGAAGTTTCCTCATCTCATGGAGGAACTCAATGCAATGGGGACCATTGCTTCCTAAGGGGGAAGGAACGATCTAGGTGGATATTGGTGGCCAACCATCTATTCCACTTGGACCATCACCATTGTTTCTTTCATTTTTTCAGTTTCCTTAATTGTAGCACAAGTTACTATTTTTGGCAGTTTTTCGGGTCCTAAACTTCCAGAGCTGTTTTGAGGCCCTAAACGACGTTTTCTTGGGCAAAATTCATGCAGTGATTACATAAGTAATCATGTTGGCAGTTGTAGTCCTTAGAGAAATTTTTCCAACGAAGTATCATATGCGTCAAACAAAGATAATATGGCCAAGTTACGACCTTGGGAAGTTGTGTTGGTAGTTGACAACTAATTAATGTAAATTTGGGTAAATTGTATTAGTTATTGACAAGTTGGTTTCATACCGAATCAGTAGTTATGTAACGGAGGCTCATATATAAAACTGATGAATGCCCGAACTATTGTACGGAGAATCATTTATTGATTGAATAGATATTCCAATCCCTTGCCCTGTGGATGTTTCCTTGACACTCTGTTAGGGTTTTACCACATATATCCTGAGTTATTTCTTTTGTGATTGTATTCAATTTCTTGTCAGTTACATGCCTTTCTTGGTTAAATTAGCCTATTTAAACTACAAATGGTATCAGAGCGAGGTTAGTTGAGTTGCTGCGTGTTAAATATTGCCTAAGGCTGAGGAGAGAAGTGTGGAAGCATTGCTGCATGTTAAAATTCAAGTTCACTCTGCTTTCTGCGTGGCATATTGCCAAAGGCTGAGAAGCGTGGAACGAGGAGTCTGGAACGGTGAAGACCAAACCCTCTGCGTGTATTCTCTGCTTGAGGAGGGAAGGCCGTGAAGACCAGAGCCACAAACCCTCTGTGTGTATTCTTTACGTGAAGAGAGGAAGAACCATTGAAGTGCGTACTGCCATGAAGTGTGCGGGCTGTCTCTGCATGGGAGCCACTACCCTCTGCGTGAAGACCAAACCTTCTACCCTGCGTGGACCAGAGTAATCTGCGTTGTGACCTCTGCGTGTTGGAGTAGAGAGGAAGATCTTGCGTGGTCAATTTTTTTTTTCTCTGTGTGCTGGAGTAGAGAGGAAGTGTGTGCTGGAGCAGAGATCGTGCAGTGCTGAAGCCATGCTGGAGGGTGTAGCCTGCCGCTGTCATTGAATGCTGCTGCCAGAGCCGTAAAGGAGATTGCTGAAGTAATCTGGGTATTTGTGAGAAATTTTTTTTTCTTCAAAAGCAAAGTTTCTAGAAATTTTTAATTTGGGAAAAAACCAGTGGAATTTTGTTTCAGAAAGTAGTTTTTTTTTTTTTTGAGAAAGACAATTAAAATCAAAATCAGTTTTTTCCTCTAAGGGGAGGTTCAAAAATTTGTAAACAGGCTCCAGGCTCAAATTATTAAAAAAAAAAAACTCATTTTTTTTTTAGAAAGGATTTGTTTTTTAAGAAGGAAATCTAGTTGAAAAAAACCCTAGGAGGAAAGAAATGGCCAAGATGTCGAATGCAAAATTCGAGGTGGAGAAATTCACCACCAAGAGAAACTTTGCTCTTTGGAAACTGAAAGTTAGGGATTTGCTGGTGCAACAAGGGTTGCACAAGGAATTGGACGGGGCAAATAAGAAACCTGCAACCATGACTGATTCTGAATGGGAGGATTTGGATGCCTGAGCTCTCAGTACCATTAGGTTATGCCTAGCGGATGAAGTTCTCTTCAATATTGTTGAAGAGAGTACAACTTCAGGTTTATGGGAAAAATTGGAAAAACTATATATGACAAAGTCGTTAACCAATATAATTTATCTAAAAAGGCAACTGTACAGTCTTCGAATGAAGGAGGGTTCAAAAGTTGCAGAACATTTGAATGTTTTTAATACACTTATATGCCAATTAACAGATATGGAAGTTAAAATTCAGGAAGAAGATAAAGCTATAACCTTGCTGTGTTCTCTGCCCGAATCATGGGATCACTTCGTAACTTCAATCAGCTTGAGAACTGTTGATTCTTTGAAAATTGAATCAATCGTGGGAGCTCTCTTGTCTGAAGAAGTATGAAGGAAATCTAGTACTGAAACGCTGCATTAGAAGCCATGATAGCTAGCGGACGGTCAAAGGAAAGAGAAGAAAAAACAAGGGGGTCTTCCAAATCTAAATCAAAGGGAAAGAAGTGTAAGGCAAAATGTTGGCACTGCAATAAAATTGGACACCTGAAGAAAGACTGTTGGAAACGAAAAGAATCTGATAACCCAAAGAAGGAAGCAAATCAAGTTGATTCAAGTATGATAGACGAAGTTTTATCTGCTGAAGAATTATGTATGATAGATGAAACTTCACCTGAATGTAATGTCTCTCAGGGTTTAGAAAGCTGGCTGTTAGACTCTGGTGCTTCTCATCACATGTGTCCACACAGAAATTGGTTTACTTCATATGAAAATGTAAATGGTAGTTCTATGTTTATGGGTAATAATGTATCATGTCAGATTGTTGGGATGGGAAATATCAAGATTAAAATGTATGATAACACAGTTAGAACATTAACTAGTGTTAGACATGTACCTGATTTGAAGAAAAATTTGATTTCTTTGGGAGTGTTGGATTCGGATGGTTACAAGTTTACAGGCCAGAATGGCGTGCTGAAAGTCTTTAAAGGCGCCCTAGTTGTTATGAAAGTAGAAAAGGTCAGAAATCTTTACAAACTCAAAGGAAGTACTCAGATCAGTGAAGCAGCGATTGTGTCAGAAAAAGAAGAAGCAGGTACTCGCCTATGGCATCAGCGATTGGGTCACATGAGCGAGAAAGATCTTCAGATACTGATGAAATGTAAATCCCTTCCTGATCTGAAATCTTTGAAGTTGGATTTTTGTAAACATTGTGTGTATGGAAAATAGTGTAAACAAAGATTTAAAACTGGAAATCATAATAGTAAATATATTTTAGACTATATTGATTATGATCTGTGGGGACCATCTCCTGTTGTATCATATGGAGGTGCTCTATATTTTTTAACGTTTATTAATGATTTCTCCTGTAAAGTTTGGTTCTTTATGCTAAAAAAGAAAGCTGATATATTCAACGTCTTTAAACAATTTAAAGCAATGGTAGAGAAAAGAACAGGCAAATCAATTAAATGTTTGAGAACTGACAATGGTGGTGAATTCACTTCAATAGAATTTGAACAATACTGTAAGGATGAAGGAATTGTTAGACACAAAACTGCTGTTTATACTCCTCAGCAAAATGGTGTTGCTGAATGTATGAATCAGACTCTTATGGAAAGAGCCAAAAGCATGATCAACAATGCTAACTTGCAAAAGGAGTTGTGGGCAGAAGCAATATCCACTGCTTGTTATTTAGTTAACAGATCACCTTCAGTAGCAATTAATTGTAAAATTCCTGAAGAAGTTTTGATAGGTCAGTCTTGTGATTATTCACATTTAAGGATATTTGGCTATGATGCTTCTTATTCCTAAAAATCAGCGTTCAAAATTAGATCCAAAATCCAAATTTTATGTTTTTTTGGGTATGACTATGCAGTGAAAGGATACAGGTTGTGGGATCCTACATTGCAGAAGATAGTCATTAGTAGAGATGTAACATTTGATGAATATTCTTTTTTAAAATCAAATGTTGAAAGAATTGAACAGGAACAGGTATCGCCAAATGAACAAGTTCAGTTGGAGGCTAGATTTTTTGGTGACAATCAAAAGGAAGAAGAAGCTTCTGGAGGGAAAGGTGTTGAAGATACAAAGGAAACTGTTGAAGTTTCTCAACCGGTTCATGTTTCTGAACCAATTCAGCAACCAGTCACTCTAAGAAGGTCTACAAGGGAAATAAGAACTCCCAAAAGGTATGAAGGTTTTGCTTCATCTTTTGCTTTGATTAGTGAAGATGGGGAACCTTCTTGTTATCAGGAAGCAGTAGATGATACAGATAGCGAAAAATGGAAAAAGGCTATGGAAGAAGAAATGGATTCCTTAGCCAAGAACAATACCTAGGATCTTGTAGGACTTCCAGAAGGGAGAAGTGTTGTTGGATGTAAATGGGTCTTCAAATTGAAACAGAAAGTTGATGGAAGTATTGAAAGGTATAAGGCGACACTGGTAGCAAAAGGGTATTCTTAGGTTGAAGGTATCAACTTTCATGAGATTTTTTCACCAGTTGTAAATTTGTTTGTATTCGTACTGTGTTGGCACTAACTGCATTACTTAACCTTGAGTTAGAACAATTATATGTTAAAACAACTTTTCTACATGGTGATTTGAAAGAAGAGTTATATATGGAACAACCAGAAGGTTTTGTACAAGGTCGCAATAGAAGATTAGTTTGCAAGCTTAGGAAATCATTGTATGGTCTGAGGTAGTCTCCCAGAAAATGGTACAAGAAGTTTGACACCTTCATGGTGAGCCAAAAATTTATTAGAAGTGAGTATGATCATTGTGTATACTTCAAAAGTTTCAATGGCATGTTCATTATCTTAGCTTTGTATGTTGACGATATGCTTATTGCAAGAAAAAGCATGGAAGAGATCAACATGTTAAAGGCTCATCTCTCTAGGACATTTGATATGAAGGATATTGGGCATGGAGATACAAAGAGACAGGAAAAATGATAAGCTTTGGTTATCACAACAGAAGAATGTGGAGAAAGTACTTGAAAAGTTATGTATGAACAATGTGAAACCTGTTAATGTTCCATTAGCTTCCCATTTTAAGCTTTCTTCGGTTTTGAGTCCTAGAACTGAGGAAGAAAAGAAGTATATGTCTCATGTACCATATGCAAATGCTGAAGACAACTTAATGTATGCGATGGTATCTACAAGACCTGACATTTCACACGCAGTTGGAGTTGTTAGTAGGTTCATGGAAAATCTAGGTGAAGAACATTGGCGAGCAGTGAAATGGGTGCTTCGATATCTAAGAGGCACAAGTGACCATTGCACATCTTTAATGGTAGTGAAGGATCAGTCTGTGGATATGTAGATGCTGATTACGCAGGTTATTTGGACAAAATAAGATCTACTACAGGTTATGTATTTACTCTTGCAGGTGGAGCAATTAGTTGGATGTCAAAGCTTCAAGAAACAGTTGCGTTGTCCACTACCTAAGCAGAATATATAGCTACTTTAGATGCCAGTAAAGAAGCAATCTGGTTAAAGGGTCTACTTGATGAGATTGGAAGGATGCAGGAGAAAGTGAATGTACTTTGGGACAATTAAAGTGCTATTCACTTGGCTACAAATCCTGCTTATCACAGTAGAACCAAGCACATTGATGTAAGGTATCATTTTCTGAGACATGTGATCGATGGTGGAAAAGTAGCTCTTCAAAAGGTCCATACGCGAGAGAATTGTGCAAACATATTCACAAAGCCAGTTACAGTAGAGAAGCTGCGATGGTGTTTAGCTTCTCTTGGCTTGCAAAAAAGATGATGAATGGGCATGGGCAAGGGATTAGGAAAATTGTTGTCAAGGTGGAGTTTGTTGGTAGTTGACAACTAATTAATGTAAATTTGGGTAAATTGTATTAGTTATTGACAAGTTGGTTTCATACCGAATCAACAGTTATGTAATAGAGGCTCATATATAAAACTGATGAATGCCCGAACTATTGTATGGAGAATCATTTATTGATTGAATAGAGATTCCAATCCCTTGCCCCGTGGATGTTTCCTTGACACTCTGTCAGGGTTTTACCACGTAAATCCTGAGTTATTTCTTTTGTGATTTTATTCAGTTTCCTGTCAGTTATATTCTTTCTTGGTTAAATTAACCTATTTAAAATACAAGTTGGCTGCCCAACTAACCCCAACGGGGCCCATAAACTCTTGTTGTTACATCTCCTCAGGTTAGGGTTTTGGTTTTTTAGGGTTTTCTCTTATTGTTCAATAATAAAAATGCCCATGAGCCTCATGGTAACTCAGTTTAGAGGCATGTAGCCGCCACATCTCTTCTTAGAGGTAAGCTACCATCGCTCGAGCTATCTTATTTCCATTCTGTTTGTAAGTATAGTTCAATATTTTTCTATTAATGAAATGAAGTGTTTTTCTGCTGCATCTCTATGTTTATGAGTATATCTATAAGTTGTTGCGTTCCTATTTAAGTTTGGGTCAGTCAAGGTTTAAGTGGGGATTGCTAGGTAAACTTGACTTAGGGATAGAGTCAAAGTTGACCAAGATAACAACAATGATTTTGGGCCTATGGGTTTTTGGTTTCCCATGGTAATTTGAGCATGGAATTCATGTGACAGAGCCTTTAAAAGGTTGGGAAGACTTCATTGTAATTTAAGGTTAGGGAGGTGAGTGGTGAAGGCTCACTTGACCAGTTTGGCCAAGGTTTTGGTCAAGGACACATGGAATTTATTTAGGCTAGGTTTTTCCCTGGAGTTGGGGTTTTCCCAGGGTTAAAATTGTGTTTATGGTTCATGTTTGTTGCTGGTTATTTTTTATTATTTTCTTAGTAAATAGGTTTTGTCTCTTTGTTTAGATTTTATACACATTCACCATTGCGTAAATGCACATGTATGGGGGTAGATTGTATAGGAATTATCTCCAAACGTTTCCAATATATCAAAGGGTCCATATCATAGACCATTTATATTCTTACCAGGACCTTGTAGCCTCTCATTGTTCAAATTTAAACATACTCAATCTCCCACCTTGAACGACTTCTCTTTTCTATGTTGATCATGCCCGACCTTGTAGCTTTCCTGTGTTTTTTGCAATGTCTCATGTTCTTATATATGGATATACTTGATCTTCTGAACAATTTTTTCCGCCCTTAAGGCATACCATGTAAGATCCTCCCTCACTCATTTTTTTTCCACATTTGAGGAAATTTTAGCCTAAAAATGGTCTCCTACGGAAAAATAATAAAATAATAGTTAAAATTAAAAAATTCAAGTTATAAATTTTGGAGGGAAAAAAAGAAAACCACCTTTTTTAATTGAACTTTTGGCCTATCTCCTTATAGGTTTACTCAAATTTTAAGTGTAGACACTTGTTGGATACAGAATTAGATTCCACATCTAGCGAGTACCCATTATGCATAATTTTGAGAAGACACACATTGATAAAAATTGAAGATACATTAAAAAAACGTGTTCAACACACTTTTTTAATGTATCTGTTAGGTCCCTATACTACTAGTGTAACCCCTTATTGTTATTAGTGCAACCCCCTTATTGTATTATTGTGCTAATATAGTCCCCTTGTTGTTATTATTGTGCCCATATAGTCCCCTTGTTGTTATTATTGTGCCCCATAGAATCCAACTATTGTTGTTGTTGTGCCCCTACAATACTATTGTTATGTAGACTCTAATTGTATTGCGACCCCTTAGACCACTATATATAGAAATGAGGCCTTGTCATTTGTATCATCCAAGAATTGTTAATTTGTGTAATGTAAAGGAGGTTTCCCACTTGAAGAGGCTGATTTTGAAGTCATTGATCTATCTTTTCATCTATTTTGTGAGTTGGTTGCATAGTATTTGGTATCAGAGCTTTGGATTTTAGGGTTTCGTTACTTCAAATAGGTCATCGAGAAATTTTCGCTATAACTTTGTTTCTACCGAGTTTCAGAAGCTGAAATTAAAACCCATCTGAGCCAAAATCTTGGTGAACCTTGGTTCCGAATTTGAGATATTTTATCACTATATTTTCAGAGATATGATCCAAGAAAGTTAGGGTTGTTGTAGGCTCACGAAATATATCTCAAACAAGTGACCTGGGGAAAATCATCATAACCTTATATATGAGCATCAGATTGAAGTTTCATAAAAAGTTACAAAAATCGAACGAACTTTAGTTTTTTGTGTATTGTTTACAGGTCCGAGGGTTGAAACCGTGACACATGAAACTTTGTACAAGTTCGCTCTACTAAACCGGTATATAATCAGGCCATCGTGGGATATTTGGAATAACTATTTCTTGGAGAATCCAATCTTAATCAAACATGTGGGGTTTGAAAGAGGACTCAAAGGGCTACCATATCCTTGGAGAGTGGAAATTACAGGGATACAATAGATTCAATATTGAGCTCCTACAAAGAGAAAAAATGTGTGTAGTCTTTTTAAAATTTTGCATAAGTTTGGATTGAAAAATTAGTTTGAAGTAATTCAAAGGGCATAGTGAAGCATAATTATCATTAATTGATGCCCCAAAGAAAGAAAATGGAAACACCTAGTAAGAAACCTGAAATATCTACCATGACTCATGAAGAAGAGGAATAAATGCAACATGATATATAAAAATTGCGAGACCAAGTGCAACAAATTTCACTCTCACAAAATGTAACAGAAGCTAAGATGGATGCTTTAAAGAAATGCATGAAGGCTAAGATGAATGGCATGGAAGCTAAGATGAATGGAGTGGAAGCTAAGATTGATGGCGTGGAATCTAATATGGATGATTTATAAGTAAACATTGAAGATTTGAAGAAAGACATGGAAGGTTTGGCAAAGTTGCTTCAAGAAATGCTTCCTAATGGTGAAAAGGTAGTAGAGGAAACTCATGATGAGAACAAAAGAAACGTTAATCATAATTCCATAGAATCTAATATTGGTTTGAAGACCCACCATGTTCCAAAGATTGACATGAGGAAGTTTGATGGAAAGGATCCTGTAACATGGATACTACAGATGAAGCAATATTTCGATCTCCATAAAGTGCAAAATACACAAAAGGTACGCATTGCAACTTTATATTTAGAACCCAATCAGTTTGTATGGTATCAATGGCTTTGCTCTCGTAAACAAATTTTCACTTGGTTAATTTTTATGGAAGAAATGATAGTACATTATGAGGATACAAAAAGAAACACCTTCTTTAGCTAATTGATAAATCTCAAACAAAAGGGTTCAATGGTGGAGCACATTGAGGAATTCCAAAAATTGAATATAAGGGTAAAATATATTCCAAAGGAGCATAGAATTGATATGTTCATAGGGATTGTTATAGCACCATTTACCACCCTTGGTATTTGTGATGCTTGGTTTATGACCTAGGGTAACCCCTCCTTCCAGACTTGGTCCAAATATTTTAAAAAACAATGTTTTATTCCCTGTACGCTACTTTTCCCTAAGATAAAAGCGTGTACACACAGGTTAGTCAATACCCAACCCGCGTATATGTATTAAAACACTTAAAAAAATTAAATTTCCTTAATTGTGGGTGGAGTTCATGGGTTTTACCTGTTGATTACCTCCTAGTGCCTGTGGCCCAACTCTTTCCCTACTGTTTCCCAACTAAAAAACTAATTGGGAGAAGTATAAATAGACTTCTATGGGAAGGCCTTAAGGAGGAGAAGAGATAGAATTATTATACTGATATTATCCCTTACTGAGTCTAAAGTATCCCTGTGCTTCAAGAAATTTCCCTAAGTTTCAGGAAACCCTTGTTTCCTTGATTGTTGATATTCTCCCACTTGCTTGAGATATCATGGTATTGGTTATGGAAGGAGGTTGTTGAAGACTGGGACTAGACGAATCTGGAGGACGGTTAAGCTTGGAGCCGGAAGAAGAAGACTAAGGTGAATTCTCTCCGTGTTAGTTATAGCTTTCTACAATAAAAAGAAGCGTTGTCTTGTTCCTGAAGCATTAGATAGTGTTGCAATTCATAAATGATTGTTATTTTGATGTAAAACTAATCATTTGCTTATATGATACAAAGTTAATTTCATTAAAATTATTTATCTATATGTTGCTATGTATGTTCAAATTGGTTGATTTGCAGATTCGAAGATCATCAGGAGTTGCAGAGGGTTTGAACCCTGCTGGAACTACCCAAACGAAGGACATCTAGGTATGGTCGTTATCACATAGTTTGTTTATATAAGCATGTTGCCTGAGTTGTATGAGTGTTTCTTACTGTAGTTTGCTCTTGCTCTGTTGGGGTTCCAACCCAAAGCCCTAGGGTACTTATTCCCGTAACAGAATTGGTGACTCCACTAGGGATAACAATCTTGTTATTCCTAGTTTGGGTTGTTCAGTGTCAATTAGGGCTCAGTTCTTGGTTTGCTTGCTGTGACAATATTATTTGGTCCAGTAGAAACTTAGACCTTAAGTCTGATCTTTTTGATCTGGCTTTGTTTTTTATTTTTCTTTCAAAGCTTTGTATACGCACTTTAGTCTGTTTACAGTAGCATACACATGCTTGTTTCTGTGAAGTGAACCTGCGTATATGCGAGTTTCCTTTATCAGAAGCACGTGTACATGCCTCTGTGCTTGAACACAGTCGCGTATACCACTTTTTGCATTGTTTTTTCAAATCTCTCTGCCCAGAAAGATTTGTTTCTTGGTCTGTTTAGTCTCTGAGTGGTCAATTTCTGTCTCTATAATTTTATTATTATGTGAACTTACTATTTTGAAATCTCTTCCGCTTTGAAAAGTTTTGGCCTAGGTTTGCTTTTGAGTGAGTTTTATGATTTGTGTTTTGGCACACAAGACTTCTTATAGAGGTTCTTGATTGTTCTGGTCCTCTAGAACAATAGATTGTTTTCAATCTTAGTGTCAAGCTCGATTATTGGTCTACTTGCTTTGCTTTCCGTCATTTTGTGGCCTTACACATTTTCTTGCTTTTTGAAAGTTTCTTTTTGACAAATTTGAAAGTGTTTCTTTCATGACTTCTTGGTCAGTTTGTCAAAGCTCTTTGCTGCTGTTTGGGTCATTTAGTACAAGTTGAAGCCTTTTTGTGCAAGTTTTCATTTGTTGTCGAATTTGTAACTTGCAAAGTTCCTTGTGCTCTTCTTTCGGTCTTTGAGTCTTAAGTGGAATTTAGAGTGCTTTCGAAAGGTTGTTTTCATTGCTTCTTGAAAAAGAAAAGATCTTAAAAAACTTTTTTTTTGCCTTCTTTTGCCAAGTTTGATTTTGGTTTCCTTTGATTTTTTGAAAACGAATTGTAATCTTTTTGGATTTTTCCTTCTTGTTCGGAGAAGATTTTGTATTCAAAATTTGTATTCTTTTCAAACACTTAAGTTGGCTTATTAATAGTTATAAACAATTTCTTTCGTTCTTTTTTAGAGTAATCTAGGCTCTTGCATCTTCATTTACACCTTGCCTTAGGGTAGTTTTGCATTATTAAAGCATAAATAGTCTTTTTAGTTTTTGTGTGTGTGAAGTGTGTTTTAAGAAAAGAAAAGAAAAAGTTTTTTTGCTTTATAGAAGTTTCGTAAAACCCACTTAGAGATCTCTTTTCATTGAAGAACAAACAATTGCGTTCATATAAGTTAGTTTTTCATTGATTTATTTTGTGTCATACAAACACCATTGGTATTTATTCCTTTGACTTAAAAGAACAACCATTTAAAATCAAGAGCTTAATAAAATAAACTAAAACTTATGTATTGTCATCAGAATACACCAACAAGTTTAGGTTTATTAGGGCCTTGGATTAGGCGAGAGGAGAGTTAACTCGCCAAGGCCACTCTAAATTGTAAAACATAGAAGTTTGATTAAAGAACGAAATCCAATAGCGTTAGGGAGACCGGTAAAGCTCCGTGACTAGGAGTAAAGCACGAGGGTTCATGAAGATAAGGATGAGAGATACCCCCTCTCTTACTTGTCGGATCCTACCTCACGACTGTTCACCCCGCTTCTGATACGAGTTGGTGACCGTAGTTGCCTATCCTAGGGATCCACACAAGTGGCTGCGGAGGGGAATTCTGTGGCACTTGAGGTTGACATTGTATCACGTTCAACAGTACTTCTAGAGGGAACCCTTGCAAAGCTTGGGGGCTTGCACCGACAAAGGCTGTTGTCTGGAGGTCAGTGTAACTACCTCTGATACCTTCGCTAGTAGGCCTGGGGTTACCCCAGTCTATTTTCAAAAGGCCCTTATTATTAACTTTCTTGTATTTTGGTGTCTGGTCCTAATCACCCAGAGCGGAAATACTTGGAAGTTGTTTGATTGTTGATATCTTTAGGGACATTTTAGTGAATGTACTGTGCTCCTAGTCGGCCTAGCTTGTTAATTTTCTTGAGTCTTTAAGTAGATTTTGTAAAATAATTCAAAGTGGTTGACCGACCATCTCGACGATCTCGGAGAATTCATGGGCTTTCACCTACGAGTCCAGAGCCTTCTCCAACCAGTGGCAGTAGGCGCATCA
The DNA here is from genome assembly GCA_031772625.1 of Pinus tabuliformis. Taxonomy (NCBI): domain Eukaryota; kingdom Viridiplantae; phylum Streptophyta; class Pinopsida; order Pinales; family Pinaceae; genus Pinus; species Pinus tabuliformis. The sequence continues at coordinate 215,422,909 of CM062805.1, forward strand.
GAGATTGATCCTCCACTTGGGGGCATTAGTTCACAAGATAGACCTGGTCCTAGCACAGACTTAGAGAGGAACACACTAGTTCTTTCTCGAGTACTCTTCCAGTCGAAAGATAATATTGAAGTAGAAGAGCTTTTAGAGTCGGTTGCGGCTTCGAATTTTCCTCCCCCTCCTAATCATCCAGACGTTTTGTTATACGTTGGAACTTCGACTCACAGGCCTTCGAGCCCAGGTCCACATACATCTATCCCTTCGATGACCACTGCTGGAAGCATGGCATCCACGACGAGTGTTGCGAGCATGCAAACTCCTATATCTGTACAAGGGGGAGGAACTATTTCCATCCCTTCTAACACTCCCAACACATCTATATTTGGGTCTACTTCCATTCTGTTGATGAGTGGAAGTTCTCAAGCTAATGCATCCAGTTTTGGATTTTTCCCTTTTGGAATGCCCTCTCAAGGTATTCCTTTAGTTCCTTTGAATATACCATCAACCGCCTCTACATCCATGATGAGTGGATCGACTTCTTTTCAGGGTTTCCCATTTGGAAGTGGTCATATACCACATTCCAATCCAACAGTAGGGTCAATGCCTTTTCCTTTTACAAGTCAAGGTAGTAACCCCTTTCAGAGTTGGACAAACCTTGCGGTTAGTGGGATAGGAGCTGGGAATCAATTTTTTAGCCAACAAGGGAATGTGCCATATTCTTTGGTTAATTCATTTCAAAGTTTTTCACCCTTTGCTAATGCATGGAACCCTTATCAGGGGCTGTCATCTCCTTTCAATACTTCGTTAGGGGGTAACTTCATCGGTTACGGAGGATTTTCGGCAGGAGTTGGTCAAACTCCGAATTTTGCTGGACCACAAGGATCACCCTTTGGTTCAGTAGGCTCTACAAGTTACTTCGGGCAACCTGGTGCCTTTCAAAATCCAGGTCATTCTTTTCAGACCTACGGGAACCTCGCCCATTCCGGATGGAATTCCCAAGGTCCTCCACGACTTCCTTTTCTGGCCACGCTTAATTTTCCAGACTTGACTAAATTGATGAATGATCCAATTAGGTACAATTCGGCTTGGCCTTCAGTCCCAACTAAACTTCCATTAGATATTCCAAAATTCGAAGGGAAGAATGGTGAAGACCTGGGAGACCATGTGACCACATTCCACTTATGGTGCTCATCCAAATCCCTGATAGATGATTCGATCAGGTTGAGGTTATTTCAGCGCACGCTAACCTGAAATGCGGCTAAATGGTATATAGAGTTGCTAAGGGGCACCTTTACTTCTTTCGTTGATTTGGCTAATATTTTCTTGAACCATTTTCAGTTTCCTGTCCGCTATGAAGCCAAAACTGAGCTTCTGGCCAATTTTCATCAAGATACGACAACGCACATTTTGGATCATATCCAAGAAAGGAGACAGAGAAAGAGGCTTATCAAAGCTCAAATTCCACCAGATTTTCGTCTTGAATGGTTTCTCAAATCATTACAACCTGAGATCTCAAGGGATGTTTCTCATTCTGATGTTTATTCAGAAGAGCAGGCTATCTTTCGAGCCTAACAATTAGAACTGATATATTTTCAATCTGGGACTCTTCAAAAAATCTTACCTGACGCTCCTAGATCCAAGGTTGATTTATCCAAACCGAAGCCAAGCCCTCACACCGATGGTATAGTTGGATCAATTTACACAAATACGGTGAACCTTTTGAACCAATTGTAGCAGTTGTCTCTACAAACTGCTTCTTCTAACCAGGCAGCACCGTCTACACCTTCACCTTCCCAACCTACCTCCATAAATGCCGTCCAGGCTTCTAACCCCAAAGGAAATCAACAATCTAATGGGAAGAAGAAAGGACGAGGTAAGAAGAAGAACCAGGAAGGGAAGGGTAATGCAAACAAGCCCGGCAACGGTGCCGGTGAGGGTAGAAAAGAGTCTAAGAAAAAGGTTAAATTTCCATGCAATTTATGTAATGGAGATCATTTGACTCACCTCTGCCCCAAGATTCAATATGCCCAGCGCTTGTTCGTGCAGCAAGGGTCCTCTAGCTCCCAAGCTGTCTTGACTAACTCTTTTCCCCAAGGGCAACAATTACTTGTTCGCACTAACTCGAATGCTGGTACCTTCGCAGGGGGCAACCAGGAAGAGGAAAATTCCTCAAATGTTGATATGATGAACTCTCATGTCGATGTTGCCACACAAGCACGCGATTATGGTGAAACAGAAACATATAAGGGTAAATCTATTCCCGAAACCGCAGACCCACTTCATATTGAGCGACCCTCTGTTGAGTCTATACCTCGGATACCAAAATGTTTCGCAAAGCGCTCAACTATTAACCCTAATGTTAGGGCAACCCAGAACTACTCGATGGTGGAAGATCTGGCTTAAAGTCCTTGTGCTATGTCTGCATTGGAGGTACTCCAGTCGTGTCCTGCTGAGAGAAGTGCTTTGCTTTCGACGATTGAGGCGATGGATCCAAAAAATTATTTAGTGCTCACTTTTGATATGTTGAATGTCAAAAAGAGACTTGCTCACCATATGGATTTTCAGATAAAGTCTACTTACTGAAAAACCAATATTTTTCGGATAGTTATAAATGAGGGAGCTTCCACATGCGTATTGTCTATGTCATGTTGGAAGGCCATTGGATCACCTTTAGTTGTTCCTTCACCGACTCTCTTAACATCATTTGATGGTCATTCTCATAGGCCACACGGAATTATCCTGGATTTTCCTACATGTGTTGGAGGAAAGGTTGTTAATATTGAGGTAGAAATCATTGATGCCAACCTGGATTACAAACTCCTCCTAAGAAGGAATTGGATTTTTGAGATGGATGCCATAGTTTCATCTCTATTCCACATCCTCTATTTTCCTCATGAGGGGAGAATTGTTAAAATTGATCAGTTAGATTATTCTCCGGGTGACTCTTGAACAACTTCAGATTCTACTATTCCATTGGTGGATAATCCACGTCAACCTATAGAGAATTTAGGAGTTGGGATGTACTCTTCCTTGATGGGTGTATTTGACCTTCCCCCTCCTACAACGAGAATTGATGCAATTTCATCCTCCAAAGGGCCTTCATGGATAGAGTTCTTTCGAACCCATTATTTTTCAGACCCTCAGACCTTACCTTCATCTACAACCACATTAGATGGAAGGCAAGTTGGTGGAATGGAATTTCCCATGTTTGCAGAAGAACTTAGCTATCAATCTATCGATAACTCTATAGACAACCATCCCACTCCTTTCTCAGAGGAGGAGTTAGATGGTGATGTGGCTCCAGCTTGGACCCTTGACTCTACTTCTGCTCTGGATTGCTTAGATACAGTTTTACCATTTGAAAAATCAATTTTCGAAGCAATGACGACTATAGATCGACTAAGGGAACATTTACATCATCGTTCATATTTTCATCCTCCTTTGCATGAAGTCGAATCTAGGTTCTCCAATCTGCTTACTAGCGATGTTTGTACAGTTTCAAACCCTTTGGCTCCAGCACAATTACTTGTCGAAGGTGATATCCCACTTATCTCAAGAATTGTACCTATAAACATCTCTAGGAATAAGCTGGCTGAGCCCCCAGACGGGCTCTACCTTAAGAAGTATTTTGCTTAGGTTCTAGCCGAGCAATTGCTTGTTTGTATAAATTATATTTTTTGTACATATTTGTCAGGAATTTTTTGATATCAACATTTTTTGATCTGCTTTCGCAGGTGTTGATGGATGACTTGATTTATTTCGGATTCGCCGACGGTGCTAGTTGGCACACTTAGAATATTCCTTCCGCAGCTTGGGTGATTTATTATCCATCTGGCCAGTTGATGGTGTCAAGGGAAGTATGTATTGGTCCTGCTTCAAATAACATTGCCGAATATATTGCCGTTAGAATTTACTATCCGACGCAATTTCTTATGGAATTGATTCGTTGGTAGTGTATCTTGACTCACAGCTGGTAGTGTCACAATTAAATAACATTTATCAGGTTCGTGATCCTTATTTATATCGCCAATTTTTGAGAGTGAGAGTGTTGCAACGATCATTTGTTTATATTACATATGTGCACATTCCACAATCTAAGAATTCATTAGTGGACTCTATCGCTAATCAAGCATTAGATTGGCATATCAATCATTCATCAAATTAAGCAAACATAAAAAATTTGGATCTATATATATATCATAAAACTGCCTGTGTATACATAAAGTGTTCAAAAAATAATATACAAAATTGGGACTAAATGCCCATAATCATGTCCAGTCTGTCTATCGACCCGGCTCAGGATGAGAAGCTAAAAAGTTAATTACTGCATTGGCCACACGCCGAAGTATGCGGACCCAGTCCCATGGTACTCCTACCACGCGGTGCTACATATCCTCAAGTAGATCCTCTATGGCTATCATCGGTACCTGGTGAGTCAATCTCACCAAGTTTCTTTGAACTGCATATAGGACTCTCTCTGTCTCAGCTGCTGCCTCTTCGACACCTCTTTCGCGACGCCTGTGCCTTGGAAATCCATCTGGTCTCACTAGACCCACATCTGGAACATGGTCATTTTGTCAGTATTTTGTCCCATCAAAAATATTTCTAAGTTCATTTCATATTTAAAAAAGAAAAAATCTTAAAAATTGACAAAAGATTAAAAAATTGTTACCTATGTCTCCCCATGTTGCATTTGGTGGCAACACCAAGTCTAGATCTCCTCAGAAATCCATACCAGCATACGGGTAGTCGTCGACTGCGATGATCTGTTGGTCCCACCAGGCGAAAAACTCATCATCGAAAGTCATCCTAGGCACGTCCCTGCCTCCAAGGCATTTCATCAAGTCAGCCCATCTACCCATCCGAGGATCTCGTGGGTTGCTGATGGAGACAGATACCTTGGGACGTAGCCCAGGTACCTTCTCGAAGAAGAAGGAGCATAAAATAGTCCCATATCCAAAGTTCTTTGTTTGATCTTTCTGAATGGAGGTCAGTTGGTTCTTCATGTTGGTTAGAAGAGGTGTGCACCAGTCGAAAACTGTGGTTAGGCATTCCACTGCCAGGCTCATGGACACTCGTGAAGCCTGATGCAGTGAAGCTGATCCGTTTACCCTCGCAATGGTAAACAACAGAATCCTTAGAGATGAACTATCCACGTGTTCAATTGGAATCTGACTTCCAATCTTATACAGTGGATATTGGTGGCCAACCACCTATTCCACTTGGACCCTCACCATTGTTTCTTTCATTTTTTTAGTTTCCTTAATTGTAGCACAATTTACTATTTTTGGCAGTTTTTCGGGTCCTAAACTTTCGGAGCTTTTTTGAGGCCCTAAACGACGTTGTGTTGGGAAAAATTCATGTAATTATTACATAAGTAATCATGTTGGCAATTGTAGACCTCAGAGAGATCTTTCCAACAAGGTATTATACACATCAAACAGAGATAATATGGCCAAGTTATGACCTCGGGAAGTTCGTTGCCCAACTAACCCCAACGGGGCACATAAACTCTTGGTGTTACATATCCTTGGGTTAGGGTTTTGGTTTTTAGGGTTTTATCTTATTGTTCAATAATAAAAAGGCCTATGAGCCTCATTATATCTCAGTTCAGAGGCATGCAGCCGCCACATCTCTTCTCAGAGGTAAGCTACCATCGCCCGAGCTATCTTATTTCCATTCTGTTTGTAAGCATAGTTCAATATTTTTCTATTAATGAAATGAAGTGTTTTTCTACTGCATCTCTATGTTTATGAGTATATCTATAAGTTTTTTCGTTCCTATTTAAGTTTGGGTCAGTCAAGGTTTAAGTGGGGATTGCTAGGTAAACTTGACTCAGGGATAGAGTCAAAGTTCACTGAGATAACAACAATGATTTTGGGCCTATGGGTTTTTGGTTGCCCATGGTAATTTGATCATGGAATTCATGTGATAGAGCATTTAAAAGGTTGGGAAGACTTCATTTTAATGTAAGGTCAGGGAGGTGAGTGGTCAAGGCTCACTTGGCCAGTTTGGCCAGGGTTTTGGTCAAGGACATATGGAATTTCTTTAGGCTAGGTTTTTCCCTGGAGTTGGGGTTTTCCCAGCGTTAAAATTGTGTTTATGGTTCATGTTTGTTGCTGGTTATTTTTTATTATTTTCTTAGTAAATATGTTTTGTCTCTTTGTTTGGATCTTATACACATTCACCATTGAGTAAATGCACATGTACGGGGGTAGATTGTATAGGAATTATCTCCAAACTTTTCAAATATCTCAAAGGGTCCATATCACAGACCATTTATTTTCTTACCAGGACTTTGTAGCCTCTCATTATTCAAATTTAAACATACTCAATCTCCCACCTTGAACGACTTCTCTGTTCTATGTTGATCATGCCCGACCTTGTAGCTTTCCTGTGATTTTTGCAATGTCTCATGTTCTTATATATGGATATACTTGATCTTCTGAACATTTTTTTCTGCCCTTAAGGCATACCATGTAAGATCCTCCTTCACTCATTTTTTTCCACATTAGAGGAAATTTCAGCCTAAAAATGGTCTCCTAAGGAAAAATAATAAAATAATAGTTAAAATTAAAAAATTCAAGTTATGAATTTTGGAGGGAAAAAAAGAAAACCACCTTTTTTAATTGAATTTTTGGCCTATCTCCTTATAGGTTTACTCAAATTTTAACTGTAGACACTTGTTGGATGCGGAATTAGATTCCACATCTAGCTAGTACCCATTATCCATAATTTTGAGAAGACACACATTGATAAAAATTGAAGATACATTAAAAAAACGTGTTCAACACACTTTTTTAATATATCTGTTAGGTCCCTATACTACTAGTGTAACCCCTTATTGTTATTAGTGCAACCCCCTTATTGTATTATTGTGCTAATATAGTCCCCTTGTTGTTATTATTGTGCCCATATAGTCCCCTTGTTGTTAATATTGTGCCCCATAGAATCCCACTATTGTTATTGTTGTGCCCCTACAATATTATTTTTATGTAGACTCTAATTATATTGGGACCCCTTAGACTACTATATATAGAAATGAGGTCTTGTCATTTGTATCATCCAAGAATTGTTCATTTGTGTAATGTAAAGGAGGTTTCCCACTCAAAGAGGCCAATTTTGAAGTCATTGATCTATCTTTTCATCTATTTTGTGAGCTGGTTGCATAACATTTGGTATCAGAGCTTTGGATTCTAGGGTTTCGCTACTTCAAATAGGTCATCGTGGAATTTTCGCTATAACTTTGTTTCTACAAAGTTTCAGAAGCTGAAATTAAAACCCATTTGAGCCAAAATCTTGGTTAACCTTGGTTCCAAATTTTATATCTTTTATCGCTATATTTTCAGAGATATGATCCACGAAATTTAGGGTTGTTGTAGGCTCACGAAATATATCTCAAACAAGTTTTCTGGTGTTATAGACATTTTTGTGCCTTGCAGCTCCAAGCATGAAATGTCCATAAACCAAGGGCTCCTAAGTCCCTAAAAGTGTTGTTCCAACCCCTAAAGGAACAAGGTCAACAAATTACAGCTTCTCCCAGAAGTTCTCCACCAGAAACTGCTCAGAATAAGTCAAAACAGGATCATTTCAGCTGCTCCACTGGCTAGCTGCGTTGCATAGCACCTAAACACACTAGCTAGGTGCGTTGCAATGCACCTAAATGCACTATGAGGGTGCGTTGAGCGGGAAATGACAAATGGCAGTGCCATTCCGCGAGGTGGAAAGACAATGGAAGCTTCCAGAATCTTCTCCTATGACACTTGCCTCACTGAATTCGACCAAGGATGAGTAAGAGGCTTTCAGTCTCCAAGTGGAAGCAAGAACTGACAGAGAGAAGACACTAATCAAATCACAGGCTGACTCATCCTCCTTGCATACATCTATATATGGATCCCTCATCCCAGAGATCCAGAGGCTGGAATTTTGCACATTGTAAGGAATTGCTGTTGGTTTTGAGACAAAGATCAGAGTATTGGGTGATTTATGCTTTGTTGGAGGTGAAGAGGGGCTTCTTTGCTGGGAGGTTGATGCTGGGTCAGGAACCATCGGTTGTAACTCCTCCTAAATCTTCTTGTTATATCAATAAAAGCTATTTGAGTTTTTCCTCCACGCTTGTGTATCATTGATGCTTGTTACATTTGTATGGTTAACTTAAATATGATCCTAAGTTATTTATGAATATAGATCCATGTCTTTGTATAGTTTTCTTCTTCTGTGATCTTATAGGTACTTGGTGAAGCTGGGCAAGTAAGGGAGCAGGTAGCTGGAAGCTGTCAAAGAAGAGAGGGATTGGATCAAAGGATTAGCGCAAGACACAGGTTGGTTCTTTCTATTCCTCTCTGTCTATAGTTTATAAAGGAAATACAAAAGTAGTTTTTCTCTGTTTGTTTCTAAGGAAACTGTCACACCTTAGTGGGATAGAGCAGTTCTAAATAGACACTTTTCCCGGTAACAAAATGGCGACTCCGCTGGGGAGAATGTCTAATTAGTTTGTTTGTGTATCTTGTTGTTGTTTGTTTCATAAACTTATAAGTAGCATTCGAACTGCATTTGCCACAACAAATGCAAAGTAGACATCTGCTGCTTCAATCCATTCACTGGATCTGTTTATGATTTGAACAGCTGATTCAAAAATGATCTGATTGCCCTTGTGATAGCTCTTAGACCCTCCATAGATCTACCCCTGATTGTGCATTACTGATTGCTTTTACTCGGCCAAAAACCAAAGACTGAACTGCAAACCGTGACCCAGAACCCAGACAGATTCTCGTTTCTGGCCCAGCGCAGGCACTGTTAAGAGTTCCTGCATTTCAGCGCACTTCCCGAAAGGGCAACCTGCGCTGCAATCCAGTTTCTCTGTGTTACAGGTGCGTTGATCAGACTAGCCCTGTGCAGCTGAGGTTCTTGTGCTTCATTCTTTCCAGTTTTGTCTCTGATTTTTGTAGCCTGTGATCAGTATATGTCTGTTTAAAAACCCCTTTTCCTTACAGTTATTCCGCCTCCTTTGTACGAAAAAACTGTAGATGTTTTTGTGTGTTTGTTGAGTTGTTTACAATTTTCCATTGCAAAAGTAGAATAGTCGTACTGTCATCCTTTGATTTAGATCTGTCGCAAGTGTCGATTTCGATCATAGGAGAAAATTTGATTACTGTTGATGGTCGATTATACTTTTACTATTGCCTTTGGTCTGAATTGTTGACTTTCTAGTGTCAAAAACGAGTATTTATTTCAAAATATTAAAGTGTCGTAATCGTCTTTATCTTTTGATTTCGAAAAGAAGCTTGTTTGTGTTTGTTGCTTGAAAGCAAATTCAGATTTGTACATCAATTTTCTTTTTAGCATCAATACTAAGAAAGTCGAAAACAAATACATGCACATGTGCGTTTGCATATTGACAGTCTGTTTGGCTTGATTTAGGAAAGTGCATTTACAGTGTGCTCTTTGCTCTTTGTGAAAAGATTGTGTCTTTCTTTTCCTCTAGTAGCTAGGATTTTCATTGCACAAAAGAGATAAAAGTTTGTTTATCATCTTTAGATTGCATTTTAGGAATTACATCTACATCTCGTGGTGAACCCAAAAGGCAAACTTCATAAGAAAGATCAACTTAAAATAAATTCAATGAATCTAACAACGCTTTGGAACTTAACGCACAACATTTAGAGGTCTAGGCTAGAGACGTATTCCGGTGTCGTAAAGCCTGGTAACTGTTGTCCTCATTGATGGTTGGGTGATTCCTCCACTTTGAGACGATAAGTGCCAGTACGGACTTGTGCTCCCACGTACCGTCGAGTATATTTTGGGAGACCCCTATAGGCGTAAATCTTTTATCCATAGGAATCCGTGTCTGCCGCCCTATCGACCGCAATGCACTGAACACAACATTCGGAAGATTGACTGCCGTACCGTAAAAAGTATTCTGCAGTTTTGCGATTGGTTTGGTACTCCCTCTACCTAGATCTCCAGAGCAGTCCCTTTCGTTCCTTTTCAGACTCCTTAACGGAAAAGGTCCATCTGAGCACTTGTCACTTCAGGCTCATTAAAAATCGAAGGAGACTAGAGTCATCTTTTGTTTTTTCTCGACTCTTAAAAACTGAAAAAACAAGTTGTGTCAAAGAGTCTAAAAATTTATTTTAAACGGAATATTCATTACCCTTTCCTACGTTGATCTTGGGTTGAGAAAATGGAGTCTACCAACCAAGGAATTCCCCTTGGAGGAAATCCTAGTCCCTTCTCCTCTTGGGGAGATGTTGGTGCGCCCCATATGGCCACATTGTTGCTTCCAGGACTGACAATTGGTTTGCCTGTATGGCTCTTCTCAACCTCTGTCGTTCAGAACACCACTATTCCTGAACAATCGAATTAGCAATTAGACGAGTCCAGAGTTGCCCACCAACCTTCTACTTCCTCTAATTCTTCCTCTCCTCCTTCCTCTTCGCTTGATGGGGCTGGTAAAGCCAAAAGTCAAGTTCCTAAGGAGAAGAAGGAAAAGAAGAAGAAAGAGAAGAAGAAGAAGGAGCCAAAGGCGAATGGGGGAAAACGAGTGTCGTCTAACGAAAATCCACACACTGCACCGACCAGGCCTAAATCGCCATGTGTCATTTGCAAAGGAGACCACTTTCACAGAGATTGTCCTTGCATCCCTCGGATATTAAGGGACTGGTCTCCTAGATTGCACAACCCGGTGTCGTCAACCTCTGATGATCATGTTGAAAACACACCGTCGACTAGTGAAAGTGAAGCCGCAGGACAAAAAGGGAAATGTAGATTTCCTTGTAAACTGTGCGAAGGCGATCATGCCGTCCACCATTGTCCCTTCTTAGACGAAGCTAAAAGAGTTTTGGATGATCGTTTGGTTTCACCGTTACGACTTCCTCCTGGATATAAAAAACTCTTGCCGAGTCTGTCACTAGTTGAAAATCCGGCTGGCCCGCTCAGGTGGTCGGTTGAAGCACCTATCATTGAAGATAAACCATCTGGATCCATACCTAACGAATGTCAAAAGGTCGAGGCGGCAGTTGACCCGGTCTTGCCTCCAGAGGTTTCATCTTCAGATGATACAATCACTGAAGAGAACAAGGCTGACACCGTCCAAATTCTTTTCATAAGCACAGACTCCAACGAACATGGGGGAAATTTACCCGTTCCTTTACCGCAGGAAGGAAGTTCGTCAGATTCGTACCCGGCCGTCTATTCGGTCCCACCTCCAAGCAACCTAGTTGTCTCCTTCGACTGGAATCAACTAGGTAGACCCCATTTACTAGCTAGCGTACCATTCCGAATTATCGTTCAAATATATAGAATGGTTATGGCTGGTACCATCATAGATGAGGGGGCTTCTATGAGTATACTTTCCTCAACTGCTTGGAAAGAGCTTGGTTCGCCATCGCTTTTGCCTGAGATGAGAAATCTGACAGGCTTTGATAAAGGAACTAGTCGACCTTTAGGGATCCTTCTTGATGTGCCCATAACATTGAGAGGGAAAACCGTTCACATGAACATAATGGTAGTTCAAGGACCCCTGGATTACAATCTACTCCTTGGACGAGACTATATTTATTGCATGGGAGCCATTGTCTCCTCACTCTTTAGAGTAATTTGTTTTCCGCACGAAGGAAGAGTGGTCAAGCTCGTGGACCAGCTTTCATTTCCCGGATCATACAGAGCAAATAGTCATATACCATCCCTGAATGGTCTTTTCACGCAAGAAATGTCTCAATCTCCAGTCCGTCCTCCCGATGAGCGCGAGTAATTCAGAGGGATATGACTGAAACCCAGGGGGCATGCATCCTGGTCCGCTTCGGCAGGAAAACTTCGGGTATAGAGTAGGTTTCCGAGGGAGAATATGCCTAGTCTGTACCCCCATCCGTGATTGGAAGGGGGGGTTATTCTAGTACAGGATTCTCTTGTCAAAAGTTATGAGAGTTGGCGAGCGCCGCCACTCACCTTTGTTTATCTCGGTAGACATCGCCGAAGAAGTGTTTTGTTTGCGCTGCGAATAGAACAATCTTTGGGTAACCTGTAAGAGGTAGGCCTCTCTCGGTAAAACAAATGTTTTAACGGACTAAAGAAGGGGTAACCTTGAAACTCTGTTTTATACCTGGGGGCATGCAAACCTTTTGGAGTGCAAGCAAAGAGTGATTATTTATCTATTTTTTGGATTAGTCGTTTCCTAACTTGCATAAAGAAAGGATGTGGGGCAAAACTCTAAAATTTGCTGTTTTTATATGAGACATTCTTATCATACGACTGGATTAATCGAGCAGTTTTAGCACATAGTTCAAGCTCGTTAAAAAATAAACATAAGACATGAGCAAATGTTTCCACCCGCATTTAAGCTCATTAAAAAATGAACTATTCCCCGGTAAATAACCACCGTGAATGTAGTACTTCAGCCATTAAAGCCTTGGTCGTGTTTGCACCGTCACCTCCACTTTTACATTGGCCGATCATTCACCTCCATTTGAATGTTTACCATTTTTGAGGAACAGCTGCAAAGAGTGATTTCACTAGCCATCCTTGTGACACTACCGTGATTGGAAAATTCCAAACCTTACCTGGAATCAGCTGCTACCCGTTTTATCACTCGTTCCTCAAAAGACGAGTCTTCTTTAAGCTCTTTTCAACTGACTCGTAAAATATGAAAAGATTGCCGAGTCCTTGGCCTTCCAGCTCGTTAAAGGGACAGGAAGTGCTATCCCTCCTCTAGATTTTAATCTTTTTGGACCTGAGGGATTATTGCACAAAAAGATCGAGCGCTTGTTTTGTTCGGCTCGTTAAAACTATCGAAAATTCATCCCTTCTGTATTGTTTTATACTTTTTCGGACTTAAGGGATTAGATGACGAAAAATGAATTTTGGAGTTACCTTTACGTACCTTTTCAGACTCTCTAAAAATGAAAAGGACCGAGTTATCTTTGTCGTTAAACTCGTTAAAAAGATTAAATGCGACAAACTTGTCTTTAGACGAGAACGAGTTTCACTATCGCTAGGCTCGTTAAAACATAGCGATGGGTTTTCCCGAAGGGAAAATTATAGAACAAGCATATGTTATCCTCCTCAAGCTTGACAAAAATAAAGAGGTACTGGTCAGCAATGACTGGGGAAACATTGGGAAGAAAACTCAAAGAATCTTTATTGGTAGCAAGTCGCTCTTGAACATGACACTTCCACCCCGTGTCCGAGTTGGGTTGGGTTGTTTCATTCACCGGTCACATCGCCATGGTCACACCATACCATCCACATTTGGGGTTAATGCTACCAATCCATCACATCAGTGTCGCCGACATGTTCAAGAGAAGTCATCCAGAGAAGTCACCTGTGTCCCACCCACTACCATACATTATACTCCATTCTTTCATGACTGCCACCCTGAACCGTATATCATCAGATTGTTTTCACCTCCATCAAAATCATTTGCTCCGTTCCGTGTCATTGATGTGGGATTCATTAAGGCCCTCCTTTGACGGATCACTTCTTGTCGACATCATCTCATTATCCAAGAAGTTGGTCTAGGAACACCCCATTCAGTACTTTGAAGCTTGCATGCCTTAATGGCAAGTTTCTCACTTCCGGCGACATGTTTACATCAATGGCCTTCGACCGAAAGATTTTGCGTGGTGTTCGATGCCAAGTCCTTTATTCACACCACGTGAATTGTACTGCAGTACCTTGAGGATCATTATCATTATTGGTGATTCCTCTCGCGCTTGTTAACAATTTACATCATTGACTGGTAATCAAGCGATGTCTGTCCATGTTCGACTTCAGAACATTTCTCACATGGATCGACTCGTACTTCGAGTGAAGATCGGACGAGATTGAAGACCCCGGATCTAGTTTCATCCATCCGGGCTGCGATATATATTAAGGGAAATAAAGACATTAAATGTACAACATTGCAGCACAGATAATCATCCTACCGAAAGGATGATGGCTCTATCAGAATCATCAGTCTACACTCAGACGATTGTCTGTCCTATGTACATGAAAATGAATTTATAAAGCTGAGCATGGGAATGCCCGCCTCAGCTAGATCATGAAAAACAGTATGAAGATAATGTATTGTATTGTATCTTATTACAGGTCTCCTCCTAGCATTGAAAGAACTTCGGATCCTCATAATAAAGCATTTCACCCGATTAACGGCCTCATACTTTAGGGGGCAACTGTTATAGACATTTTTGTGCCTTGCAGCTCCAAGCATGAAATGTCCATAAACCAAGGGCTCCTAAGTCCCTAAAAGTGTTGTTCCAACCCCTAAAGGAATAAGGTCAACAAATTACAGCTTCTCCCAGAAGTTCTCCACCAGAAACTGCTCAGAATAAGTCAAAACAGGATCATTTCAGCTGCCCCACTGGCTAGCTGCGTTGCATAGCACCTAAACACACTAGCTAGGCGCGTTGCAACGCACCTAAATGCACTATGAGGGTGCGTTGAGCGGGAAATGACAAATGGCAGTGCCATTCCGCGAGGTGGAAAGACAATGGAAGCTTCCAGAATCTTCTTCTATGACACTTGCCTCACTGAATTCGACCAAGGATGAGTAAGAGGCTTTCAGTCTCCAAGTGGATGCAAGAACTGATAGAGAGAAGACACTAATCAAATCACAGGCTGACTCATCCTCCTTGCATACATCTATATATGGATCCCTCATCCCAGAGATCCAGAGGCTGGAATTTTGCACATTGTAAGGAATTGCTGTTGGTTTTGAGACAAATATCAGAGTATTGGGTGATTTATGCTTTGTTGGAGGTGAAGAGGGGCTTCTTTGCTGGGAGGTTGATGCTGGGTCAGGAACCATCGGTTGTCACTCCTCCTGGATCTTCTTGTTATATCAATAAAAAATATTTGAGTTTTTCCTCCATGCTTGTGTATCATTGATGCTTGATACATTTGTATGGTTAACTTAAATCTGATCCTAAGTTATTTATGAATATAGATCCATGTCTTTGTATAGTTTTCTTCTTCTGTGATCTTACAGGTACTTGGTGAAGCTGGGCAAGTAAGGGAGCAGGTAGTTGGAAGCTGTCAAAGAAGAGAGGGATTGGATCAAAGGATTAGCGCAAGACACAGGTTGGTTCTTTCTATTCCTCTCTGTCTATAGTTTATAAAGGAAATACAAAAGTAGTTTTTCTCTGTTTGTTTCTAAGGCAGGTATCACACCTTAGTGGGATAGAGCAGTTCTAAATAGACACTTTTCCCGGTAACACCTAGGGAAAATCATCATAACTTTCTCTATGAGAATCAGATTGAAGTTTCATAAAAATTTGTAGAAACCTAATGAACTTTAGTTTTTTGTCTATCGTTTAGAGGTCCTAGGGTTGAAACCGTGACATGTGAAACTTTGTACAAGTTCGCTCTACTGAATCGGTCTATAATCAGGTCATCGTGGGATATTTGGAATAACTCTTTCTTGGAGAATCCAATATTGATCAGACATGTGGGGTTGGAAAGAGGAATTAGAGGGCTACCACAGGATGAAATTTCAGACCTTGGAGAGTGGGAATTACAAGGATGCAATAGATTCAATATTGAGCTCCTACAAAGAGAAAAAAGGTGTGTAGTCTTTTGAAAATTTTGCATAAGTTTGGATTGAAAACTTAGTTTGAAGTAATTCAAAGGGCATAATGAAGCATAATTATCATTAATTGATGCCCTGAAGAAAGAAAATGGAAACACCTAGTAAGAAACTTGAAATATCTACCATGACTCATGAAGAAGAGGAATAAATGCAACATGATATATAAAAATTACGAGACCAAGTGCAACACATTTCACTCTCACAAAAAGTAACAGAAGCGAAGATGGATGGTTTAAAGAAAGGCGTGAAGGCTAAGATGAATGGCATGGAAGCTAAGATGAATGGAGTGGAAGCTAATATTGATGAATTGGAATCTAATATGGATGGTTTAGAAGTAAAAATTGAAGATTTGAAGAAAGACATGGAAGGTTTGAAAGGAGGTTTAGCAAAGTTGCTTCAAGAAATGCTTCCTAATGGTGAAAAGGTAGTAGAGTAAACTCATTATGAGAACAAAAGAAATGTTAATCATGATTCCATAGAATCCAATATTGGATTGAAGAACCACCATGTTCCAAAGATCGACATGAGGAAGTTTGATGGAAAGGATCCTGTAACACGGATACTACAGATGGAGCAATATTTCGATCTCCATAATGTGAAAAACACATAAAAGGTACGCATTGCAACTTTATATCTAGAACCAACAGTTTTTATGGTATTGATGGCTTTGCTCTTGTAAACAAATTTTCACTTGGTCAATTTTTATGGAGGAAATGATAGCACATTATGAGGATACAAAAAGAAACAACTTCTTTAGCCAATTTATAAATCTCAAACAAAAGGGTTCAATGGTGGAGCACATTGAGGAATTCCAAAAATTGAATATAAGGGTAAAATTTATTCCAAAGGAGCATAAAATTAATGTGTTCATAGGGACTTTAAAGGATAACATCAAATATGAGGTTCAGCTTTGGGAATTTGATTCACTGAAGAAGGAATTCATGTTGGAAAGAAAAATTGAAAGAAAAATTATGGCAACAAAGAAGCCTACCACGCACAACTATAAAGATGGAAGTGTTGCTTCCCCAGCCTTCCACAACCTACAAGGTTGACACCACAACAATTGGAAGAAAAAATAGAAAAAGGGATTTGTTACAGTTGTGATAGAAAATACACTAAAGGTCAGAAGTGTGCTGAGAAAAATTATTTTACATAGATTGTGAAGAGGAGGAAGAAGAGGAACAAGAAGCGTCAAAAGAAGAGGATATACACTAGGAACCAACCCTAGAGAAAGAAGAAATGAATCTGAACATATCTTGTAATGCATTGGCAGGAATTACCACTCCTCAAACTCTCAAGATAGAAGGACATATCAAGAAGAAAAAGGTAATGGTGTTGATTGATTCGGGTAGTACCCATAATTTTATTCATTGTAAGATAGCCAAAGAATTGAATTGCTTCCTATATCTAGCACTAGGGTGTCAAGTGATGGTTGGAAATGGAGGAACCATAAATTTCTCTGGAAAGTGCCATAATATCAAGCTATCCATGGGAGAATATGTAATGAATAGTTCAATGCTTTCCATTCCAATGGGTGGTGCTGATGTTGTACTAGGAGTCCAATGGCTGCAATCTTTGGGTACGATAGATTTTAATTTTCAAGAATTTTTCTTGATATTTTTTTGGGAAGGAAAGGAAGTTGAATTAAGGGGTATCACAGGGAAACCAGAAAATATAATTAACACTAACTTCATGACAAAGCTTCTAAAGAAAGAGCAACGGGGTGTAATTGCACAATTATGTTCACTAGAGTTTCCCACATTGAAATCATCTATTTCTCCAGATCTCTAAAACATTTTGGACAATCATTCCAAGGTATTTGAGACTCCCAAAGGCCTTCCACCTACTCGTGATCATGATCATGCTATTCATTTGATTCGAGGAAGTGTTCCCCCAAACATCAGTCCTTAAAAATATCCAAATGCCCAAAAGAGTGAAATTGAACGTATGGTTGCAGGAATGCTAGATGTTAGTATAATTCAACCTAGTCAAAGTTCTTTCTCTGCTCCAGTGGTATTGGTACACAAGAAGGATGGATCATAGGGCATGTGTCTAGATTATAGGGAGCTCAACAAGCTTACTATTAAAGATAAATTTCCCATTCTTGTCATTGATGAATTATTGGATGAATTACATGGAGCAATTTAGTTCACCAAGTTTGATCTTCGTTTAGGATATCATCAAATTAGAATGAAGACTGAAGACATTCCAAAATCAACATTTAGAACTCATGAGGGTCATTATGAATTTTTGGTCATGCCTTTTGGCCTTACCGATGCACCTTCTACATTTCAAGGTTTGATGAATTTGATTTTCAAACCCTTCCTTAGAAAATTTGTTTTAGTGTTTTTTGATGATATACTAATCTACAACAAGTCTTGGAAGGATCATGTTCAACATGTTGACATGGTGATCAAAATATTGGAGGAGAAACAATTATATGAAAAAAGCTCCAAATGTTTCTTTGGAGTACAAGAGGTGGAATATTTGGGTCATATTGTATCTCATGAAGCTGTTAAGGTAGACCCTAGAAAAATTAAAGCCATTAAGGAATGGAGAATTCCCACATCCATAAAGCATCTACGAGGATTTATTTGGTTGACAGGGTATTATCACAAGTTTGTTAAGAATTACGAGAGAATAGTAGCACCTCTAACAATGTTACTAAAGAAAGATGCATTTTCTTGGACTTCAGAAGAAACGAAGGCTTTTGAACATCTTAAAGAGGCAATGTGCCAAGCACCGGTCTTAGCTATGCCGAAATTCACAAAAACCTTTATTGTGGAATGTGATGCCTCAGGAAATCAAATTGGTGTTGTTTTAATGCAAGAAGAAAGATCCATTACTTTCAAAAGTCGTCCAATCAAAGGAAAGAATTTACACAAAGCTATTTATGAGAAGGAAATGTTGGCAATACTACATGCACTTAAGAAATGGCGACCTTACCTAATGGGAAGACACTTCAAGGTAAAATCGGATCATGATATTCTTAAATACTTTTTAGAACAAAGATTATCTTTAGAAGAACAACAAAAATGGGTCACAAAGATGTTGCGTTATGACTTTGAAATCATCTACAAAAAATGGAAGCAAAATGTTGTTGCAAATGCACTCTCAAGAAAGGATGAGGACGTGGAAGCATTTTTTTGTGCCATTTCTATTTTCCGACCAGATTGGATAAACGAAGCAAGGGATGAATGGAAGAATGATGAAGAAGTTTGGCCACTCATTCAAAAGTTGAAGGAAGATCCGAGTACATCTGATACATTTATTTGGAAAAATGTTTTGTTATGGTAGAAAGATCGCTTATAGCTTTGTAAGAATTCCCAACTCAAACAAAATATTCTTTTGGAATTGCACACCTCTCCCTTAGGAGGGCACTCAGGATTTTTAAAAACTTACCATAGGGTTAAGAAATAATTTTTTTGGGTTGGCCTTAAGTCTGATATTCAAAAGTTCGTGGTAGAATTTTTGGTTTGCCAACAAAATAAAGTTGAGACAATTAAGACTCGAGGTCTATTACAACCTTTATCCATTCTAAGTCAACATTGGGAGGAGGCTTTAATGGATTTTATCACAGGTTTACCCAAGTTCGAAGGAAAGAGTGTCATCATGGTGGTAGTTGATAGACTTACCAAGTACGCACACTTTTGTGCATTATCTCATCCATTTACAGTTAGTACAATTGTTATTGCATTTATGGAAATAATTCAAAAGCTACATAGAAACCCAAAGATTATTGTAAGCGACAGAGATCCCATTTTCACTGGAAATTTTTGGACGTAATGATTTTCTTATCTGGGTACTCAGTTAGCTTATAGCTCATCTTATCATCCTCAATCTGATGGGCAAACTGAGATTGTGAACACATGTTTAGAAGGATATCTTCGTTGCTTTGTATCTGATAAACAAACACAATGGGTCAATTGGTTTCCTCTAGCTGAATGGTGGTATAACACTTCCTTCCATACTATAACAAAAAATACCCCATTTATGGCACTTTATGGATATCATCCACCATCCATCACATCATCTTTAAAAGAAAATTCTAAGGTTCAAGCACTGGAAGATCACATCGAGCATCAACAACAAGTTCTAAAACTCTTAAAGGATAACCTCACTTTGGCACATAATAAAATGAAACAACAGGTAGATCAACATTGCAACCAAAGAAGTTTCGATGTAGGTGACTGGGTATCTCTACGACTACAACCATACAAGAAAATTTCCCTCAAGCAAGCTAAGAAGGATAATAAATTATCACCAAAGTATTATGGTCTGTACAAGGTGTTATAAAATATTGGTACTATGGCATACAAATTTGAGCTTCCTGCATCTTCTCGAGTGCACCCAGTTTTCCATGTCCATGCTTAAAGAAGGTTATAGGTGAGAAGATCCAGTTCAAACAATATTTCCAGAACTTGATGAGGAAGGAAAAATCATATTGGAACCTCAATTAGTCATAGAAACAAGAAATTGACAGCTACGAAATCGATAAATTTCAGAGTATCTCATCAAGTGGAAGAACTTACCCGCTGAAGTTTCCACATGGGAGGATGATAATTTTATATAGAAGCATCCAGAACTACTCAAGCGTTGAGGACAACACTTTTTGAAGGAGAGGGGAATGTTAGGTCCCTATACTACTAGTGTAACCCCTTATTGTTATTAGTGTAACCCCCTGATTCTATTATTGTGCCCATATAGTCCCCATGTTGTTATTATTGTGCCCCATAGAAGCCCTCTATTGTTATTGTTGTGCCCCTATAATATTATTGTTATGTAGGATCTCATTGTATTGGGACCCTTTAGACTCCTGTATATATAAATGAGGTCTTCTCATTTGTATCATCCAAGAATTGTTCATTTGTGTAATGTAAAGGAGGTTGCCCCCTCGAAGAGGCTAATTTTGAAGTCATTGATCTATATTTTCTTCTATTTTGTGAGCTGGTTGCATAACAATATCTTCAATTTTTATCAATATGGGTATTCTCAAAAGTATGCATAATGGGTATATCCTTATAGGTTTAGTCAAATTTCAAGTGTATACACTCGCTGGATCTGGAATTTAATTCCACGTCCAACAAGTGTCTACACATGAAATTTGAGTAAAAAATTAAGATGATAGACCAAAAATACAATTATAAAAAGCAATTTTTCTTCTTTTCCCTCCAAAATATCTGCATGTACCTCTTTTAAAATTTTGAAGGATTTTGATTGGTTTACATATTATGACATAAAAATTACATGAAAATTTCATGGAAACTTTTAGGCTGAAATTTCCTCTAATGTAGCAATATCCAAACGTGAAGGTGGAAAATATCCAAAACAAGTTTGAAATGGGGACTTACTTGTAGAAGCGTGGAATTCTCTTTTATAAGAGTGTTATTTATATATTGGATTTTAATCCCAGGTATTCATATGATTTTTACTATACCCCCTCGAAAGCTACACCAAAGTCCTATTGACTACTTCTATTTGCCCATTTGTATGTGGATGGAATGTTGTAGGGCTCTTTAGCTTTATTTCCATATTCTCCCACAATGTAGTCCAAAATGCACTGATAAATCTGATGTCCCTTTTCGAAATGATTCTCCTTCATATGAAAAGGTACACCCAACCTATCGAAAGAATAAGTTCATTGCTTATTTTCCATTTATATCCTTTTTATAGGGAATTAAAACACATATATTACTAAACTTGTCAACTACCACGAACATGTAATCATTTTCCTTCCTAGATGTTGGTAAAACTCCCATAAATTCCATGAAAATGCTTTCCCAAGGATGAGTGGGTAGAGGCAATGAATGATATAGACCCTCTTTCCTGTTACTAGGCTTGCTAGTACAACAAATCATGCACCCCCTTATGAACCTAACTACATGATCTTTCATTTTAGGCTAATACATGTACCTTTGCATGTTGGCCACTATCGTTCCTACACCAATGTGCCTTGGATTCGTGAGACTCTCTAACCAACTACAATTGCTCACCTTTAGGAACATATAACTTATCTAGCCAATATACTAACCCATCCTCGACATAGTAGTCAATTGTGCTACTACCATTGTGCACATGAATATGGCTTTGCAATTTCTAAAACACCTCCTTAAAGTCATAATCCTGTGAATATTCCTCTCTATACGCATCATGGGTTAATGGCTCCATTCACATCAAAGTTCTCAAAGACGTGATCTTTGATGGGGGTGGGATTTAAAGCATGACAACCAACCTATTTGTGCTTCCCTTATTATACTTGATCACTGAATGAAACTGCTATAAAACCCCATTTACTTTTAATTCTTGCTTTGTTTTAGCTTACTCTAGGCCTACAAGTACTATAGTCTCCTTTCCTATTAAATGGTGTTTCCACTTCCTTACAACTTGCACTAGAGTATATATCTCCTTGTAATATGAAGTATAGTTAAGAAATTCCCCATGAAATAGTTTAGAATGGTAGCATACAAACCTTCCTCCCTGCATCAACACTCTTGAGCTGAAGAAATAACATCCTTTTTACAGCCCGTGACTGAGGTTTTCACTCACTTTCCATTATAGCTTACTCATCCTTGCATTATTCTACTACAGTTCTATTGCTAATGAACCATAAGATCTACATAACATGTAACAAGGTAAAATTCCAATATTTTCTCAATTCTATGTGTTTTACTTTATAAATTTGGCTCAATTTTCATAAGTTATGGAAATTAACACATTCTGTAGCCTTGTCAACATTCTGTAGCTGAATCCAAGGTTCAGGTAGACTTCGTGGAGGACATATCATCATGAGCATATGGATAGGTGCCAAATCATGCCTACATGGTATTCCACCTATTTTGCGTAAGCAAAGATTTTGTTGTTACCCTGGAGATAATTCTTGGCTGCAATGGAATTAGTGCCGAGGACATCTACAATATTGATAAAGGTTTTTAAACATATGGTTAGAGAAAGAGACCATGAAAGTTGTAATGATTAGTCTAGTTAAAAAACCCATCTTTCAAATCTAGATTCCCCAAGGCAAATGAGGGTTG
Organism: Pinus tabuliformis; assembly: GCA_031772625.1. Taxonomy (NCBI): domain Eukaryota; kingdom Viridiplantae; phylum Streptophyta; class Pinopsida; order Pinales; family Pinaceae; genus Pinus; species Pinus tabuliformis. The sequence continues at coordinate 215,445,511 of CM062805.1, forward strand.
TAGGGCCTAAGGTTTAAGAGAATACTAGAAGCAAAATGCGGAAAACAAGGCTTAATCACCGAGGCACTTAAGAATCTCAATTTTTAAGCATGTAGAGGAAATGATGCAAAGAACAAGAGAGATGGGTGAATGCTTGATATGGTGGAGTGCCCATTAAGGGATTCAAAGCAAAAACATGAGTACCATTAATTCTAGGTAAATTCATAAATCTGATTTAAATCAACCTACTGCTACATTACACTCATATCAATAAAAGAAAAACATCATTGGATGATAACAAAATAGAAATAAAAACAAAACTGCAAAATATTCAACGTTGGAATCAAACTGGCCATTTATTTTTCAGTTTCTAAGAAATTTCCTTCATTACATAATGTCATGGCTTGTAGACTCCAAACCCTTTCTAAATGTTTTTCTCAGACTTTTATTTTCACTCCTTGAACTAAATGCTAAGATATTTTTTTTTAAATTGATTTCCTTTCAGTTATAAATGACCCCTCATTTAACATAAAAGTAATATGACAATTATTTTTGTGTATTAATTATAAAAATATAGTAAATTCTAATATTATATATAAAATATATAATATTAAAATTCATTGTTAGAATGAAAGTTCCCCTTTTTTACAAAATGAACCCTGCCCATTTAAAAATATTCATAATATACAATTTGGATTTTCAACCCAGAATAAAAAATGTATACAGAAGCATTGGAATGGAAAGAAGGTGTGTGTGGGCCCGCCTTTAGTTGACATGTACATGTTGGAGATGAGGTTGAAGGTGCGTTGGGATCTGTAGAAGTTGATGGTGCACAGGTCCCAATTACTTCATCATATCCACGTCAACAAACTACTTTTGTAAACCAAATACCACTTCCGAGACCTCTGTTGGTGGTTTCTGGAATAGAGGAGGTGGGGTGTCAGAATTAATCTCCTCCATTGATTTCTAGATGGATGGTTTAACAATTCCACCTTTTTGGGTGTCTCCATTATTTTATCTTCCATGACACCCTCCCAAAATTAGATTGGATCTTGGTATAAATTTTGCGGGCCGTCGATTGTTTTTGCACCTGCAATAAGCATAAATCCAAATTTTTGGCTCATCTGACTTCCACTTCAACAAAATCTTACCATTGTAGCCCTGGATGAGATAATTGAAAAATGGGTCTTGAAGAAGTTAACTATAACCAGCTCTCAAATTATACATTGTTGTCACCAACTCCCAACACCATGCTCATGTGTTACAATATGACTACGATGTTCTACTATAATATTAAAAAAGGAACTAGTTGTCTACACTGTGAAGTCATTACAAGTAACGCTGCATGACATGGTTTCCATTTCAAAGAGCATTTACAAAAATTATATTTGTTAAATGATTAGTGATCATGATTTTTCACACTAGGCTCTACTTTAATAATCAATGGATGTAAAAGATCCAAGCAGTTCATTTACAACTAGTAAATCTGGTGTTACTAAAATGTAATCCAGTTTGCCTTCATTTACTCAAGTTCCTTGTTCAGTGACTTCCTTTCCACTTTGGTCAACAAAACCATTCGAACAATAGAGGCAACCAAACCAATAGTGTGCAATATCCAACGAGTTGTCTAAATTTCATTCCAACCATGAGTTACATTAGAGAGATCCTTTATTTTCGTTCTAACATACACAAAATCAAATGTTATTGGCATCATACCAATCCATGAAGCAAGGATAGACTCCCCTATAATGACAGGAGTTACTGAAAGAAGATAATTTAAATGTTGAATGGATGTAGTGGAACGAGCCTAAGAAGCATAACGATCTTGAGACCATATCGTTGAACTGCTATAGCGATGACTTGAATTCCTTCAATTTGGAAACTAAATAAGACCTTCCAATCATTTTACCAATGAGGAATGCAACTGTAGCACCAATAGTAGATCTAATTGAATCCACAATGAAACCAATAGTCAACCCAAAAAGGTGGCTCCCTTCAAGTGTAAGGATGAATGTTGGAATTGCAAGCACGTCGATGGAATATATGCAACAAGAAACACAAGAGGCCCCCAATGGTTTAAATTCTTATCAATCCATTATCTAAAGTTTTTTAACATCTTTTGTCGCAAGAAATCCTTTTTGAAGGCAATTAACTTCCTAAATTCAAAGTGCTCATTGGTTTCGTTATGCAAATATGAGATATATCCATCCCACATTTGCGCAACAAAAATATAATATGTCATTCATGATATCCATTACACATTACTCTAGTCAACACGTTGTGCACTTATATTGATCCAAATCTGGATCCAGCCCTTGGATTTGGTGCTTGATGTGTTGGGTTTGGTGGATTGATGTGTTGGGTTTGGTGGATTTCGATTGTGTATAAATTGACAATTGTAACAATCTCTAACAACCCCTAATTGATTTCCACATCAATAAAATATGGGACACATATTGCAAGATGAATGTTGGGCAAAAACATAGTGATGGGCAAAAACCAAGGTCACGAGACACATATTCCAAGATGAATGTTGGGCAAAAAGATGAATGTTGGGCAAAAACATAGTGATGGGCAAAAACCAAGGTCACGAGACACATATTCCAAGATGAATGTTGGGCAAAAACATAGTGATGGGCAAAAACCAAGGTCATGAGACACATATTCCAAGATGAATGTTGGGCAAAAACATACGGGACACATATTCCAAGATGAACATTGGGCAAAAACATAGTGATGGGCAAAAACCAAGGTCATGAGACACATATTCCAAGATGAATGTTGGGCAAAAACATAGTGATGGGAATCACTTGTGATTAATTAATGGCTATAGAAATTGGAAAAGGAATAGTGGCATAATTGGCATTTTATTTTTGAAATAAAGGAAAATAGGAGAAAAGGAAGGCAAAGAGACACGAATTTTCATGAGAAGGAAATTAGAGGAAAAAATGAATGAAAATGAAGAAAATAGAGGCCTTAATGGTAAAAAGGCTTATGAGGATCAGTACACAGCTTTTGTCGGTTCAGTTTTGGATCTCTCATTATCTCATACTCTTGCACAATTAGAGAATTCTTGGAGCATGCTTGGAGCACTCTAGTATTCACTTGGATTGGAGGGAGACGCCAAAGGAAAGAAGGAAAGCACAAGGGAGCAGTTGGATCAACAAGTACAACTGGATTGCTTTGCAGGTAATAGGTTGCATGTGTGATTTCCTTGTTGATTTCAGGAAGTATGGTATATGAATGTGATTTTCTAGTTATGTGTTGTCATTGGCATGGATATTTTCCTGGATTGGCAATGGTTTTAGCCTTCCCTTTCCGTTTCCTGCATAACCATGGTGTTGTGGGGTTTTCCACTTTTTTTTTTTGCCTGTTTGGTGCTCATGTTCCCGAAGGCTATGGGTTGGAAAAAAAATTATGGAAGCCTTGGAAAAATTTGGGTTGAGTTACTACCTAGATCCTAGGTTGGGACAAACATTCTGGAGCCCTTGGTGGGTTGAGTTACTAGTCCCTGGAGCCGGGTTAGACAAATGCTCTGGGTCCCTGGAAGGATGCAAGTTGAGTTATTAGTTCCTAGAGCCCTGGACAACATAGGTAGAGACCAATCTGGTTGATGTTAGTGATGTCTAAGTAGAGGTGGAATCACTTGTTGAGGGTTGAGGTGGTTAGCCTCTGGAAGCCTTGGATGACTTTTTTTTGGTTTATTCCATGAGATACCACATTAATGCTTGGAATATGGAATGTGGGTGATTGGATGAAAGAGAGTTTCATTTCAACCCAATTTATGGTTGGGTGGTACGTGGAAGTCCGTGAATTGGTTGGTATTTTCATATAATAATAAGACTTATTATTCTCCTATGGTTCATGTATACTTGTACTGGTTATGTTGGTGATATTATGGTTGAGTTTCCATGGTTTTTATGCTGGTTACATGATGTATGCTATCTATGGCTCATGTCATAATTTGTTTAGTCGTCTATTTGTTGATGAATATATAGAGTAATAAGTGTTGTTGCAGCTATGTGGAGATTGAATAAAACCTTCTTGGTGATTCTCAGATGAATCATAGACTCTTATGACCAGATATGCTTTCATGACCTGTAGCTTACATGTTTACCATGTGTCTGACGAAATTTATAGTGTGTTATAGGAAGTATAGGTCAAGTTTCTAATTCAAGTTTGAATGATTAGCATTGTCATTATGAGAAATATGATTATGGAAAGTTACATGAGGTTATGGGTAGAGTTCTGGAGGCTAGCCTAGAAAAGTGGCTCAGATCCCGAGACCACATGCACATAACTGGAGACTTGGGTTCACAACAACATGGAGCAAGGTTTGTGAGTGTGGTTGGAGGCTTACAAGTGCATGCAGGCAATGTCAAGGGTGCGGTTATGGGTCTAGGTCATTGAATCAGGTTCCAACTCAAATATTGGTGACCTAGGGTGGTTGTTTAACCTATGAGTAACCTTTAGCCTCTTTAGGATGTTAGTATGGGTTAAGTTTGTAGGCCCCACATCCTTATCTAGAACTAGGAGGCCAGTTCAAGTCATAGTAACACTCGTCCCATGTTTACCCTGGAGAGCTCATGAATTTGGGTAAATGTGGGAGCAGGTATTATAGGGTGGTATCAAAGCTTCCAGGTTCAAACACTTGGAATGGATGGGATATATGTTATTTTTATGTATGCATGAATGATTGTATATGAGTTTGATGATGTTGGCATGTTGATATTATGGATATGTTGATGTTATATATGTATATTATTTCTAATGTGGATTGATTTGTGCAGATGAGATATCCTTCCCTAAACTTTAGTTAGGTACATTTGATTATTTTTATATTGGATTATCTGACATGTTATGTTTGTAGGAAGAAGAATATCAGAGATGAAAGGCATAATGGTGGATTACAGTTCACATGACTCTCCTTATAGATCAACTAAAAAACAAGGAGATGAGTACTCTCTTGACATAGCAGATATCTTAAGAAGTCTGAAGGCAAAGATTAGAAGTTGTAAGGCAGATAATTATAGGATAATTCAATCACAGGAAAGACTTTACAGGGTAGATGAAAAACAAACAAAGGTTAATGCAATGATCCTTTAGAGTTTATCACATTTATAGAGACATGGATAGCCATGGATCAATTGTGGACATGAGGAAAGGAAAAATGGGGCATATGGTAGCAGGTCTCATGGAGGACACAAGTTGGACAAGGATGACCCAGTCAGAGGTGGCAGATGGATGGATACACCTGACATGAGAGGTAGTGGTATTGGGGTTCTATTTTAGTTCTAGATCAGAGAGACAAAATGATCATCATTATTATCATCCTTACAGGAGGAATGAGAAGCAATACTTTCCAGATGAATTCAAGAAAGCCAAACCTCATACCTTTGATAGAGAGCTGAAGAAGCCAGTGTGGGAAATATGTTGTCATTGATGTCATCGGGTGGCATCAAGCATCACAAGTTTCAACAGGATGTCTTAGGGAATAGGTTCCATGCACAAGAAGGATGGTCAAGGTGCAAAGAATAACAGAGAGTTTGAAGCCATTTTTCAGGAAGTAGACAAGCTCAGAGACTACATCAAACCCACTCAACTGGAAATTGCTCTGAAAGATATTTCCAATGGTATAAGGAGTATTCAAATAGACTCTTGGATTAAAAGATAAAGGTAGTTAAAGTTGGGCCTACAAAAGTAAAAAATGAACAGAATATCAGAACCCCGGAACCCTGGAAGTCCGGGAAGCACGTAACATTGTGGAAATAGAATGGTGTAGAAGAATACTTGAAAGGCCTAGAACCATAGAACCACAAAATATTGTAATGCTTTCCCTGGGTAGAGAGACAATGGACATAATTCGCATAAGGAGGCTCAATCAGTTGGGCTATGTAGTCGGAGCCATGAGGAATAAATGTTGCACGCAAGGAGAGAGGGCTCGCATGGAAACCAAAATCACTAATCTACAATGAACCATGGATCTTGAAGTTGATGTGAAGACTGTCATGCTTAATCGTAAACTCGGTTCATATGTCATCACGTGGAGGGGATATTGTGAGCCGCACGTCAGGGGAGTGGGGAGAGGTGTCATCATACCATCCAACAAAGGAGGACAATGAGAGCTCGTGCTACCGATGTTTGAGGGGTGACAAGGGATGACGAGGGCGCATAAAACATTCTTTTTGATCCAAGAATCAGAGAGTGGATATGGGGGGTACATTGAGGGGCTAGACATAAAGAATGGTTAGGGTATAGGGCTAAGACTAGGAAGCCCATTAATTTCCATTTTTTTCGTCAGATAAAAGACAAGCTTTTTTTCCATCAAATCACCTTCTTTGTTAAGGTTTTATAGGATGTACCAAGATTGAAAGCTTTCAAAGGAGGGGAGAATACTTTGAGAACAAAGAAGGGTTCGATTTAGATGGTTGTCTTGAGCAGGGGAAGAGCTTCTTAGGTGTCTAATAATCAGATAGGAGTCACCCAGGATAGTGAAGCATTTAACTCCCCTCTTCTTGGCTAGAAGGGGTCCCATATACAGGCTATAAACTTTCGCTTGATTGTTGGTCTTGATACCAAGTCCCCATGCATACTTATCCACTATTATTCCTTTGGGATTAAAGATAATCCTTCCCCTCTTGCCACCCCTCTCACTAAAGTGAGTTTTAACACAATTTTCAATTTAAAATTAATTAAATAATAATCATCATAATTTTACTCCCCTTTTCTTGGCTAGAAAAAGTCCCATATACAAGTTATAAACTATTGTTTGATTGTTGGTCTTGATAACAAGTCCCCATGCATACTTATCCACTATTATTCCTTCGGGATTAAAGAAAACCCTTCCCCCTCCTGCCACCCTGTCCTTAAAGTGAGTTTTAACACAATTTTCAATTTAAAATTAATTAAATAATAATCATCATAAAAATACGATATTTATTAGATTTATAATATTACTTATAAAGAGTTTGTTTTTACAAGTTTAAAAGTCTAATTTGTAACACAAAAATTATAACAATTAGATTATCACTAAAATGGGTTTTAACATAATTTTCAAATTAAAATTAATTAAATAATAAATAATAAATTGATATTAAAATTAAAATTAAATAAATAAAAAATAAAAATTCATATTTTATTGAAGTAATAAATTTAAAAAATATTTCTTTATTTATTATTTTAGAATATATAATATTAAAATTTTAAATTCATTAAAATTTACTAATTAAATAATAAATTCATATTTATTAAAAAATAAGTATCAACATTTTTTTGGGTTTTTTTACTAGTTTAAAAGTCTAAGATGTAATAGGGAAGTTTCAACTCATAACAAGTTAGAACCCGTAAACTTCAACATGATTTTTAAATTAAAATTAATTAAATAGTAAATGAAAAAAATATATTTTATAAGAATAATAAATTTACAAAAATATTTATTAATAATGAAAAATTTAGATTTATTATAATTGATAATTAAATAATAAGTAAAAAGTTCATATTTTACAAAATTGTTATTTATTAAAAAAAAAATTATCATCACAGAAATAAAATAGCGTAGAGTTACAAAACTACTTATTATGATAGAAATTACTGACATTTATGATAAAAAGATCTATATAGCAATATGTTATTTCCCCCTTCTAACTTCTATAAAAAAAAGAGTCTAGATAAAAATAGTCCTTACAATGGTTTAGAGAATGATATTTCTAGCCTAAGGAATGAAGGAAATATCCTTTTAATGGGTGACTTTAATGCTCGAACTTCAAGCAACCAAGCTATTCTTCTAAGCAATCATTCCAACCCTAATCCTCTTTGGTTAGACGAAGACCTTCCTCTGGCTAGCCGGTACAAAAGGAGCTCTGAAGACCTCGGGGAGAATTTGTTTGGGTCGGAGCTAGTCAAGCTCTGTAGTGCTCAGGATCTCATAATTTGCAACGGTCTAAAGAAGTGGCCCAATTCTAGCCAGATGACCTGCATCCATGGGCTTGGTAGCAGTGTGGTAGACTATGTTATCTCTGATCTCCCTCTATACAATGAAATAACAAATTTTGACATCTTAAACGACCACGAGCCTGACTCTGATCATAGGCCTTTACTTATAACTCTCAATTTTGTCATGCATAGAGATCCCATAGAAGATAATCCTTATAGCCAAAAGAAGTTAATCTTTGATAGAAATAAAAAGGATCTCTTTCTAAATGAATTAAAAACTAATTTGCTTCCTTTATCTAGTATAGACAACATAGAAGATCTCTATCATAATTTTACTACAACCCTCTCATATTCTATTAACAAGTTCTCAATTGAAGTTTCAAGTAATAAAAGAAATAACAAAACCAACCCATGGTATGAAAAAGATTGTAAAAGTGTGAGGAGAGCAATAAAGGAATTTGTTGATGAATCTATTAAAATTGGCAAGATAAAAATATACAAAGCCTTAACTAAAAGGGAAAAAAGGCAGTATATTCGTAAAAGACAAGAGAATCTCTTACACCTCTGTAAGGTAGCTCCTAAGAAATTCTGGAGGTAGATTCTAATTAGGAAAACTAAAGATAATAATAAAATTGCTTTACACGACTGGAATTCCTATCTTAAAAAGCTTTATGAATCTCCAAATGTCATGGATAACTTTGAAACCCTGCTGACAACGAAAGAAGTTTTCTCATTAGAAGACATTGATTTTGGGGTTAATTGCTTGGCTAATGGGAAAGCTAATGACATTGAAGGTCACTAGGCGTAAATCTTAAAAATTGGAGATCCTGTCCTCATCCCCCACATTCACAAACTTTTCAATCAAGCGGTCAAGCAAGGGTTCCCTAAACCATGAACTCAAAGCCTCATTATCCCTATTTTTAAAAGTGGGATATAAATAACCCCTCTAATTATCGGATAATTATGATCAACCCTCTCTTAGCCAAGTTATATGGTATTATTTTGGAAAGGAAGTTGAGCATATGGCTTGAAAGTGAAGGTAAGCGGGCTAAAGGCCAAGCGGGTTTTATAAAGCAGCACTCAACAATAAACCACCTCATTACGCTTAGGATCATTGTGGAGGAATGCCGCAATGATAAATCCAATCTCTTTCATTGCTTTGTGGACTTTAGGAAGGCTTTTGATATGGTTCCTAGAAACAACCTTTGGAACAGATTAGAAGAGCTAAAGGTTCCTTTTGAGTTGAGAGCTGCCGCTATAAGGTTATACGAGAATGTAATTACCAAGTTAAAGAGCAATGAGGAGTGGTCAAAAGTTATCAAGTGTAATATCGGAGTTAAACAAGGTTTCCCCCTCTCCCTTACCCTATTTTGCATTTACATTGACAAGCTAGAAGGTTGTTTAGAGGAAGCAGGATGTGCTGGCATGATCTTAGCTGGGATAGTCATCATCCTTCTTCTCTATGCTGACGATATTGTTCTTCTCGCAAGGTGCCAATCTGATCTTGATAAGAAACTTATACTTCTTAAGGATTTCTGCGCTACCATGGGTATGATTGTTAACACTGACAAAACAAAAGTTATGATTATCAAATCCAAGAAGGACACTTACGCTAATTTTATGTATGACAATAGTAACTTGGAGGAAATCTTCCTACAAGTACCTGGGAATTGATATTCATCACAAGCTCAACTGGAATTATAGCATTGAGAAAAGGATTAATGGGGGAAGGAAAGCTTATTTTGGTCTTGAAAATAATTGTAAAACGACAAACCTTGTAATGTGGGATAGAAAGAAGTTCCTCTTTGAAACTTTAGTCACCCCAGTAATCTTGTATGGATGTGAGGTTTGGGACTGTAGCATCTCTAGAGAATCTTGGAGAAATATTGAGCAAATCTAGAAGCGTTTTATAACATATAACCTCAAAATTAAAAGCAACACACCCTATCCTATTCTCCTTATAAAAGTGGGTCTTTCCCCTATCGAGAGCCTAGATATGACTAGGCTTCTGTTGTACAAGCAGAAACTCAATAACATAGGAGACCATAGACTTCCTAAGCTAGCTTTAAATTCTAGCCAAAACCACCTAAGGCTCAAACGAGGTTGGTATAAAGACACCAGGGCATGGTTAAACCATTGGGAGATTGACGAGAATGTTACATTTCAAAACATTAATAACATTAAAAATATTGTTACTTCTAAGTTCAAAGAAAAAATGTGGTGTGAGAAAGATTTAGCAGCGAAAAGAAAATTAAGATATTATAAGGAGGTCATCAACCCCACCCCAGAAGATAAAAAGTATCTCTCTATTTTAACTAGCTCAAAGAAGAAAATTAATATAGCCAAGATTAGAATGAACTCTCATGAGCTCCATAGTGAAATGGGTCGTTGGGCAGTTCCTAAAACACCATGGATGGAAAGGTTCTACCATCTCTGTGAGAATACGAACATTGAGGATGAAAATCACTTCCTCTTAGAGTGCCCCACGTACAACCACATTAGATCTCAGTTTCAAAATCTTTGTTGCAATACTGACCTTCCTAGCCTTTTATGTTGTCAAAATTACTGTGAGCTCGAGAGGCTTCTCTCCAAGCTTTTTGAGTATAGGAATAACATCTTAAATCAAACTAAATAATTCATTTCTTTAGGTTCAATAGACCAACGTTTGGTCTCAGTGGACGTTAACCATCATCATCAACATAAAATCTTTTTTTTTTGTTTTTACTGATTAAAAAGTTTAAAATGTAACAAGAAAGTTATTATACTATCACTAAAATGAATTTTAACACATTTTTAAAATTAAAATGAATTAAATAATAAATGAAAAAAATCATATTTAATGTGAGTAATAAATTAACATAAATATTTTAAAAAAGTTATTTTAAAAATTTAAAATTCTATAAATTAAAGTTTAGAAATTAAAATACAATCCATAACAATCATAATCATATTATATTATCTTATCAAGAGAGTGTATTGCAACACATGTTTTTGTAAAAGTCAAAATTACGACTCATTACAACCATATTACTACTAAAATGAAATATAACATACATATTTTATAAAATTCAAATAGTCACCATTTTTAATGAGGATTTTCTCACAATTTTATAAGTAATTCAGAATTGTCCAAACTGGTGGTATGGATGAAATGCATATGAACTATAGTCAAAGCATAATTTGGAATAAGATTATTTTGTTGTTATGTTAGGCCGGGAATAATTTGATTTTGAAAATTCAGAAGCATTATATATTATTATTTAAAAGGAAAGTATCAATATTATTGGGATGTTTTATCTTAATTTATAATAATTTATAATAAAAAAATTAATTTTATTTAAATTTATTTCATAAAGTTAAATAATTTAATTATTTTATTTTTGAAAAATATATATATACATTTAAAAAAATAAAAATAAATTATAAGAGATTTTCTGTTGAAAATAGCAACAAGAAATGTTAAAAATAGAAATGCTAAAAATAGCATTGTTATAGATAGCATTTCAGGATATATTCCAATTTTAATTTGTCCTTGAATTAAAATTGAGAATTAAAATTCGAATTTAGTCTCACGAGCTGTTTGAAAAATAATTAATTAATTCATCCTGAGTTAATTAGTTGGAGAAATTCAAACATGAAGTCTTTGTGAAGTCATGCAACAATTATCCCTTTGATTGAGGAAGTTATCCCTTAATTAAGGAGATAAGGATGAGTTGTATTTGAGTTGTAATTAGTTAGCTTAGTTAACTGAGTTAAGTCCAGTTAGATTAGTTCCAAATAGTTTGTGGAACTGATTGTGAGTTCAGTCAGTTAATGCATGCATGCATGAAACTAGTGTACTCCAGATAACTGAATATTCTCTCATAAATAACTCATGCATGTCAGTTCAGACAAAGACCCAGTTGATATTAAAGGAAAGGATAATGTACTATCAGTTGCAAGAATTTTCCTATAAGAAAATCTCTTGCATGCAGAAGGAATTTATTCCTTGAGGATTGCGTAGTTTTACAATGTGTTGGAGCAGTGTGTGAGATCAGTGTCACACAAGGTTACAACAGGAACACCTAGGGAAAACAACGCAAGGAAATAGGAGGCTTGGAGGACAAAGGGAAAGGCATATGAGTTGTTTGGTCTGTCTATGAGCAGTGAGAGGGATTGTATTAAGAGCTGAATAGCTGTGAGAGCTAAAGCTTTGTGTAATCTTGAGATATTTCCACTTGTATGATAATACAGATAGCGGGGTTTTTAGTTGATGCTTTCCCCAGAGTATTCTTCTGTGTTTCATGTGTAATTGATTATTCTTCTCTGTTATATGTGTTCTGTTTGATCTTGCTCAAATCGGTTAAGCTTCCGCAAGTTTGATAGTAGAAGTAGATCAAGTATTTTGCTATAGTTACGTTGCATTATCAGGTGATCTACAGTTAGAATTTCTACATTTTCAAAAGAGATAACTCTTTTCCCATTCAGGGTGCGAGTGGATTAATAGCAGTCATAGTACTGTGTGATGGACATTCCCTAGATCCCAATGCGATCCTTCTCCACCCTCCACATGCTCGTATCACATGGAGCGGTGGCAGCACGTCTAAAATAAATCAATGCAAATTATGAAGGTGAAGGAGGACAATGAGAGCTCATGCTGCTGATATTTGAGGGGTGACAAGGGATGAAGAGGGTGCATAAAACATTATTTTTATCTAAGGATAAGGGAGTGGATATGGGGGTACATTGAGGGGCTAGCCATAAAGAAGGGTTAGGGTATAGGGCTAAGAGTAGGAACCCCATTAATTTCCAATTTTTCCTCAGATAAAAAACAAGTTTTTTTTTTTTACATCAGATCATCTTCTTTGTTAAGGTTTCGAAGGATGTGCCAAGCTTGAAAGCTTTCAAAGGAAGGGAGAAGACTTTGAGCATGAAGAAGGGTCTGATTTAGATGGTTGTCTTGAGCAGGGGAAGAGCTTATTAGGTGTCTAATAATTAGATACGAGTCACCCAGGATTGTGATGCATTTAACTCCCCTGTTCTTGGCTAGAAGGAGTCCCATATACACACTATAAACTTCCGCTTGATTGTTGGTGTTGATACCGAGTCCCCATGCATACTTATCCACTTTATTACTTCAGGATTAAATAGAATCCTTCCCCCTCCTTCACCCCTGTCACTAAAGTGAGTTTTAACACAAATTTTCAATTTAAATTAATTAAATAATAATCATCATAAAAATACTATATTGATTAGATTTATAATATTACTTATAAAGAGTTTGTTTTTACAATTTTAAAAGTCTAAATTGAAACATGGAAATTATAACAATTAGATGATCGCTAAAGTGAGTTTTAATGCAATTTTTCAAATTAAATTGATTAAATAATAAATAAAAATTTGATATTAAAATTTAAATTAATTAAATAATAAATCACTTTCCTTCTCTTCCTTTGCCTTCTTGCTCCAAAAATCCAAGTATGCCACACCCTCTAAGAGTGCTCCAAGAAAAATCTAAGTATCCAAGAGTATGAGAGAGAGCTTCAACACTGAATTGACAGAAGGTTACCAACTAATCCTCATAAGCCTTTTTATGAATAAGGGCTCTATTTTCTCCATTTTCCATTATTTTCCTTCATTTTCCTCCTCACATGCAACCTGTGACCTTTCACCTCCTTTTTCTCCTAATTTCCATTATTTTCATAAATAAATGTGCCAAAAATGCCATTTTTCCTTTCCAAAGCCTTAGCCATTGCCTTTTCCAATTTCCTTAGCCGTAAACAACCAAATGAACACCCCCTAGTATGTCTTGCCTAACATTCAACTTGGAATAACTATCCCAATCATCCATGGTTATTGTTTTTAACATTTATTACATGGAATGTTCAACAGGGCTATTACATTGTCCTTCTTGAGACTTGATTCCAACAACTTATCAAGTGATTTATCTTATGGCGGCATCATACCCCTCACTTTTCTCTTTTGATCCTTCTAGTTCTCATGATTTCTTGGATGTTGAGTTTCCTTCACAGGAGGAGCTACTTGAAGCCATGTGTTTTAGCTATCAAAGGAGTCCTTGGTCCAAGTCACGCAAGGGGCTTGTCCTAAAGAGCTATTATGTGTAAGATGCAAGGCTGCATGGTTCCCTGTACTATAGTGCACATACAAGGTTCAAATTTTTTATGTTTTGAATTCTATAACAAAGGATTTTATATGAAGTTTATATATGGGATATATTAACTTCTTGCCTAGTGTCCCTAATTATGTCTACAAAACTTTGGAGACTTATCCTTTGGGTATTTTCATGGTTGATCCATTCTGATAGGTATTGGATCTCGAAACTGGCATATAGGTTATGTTTTCCACCTACATTGTACATTATCAGTTTCCTTTTCCATTTTGTCCTTAGGATCAACCCCGCCAAACTGTGAGACATAACCTTCTTGTTGCTTAGAAGTTTCATAACTTGTGTGGTAGAACCTACCTTATCATGGGTGCTCTAAATAATATCTTTTTGTTACTTGGCACCCATGTTGATGTTTTTTTCTTAGGCTTGGGATTCCTCTTTAGTCCAGTCATGAATTTTTCTTTTAGACTCATACTTCTTTCTCGCTTTTGTTCTGACTTTATAACCTAGAGGCTCCCATGTGTTGAGTTGTACTATTTCATTGCATATTGACCACTTGCACGCCTTTTGTCCTTAATCTAGCTTCATTTGACTCTCGTATAAGCCACGTTTGACCATGAATTTTTTGCAAGATCAAGCCATGCATTCATTAGCCTTTTCAACTTGACACCTTTTTTTACCTTGGAGGGAATGTTCCCTGAGTGTCAATGACCAACATTTGTAACCTTATATTGAGCATAGGAATGTTCTAGTCCCGAGCACTAGTTCACTTGCCTTTGAAACTTGTTCCCTCCACTATATTATAGGAATTATTTTTTAGGCTTTATAATATTAAAGAGAAAAAAAATCAAATATTCCAAAAAAAAGAGTGGGAACGGGACAATTTCTTCATCATTGTTGGCAACAAGAGTTAGTTATGTCACCCTTGAACAAAGCAATTAAAAAATATGATTCTTCCCTCCATTATTGTGGGACTTAATTTGACTATAGGGAATTCAAAACCTTGTTTCAGAGTTAGTACTCCTCCAATTAGTTACTCTTCCAATCATATGGAGAGTTTATTGATGCCTCTTGTATCACAAACTTACACAAAGTTCATTTTATGCTACCTTACAAGTCACAAAATGTTATGATGTTGTTCAAGGGAAGTTATCCTATGTGTCAACCATTCTGCAGTGTCTCTTGACTCATTTTTGTTGATCATACCTGATTTTTCAAGTGATCCTCAGTGTCACATGAGCTACTTGGTCCTCATTGACTTCTTCCTGATAGGTCTTCTCTTATCAACTTTGACAAATTTCTCTGAGAGTAGGTCTAGAGTCACACCTTGACCCTATTTACATCATCGATAGGTGACCTTGTGCTTATCATCGATCAATATCATGGGTATTTGACTGAGTGGTTTCCCTTGTGTTTGACGTCAACTTACATTATCACACATTGGGATTCATGCCGTACCTTGATTTCCATTTGACCTTATTGGTGGATTCCTCATCTCTGTGTTAGCTTTCATTATTGGTTGGTTCAAAGGATTTATTTTGTGAGCTAGATACATCTTGTGCATGCCATAAATGTACTTGGTGGTGGCTAATTCATTTTTATTCATCTGATTCCTTCCAAATTATTGACCTATGGGTTACGCTTGCACTGGTTGATGTGGGATTCTTTAATTCCTTCCTTCCAGTAGATATTTTCCCATCGAATCCAACTCATTTATCTCAGAACAAGGTCTAGAGTTATTTTTCATTACCTTAGGGTTTGTAGTCATATGTGGAAAAATCCTTCGATATCGACAGTAAGAATACATCAATGTCTGTCGATTGATAAATTATTTCAAGTGTTCAACTTCAACACATATATTCACACTTGTTATATTGTACTAGGGTACCTTGATACTTATTATCATTATTAGTGAGTTGTCTTGTGTTTGTTAACGGTATACATCAATGACCTGTAATTGAATGATTTCTCACACAGTTGAATTCAGCTCATTTATTCCCATAGTGTAGAAATGTACCATCTGTGGTCAGTTAAGACATCGGGTTGTGTCAGCATATCGGTTCACTTGAAAATTCCTTCAATTTTCTGCCATTGACATCCTCCAACTTTATATGTTGCACACTCTTTCAACATCATCCTATATGTTGGCACCTGAGTTTTATGTAGTACCACTACTCCATCTACATGGCCTGATACTTTTGAGAGGATCAATTATACAACATCATTTATACAATTATTCTCCTATATGATACTGAGACATAGCTCCATTGTGTTCTTTCGTGACTATGATCTTATGTTCCTTTATGTATTATTATTCTTACTATCACAGTTATGTATACATCATGGATATGCTTTATACTTGATCAACATACATGATTTATTATCTCTGAGCATGGGTATGCCTGCCTCATACATGAGTCTTCTTTCTCACTCCTTCGTCATGTATTTTATGTAATGGAATATGTTGATCTCCTCCTTTGTTTTCAGACGACTTTGTTATCACTTTGTAATTTTCCTAGGATGAGGAAGAAAACTATAAAGGTAACCACAAACCAATTTTAACGCTGGGATCTAGCCCTTGTAACTTCAGAGAGGGCTCTCTCTATATGATTTAATTTCTTATTTCAAGATTTTAGGCTAGATATCGAAGTTTGAGGTTGGTTTTTAAAAATTTTGGTTGAAAGATGCTGGAAACGTTTATTGGGCATGGAGTCATAAACTTTTGGGTAATCAATTACAAATGACAGAGTAGCTGTACTAATAGGGTAGGGTAGGAAAACTCCTAGATCTTGTAGAGTTGTTTTTGGTGTGAATGAGATGAATAATATTTAAGTTCAATTAAATATAGAGCATACACAGATGAATTCTATACTTAATATCATAAAGAAAACATTGATATTGTTTAACAAGCCAGAGCATAGTACACTTAAGTAAATTCAGCTCTTAATCTTCTTGCAACAATCAAGAGGGAAAACCATATGGAAACTGAGAAAAAGAAACAATTTTACATGAGAGAACACATCACCATTTTCTTGACACAAGAATCCTGGAACAAAACTGCCTCTGTATTTATGAAAATTGATTACTTTGAGTACAATCCATGACTTACATCAAGGTAGAGCTCTTTTCTTCATACATAATCCAACCCTTACTAAGTCTTATTAAAAATATTTATTGACTTTCAATTAAACTAACTTTGGTTTCCAAAAAGGAACTGATTATAAAATAATATCTAATAAAGATATAGATATTTATGAAACAAAATAGGGATTCTAGATAAATTAAATTATTTTGTTAAAACTTTGAAGGAGATTTGTTGCCAATTGTAGCTATTTTCTAGCCCCTTTTGTTTGTCTTGTTGCCAAAATTGTAAGACTTCTACTTGTTCTTTTTCAACCGATTCCAGTAATTGGTCCCATCGCTCTTCACCTAGGATAGAAAAAATTACCATGTTTCTGAATCTTTCATCTACCTCTGTGTAGGTCTGGAAAGTTGGCTTGTTCAGAAACAAGTGATGAATCTCATGCTGAATGTTTAGATCAAATTACAGGCCTTCCAAAAAGGCTTCTCCATTGATAATTCCCTTTGCCTTTCCAAATTTAGATGTATCTGCAACTATGTTGCATAATTGATCTTGGTAATTTTATAATGGAATCAATTTTCCATTAGAATTTTTGATAGTTGGAAGTCCTTTCTCCTGCAACAAAGAAAAATTCTTGTTAAATCATTTGACGTGTAGCTCCAGTTCTTTACACTTATTCTCCAACTACACCATAATATTCTTGTTACTCAATACTCTTTTGATTTCGATTACTATCTTTGTCCTGTCCTAAATATTTAGCTCTTCAAGCTCATTTCTAGTCTTGGAGTTTAGAATTATTATAATTTTTTGTGCTTCTTCTGGAGTGTGTTTAATATCAAATTTGGTTTTTTAAATTGCTACTTTCACTCTTTGCACCAGTTCTTCTTGTTCAAAAATAATTTGAATGGATGTCCATAATTATGTAACATTTGCATTGATATTGTTCCAAATGCTTCCTTTGGCTTCTGCTAACATTTGAATTATGAGGGATTGATCCTCATACTTTTGATTCTATTTAATTAATTTGAAATTATTTTACACTTCTGCCAAGTATGCATTGTCTTCTTTGATCTTGCTTTCTTCCATCTTGGTGAGTGCTTCTGTTAATTTCTCCACTTCCTTATTTGTCAGTGATAATTCCCCTAAAGCTTGAGCTAGCTTTTCTGAGGAATCTGAAGTTGATGCTTGTGTTGTTTGTTGTGTTGAAGTACCTACAATTGATGTTCTTGCTGCTGATGTTCCTGCTACTTCCCATTGCTCTTTTTCCTTCAGTAGTGCTTCCATGTCTTGTTCCATTTTCTGGATTTGAGCATTCTATTCCACTACTATTGTGAACAAATTTTCTTTCTCCATCTCTAGATTGGTGACTTCCTTAGCCTGAGGGTGTTCTAAAGTTGGGAGCTTCAACAGTTTCTTGAGCGCTTGAATATATTCATTCTTGTTATTTATTATCTCCTCAACTACCTTGGCATCATTGGGGTCATATCCTAATTTAATAACTAAATCTTCTAAAGTCTTATTCCTGATGTCCTTGGCCAGAGAAGACATTCTTTCAATTTTCAACTGTAAGTGCATAGTATTCAAAGAGGTCTTCAATTTAGAAGCAACCATGGCTAAGTTAGTTAAAGTTGAGTAAATCATCTCATGTGCTTGCTTTTGTAAATCAACCTGATTGATTGCATGAACCTTATTAGTATCAATTGAAAATATGGAGGCCTTATAATCCTCAACACTTCTGGGGGTTGGCACTCTGGGTTCCAAAAAGGCCATTTGAAACTGCCCCTTTTCTTAGTCAAATGCAGACAACAATCTATGTTGAGTGGTGGTAGTTTTCTTCTTGAATTATGAGTATCTTGAAGCTTTGAGAGCTTCCTTCCTCAACTTGATCTCCCTATACCTTGTAAAAATGCTATGATTTGGTGGAACCTGAGAGTTAGAAGAGATAGGAGACTCAATTGTATCTTCTACATATGGTAAAGAAGTGGCAGGAATGCCTATCAAAACCATAGTAGTTTTCTCCTATGCATCCCTTTCTTATGAAGATTCTTCTTGAATAGTGATCACTTGAGGATCAATCTTACTATCAGACTTTGTAGTGGTATGTGGATTTTTCTTCTTCTCTTGAGCACAACGAAATCTGTAGCCCAAGTTTATGAATCTGTAGGGGACATACTTTTCCTTGGTCTCTTGATCTCTTTGTATTTAGGAATAGGAGTTTGTAAAGAAGATTGACTGACTAACTTCTCTTCAACCTCCTGTAATGTGTTTTCTATCTAGTGCTCTTGGTTATCATATTTCTCTATCTCTAGCCTAGGTGTATGTGCATATGGAGTGCTCTTTTGTTCAACCCTCAACTTCGAAATTATCCCTAAAGGATCATAAGACCATGTGAAACTTGGTTTGAACTTCATCTGCTTTAAAATTGTCTCCACTTCTTTTGTTGTTGCTCTGGTATTCACAATATAGGGACCTACATTTTCCTTTAGTTTAAATTGTGCCTTCTTCTTATTTGACACAAAGTGTAATTCATCCATGTTCAACATTTGTCTAGCATACTCGAAGGCAAAAATTCTCACTGGCACAAACAATGGTAATGTGTAGGGAGGAATTGCACACCCATAGATTCTGATTTATGTATAGTTCTGGTATAAATACAAGTTGTTCAGACAGTCTAATCACTCTTTGATTTGACTGAACTGCAATCATTTAATTGTCAACTAGGGTAAGTCTTTTTATTTCAAAGGTGTCTGCAATGTCTGTGCCGATACATAACAACCAGGGAAAGAAATGTCATTGAACACAATTCCAGAATTTAAAGCCCTCATGCAGAAATTAAAAAGACATTCTACAGGAAGGAAACCCACCCATCACACTTCGTATTTTTCTCAGAGAATAGGCACGCCACACATTATTAATAAAAATGTATCAGTTGATTAAATATTGTAGTTCTAGCCAATCCTGTGTAATAACATATGACGAATCCAAAAGCAGAAGTGGATATCTGCTACAATTTATACAAAGACAATAATAAATCCACACCTGAAAAAAATAAAAGCAATTAATCTAATACTGCTACAATCCCTACTAAAAGGGAGGGCCCTTCCTCCCTAGCGGGGTGTAGGGATAGAATGAAAACTAGTTAAAAACTCAACACAAAATCTTTGTAAACATAACTAGATGTGTTATGTATTAGAAAATGACTGAAAGTTACAAGATCAAAATGTCGATATTGTTCTTGTGTTTCCATCCCCTTTTATGGGACCGAACCCTTTTTATAAAGTTTTACAAGCTGCAAAAATTAGGGAATAGATCAGTCATGAGAATCTCATGATTCTCATGCTGATCAATATTAAGAGAAAATAGAAATCGTTACAAATAGTTTCCAAATAAAGACCTATCAAAGTTACACCATCTTCTAGAATTATAATTGCTCAGATCCTTTAACTTCCCATAGATAAATTCATGATTCTCAACAAATTTCTTTTAAGACACGAAACATGGTCCTTAGCAATTGCGGTGTAATAACATCCTCACAGTGCAACAACAACTTCGAGGTGTAAAAAAAAACGTCAGAATTTAACAGAAAATCTTTAGAGTGTCACAATAAGTAACATCAACATCTGTTCATCCCTTAGTCCTTAGTATATGGGGAACACTTGAAAGAAAAATAACCAGAAGGCCTCTTCCACAATTACCCTGGTTAGTCATCCCAAAAAGACATCACTTCATTTGATATTTAATAGAAAATGGAAAAATAATATGTTGGAGAAAAGATTTCTCTTATAACCAGGGAAAGTGGCATTTGTGACATAAAGTTCATAGGTTTAAAGAGAGAAAATGATCAAAAATAGGGAAAGAGGTGTCTAAGATATGCTTAAAAACTGCACCCAACACCAGTGTCCAACCTTTGACTGCTCTGAAAGGTGAAAAACCTTCTTGATTTCTGGTGAAATTCTTGGTATGACATCACTACATGGTAAACATAAGGATGTATGAAGAAACTTGTCTACAAAATCAGTATATTGATACTCTCCAATGAATAACTAGTAACTAATATTGGGGTACCTGTCTGCTAGGTAAAATAACATTATATAAACCAAAACGGATTGGTGTTTGAACACACCTTACACTTTTAACTTTAGAAATTGTTCATGTATGATATTTGATAAAAATTGACTATAATTGAACAAAATTGAAGGCTTATGACCAACTGTAAATACTGATGGAAATCCTAAAAGTACCTCATCAACCCATTAGTTTGTATGACAACCTAATAACCGAGTAAACATAACAATCACTTGTCTTGAAATTTTAGGAAAATGAAAATAGAGTATGGGGGATTTGTTTTGGGGAACTCAGCGTTCCCAGGTAGAAATCATTCAAAAATGTGAGCTCGTTGGGGGAAGGTACGCTTCTTATAGATTTCCATTAATGAATTGGTGGAAAAATGATGCAGAGAGGCCTAAGGATTTATCTATAAGGCTTGGAAAATTATCTCTAGAGAAATGGAAAAAAGGACCTTATTGTTTTGGGCATTTACTACTTTTTGGCTAGGGAGGTATCTGAGATGACACCAGGTAGAGAATTAAGGGAAAACGTGAGTTTGAGGAAAGGTAAACTAAGGAAGAAAAGACTCCCAAATACTTAAATCATCACTCTGATCTAAGTATTTTTGTTTTTCCCAATTATGGAGCTCATATAGGTCAAATTCACACTGGGTTTCAACTATTTTATATTGGGTGTCGATCAAGGGAGTTTTATCTAGATCAAGGACAGGGGGTACCATGGGATCCTCCTCAGACATCTTTCATTTTCCTTTATGTGACAACATTCTGAATTACAAAGGAGAAATGAAGGAATAGGGAATTCAATAGGGGAAATGGAGGAACAAATAAATACACAAGAGAATTTGAGGAACAAAGCTACCAGTCTACTTGTTTAATTGGATTTGCAGAGAAAATTGACTTGCAAATGGCGTTGGTAACTTCACAATGCTTCGAGCTTAACCTGCAGAATTCAAATAAGTGTAGAAAAGGAAAATATGCAAGTGTCTAAGAGGTTTTATAACAAGATTGATAGGCGTTATAACAAAATTATTACCATTTTGGGAGCGGGACATTAATTGGGAACGAATTGTTGGCGGGAGGGAATTAATGTGTAACGTTCATTTGCAATTTGGTGGGTGATTTGAAAGCCAACGGTTGAGTGACATGGAGGGAAGGTGATATGGATGGCAGGAGGGGTGACAAATGGGCGTGCGTGACTGGCGCAGGGATGACAAGTGGATGTGAGGGAATGGTGCGGGGTGAGACGATGGAGAGAGGAGTGGGATGGCAGTTTTTTGTGGGGGGGTGTAGAGGTGGTAAAATGTATATGGAAGGGACCCAATGAAAGCATTGAAAGGCCAAAACATAGTCGGAGGCGGTATCCATTGAAAATGATTTTAGAACCCCCCCCCCCCCCCCCCCCCGCCCTTTGTTAAACGTCGATAGTGCGGAGGGGCTCAAAATTCATTCCCCATCGTTGATCCAGGTGCGGGTGATCTCGACCTTTGATTTCTGCCTGAACCTTATTACAAGTTGACAATATATCATATCAAGCCATTTTATTTGCAAAATATCAATTAATCCACGATTAATTAACATAAAATGATTAACAATAAAATAAAAATAACCACGATTGCATTTAAACCGGCACGCCCATACTTTGGGATTTATTTTTCTATTTTTTCTCATATATATTTTTTTATATCCCAGTTTCTTTCTTTTTGTATTTTTATTTTCTATTCTATTCTTTTATTTTTATTTTTCTATTCTTATTTTCTTTTTCTTTTTCTAATTTTCTTTTCTTTTTATGAACTAAACAAAAAAATGAAAAATGATTTTTTTTACAATATCCCAATGGAGTAAATGACTAAATAGCCCTAGAGGACTACTATATTTATAGGACCCTAACGGACTCCTCTCTTATAATTAATGTATTTTAGCCATCCGTCCCCCTTTGACCTCATACATTAGGGGGCATCTATTATAACATCTTTTAGTGCTCTTGTAGACCAAATTCTCTTGTATGGCATGGGCAGTTCCATTTCCATTGCAAATTTGACTTGATCTTTAATTTTTTTTTTCAAAATTCATACCTGATTCTTCTCACTAAAAAAGTGCGTACATGCATGGTTCCTATGAACTATATCTGCATACAACATTTTAAAATTTAAAAAATTAAATAAAAAGTTATTTTTCGGGCGGGGGTTTACGAGTTTTACTGAAATCCCACCTACAGGAGCCCATGGCCTAACTGAAATAACCAATTTGAGGTGGTATATATACACCCCTTGGGTAGGCCTAATGGATATCATATGAGAGGTATTAATATTATACCCAAATTCCCCCAGATCAAGTTTGCATTTTTCCTGTGCCTCCTACACTCCCAGTCTATAGGAAACCCTTATTTCCTTGCAGAGATGTTGAAATCTCCTATCTATCATCTCCTTTACATTTATTATAGAGGAAGTCTATGTTGTCTCAGGCTGGATGGATCTGACAGAATGTTTCATCAGTACTTTTGGCTTGGATTAGGTTGTAGCTTTCCTGTACTTGCTATTCATTGATGAAGAAGCTCATGTCTTGTTCCCGAAATATGTTGTCATCTTATGAATGTTAAATTAACATGTTTCTTATTTTTGGAAATACTAAGGGGGGGGGGGGGGGGGGTAAATCAGTATTACTTAGCAATAATAAATTTTAAATCTTTTCAAAGCATCAGTTAATCTTCAATCAATATTAATGTTTATGCAGTAATAACAGTAAATAAAAGAACACAGCGAGCACAATAATTTTAGGTGGAAAATCCCCTTCAACTAAAAGACCACTGAACACTTTTCTAATAAATTATTTAATCTTCAGCTCCAACTGAACTGAAAGCAACAATTTCCTAGAATTCTAGAAAATAATTCTTCTCCAGCTCCCATTGGAAGGATGCCCCAACGCCTTGGTTTCCTCAGTAATCAACTGAATGGATGCCCCAACACACTAGCAAGCCACAACTCTCCCTAGCACCATCCTACCACCCTGAATTGTTCATAGGCCCCAACCTCTAGGTGACTTCATACACCTCCCTAGCACCTCCCTTCCACCCTATAATGACTGAAATAAGACAAGACTGTGGATTCCAAAACCAGGGAAAAAAATCCATGATACAATAAGATGTACAATGATTTTTGTGTACTTGACCAAATACCCAATCATTCTATGACCTGCAACCCAATCATGACATCATCCCAACAGTGACTCCTTACCTCCCAACACTGCCTCTGCGACTCTAGGCAGAACGACTCTTTCACGAATGAATCTTTTAAAATCTTTACAATGATGACTCTTTTACAACTTTACAATGATGAATCTTTTACAAATGACTCTTTTACAATGATGACTCTTTTATAAATGACTCTTTTACAAATTTACAATGATGAATCTCGGCCTTAATAATACTTCATGATATTTGGATGGTTTTCATGTCTTCAAGGATGTACTGCTACAATGATTCCTTTGATTCGATACTTCTACACTTGAATTCTTGATTGATGTTGTACTTGAATCTTCTTCTACCTGCATGCAAAATTTTCTCGGAGATACCAATCCCAAAAAAAAACAAAATACGCTTCAACTTATCTCTGCCTGAAAAACACATGTAAGTGCATAATAATTAATAAATAAAAAATCAAATTACAATGCGTACCTAAAGTGTGCTTGCCACTTTTTTTGTTGACTTGTTGTAGCAGTAGACAAAGACTCCCACTCTTGATATAGGCCTGGCTTCTATGCAAGACTATATCCAAAACTAACCTAAAGATATATACAGTAAAAACTGATGACAGACCCTAGAATTTGATGGACCCAGTTATAAGTATGTTGGTTTGTTGGGGCCTGAACCAGGTTTAGAGTTAATTAGCCAAACAAATCCATGTACTGCTGGCCCTTTCGGCAATAGTCCGTGGAGCGCGGATTGAGGTCTCACCCAAAACAATATGGGGGGATGCTGGAACCAGGTTTCTGCACCCTTGAGATGTCTAAGGGGTTGATTTAGTCCAACTGTGAATGCCTTCACGCAGGTTACTTCGCACACTTCCCTGGCCTGCGAGGCCTTCACGCCCTGATATATTCACCTTCACGTAGCCCTAATCCAGGGGCTGTGGGGCTTTCACACTACAAGAGCAGTGATCTGCACTATTTCCCCAAGTCACGCCACTGATTCTTACTTATCTTATAAAAGTTAGTTATCTTCATGTAAACAAATACCTTATATTATATTTAGTGATTCACCACATTCATATAAGTTTGCACAGTAAATAAACATTAAACTTGCAATTCATACCCAATAATGCATAAAACAGGAAAATATACACATAAATATGATAAGACTTCTCTTTATTATTGTTTCCAATGGTTACAGACACGACCTGCCCTGTGCACTTAGTTGCAGGGGTCCACGCACTGAGCCGCAGACTACTAGGCCTCTGCGCACTCAGTTGTAGAGCCTTCCCCGACGCTACGACCCAAAGACACAACTCTACACCTCGACTTAATGCTTGATCAAGTCTTTGATTCTTAGACTATTCAATATCTTTTACACTTAGAGCCTCGCTCTATTTATATAATCCCATGGTCCGTAGACCATAGGTAGATCTCTCAAACCGACACTACATTTACAAAAGTAAGGGCGGACAACCCTATGATTCTATTACAACTTCGTGCTTTGTGCCCACAAATCGCGGAGTCTTTACAATGGACCTAGTCAATACTTGGGCTTTAAGCCCCAAAACTTGACTTGGGTTGATCCCACGCCCAACAGGCCCCCAACACAAACTTCGTGACTCACTCTCGAGTCACTTTGTCGGTGTGGAGATCTTCGCGTGGATACCTCCCAACTCTGCTCGGACTGCTGCAAGGTTGGCAGCGCACTGAGCGTCTGCCTGTCGAATCTCCTGTAATCGTTGTTATGAGATCGCGGTGTTGGAACTGCTCTCCTGCATCTGCTTATAGTTCGACGCCTTCTTTTGGCTGCCTGGAGCACGAAGACTATGCTTCTGTTGGTTAGTCAGATAGCCAGGACACCCACGTATGGCTTCAATCGACTGCCATTCACTTTGCCTGGGAAAGGTTCTCCATTTAGCTTTACCAGTTGCACCACTCCTCAGTCTGAGACCTCCTTAACAACATATGGTCCCAGCCAATGCATTCTGAATTTTTCAAGGAATTTATCGAACTTACTGTCATATAGTAACACTAGATCATTTACCTTGAAGGTGTGAAACTTAATATGTCGATCATGCCAGGCCTTTTTGCGCTGCTTTTGTACCTGTTGATGGAATCTAGCCAAAAACCATTCCTCTTCGAGTTCCTCCAACTGCGCGAGCCTCTCTTCCAGGGTTCCACGGTTCTTCATACCGGTGAGCATTGTTATTGGCAGACTAGGCATAATATACTCCATTGGCATTATGGCTTCCACTCCATAGACCAACCGAAAAGGTGTCTGTCCTGTCAGTTTCTTGCAGGTTTTCCTATAAGCCCACAATATTGCAGGTACTTGCAGGTCCCAATCACTTCGCTACGATTTGCATACTTTAGTTAGTGCAGTCTCTAGTATTTTTTTAAATGCTTCTACTGTCCCATTGGTTTGTGGGTGATATGGTGTGCTTTTTTGATGATACACCCGAAACTCTTCTGTTAGCGCGCTGATTGTTTCATTCAAGAAATGTGTACCGTGATCACTCATCAAGATCTTCGGACATCCAAATTGTGTCAATACATGTTCAAACAGAAACTTCGTGGCCGTGGCGGCCGTGCAATCTTTTACCGACTGTGCTTCTGCCCAACGAGTTAGGTACTCTGTCGTAGTGATAATGTATCATGCGCATGTTTTTCCCTGAGGTTTGATAGGTCCTACAAAGTTGATTGCCCACTTTTCGAAGGGATGAAACATTATTTGCGGATTCAAAGGCATCTTCTCCCTTCACGATGGTGTACCTGTTCTTTGACATACATCACAGGCCTTGCAGTGTGCTTTTGAATCTTGATGAAGGGTTGGCCACCACAACCCTGCGCGGAGAATATTTTGCATGGTCACTCGCCCTGCATAATGCCCTCACGTAACGCCCCCATGCGCATCTGCGAGGATATGAATTCGTTCAAATTTAGGTACATACCTTTGCAGTATCTCATCATTGCCCATCTTATATAGGTGCCTCGTGATGATAGAAAAATCTGTCGCACGCACCACTAGTTCCTTCTTCTATTGGACGAAGTATTCTTTCGGTGCAGTTCCAGTCGTGAGAAAGTGGATTATGTCTTCAAAGTGTCCATCCAC
Source organism: Pinus tabuliformis (assembly GCA_031772625.1). Taxonomy (NCBI): domain Eukaryota; kingdom Viridiplantae; phylum Streptophyta; class Pinopsida; order Pinales; family Pinaceae; genus Pinus; species Pinus tabuliformis. Next base: position 215,472,975 of record CM062805.1, read on the forward strand.
TATGCGCACAGTAAAGAGCTGTGCATCAGGTAGTCCTTCCTCCAGACTAGTAGGTTCCTCTCCTGTCTCAATGCATGACAGGTGATCCGGTCCTGTGTTCAGGCGCCCAGGCTTCACAACGACCTCAAAATCATATTCTTGGAACAATAGAAGCCACCTGCATATGCGCCCCCCAACCACAGGGTTATTTACCAAGTATTTCAGCGCGAAATGATCTGTATACATCTTGAAGGGTCCCCCTAGAAAATAGTGCCGATATTTTTGGAGTGCGTACACCATAGCCAATCGCTCATGTTCAGTTGTGGAATGGTTCTTTTGTGCTTTAGACAACCTGGGACTCGTGAACACGATAGGGTGATCCAAGCCCTTTCCACTGTCCTATGTTAGTACAGCTCCCAACACTACGCATGACACGTCAACATGGACATGAAACTCCTCATCCCATTTCTGGAAGACCAGAATCAGCGCAGAGGCCATTTTTTCTTTTAGTACATCTAGGCTTTTCTTACAGTCTTTGTTCTAGCAGAACGTGACATCTTTTTTCAACAACCTCTCCATCGGCGCGGTGATCCGGGCATAGCTTTTGATGAACTTCCTGTAGTACCCTATATGTCTCGGGGTAGCGTGCAGCTGTTTGACACTTCACGATGCTTCCAAATTCAGAATCATCGGAATTTTTGCGGGGTCTACCATCAGTCCCTGTTTGCAAACCACATGTCCCAATAGGTTCCCAAAGGGAACAAGGAACGTACACTTCTTGAGGTTCAACACAATTTGGTGTTCGTTGGCAGGTATATAGCATCAAGCGTAAGCTTGCTACATGGTGCTTAACCAACCCAAATACAGTGCAATCATCTAGATAAACCTCTAAGAACTTGTGGATATATTCCTTGAATGCTGCAACAACTATGTGCGAAAAGATGGCCGACACATTCTTCAATCCAAACGGCATAACAGTGTATTGAAAGCAGCCCCATTCAGTTGCGAAGGTTGTCTTACTCCTATCTTCTGGCACGATTTTGATCTGGTGGTACCCTGAGAATCCGTTAGTGAAAGAATATGCTTCCTGCCCACCAACATTTTCCAATACTTCATCTGTGAACGAAGTTGGGAATGGGTCATGCACACATGCGTCATTCAATTTTCTAAGGTCCATGCATATTCTTATCTCACCCTTCTGCTTCTTTTCCTGCACTACCATAGGGCTTACCCAATCGGATTCTTCGACTGACTCAATGATTCCAACTGCGAGCATCTTGTCTAGTTCTATGCAGACCTTCTCCTTGTACTTCAGATTCAAGCATTAAGGCCTCTGCTTAACTGGCTTCGCGTCAGGATTTAATGTAATCCGCATCATCCATAAATCTTCGATGATTCCTTTTAAGTCAGTGATCTTGGTCGGCAATAGGTCTTGGTACTTGCGGAGTAACTCAGGTCCCAATAGTCACCGAGAATTGCATATTTAGGTTCGTCTTCTATACCAATATTCACTTGCTTTGTCTTTATCGATGTCAGGGTCTTCAATCAGTGGTCCTTGAACCTCGCGATATCCTTCGGTTTCTAGAATGTTAACGTTTTGTGGATCCTCGTCATCTTCTTTGGTATTTACATTATAACACTCCAGCACACAGCTTAGCTGAGTAGCCCATTCAGGCTGAATCAATTCTATTGGCTCCTAGGGTATCTTAAAGATAGCTTCTTTTACTACTTGTAGCGCGTCATCAACAGTGTCCCACCAACGATCCTCAAACGTGAAGGTTAACAAGAACCTTTCATGCAAGATATCCCATTCTTTGTCCCATGCTGGAGCTCCGTCTCTATATACCAGTTCATGGGTATAACATCTAGGGTATGATAGAATAGGTGTACCCACTCAGGTTGTGGCTCTTCCCCATAGACCTTTGTCCACTTGGCGAGGTGTGCGCGCGGATCATCCCGTCCGTCATACTTGTCTTTTAGATGCATCTGAGGCTTCCCAAAATGCATGCGCATCATTCTCCTGCATTTGTGCCAATCCTCAAAGCTTCCTTGGTGCGTACCCCACCACCTTGCGGGCATAGCGTGTAGTACCCATTTCAAAGCCTCAAAATGTTGTTGTTCTGACACCTCTCTTTCAAATCTATTCAGGAAGGCATCTACCTCGCTTAACCCATCATACGTAGGCAGATCCCTTACTTCCATTAATATGCAACGCAATGATCTTGTCATCATGTTACAATTCAGCGTGGTTACCTCGTGTAACCAGTTCTTCCATCACTCTATCTCTTCATCCGAATCCGACATATAAGAGCTTTCGTGCTCCCATGAGATTTGACGATCTGCGGTGGGATTTAGCCAGTCTTTCTCTTGCGTGGTTATCTTGTAGATGCAGTCTAATTCATCGTCACTTTCATAGTCGTGCACTGGCTCTGTGTAGTGCGATGCTTCTACAGGGTCCATAGGTATGACTACACATAGAGACTTTTTCTCAAAAATCATCTTGTGCTTCTTCAGATTTATCACCATGTTCATGTCAGTGGCCCAATCTATTACTAATAGCATGGGATAGGGATTGCTATCATCAACAATCTCTATCACTTCAAAATCTTCCACTGCACTTGCTCCTTCAATATCCACAACGATTCCCTACAATCTTCCCATAGGTAGGATCTTTTGTTGGTTCGCTATTCACAGTTGGATAGGAGACTATTGCAGCATAGGCCTTCCCATGCGCTCCCATGTCTACTTCGGCAGAATTTTCGCGTCCGATCCTAAATCTAGAATCACTTGGTCCATCTCAAATTCTCCAATCTATGCAGTCAATCTCATTTCTCTTTCCGTCCTTGTCACATGCTTTCCCATATTCCAGAATATGCGGGGTTCTCCTGGCACAGTCCCAGTGTATCTATTTATGAGTTCCTGCAATCCCTTTACAGCCTTGTTGTTGTGCAGTAGTTTCATGCATATTTCTAGGAACGCTGTGAGCATTGATGGATCCATTTTTGGCTCTGGTTTGTCTTTTCTTCTTGAAGTGGAGGCATCAACGAAGCTCTTCCTAGCTTCCATGAAGGTTTCCTTGGCGCACTCCAAATCAAACTCTGGTTCTTTCGTCAGAGCCTTGCGAACCCAAGTATTATCTTCAGGTTGCTTGCCTTGATCATTCCTCGTCGTTATCCCACTTCGAAGCACAATGTTTATGTTAGGGTCTTCCTCATGTGGCTCAGACCTCATCATTTGCAAGTTTTGAGTCGGGGGAGGTTGGAGCGCTCCCTTGTCGTGAAACCTCGCTATCAGTGTGGGAAAATCCTCCATCTCATGATCAAACAATGTACAATACAAGCATGATGGATGCATTGGATTCATACAGTCACAAGCATAATGTCCTGCTCCCTTGCAATTGTAACATATCAATTGTTCGCGACCTGTTCCAGGTTCTCCTCCACCTCGGCCTCGTCTGCGCCCTTGAAATCCGGTTCACGCCACTCCTGCAGTCTGGCCAAGGGGTTGTGTTTCGGCCTGAACTCTATAGGTAGGAGTCCTATCCATCATCAGCTCATAGCTTCTATAGGTGCGCTCATTGTGTTCCACGGATCTATAGAAATTACAGAACAACTATTGCAAATTATGTGTGTACTTCTGCAACAAATTGCAGTTGTCTGTAGCGTGCTTTTCTCCTATTTGACAAATAACACACCACAACACAGGCACCGCACTAGGTCCTACTTGGGCTTCTGGTCTTAACAGCATCGGTCCTCCTCCTGCGAGGTAATTCACGAACACTGGGCAGTGGTCCTTGTTTTGACCCTGACCCTTAAATTTAACACACCATACCTCGTCGCGCACTTCCAGGCGAGATGTCCTCTCTTGTTTCAGACTCTACATCTCAAGGCACAATTTTTTCAACTGCGCATGGATCTGCTGAACTCCCAGGTTAGGATCCTATATCGGGGTTTCATGCAACCTCTTCACGCTCTCCAAGGCCTCTGCCTAAGTTGTTAACCTTTTTTGTGACAATGCGTTCCTTAAATGCGGTGTTAGCGATGCTGCAAACCATTCGCGGTGTTGTCCATCCGTCAAAGTCATATTAGCTTTGCGAATCGTGCACTTTAGTCTGTGATCTAATTCCCAGGGGGTCTTGCCTGGTAGAATCGTGATCTCCTTGAATCCAATGATCGACTGCGCCTCTAAGTTTGGCCTGCTAAATTCTCTGTTCAACGCAGTTTGGATGTCTGTGATCCCCGCATTCAGATTGTCATTAGAGTTCTTAATATACCAGGTCAGCGCATGATCCTGCAAAGCGCTGACCAACGTCGCTTTCTTTATAGTGTCATCCGTAATTTCCTACGCTTCCCATACAGTTTTTATCACAAACCAAAACTAGTTTGGATCTTCATTTCCTACTCCCTTGAACACTGACAACTTTATCGTGCTTGCCATATTGACTCGCGGTGGTGGCGGGGGTGTTACGGGTGAAGATGGGGGTGAAGACGGTGAAACTGGTGATGGTGTGGGTGGGGGTTGTATACATGGAATCCTATGCCTTATCAAATTGATTGCACTTCTTGGTGAGACCTTCACGAGCTCTTCCTCGTCCCCTCGAGGAGGTGAAATCAAGGGACTAGTTTCTAGTTTTGCACTACCTTCGTTTCTATAAATTTTCCCACTTCGCATAGACCCAAACATTAATGTATTAGCATAATCTGATTTTCACATAGTATCATTTTAATCCAAGTGTTCATAGACTTAACGTACTTCCCTCACGGTCCTTTGAGGAAGCATCGTTTTGCCTTGCTATAGCTGATTGAAGTATCTACCACGAACTCAGTAATGCATCCTCCTATAATTTGATCGAGCCAATGATTAATAACGTGTGCAATCTTATCCTCTGTTGCTTCCAATCTGCACACCAACTTTGGGGTCCACATAATAGGACTGCTGAGCTTGCACCTTCCTTGGCTATCTGCTAACTTCGCGATCCACTCGTACAGCTCAGTAGGGAAATATGCGAAGAAAATTTCATGGATCTCTGTGTACAGGTAGCAGTCTAACCACTCTTCTTTTGATAGCCATCCTATTCTCCTGTGCCATGAACTCGTGAATTCTCCTGTCCAGCCACCTTCAATTTCTTTCTTAGTTGGATTCCAATGATACGACATCAGACATCTCTATGCAGATTTCGGTCCCGAAAATGAAACCATTTGTTGGGTTGTTGGGGCCTGACCCAGGTTTAGAGTTAATTGGCCAAACAAATCCCTGTACTACTGGCCCTTTCAGCAATAGTCCACGGAGCGTGGATTGAGGTCTCACCCGAAGTAGTATGGGGTGATGTTGGAACCAGGTTTTCGCACCCTTGAGATGTCTGAGGGGTTGATATAGTCCAACTGTGAATGCCTTCGTGCAGGTTACTTTGCGCACTTCCTTGGCCTGCGAGGCCTTTGTGCCCTGATATATTCACCTTCGCATAGCTCTAATCCAAGGATTGTGGGGCTTTCGCGCTGTAGGAGTAGTGATCTACACTATTTCCCCAAGTCACGTCACGAATTCTTACTTATCTTCTTATAACAATTAGTTATCTTCGCGTAAACAGATACCTTATATTATATTTAGTGATTTAGCACATTCATATAAGTTCGCGCAATAAATAAACAGTAAACTTGCAATTCATACCCAATAATGCATAAAACAGGAAAATATACATAGAAATATGATAAGACTTCTCTTTAAAACTGTTTCCAACAGATACAGAATCGACCCGACCTGCGCACTTAGCTGCAGGGGTTCACACACTCAGCTGTGAACTACTAGGCCTCTATACACTCAGCTGCAGAGCCTTCCCCTACTCTATGACCCAAAGACACAACTCTACACCTCGACTCAATGCTTCATCAATTCTTCGATTCTTAGACTATTCGATATCTTTTACACTTAAAGCCTCGCTCTATTTATACAATCCCATGGTCCGTGGACCATGGGTAGATCACTCAAACTGACACTACATTTACAAAAGTAAGTGCAGACAACCCTATGATTCTATTACAACTTCGTGCTCTGCGCCCAAAAATCACGGAGTCTTTACAATGGACTTAATCAAAACTTGGGCTTTAAGCCCCAAAACTTGCCTTGGGGGGATCCGACGCCCAACAAAGTACAACAATAGAGACCATTCTATCAACTATTAAAAGACAAGTAACACAAGATTACGACATCATATAGATTTAACAGACTTGGTGTAGCGTCAAGAATATGTAGCATCAAATGTGTAGTCTCAATAATAGGACATCCGAAATGTGGTATCAAAATAAACTGTGACATATAGAGACATAGAGATATAATCGGGACCCTGTATATACTTATGTTGTCCTGCAAAAACATATGTTAGAGATGATACTAAAAATTAAAATGTAAACACTAATCATACATACCTTGCTGTAGGATACTTACCCTTGACTATTGATGTGTGGTCCTTACTGCAGTGATCCTTGAATACATGTTTTTTTTGTCTTCTAGGAGCTCGATATTGAATGTGTTGTATATATGTAATTTTAGAACTCCAAGGTCTGAAATTGCATCCTATGGTATCCCTTTGAGTCCTCTTTCCAATCGCACATGTCTGATCAATATTGGATTCTTTAAGAAATATTTATGCCCACTCTCTCACGATGACCTGATTATAGATTGGTTCAGTAGAGCGAACTTGTACGGAATTCCGCGTCTCATTGTTGCTTCCTTCGGCCCTGAAAATGATACCCAATAACTATAGTCTATCCGATTTATGTCACTATTTAAGAAATTGGAATACAATTCTCAGAGAGAAAGTTGTGATGATTTTCCCAACGTCACCTATTTGACATGGAATTCAGGAGCTTGCAAGAACCCTAAATTCCTCAGATCATATCTCCAAATATGTACTGAACCAAGATTTGAAATTTAGTCAAGAGGTTCATCTAGATTTCGGCTCAAATGGGTTTTAATTGCAGTTTCTGAGGCTTCGTAGAAAAACAATTATAAGGAAAATTCCATAATGGCCTGTTTGAAGCCACAAAATCCCTACTAGAGGAGGATATGAGGGTCACTGTTTATATGAATGTCTTGAGTTGAGAGGGTCCTCAACAAGTGAATGTTGGAGGGATATTTGGAGAAAAAAAAACATTATTAATTATTGACTATTCGATGACCACAACCAATTATGAGTACCATGCCACAACCCCATAGGGTTTTAGCCCACTAACTGGGTTTACTAACGTCAAACACGAATATCTCTCAAAATATGAAGAATTATATGGCATGCCATGTATGAACGGAAACATCTCGATGATTAGAATCCAACTAGAAGATCCTTGATTCAAAATAGAGTAAGATGTCAAGTAAAACTGTCCATGCAAGATCAGGGTAGCCCCTGGTGCTGCTTGGGTTGACATCAATGACAAAGATTGATAAAAAATATCCCCCTTGGGCATTGATGGAAACAAAAGTACTCCCCTTGTGATCATGACACATATTCCTACTTCCTTCTCTCCCCCTTTGTCATCAATGGCAAAGGGTAACTCTTCCTGACAAACTGTCATCCTGTGGACCTGTACACACCTCCATCCCCCCTTTATACTTAGTTAGATAAGATAAATATTCTAATAATAACTTGGGAGAATCCCAAGCTTTTGGCGAAGATACTCAAATTATTCACGAGGTAATGGTTTGGTAAAGATGTCAGAAATTTGTTCCTTTGTGCCAACATATTCAAGCTTGATTTTTCTTTTTGGCGACTTGCTCTCTAATGAAATGATATTTGATTGGAATGTCCTTTGTTTTTGAATGCACCATATGATTTTTGGAGATACTGATGGCACTAGTGTTGTCACAGAAGATGGGAATAGGCTCATCAAACTTAACTTGAAGATATTGCAAGTTTTGCTTCATCCAGATAACTTGAGTACAACAAGATGTTGCCGCGATGTATTCTGCATCCGCTGTGGATAATGAGATTGAGGACTACTTTTTACTTAACCATGAGACAAGGCAACCACCTAGGTAGAACGCTAATCCACCGGTACTCTTACGATCATCAACACTTCCTGCCCAATCTGCATATGTATAAGCTTAGATGACCATATCATTTCCTTTGGGATACTAGAGACCATATTCCTCTATGTCCTTAAGATATCGAAGAATTCTTTTAACGCCAATAATATGCGATTCTTTTGGTGCTTCTTGGAATCGTGCTACTTGTCCAACTGCTTGCATCACATCTGGCAAGGAGACTGTCACATATAGGAGACTACCAATCATGGATCTATACAACCTTTGGTCCACATCTGTTGACGAATCTTCTTGTAACTTGTTGCCATGGGGGTAAGGATAGGCTTGCAATCTTCCATCTTGAATTTCTTAAGAGTTTCCTTGATGTACTTGATTTGATATATGAATATTCCTTTATCTTGCTGAGATATCTTGATGGTTGTTAAATTTTCTTGATACACTTTCACATAGAGGCTTCTTGTCAGTGCTTCCTTTCTTGAATCTGTAATACTTCAACTATTCTTCTCCCCCTGAACAGATAATGAAACTACTATTTTTTTCAAACTACCTGTCTGTCAAACGTAGACTTGTGTCATATACTATTGCGTAAACTCCTCATCTTCAAATTTCTAGGAGTCAAGAAGTTGAATTGTTCAGAATAGTGTGTCATTTAACGGGCTGTCTTGACTCGAGTCATTAGCCAAAGAAATTTTTGATTCATCACAATCTGTTACGAATTGTGAATGCATAACTGTTGGGACCGTATTGCCTTCTTGCTTCTCTTACTTATCTTGTCTTGTTAATCATGTACCTGTTTTCCTTTCCAAACCTTCTTATTCTCGTCGTTAAGCTTTTCATTCATGGTTGATTCCATACTGTACCTACAGTTACGAGGTATGTTTCCATAGTTATGACATTTATAACATTCAATGTTATTCATAGAAGATTCTGTTTGGTGTTTATCTCGTGATTCTGTAAATTTTCTTCTAGGGTTTTGCTGATAATAGTTGTACATGTCTCGAACTTCACAAGCCCTAGCCATATGTCCAAATTTTTTACATTTGTAACATTCGACATCATCTCTCAAATGATCAAATTTTTTGATATTATGCTGAGTTCTGGAATATCCATTTATGAAGGATCTCCTGGAATTATATTCATTCCAAACATACATGCGACATTTTGCACCTCTATGTCCAAACATTCCACATGAATAACAATGACAATAAAATATAGGTTGGTACCAGGGAGGAAACCTTCTTCGAGGAATTGTCTTCCACGGTTCTTCCTACGAGTCTTGATCACTTGAATTAGCTGAGAGATCTATCTGCTTCATAGATTTTTCATATCCATCTTCTTTAATTGTCATAGAAGGACTCAACTTCTTTTCAAATTTTTCTTTGTAACCAAGACCAGTCTTGGTGCTATATGATCGTTGGTTGCTGATGAGTTCATCCAAATTCTTTGAACTATTGGTGTAATTTTGAAAAGTTTGTCCATTTTTTATTTCCTTTCGTAGAGCAACTATTTTAGCTTCCAATGTTTCTGTTTCCTTTAATTCTTTCCTGAGAGATTTTTCAATTCACTTATATTCTTCAACCTTGCTTTTAAGGTTGAGGACCTATTCTCTTTCTGTCTTCAATTCGTCTTTAAGAGTGTTGACATGCTTCTTCTTGGCTTTGCGCTCTTTGATAACCCTGATCACATCGTTTTGAAATTCAACCTCATCCATTTCTTCTTCTTCGTCTCCTTCTCAATCAGGTGCCTCTTTCTTATTGTGCTTGGCCATAAATAATACTATTTTGTTGAATTCTTCTTCGTCTCCGTCTTCATTAGGTGCCTCTTTCTTATTGTGCATGACCATAAATAATACTCTTCCATTGAATTCTTCTTCGTTATCACTGTCTTCTTCGGATGAAGTACTATCTTCTTTGGTGAAGAAAATTTTCTTAAACCATTTCTTCTTGCCTTGCTTGTTGAACTTCCTAAGACCTTTCTTTCCATTCGTAACAACCTCATTTTTGTGAGGACATTTGGCTACAAAATGCCCAACCTCAACACAGTCAAAACCTATTAATGGAAGTTTACCTTTGAATTTTCCCGTACTTGTTCTCATTTTTTTCTTGTAGTAGGCGAATTATTTATTTGAGAGTTCTTCTTCCTCTTCTTCCTTTTCTTCATCCTTGCATATGCAAGTTTTTGCTTTCTAAGTCTGCTTGTCCTTACCATTCTTCTTGGATGTGGAAAATGTCATTTCTAAGTGAGATGTGCCATCCTCTTCCTCAATCCTCATTTCATATGCCATAAGAATTCCATGCAATTCATCTATGCTGAGATTGGTTAGATTTGATATATCTTCCAAGACAGATACCTTAGGGTTAAATCTTTTTAGCAAGGATATGAGGATCTTTCAGACAACAATTTTCATTTCAAAAAGTTCTCCTAAACCTTCCAAGGTATTTGTTGTTTCATCAACACGCTGAAAGTATGCAACAATATTTTCATCTTCCTTCATTTTGAGTTGCTCAAAATTTTCACTGAAAATTTCAAGCTTTGCTTCTTTCACCTTTGAGTCACTTGCATATATATTTTCAAGCTCGCCCCATACTTCTTTAGTAGTTTTGAAACTCAATACCTTAATATAAATAGATTCGATAAGCCCATTGATAATAATATCTTTAGCCTTTCCAACATATACCATATTTTTTTTACCTTGTTCATCCTGGGTCGGTTTGAATCCTTTGTCAATGATTTCCCATACTTCGTATCCTTGCACCGATAAATGAACCTGCATTCTTCCACTTCGAAGTGGATAGTTATTTCCATTGAAAAAAGGAACTCTATTCTTAGTGTATTCCATGATCTGCTTTCATTTGTTAGACTGCTATTGAAGGAACAAAGCTCCGATACCAATTGTTGGAAATACTTGGGGGGGGGGGGGGTGAATCAATATTCCTTAGAAATTAACAATTTTAAATCTTTTCAGAACATTAGTTAATCTTCAACCATTATTAATGTTTATGCAGTAATAACAATAAATAAAAGAACACAGTAGGCACACGAATTTTAGGTGGAAAACCCCCTATGGGTCAAAAACCATCGAATGATTTTCTAATAAATTCTTTAATATTCAGCCCCAATTAAAATGAAAGCAACAACTTCCTAGAATTATAGAAAAGCATTCTTCTCCATCTCCCACTAGAAGGATGCCACAACACCTTGGTTTCTTTAATAATCAATTGAATGAATGCCCCAACACATTGGCAAGCCACAACTCACCCTAGCACCACCCTACCACCCTGAAGTGTTCATAGGCCCTATCCTGTAGGCGACTTCATACACCTGCCTAGCACCTCCCTGCCACCCTATAATGACTGAAATAAGACAAGATTGTGGATTCCCAAACCAGGGACAACCATCCATGATATAATATGATGCACAATGATTTTCTTGGACTTGACCAAATACCAAATAATTCTATGACCTGTAACCCAATCATGACATCGTCCCAATAGTGACTCCTATACCTCCCAACACTACCTCTTTGAATCTATGTAGAATGACTCTTTCACAAATGACTCTTTTGCAATATTTACAATGATGACTCTTTTACAAATTTACAATAATGACTCTTTTACAATGATGAATATTTTATAAATGACTCTTTTACAAATTTACAGTGATGACTCTTGGCCTTAACAATACTTCACGATATCTGGATGGCTATCATGTCTTCAAGGATGTCCCGCTGCAATGCTTTCTTTGATTTGATACTTATTCTCTTGAATTCTTGCTTGATATTGTACTTGAATCTTCTTCTACTTGCATGCAAAATTTGTGTGGCGAAACCAATCCCAAAACAAAAAAAAATACCTTTCAACTCACCTCTACCTGCAAAACACATGTAAGTGCATAATAATGAATAAATACAAATTAAAATTACAACACGTACCTAAAATGTGCTTGTCACTTTTATTGTTGATTTGTTGCAGTAGTAGACAAAGACTCCCGTTCTTGATATAGGCCTAGACTCTATGCAAGACTATATCCAAAAATAACCTAATGATATATACAATAAAAACTGATGCCAAACCCTAGACTTTTAATGGTCCGAGTTCTAAGTACAACAACTTAGTTAACTATTACAAGTTGTTGTGAGAATAGAATTACATTTTAATTCCTAATTTAATTCAGGGACAAATTAAATTAGGATTTATTGATGATATATTCAACATTTCTTGTTTCTATTTTCAACACGCCCTCTTAACAAGAAAGGAATTCAACTCTATCCCCATCTGGTACCTTTATAATATTATGCATGTAACACTTATCTCTAGTGTTGTTGCTGCTACAACTTCTGAAATTGAAAAAAGCTCCAAACTGAATCAATATGATGCATCTGTCACTAGAGTCTCTAACTACTACTAGCTAATTCACTGTCTACTGAAACTATGCATTGTTGCTAACTCTACACCGTGCCATCTGCACTGCTACCAACTCTGCTTTGCACTCCCCAGTATCTAATTTCTAGTATTTTCTACCTTTGTCACTCTGACATGTGACTGCATCAACTGACACTAATCCATCCTACTACTGCATATTGTGGGCTCCCATAGCAAGGTCATGATCCATGAGACAAACACACCTCAATGTATCCTGCCCAATTTATGAACTCTTGGGACTGTTGCTTCACATTTCCCCACCTCTCACTGTGAGGTATGGCTACATGTGCTCCCCCTGCCCACTTGGCTCAAATTTCACCCCTACAGGAGGTCTCTGCTTGAGTGGATGTCTCCACTCAGTCTCCTCTTTTCTTGTCTAATTGTGGTTGCTCCACAACTTTTTGAGGCTGCATGTTGAGATAATTTATGCTCCCTATCAAACCCAAAGTCTCTAACCTTTTTTATCCTCAAGGCTTTGCATGCATCTTGTACCTCAAGTGCATACATGTTCTTGACCCGCACACCAATCTGTTTCACTTGTCTCATGGCAATGTGCCTAAGGAAAAATTTCCTTTGCGAAAAATTACATTGTAGCCACAGTCTTCTAATACTGCGACAAACACAAGATTATTGTCTAGTTCTGGAACATACATCACATCTATGATGCTAAGAGGGGAGCCAGACTCCCTCTGAAAGGTAATTGTACCGATGTTGTTCACGCTATACCTCCCATCATCTCCAAACTCTATGCTTCGCTTGAGGTCTTTCTCCTCAACTTCATTGAAGAGAACTATATTCCCCATTGTATGAAATGAGGCACTACTGTCAATATACCACATACTTCCCATTACAATGTTACCCATGCATGCAATGATAGTGAAATCAAGTTCGAATTTTGAAGCTAGAGCTTCACCTGCTGCTACTGCTATGGGCTCCTTCTTGCTTGATTTCTTCTGGGGGAAATTTGTGGCATAGTGCCCTTACTCATGACAGTGAAAACACTTGGTGTTCAACAATTAATTCTTCTTTCTGCCCTCCTCACCTTGGGGCTTATTTCCCTTGGGTTTCTTTTCTTTTCTGGCTAATGAAAAGTCCTCTTCCACTTCTTTGGATGAGGTCCTATCCAGGTGTTCCGCCAAAAATCTTCTTGTACCAATTCGAAACACAACTGCTCCCACTCTGCTAGATTTTCCCTCCCATTAACCAAGTCCTGGTAACTATGCCATCTCTTGGAAGGTCTTAGAAGTGCTAGGATCACCAGATCGTCTCCAACAATAGTAATCTCGACACTTCCAAGATCATCCCGACATTGAGTGAACTTGCTCAAGTACTTCATAATAGAGTCACCCTTCTCCATATTGATCTTTATGAGTTTGTCCTTCAGTTCCAACTTCCTAGGTCACTTCTATTTTGAAATAGGTCCGTCAATTCCTTCCACATTGTAAATTTAGTTTCCTTATCATGGAGATTCAAGACAATATGATCTCGAACTCCTTTTAGGATAATCCTCCTCGCATTTTCCACACACTTTATCCATTCAACTAGATCTTTAACATCAGATGCTGGAGGGTTCAGAATATCATGAACTATGAACTCCTTCAGCCCATTGTCTTCCATTACTGCCTCCATCCATTCTTTCCAATCTATGTAATTCGAGCTGCCCTCTAGGGCATACTCAAGTCTCAAACTGTAGAATGACATACTACTGAATCTGAAGTATGAACCTACAAATTTGATTTCACCTACACAACAAAATCAAATTCTCCTCTTCTATAACTTCTTCAGTTGTGATACAATTTAGATTTTTACATATAGATTCAAAAACTTATGTGATATGCTAAAACATAAGACAAGAATCTACTCTACTCATCAACATAAACAAAATTGATCAATGAAAACACTGAGCAGAAAAGGAATAATTTCAATTGCACATAAAAAAATATTTATTTGGGGAAAGCAACTGCTCGAAACCTTGAATATCTATATTTCATTAACCAAAATATCTGAGAAGAAAATACAATGCTTGATCAACCCGAATAATTCTTGGACACGTACAATCTATCTCTCTGCTTCAAAAAATAGCTCAAGCCAAGACTTAGCCAATTTTGCTGCCTGCCAAACTTCTACTTTCTTGTGCAATTCCTAATAGAATTATCCCATATTTAATTGGGAAATTCCCCACTCATAATTGCGTAATCCATATATAGTCCTTCTACTGATTGCATGCACGATCTATTCAACATGGAAAATTATACAACTGATAGTACACTATCCCTGAACTCTAATCTCAACTAGGTCTTCTCTGAACTAAAACGCACGAGATATTTATGAGTGAATCTTCAGTTAATTGGTGGAGAGGTGAAGCTGCACTGAAGTTGATCCCCACTACTAGACCTCCTACTAGTTCCTCCAACTGTTTGAACTAGTTTAACTGACTATAACTCAGTTATACTGAGTTAATTAATTACAACTCAAAAGAACTCAAGCTGGAACCCTAAAATTTACAAATCACTCTACATGACACTAGATAGACTTCCAACTCAAATTTACTGAGCCAACACAGACAAATTAACTTAGTTAACCATTACAAGTGACTATGAGAATAGAATTACAATTTAATTCCTAATTTAATTCAAGGATAAATTAAAGTAGGATTTCTTGATGCTATTTTTAACATTTATTTTTGCTATTTTCAACAAAACGTTATTGACAGAAACAAACATTCGAGTGCTGCTTTAGTTTTGGGTATACCAAGACATCTTGGATGAGCAGGAAATAAAAGTTCCAAGCTTTAAGCAAGGATGAGGTAGAGAATATTGTTGCTAGCATGGCTAGCTATGAGGCAGTTTGCTCGAGGAAGCTCTTTAGAGAGTTGTCTGAGTAGGTCTTAGATACGAAAGTGATATATTGCAAAAAAAAGAGTGGAATCGATCGGTAGAGTGTCTTGTGTTTACCTTAGGTTTTGTCTGATCCTTACCTTATAGGGTAAGTTTGTATCTCCTCCCAAGGTAGTGGATGTAGGCATTCTACCACTTGAATCTTTAGTGTCTTGATGGGAAGATCAATAGATGATAAGATAGTTGTGATCCTTACCTCATGATAAGTTGTATCCTGCCTATTGTCCTTGGATAGTGGGTTGAGCTGGGCTCCCCTATGATGTGGGTTGAGTTGGAACTCCCCTATGACAATTCATTGGATATCGGGTGGTAACAAAGACTCCCTGATGGATAGAGGGTGGTAGCTTGAGATCCCCTACAATTTTAAATTCTTCTTCTATTAGATTTGAGAGTGTTCAATAGATGAGCAGAGATTATCTGTGACCACATTTCTTAATGACGATATATTTTGAGATGGGACATATGTTTCAGTGGGTAATTTCTCCCTATATGTAAGGGAGAGTTAATTTGGTAGCTCAGGGATAAATTCCCTTCTTTGGATAATATTCCTCATCAAGAAAGACCCATCCTAGCCCTTGGAAGAATTTAATTTAGTTTAGGGAAAATGTATTTTTAAGGAGGAAACTAACATGTGCACAAAGCATAGGTCATATTTAAAGAGAAATTGGTCACCCTCGGAAGCATGTAAATACATGTCAAGTGAACCTCATTTCGACATCATCAACATTCATTTTCTTCTCTCTCTCTTCTTTGGTTTTGGCTCGCAAAGGTATGAGGTTGGTTCATGAAATTGGTTCATACATGTCCAAAATTTCAAGGTCCAAGCCCGCACGTGTGAAGAAGGAAATTTGGTATGTAGCCACAAGATTGAAACAAGAAATTCTCAGTTGTAGCCACTCACATGATAGGGTGCTCCCTATGGCTGGAGAGCTTCAACCACACACATAGTCACTAGCTCTGTGCAACTGTGACCTAAGATACTTTTGATAGTTGATCATAGATTTTTATCATTGACCAAAGGCTTGGAAACTTTTATTGTATTAGATATGTCTATTGGGCTCATCTCTTGGATATTTTTTGGTTGTTTTTGTTGGATAGTCTTATGATTGGCAAGTTGGATCACTGTACTCTCTCTTTGCTGAACATTCATGATAATATAATAAGAAAAAGAATATGAAAGGGTTTTCCCCCTTGTGGGGTTT
The DNA here is from genome assembly GCA_031772625.1 of Pinus tabuliformis. Classification (NCBI taxonomy): domain Eukaryota; kingdom Viridiplantae; phylum Streptophyta; class Pinopsida; order Pinales; family Pinaceae; genus Pinus; species Pinus tabuliformis. Next base: position 215,489,508 of record CM062805.1, read on the forward strand.
TCCCATGGTCCTTGACCAACTCCCCGTGTTTCTTATTGCTCTTGATTGTATTCTATTGTCTATTTCTCTTGATAATTAGAAGAATAAATTGTGACGAAAGATTGTTTATTAAAGAAAAGAATTGGGCTAAATTGATTGTATGTTATACAATATTTTGTCACACTCCTCGTCTTGTATCCTTAAGTGTCAAAATGACAAAATTTTTTAGTGTATTCATCATGAAACATGTTTATAAGAATCCTTGAAGAAAACAGGGAGACTTGCCTTGAAAAAATCCTGAAGAAACATGTTCAAAAACCTTGTTTTTAGGATCAAAACATTTTGCATCACTAGTGACCTGTGTTGGTACCTTGTTGCATTATATTGTCCTAGCATTGCCAACATGACTTTTATCAGGGAAACCCACGTTGAACCTCTTTAGGAAATTTTTCCTAAAGTGGAGGAGAAGCTTCACTTCCTAGAAGTCTCGAGAACAATGAGTTGGTTATAGGTGAATGATGATTGGAATGAGACCTCCCATTCATGGTCCTTGATCCTACTATTATAGATCTTTCCCTTGATATGTGGAACTTCTCCCTCCTTTTATGGATCCTAAACTCCCTCTCCTTCCCTATAAATGAGATCCCTAATATCGACATCTGGTTGGCTATTGATTGCTTTCTTCCTAGTGCTGAAATATGCCCAAATGCTGCCCATTTTGCTAAGGAGAAAGGAGTGCTTGAAGGTTAGGGATAGGACTTGGAAACTCACCTTAAGGAGGCTTCCAACACAAAGGCTTAAGTGTTTGTAATTCTCCCTTTACTATTTATTAATAATACATTATCTATTTCCATAAATGTGTCAATCATTCCACATTTAGTATAATACTCCTTGATTTGTTATATGTTTATATTAGAATGGTTTTTGCTATGTATGCGTTTGCCATCTCTAGGTGATCTTCCATGCAGGTATTCATCCATAACAGTGAAGAGGAGATTGAGTTTGGAAAAAAAAGAATCAAGGATGACATCAACAGATGTTAGCATCAGAGTGAGGTAGGTCATCTATCCTCCTTTATGTCTTTTGGTATAATCTAGGAAAGTTTGCACATATTTGTCTTTGTTTGTTGCTAGATCCTATTGTAGGACTAGAGGGATCATTTCTGTCTGCAGAAAGGATTGCATGTGTAAAAAATGGCGACTCTGCTAGGGAGATTATAGCCCTTCAAACCTCCTTTTAAGATGGCCTTTGTGATTAGTTTGGACAACCTCCCAATGATTTGTAATTTAGATTCATTATGGGTTTGCCTTCTGAGTAGTTTGTTCTTTAGAGTGCCAAGTTTGTATCTATCTTCGAAATTATTTTTTATTTTTCTAAGTCTTCCTCACCCAACACATTTTATCCAAAAATAGTCACACCGCCAGCGTGGTTTTGGCCTTTATAGTCGCGTTGAAAGCCCTATCAGCACATGTTTTCACTATTATAGTCGCACTGATCCTTGAAATTCGAGAATTTTTAGGGTTTCTCCCAGAAAGGTCTAGCGTGTATTGATCTCTGGAGTGTCCTCTTGCTCTGTGTGCTTTGGATTTTTCATTATTTTTGTTGATTTCTCATTCGTTTGCAAAGGTCCATCCCATTGTTTGAAGTGGTAAAAGTGAATTCTAGTTGAGTCTTTAGGTCAATTGGATTTACTGTTTGTTGCTTGTGTGTGTGGAAAGAATACTGATTTGCTGTTGATTAAAGAATTATTAGTTCTTTTGTAAATCATAAACCAAATGGAATTTTCATTTTCTTAGCTTTCATCTCGAAGCTACTTTTCACATTGCATTAAATTACATTGCATTGAAAAGTTGTTCTTGGGATTATCATTGAGAATATATGACATTGCTTAGTGTTGAAAGCTGAAAGAAGTGAATTCTCATTCATTGAAAAGGAAAAGTGAAAAATTCATATAGGTGCATTTGAATTGAATTTCATTTTACTTTTGGTGAATGCATTGAAAAAGAAAAGTGAAAAATTCATGCAGCTGCATGTTAGTTAATTGAAGCTTCATTTTACTTTTATTGGATACGTTGGAATAGCTAAAGTGAAAAATATAGTTAGGAAGCTTTGTTTTCTACATACTGATTGTTGTATTAATTCTTGATCCTCTTCCCTATTGTAGATAGATTTCATTGAATTGAAAAGAATCATTTTCTCATACTAGTTGCATCATATGTGTGTTAAGGTGACATTGATCTTTGAGCCTTAAAACTGAAACTTAGTTGAAGATCAACTCAAATTTACCTCAATTAACCTAAGGAGCATTTGGAACATTAACGAAAACATTTAGAGGTCTAGGCTAGAGACTTGTTCCGACGTCGTTAAACGTAGGAATTGTCATTATTTTCTAGTGTTGTATCCTAGGGGTGAAATCACTTTCCACGTACGGAAGTGTATAGGACTGTTCTCCAGTACTTTCAGGTATATCAGAGGTGCTCAACACATGGTAAATATATGGGAACGCTATCATTGAATGATTATGAATTATACATTTCTACTACAAACTACACTCCCACGTACCATCGCGTATATTTTGGAAGTCCCTAATAGGTTGCTATCCATCCATAGGTAACCAAGTCTGCTGCCTTATATACCATGATACACTAAACATAGAATTTAGGGAGATTGGTTGTTGTATGTTAAGTCCTTCGTTCACCAAGGTATATATTGAAGTTCACGGTTACTTGGTAAACCCTCATGCCTAGTTTATCCCTTCTGCTTTATTTATTTCTGTTAATTTCTAAAATCAATCGACCACAAAATAACATGATGCCCGTGAAACAAAAAATCCTTCCGTCCTCAACATTAATTGTTAATTGTAAAATAAGAATTGAGCCAAAGCATTAACCAACACATTATTAGTGATTGATTTCATCAAAATACATCGTGGCAGAACCATAAGGATTCCAAAATGAGTTTCCAGATACATCACACTATATCAATGGAGATGCTATTGCACTTGATTCACCTAGATTTGTAGGTTCCGATACCGTTGAGCCTGAATCCCTTGAAAACCAAGGTATTGAAATTGGTCTCGTCCTAGGTATATAACCCCTTGCTTCCTGACAATAGCCAGAGTCGGTAGGCTCATCTTAGGACTCTCCTCCGGCTAGTCCTCAACCTACTTCAGAGTTCTTGCTTTTTCCTCCCAATCCACTCTTTGAATCAGATCCTGTGTATTTATTACCTCCGCATCTATATAGTCCTTTTGATACTCCTAACATACCTTTGAGTCCTTCTCCCAAAGTGACTCGGGTTCCCATTTGAGAACTGTTCCCAACCATGGAAATAGAAGGTGATAACCCACCTGTAGAGTCAACACCCCAAGGTATTCCTGTGGAAACTTCTGGAACTCATATTCCAAGTACAAAGATTGATCCTATATTAATTCTTCCTCCTAAAAACTTTCCTTATGTTTATGCTCCCTAACATCTGACGAGTGGGCCAAGTACACCTCTTGCTTATAACACACCCTTGGTCCCATTGGGTTATAACTCTCTCAATGATGATTTTTCTGACAATTCTAGTGCAAATTCACTGTTTCATAATCCTATTTGGTCATCTAGTGTCACTCCTACTACTAGCTCATTTGTTCCAAACATACCGGTAACTGCACAGACCCCTACCCAACCTACAATGATGGTAGGTGAAACACATGTTCCTCTTAATCTTTCTTCTCCTCCTACTATAGCCACGGTAACTGTGGTCCCCAATATGAGTGGACAACCTACAAGTTCATATGTTCCATAGTTATACCGCCACCATATGTACCTCCTGCCTTTAATAGAAAATATGAAACCCCTCCCCCCACCTCGGGGGAAAAGCAACCCACTGGTGTTGTTTCAAACCTAGGTGGAACACCAGTTCCACCTGAATAAGGTAATGTCATGGGAATCCCTTTGCAAGGTCACCAAGTCCCCTTGACTCAACCTTCCTACCAACAACCATATATTCCTACTAGCTCTCAACAACTCCAAACTCCACTAACAGGAGTTCCTCTTTATCAGCAGGCCGGTCCTCAAATAAAATATGGTCATTAAATGCAGTATGCTCATGGGACTGGTAATCCTCCTCTGCGGAAAAATATTCCTATCCAACCATAGAAGGGACCTTACCCATTGTCGCAGCCGCAGGTTTCTAATCCGTAGCCACAACCGTAGGTTTCCTTCCAATCCCAACTAGGACCTTATTAGCAACCATGGCCACAAGTTCCTATCCAAACCTAACGGGGACCTTATCAGCATATGCAGCCATAGGTTTCCTACCAATCCCAACAGGGACCTTACCAATAGCTACCACCACAGGTTCCCTTGCAATCACAATAGGGACCTTACCAACAACCACCGCCATAGTCGTAGCAGATTCAACAAGGACCTTACCAACAATAGTATGGTCAATTTACATTGCAGACTCCATACGTCCATTATGGTTACTAGAATCTATATGGTCAACCTCCCTATGGTCAACCTTCATATGGTCAGCCTCCTTATGGTCAACCTCCTTATGGTTAGTTTCCTTATGGACAAAACCTACCACAATGGGGGCAGACCCAGACTTAACAAGGTTGGAATACTCAGTTTGGTACATACCAGAGACCTTATACCCCATATAATCCACAATTTCCATTTTTGGCGACGTTGGAATTGCCAGATGTGTCAAAACCTACAAATGACCCAATACTGCACTCATCGTATTGGCCTTCGGTACCAACTAAAATACCAAGTAACTATCCTAAGTTTGAAGGTAAATCTAGAGAAGACCCTCAAGCACATGTTATGGATTACCACCTTTGGTGTTCGTTTAACTCTTGGGTTGATGATTCAATCTGATTGCATCTTTTCCAGCGCACTTTAACAGGTGCTGCCGCTAAATGGTACATCGAGCTCCCTCGAGGTGCTTTCCAAGATTTTAATACTCTGGCCATGGCTTTCCTCATCCATTAAAAATTTCTTGTCTGGTAAGAGATGGGAACCCATATCTTAACATCCTTGTAACATAAAAATTCCACTCATATCTCCGATCATATCCATAAATGGAGGTGTAGACGTCGTTTCATCAACTTTGACATCCCGGATCATATTTGGACTAAATGGCTTAACAAATCATTCATCCCTTCTATTGTTAAATACATAGCCATGCGTGGCTGTGTAACTGAAGAACAAGCCATCGCCTCTGCCCAATATTTGGGTCTTATATTTTCACAATCTGACACATTGTATGAAGTACTACCTAGTGCCTAACGACCTTCGACTGGTACTACATTTTTCACACCCACAAATTCACCACCCATTAATGGTATCATTGGGTATGTGGCCTAATGGTCTAGTAGTACCCCATCTTCTTCTACGAAACCTAAATCTACTCAGGCCGCTGCAACCTCCAATACTAGAGACAACTCAAAGAATCTTGGTAAAACCTCAGAGGTAAATGTTGTCCAGTCTACCGCAACAGATAAATCCTCGAAAGGAAAGAAAAAGGGTAAAGGAAAAGCTAAGCAGGATACCCCCAAATAGGATTCCCAAAAACCGTTAGCTGACGATTCATCAAAGTGAAAACCTAAATATCATTTCCTTATTTGTGATGAATATCATTACACTAATGATTTCCCTTGATGTGCCGATGTAAGTTGTCTTTTGAAAGGCACCACAGGGATGGCAATTGTGATGAAATAATGTTTCCCATCTTAGCAGATGTAAATGGTAGACCAACCCCATTCTCAGACATTTGGAAGCTCTCAAGTGTTCATGAGTGGCCTGGAACCTATTTTTGTAGCTATCAAATCAAAATATTATCCACCTCTTGAAAAACCCATGGTGGAGAAATATGCCACTGATTTACCCTCTTCATCCACTTCACCTAATTTTGGTCCTCTCCATATTGAGAAACCTAGCAATGATTCCATAATCTGATCACCCCCAAAAGGTATTCATTGGAAATCATCTTACAATACCAATGTGAAAGTTTCCTAACACTACAATATTGTAGAATATTTGGCTCAAGCACCCTTGACAATGTCATCTTTAGAAGTCCTTCAAACATGTACATCCTAACATAAGGTTTTTTTATCCACCATTAGGAATTGATCCCACATATTATAGCTTGATCACTTTTGATCTTGAAAATCATGTCCCTTTCCTACCACCTCAACTTGCTTTTCGCATACAAATTGTCGTTATGGGAAAAACCATTCACCGAACTATTTTTTGATGAAGGAGCCTCTACATGCATTATGTCCATATCATGTTGGAAAGCCATTGGTTCCCCTCCTCTCAACTAGTCCCTGAATACTTTGGAAGCTTTTGATGGTAGAGGTTTTCGACCGTATGGTATTCTCAACTCTTTACCCATTTAGTTGGAAGGAAAAACTATCAATTTGGAAGTAGAGGTTGTTGACGCAAATCTCAATTATAACCTTCTACTTGGCCAAAGCTGGACTCATGCAATGTTTTGTGTGGTCTCTTCTCTTTTCCGTGTACTTCGTTTTCCCCACCAAGGGAAAATTGTCATAGTAGACCAATTGGCCTTCTTTTCCTCTAACTCTTCAACCGATAATGTACCTTATGTTGGGAAAACTAGCATTCCTTATGAAAATGTCAGAGAGGTTCTTTTCAAAGATTCTTCCTTAATGGGAAGTTTTCCCCTTCCTCCCACCAATGTTGCCTCGGTTAACATGATTGATAGATTTAGTGACACCATGCCATTTAGACCTGTCGAACATGCTTACCAAGCTATCCTTATGGCTTATACGGTTGCATCTAAAACCAATGACCAATTGAATATGGTCTTAGACTCGTATTCACAAAATTCTTGGCTTGGTTCTTTGGATTTTGAAGATCTTTTGAATGAGACTTTCCCCACTGACAAAAGCATCGCTAAAGTCATGTCTCTTGAATAAATCCCTTGGAATGATATTCATCATTGTTCCTCTTTTCTTCCTAGCCTTGATGCGATTCCTACCTATCTAGGTACTTTAGTTTCCCCTCCAATGACTACTCCTTTTCAGACTTCTATCTTAATTCACCAGGTGTTGTCTGAAGGAAATTTAGGAAACATCTCGACAACCATGCCCATCGACATGTCTATGAAACTGGGGATAGTCGAGAACATTCACATTTTTTGATGGAAATCATGTATATACTTTGTACATTAGTGTGTGTTTCATTAGTGTGCAGTCTTTGGATGTGATTGTTTGCATTTTTGAAAACATGTTTTCCCTTGCTTGCCGCATATTCCACTTTATTTGCAGATCTCAACAAACCATCTTCCTTATGTCGGCTTTGCCGATGGCACTTGTCGTAGTATATAGAATCTATCTTTCACTATGTGGGCACTCTTTGCTCCCAATGATGAGTTAGTGAGTTTACAGGGTATATGTTTAGGACGCACAACTAGAAACATAGAAGAATAAAGTGCGGTCATAGAACTATTGTCAGAAGCAGTTCCTGTCGGGATTATGGTGTTAGTTGTTAAACTTGATTCACAACTCATTGTATTACAACTGAACATGCATTATTCCATCAGAAACCCTAACATTTTAAGAATTTATTTGCGTGTTCGACTCTTGGAAATAATTTTTTATTACATCACATATCAACACACTCTAAGACATCTAAATACATTGACAAATGCATTAGCAAACTATGTTTTAGATTGACATTTGCATCATATGTAAAAAGAAAACCATGACATAATAGGAACATCAGGTACATAAGGTAAAACATGTATATATATATATATATATATATATAGGGTTTGAAAAATGTTTATTACATCAAAAATAAAAAATTGTGTTCTGAGACACATGGCTTCTCGAGCCTACATAAGTGCAGAAAATAAAACTGGAGACATGTCTATATGCTGACATGGTGCTCATGATAGCATGAAACAACTCTAATAACTCGGCCCAATAGCCGATGCAGTCTAGCTGACACTCCTACGGTATGCCTCTAATACCGAAGTGGCACATCATCAATTGTAGCATACTCTGGAATGCCTCTTGTCAAGGCCTCTAGGTTGCATTCCACCTTTACCATGGGATCAGATCCCTCCTCATTGGGTGCATCCTTGAGTTGTTGTGCCACCCTCCTCACTATTGGAGAAACCCCTAGAGGTCTCTCTGGTCCCACATCTGCAAAATATCATAAGTTTCAATCTCAGCTCACATAATAAAAAAACATCAAAAAAATTGAAAAACTTAAAAAAAAGTTCTTTACCTGAGTCAGTCCACTATGCTCCAGGTGGTAGTGGGAGATCAGAATCTCATCGGAGATCTGTACCGAAATAGGCCCAATTGTCTACCATGATGAGCTACTGTCGTAGCCATCCAAAAAGTGTTGGGGGGAAGGACATCTGTTGACCACCTCCATGACGAGACATCAAATCACCCTACTTTAGTAGATGTGGGTCCCTAGGTCTAGGAACTTCCACATCTACCCAATGATACTTGAACAATGGGACACACTCTAGGAAGAACATCACCAAAATCGATCCATAGCCAAACTGTTTAAGTTTCCCTGTCTTGCATTTGGTGAGCTGGTCTTTCATGTTGACCAGTAATCCTTCACACCAGTTGAACACACTCATACTAATATAATCCACCGCATACTAAAAGTGAAACTTACTCTCTTTGTGGAGGGCTTGGGTCCCAGCTACTCAAACTATAGTATGTATAATTTTTCTCAATGGAAGGTTTGTGATAGTTTTGATGTCAATCTTCCCGCTCTTTGTCTTGCGGGAACCTGGGCAATGTCTAGCTATCAACATGTCCATACTTTCTCCTCCAGTACGAGGACCAGAAAACTGAACTCGTTGTCCTCTCCTGGAAAGATCTGTGATGAAGTAGATGTTTGCAATTTCTATATCAAGTTTTTGGTCCCCTATTATGAACATCTGGTGGTCTACATCCCAACATCCTATCAAATTTGCAGTAATTAAAACTGGGTTTTGATCCCATAGATACGCAAGAATTTGAGAAATACACATGCCCAGAGAGCCCTTATTCAATTGGGATCTTGTGATGCTTGATGGTATTCCACTTCATGACCTCTTTCCTTCCACTCAATAACTATTTTTTCAACAAATAACCTATGAAACATCAATGAATAGAGTTTTAATTAACACCTTCAGAGGAAAATCTACAAAACAATTAGTAGTTTTGGACATATATTGAATTTTTTTTGCTTCATGGTGCCAGGACGATTGTTCATAATTGATTGCACAGTTCCAACATGATGGCACTGTTGATCTCATGGAGGGAAGCGTGGGTCCAATGGCTAAAACCCGTGTTGACTGTACTCGACTCAAAATTTTTTCAAGCCCTCCTAGATACCTGTTCTATGGATGAAATTACTTGAAATTACAATCAAAATGCAGAGGAAGGATAAACCTCTTACTTGCAATAGACGGTTCGTGAACCGATGCCCCGGATCAATCACACTCCTCGCTTATAGATCAAGGGGATTTGGGGTAAAATGTGCTCGCCAATTTACCAAATGACAAATGGTAAAGTTAATTTTACCTTTTGAGTTTATATAAGATTTTTAAAGTATTTTTACCATTTAGGGCATTTTTTAACCTATATTTTGATATTTTTATCGAAACAGGTAATGTTTGTTCACACATGTAGTGACAGATTATGGATAATTGGTGACGATATTTGATTTTGATTTAGCTATTGAGTTTTATTTTATCTCTTTTTCAGACTCATAAAAAACAAATGAAAAAGGAACCCTCCTTGAGTCATCTTTCAGCTCTTTTTTGACTCTCGAAATATGAAAATATTTTTGAGTACTTGTCATTTCGAACTCGTTAAAGTAAATGAAATGATGTCTACTCAGTATAAGTTTAACCTTTTTCTGGACTGAGATAGACTAATGTATGAAAAAGGAATACCTTGGTCACACATGGCTAAGAGGTTCTCTTGAATGTTGTTTTCTACCTTTTCAGATTCGAGGGACTATCTACGAAAGGGACCTCTGGAGTTTCCTTTTTGCCTTTTTTTAAAACTCTCTAAACATGAAAAATATGTCGAGTTACCCCTTTGTCAGACTCATAAAACTAAAACGATGGAGGACTTGTCACCATGATGAGACTGAGCTACTCCTTCCTAGGGCTCGTTAAAAATACTAGGATAGATTCATCCAAATTATGAACTCATATGACAAGCATATGGTATCCTCTTTAAGATTGAGATTAAAAATAATGAGGTACTCGCTAGCAATAGTGGGGAAAAATGGAAGTAAACATGTCCTGTATTTTCTATAAAGGCAACAGGTTGCTCTTGAAGCAAACACTTTTCTGTATCTCGTTAAGGGTTTGTCTTATCCTCACTTTGTCACTTACCTTCCTGGGTTTTGGGAATCCATTTTCCCCTCATCTTATTATATCTTATTTTCATCATGACCTCTGATCATATGTTAAGTCAAATGCTACCAAATAACGGAGTCATGCCGCTGATATGTTGAAGAGAATTCCCATCTACAATTAAAACCTCTTGTACCCTATTTGACCTTTCTACAACAATCCTGAGTCACTCTTACCAACTCTGCAAAATCCCATGTTTTGTGTTAATGATGTGGGAAGAATTATGGTCCTCCTTCGATGGATCACTTCCTATCGAATCCAACTCATTATCCAAGAAGATGATCTAGAAACTCCCTTTCAGAACCTTGGAGCTTGCAATCCTCAATGGCAAGTTCTTCGCATTCGACTATAGGTTCACATTGTTTGCCTTCGATTGAATGATTCTGCAAGTGTTCGACTTTAGCTTCATTGTTCACACTTGTGGATTGTGTTTTTTTACCTTGAGAACTATCATCATTATTGGTGGTTTCTCTCGTGCCTGTTAACAATTTACATCATTGACCCGTAATCAGGTGGTTTTCTACCATGTTCGACTCTGACACATCTATTCACATGGTGGGATTCATACTTTGGTTGGGTCGAGATAGAGATAAAGACCTTGGGTTTCTCCTTATAAATCTAGGCTACGTGGAGTTATTAGATATTCATGATTGTACACATGATCACTTCTATTTGGATGGCTGCATCCATGTCATGGATCCATACACATGATACTTCTATTTGGATGGATGCATCCATGCCGTGGATTCATGTATTGTTAGATGCCTACTCAGAGATTTATTATTAGGCATACATACATCAAAGATGTCAGTTATCTTGTATCATGCTTAATCTGAAGGTTTCTTGGCGATGTTTCTCTAGGTCCATGCCTTGACTTGTAAAGAACTTCAACCATCACTTCCCGCTCCGCCTTCATGCTTTAGGGGGAATCTATTATACAATGTTTTGTCACACTCCCCATCTCGTATCCTGAAGTGTCAAAATGATGAAAGTTGTCAGTGTATTCATTATAAAACATGTTGAGAAGCATCCTTGAAGAAAAGAAGAAGACTTGCCTTGAAATAATTTTGAAGAAACTTGTAAAAAGACCTTGTTTTCAAGATCAACATGTTTTGCATCACTAGTGATTTGTGGTGGTACCTTGTTGCACTATACTATCATAGCACTGCTAATGCCACTTTTATTAGGAAAAACCATATTGAACCTCTTTAGGAAGTTTTTCCTAAAGTGGAGGAGAAGCTTCTCTTACTAGAAGTCTCGAGAACAAAGAGTTGGTTGTAGGTGAATGAGGATTGGAACAAGACCTCCCATTCCTAGTCCTTGATCCTAATTTTATGGATATTCCCTTGAGATGTGGAAATTCTCCCTCCTTTTATGGATCCTCAACTCCCTCTCCTTCCCCATAAATGAGATCCATACTATCCACAACTGGTTAGCCATTGATTGGTTTCCTTCCTAGTGTTGAACTATGCCCAAATACTACCCATTTTTCTAAGGATAAAGGAATGCTTGAAGGTTAAGGCTAGGACTTGGAAACTCACCTAAAGGAGGCTTGGAACATCAAGGCTTAAGTGGTTGTAACAATCCCTTTACTATCTATTAATAATACAATATGTGTTGCTTTCCATAAATGTGTCAATAATTGCTCATTTAGTATAACACTCCTTGATCTGTTATATGGTTTATATCGGAATGGTTTTTGCTAAGTATGGATTCGAAGTCTCCACATGATCTTCTTTATAGGTATTCACCCATAACGGTGAAGAGGAGATTGAGCTTGGAAGCGGAAGAATAAAGGATGACATCAACAGATGTTAGCATCATAGTGAGGTAGGTCATCTATCCTCCTTTGTGTTTTCTGGTATAAAATAGAAAAGTTTGCACATATTTGTCTTTTTTTATTGCTATATCCTCCCATAGGACTAGAGGGATCATTTCTATCCACAGAAAGGATTGCATGCACAACATTGTAACAACATAAATAAATGGGAAATTAACATTTTCAAGGCCTACTAGCTACCCCATAAATGTTTTTAGCTAGTGGGTCTACCCTTGGTGCCTTGGAAGAGGTTTTCACCTAGGTTTCTTAATCTCCTTTTCCTTTTTTTCTTTTCAGACTTACAGGCTACCTCATGGAGGTTTTCAGCTAGTGATTCTATCTCAAGTGCCTTAAAGGAGGTTTTCACTTGAGATTATTTTTTTTCTTTTTTTCTTTCTCTTTTTTGGTCAAGGAATGAATGGATTAGGAGCCTTGATGCTCTCCATAATATTTATTTCCTTGCTTATTTAATTTGTAATCTTAGCCCTAGAGAGGGGCTTCTTGTAGAATTTCAATCTATATACATTTACTAAGAGTGGAACTTATTCTTCACTATATTCCTAATTCTCACTGAGCCATTGTGATCTAGATTCTCTTTGCTACCAAAATGAACCAAGATATTTTAATTCTGTGATGTTAGTAAAATTGCATGTGAAAGAGTATGAAAAGAAACATATGTATAGTTTAAACAAGAGGAAATAGAATGACAACCATCAAATCAAAGCACACACACACATTGATAATGGAGTTCACCCAGTGTGGGTTACGTCTCCGGGCCCATTGCCAAGACTGGGGAGGTCACTTCATTAAATGTTGCAAGATGATGATGAGTACATGGTGTATTCTTTGTCATTACAAGGATAAAATCCCTCAATTAGAGTGGCATGTCTCTCCACGAGATGTTATCGTACAGAACTCTCACTCATATGGGTCCTCCTTTATCTTAACAAGATATCTAATTCTTACATGAAGTGGCATACAAGTATCCTCTAACATAATAGTAAACAAGGAACTCAACATCAAATCATCATCTACACAAATCAATAGAAATAAATGGCATCACTGCATCATATACCTCCAGTTTTGGGGTTGGCCTAAAAATTCATAACTCTGTTGAAGAAATGGATTACACCGTTGAATTCCTGGCACAAAATCGTGTCAAATGACTATAAACTCGACCCCTTTCTGACACCGTCAAAATCTGGGCCCTTGGGAATCTAAAAAATTCCCCAAAGATTCCTTCTCGCTAGTTGACTAGAATTTTGCTACTCATATTACAAATATGACTTCACCACTGTGGTCACAAAAAGCTAAGTAATATGAGTATAAAGTCGACTTGAATATGAAACTGTCAAAATTTATCCCTTACGGAATATTTTAGATTCCTCATGATTCCATAAATATTCCTTTGTGCAAGTTCACTGAAGATCTGCTACTCATATCCAAAAAATGATCACGCCATCAAATTTCTGGCGAAATTTTGGTTCGTTTGAGTATAAAAATGACATGATTCTATCATTGTGAAAATTTCCCTCTCGGGAATATTTTAGATTCTTTGCTGATTATGCATGGAATATTCTAGGAATATTCCCTTGGAATATACTTATCTCCAAAAATTTGCCTTCACCTAGGTTCGCTATGTGGCTCAGCCTTTGTTTGTTCTCCCCTCGTCGAATGGCAAGGTTGGGCTTATATAAAATTTGTTGGGCAGATTTAAGAAGGCTGCGTGGGGCGTGTTGGCCGGCCCTGGTTGGAAAGTTATTCGGCTGATGGAGGTCCCAAGTTTGAACCCTCACTGCTTAATTATGTTTTGGTGTGATTTTGGGCATGTTAACTGTGTTGTTTTTGGGTGATGGTATATTGTTTTGTTGGAAGGGCTGTTGATGGGCGCACCGGCCAGCAGCCAGTGTGGGTTCAATACCCGCCAGCCCTGTTTTAATACCAGCCATTATATGGTGTTAGGGGTCTTGGGTCAAAACTACGAGCCTCGACCCCCAATATAGTATATATATAATAAAACCATATGATCCAAAATCTTTCACATATAGATGTGTTAAATAATTACATGCATAAATTGTAGCTTAACATAGAAAACTTAATGTGCACATGAGAGAAGAGGAGAAACACATAAAGCATGAAAGAAGACACAAGACTTGATAACAAAGTTCGTTTGACTTGGACGACGTCTTCGGGCCCTGCTCTATCAATGGGGAGGCCTTCATTCATTAAGTGGCATGAGAAAGAAGAGTGCAAGCATCAGTTACAAAAAAGGAGTTTTATGCTGCCATACTGGAAATGGCCCAAAAATGAAGAACTATGATGGAGAAACAAACAATGCCATTGCATTTTTAGCATCGAGAAATGTTGAAACCATATAAAATTTGTCAAAGTGGAAATTCGGCCCTCCTGCAAAATTCTGCCTCGAATTGCATGCACTGCCTCCTACCTGGTTGGGTGCACTGATAAACTGTGTTTAAATATAAATTCATTGGCGGACTTCCTAAAGGAGTCAGTTGGCATGGTGGTTAAGGATCCGGTTAATATGAGGAGGTTGGGCGGTCAAACCTCGCCTCCTCCATTTTTACATAACAAATCCTTTTTTCTAAATAGTGGGTTGGGCTGGGCCCACCCCCCGTACCTATCTCCTGCCGGCTTCGTTGGTTGCTGTGTTTCTTTGGGCGTGGTTGGGTCCGTGCCCCAAGGGTCGGCCCACCATGCAACGACTCTTTGTTGAATGGGTTGTGGGTTGTGGGGTGGCAGGGTCATGGTGCTCACCCCGTTTGTTTGCCATTGTAACCATTCCATGGGAGGGGCCGGGGGTCGTGGCTCGCCCCTCCACCAATATTTTTTTATTGTTTGTGCGGATAAGAGTTAGGGTGGTGGGGTTGGTGGCCTGCCACCCTTTTATATATATATATATACTTGTTAAAATAACCAAACTGTGCATTT
Source organism: Pinus tabuliformis (assembly GCA_031772625.1). Taxonomy (NCBI): domain Eukaryota; kingdom Viridiplantae; phylum Streptophyta; class Pinopsida; order Pinales; family Pinaceae; genus Pinus; species Pinus tabuliformis. The sequence continues at coordinate 215,504,659 of CM062805.1, forward strand.
TTGAAAATTCAGATTTTGGACCGAAGGAGTCATTTTAACCAGGAAACAATTTCACTTGGAATCTGGCCGGAGTTGGCCGGATTCCGTCCGCCGGAAAATTTCAAATTGTGTCCTTGTTAATCCTGCCTAGTCATCAAAAAGTAAACCCAACTTTGACTGCTTCTATCTCCTTCATCCGAACTCGGATTGGAGTGCCGTTCACACCGTTGGAATCAGGGTGACGAGCACTTCGATTTGATGTCAAGTTATTTGTCTTTCCACCACTTTGAATTTCGAGCCTTCTCCATGCCACTGATGTCTAGAGATCCACCTCGATCAATCCTCCCCATTAAGGAGCTTTTGGACTGCCAAAAGTTTTATCAGTCAATTGGAAAGTGAGGAAATTGTTCCCTCACTCTTTCTTTTTCTAGCCATTTTGCCTTCTTAGGGTGCATCCCCTTGAAACCAACTCGAAGGTATTCCACATCTCCCCATTGTGAAGTCCTGGTTCTTCTGTCAAGGGTTATGTCTTCAGGTAACTCATCGAGATACTCTGGTGAAAAGTCATCAACTGTAGGAACTGTGCCCACCTCTTCGGTGTCCATAACCAATGGTGGCTCATACAACTTTAAGTTCTCCACAATCACTACGGAGTACATTTTCATATATATGGGAAAATCAAGACGAAAGGAATTGTTTCCAATCTTCTCCAAGATAGTGAATGGACCATACCAGATTGGTCGCAACTTCTTCCCTTCTCCCTTCATCCTGTCCTTGTTGATATGGAACCACACTTTGTCGCCCACTTGAAATTGATGGTCGACTCGGTGTTTGTCATGTCGAGCCTTATATCGGGCTTGAATTTTCTCCAACTGCTCCTGTACTGCTTGGTGAATCAACTGGATCCACTGAATGAACTGCTACGCTTTGTCCCTGTCATCATGTCTACTGGAGTCATCTTCCCTTCCAAAGACCATATCAAAAGGGTCTTTTGGAAGGTAGCCAAAACATGTCTCAAATGGTGAACGATGTGTAGATGAGTGCACTGCTTGGTTGTAGGAATGCTGCACATATGGAAGATGATCATCCCACAACTTAGGATGTTTCCCACAATAGCCTCGCAACAAGTGTACCATGATGCAGTTGACAACCTCTGTCTGTCCATCAGTCTATGGATGAAATGTCGTGCTTCTTTTCAACTTGGTGTCCATAATCTTCCACAAGCTCGTCCAAAACTCTCTGAGAAAGAGAGAGTCCTGATCTGACATAATTGATGTGGGCAACCCAAAATGGACACAAACATGCTGAAATAAAAGATAAGCAGTCTTCTCTGCAGTGATCTTCTTTTTACAAGGCATTAAAATACACATCTTACTAAAACGGTCAATGATGACATACAAATAGTCGTGACTTTTTCTAGACAAAGGCAAAACTCCTACAAAATCCATCGACACACCTTCCCATGGATGACTCGGAATAGGGAGTGGTGTGTAGAGCTCGAGTTTTCTATTAGAGGGCTTTGAAATAGAATACATCACACATCCCTTTACATAGCAAGTCACAATTTTCTTCATATGAGGCCAAAAACAAAATATTTGTACATGACACAAAGTTTTTTCAATACCAAAATGACCAGAAACAAGGGAGGAGTGGGCCTCCCGGATTACATGTACCCTTTCTCCTGTGGGTATGCACAATTTACCAAGGTGATACAATAGTTGCCCCTGCAAGTCATAATTGTCCACCTATGAACGATGGGTTAGTTTTTCATAAATCTCCTTAAAGTCATCATCATTAGCATATTTTTCAACACAACTTTCAAAAGATAATGAAGCATTATGAAAAATAATAGAAGCATAAATAGGAGGGCGAGATAGCATATCGGCCACTTTGTTGCTAGTGCCCTTCTTATACTTTATTACTAGATGAAACTGTTGAAGAAAACCCATCCACTTGAAATGACGAAATTGTTGCAACTTGGTTTGAGATTGAAGATACTGCAAGGGTTGATGATCCATATGGATGATGGTCTCCTTGCCGATCAGGTAGTGTTTCCACTTTTTCACACTTTGGACCAAGGCATATAACTCATTGTCATAAGTGGGATAGTTTATCACAACCTGAGAGAACTTCTCTGAATGGTAACATATCATCTTCTTTTGCTGCATTATTATAGATCCCATGGCATATATGTTGGCCTCTGTCTCGATCTTGAATGGCTGTTGGAGATTTGGTAAGGCCAAGACTAGTGCGGTGCTGATCTTTTCTTTCAATGTTTTGAAGGAATTCTGCTACTTTCCTCCCCATTGAAAGATTTTCTTTACACTTGTCAATGTATGTAAAGGTGATGCAATAATAGAGAAATTGGCAATAAATCTCCTCCAATACTGTACTGCACCCAAAAAGTTGCGAACCTCGGTTACACTAGTAGGCTTAGGCCAATTTACAATTGCTTCAACTTTAGAAGGATCAATTTTTAGTTGACCATGACGAACAATATGACCTAGGTGAACCAAAGAGGTTTTCCCAAACTCACACTTTGAAAATTTTACATAGAGTTTTTCCTTTTTCAACACATCAAGCACTTTCTTCACATGGCATACATGTTCATTCCAAATTTTACTAAAGATAAGAATATCATCTAGATATACAAGAACAAATTCATCAATGAAAGGTCTAAAGAGATCATTCATGACCCTCATGAAAGTGGCTGGAGCATTGCAAAGTCCGAATGGAATCACCATCCATTCGAACAACCCTTGTTTGGTCTTGAAGGCGGTTTTCCACACATCCTGGTTTGCAATTCGGACCTTGTGATAACCACTATGCAAATCCAATTTGGTGAAATAGATAGCATTCTTTAACTGATCTAATAAGTCATCAATGTGGGGAAGAGGGTAACAATCGATTTTTCACTGTTATTTTGTTTAGTGCTCGATAATGCACACACATCCTCCATGTGTCATATTTCTTTGGCACTAAGACAATAGGTGAGCCACATGGAGAAGTGCTCGGTCTGATGAACCCTTGGTTCAATAGTTCCTGCACCTGCTTTTTGATCTCCTCCATCTCAATGGTCGACATCCTGTACATGCCAATATTTGGTAAAGGAGCATCATGCTGCAAATGGATCTCATGTTGGATTTCCCTCTTCGGAGGTAATCCCCTTGGTTCCTGAAACATCTCATCATAGTTAGAAATTAATTCACATAATTCATTTTTATGCACATGATCACAACCCTGGAAAGCATCGGATAATTCTGCATCTTTCCCCCTTACAACCATAAGCATGCAACCCTTACTGGAATTCACCAACCTCTTCATTTGTCTTGCACTTACAAGGTTGGCATTGATTTTAGTTTGATGAGCCCTTACAATATATTCTACCCCATATTTTGTGATTTGGTATTTGTTTTCATGACGGAAGAAGATTGCCTTTCTATCATATAGATATGGACTCCCTAACACCATGCCACAGATATCCAATGGTATCACATCAAGTTTTACCTCATCCACTAACTTAGAAGTGATCACAAATTTAACCTTGCACTATTTAGTTACATTCAGTTTTGCTTTATCATGTATCCATCTAAGTGGGTAAGGTTTTGGATGTGGTTTGGTTTCTAAGCCTAGCTTCTTTACCAAGGACTCTGAAATTAAGTTTGATTGGGATCCGGTATCAAATAGAGTTTCCACTTTTGTATGATTTATGATCTCTAGTATGAAATAGCTCAATTCTCTTTCATTCATTAGGAAGAGACTCATCTATTGAACTAGTGCCTTCATGTGATTCAGAATTAACATGAGGTGTAAGAGTACCTTTTGTTCCTGTTGCCATGATCAATGCTTCATCTCCGAAATAAGATCCAAGGTCTTGCTGCACAGTTGCCACTATCTTCTACTTGCCTTTTCTTCCATACTTCTTTGGTCTCTTTTCCGGGTACATTTTCCAACAATGATCGTCGTCATGACCTTCCTTTTTGCAGTGAGTACAATAAGGTATTTCTCCTTCATCTTTCTTGGTTGATGTCGTCCTCTTCTCCTTTCCTTTTCCTTTCACTTTGGGTTTTCCATTTGGAGGTTTGAAAGGTGGTTTATTGAAATGATCATCTCTTTCATTTTTTCCCCTGTTCTCAAGATGGATGGCCTTTACACTAGCCGAGTCAATAGTAGTTGGTTCAAACAATAATAATGAATGTCTAAGGTAACTATGTAATGATCCAATATACTTAGTTACTACTTCAGGTGAGTCAAGTGCAATGCCCAAATTAAGTGCCTATTTTCTAAATTCCTCTGTAAAGCTTTGAACATCCTGACCTCTGCCTTGCCTTAAGTATTGCCAATCCATTAAGGCTTTTTGTTTATAACCCAAGGGATAATATTGTTCCTTTAATGCAGAAATGAAACTAGGCCATGAGGAAAGAAGATTACCCACCCTCTTACTACTTAACAATTTTCTCTCCCACTAGACGAGAGCAGTTCTACTTAGCTGAAGAGAGGCCAGCTGAATCTTTGGCTCGTCCTCTTCAATCTGCTGAATCCTGCAGTAGATTTCAATCTGCCTAATCCAGTTATTAAGCTTTTCTACATTACTTTCACCGTTAAACATGGGAAGATCAAATTTGACATCTAATTTAAAGAAAGGTTTCTTAGATGCATCCCTTGAATTTCTATGATTATGGTGATGAGAGGAAGAAGAACTTTCACTCGTGGAAGGAGGAGGGGGTTCTTCTCCACAATTTCCATACACTGAACCTTGTTCTTCTAGATTTCTCTCTTATGCTTTCTCTAGCCTTGAAAGCAAATGATCGACATTTTCTGCCATTGTATAGAAGGTTTTGCGGAAATTGCGCTCCTCTTCATGACGAGCCTCTTCATCTGCCATGTTTCTCCTTCGATGTGCATGCCCCACTTCGAGATCGAAAGAATTTAGTTTCCCTTCACCTCTTTGGACCCTGTTTCTTGTTAGCATACAAACATGCAATTCACATCTAAGAATACCTTCTTTGATACCACTTGATCCAAAATCTTTTGCTTATAGATGTGTTAAAGAATTACATGCATAAATTGTAGCTTAACATAGAAAAATTAATGTGCACATGAGAGAAGAGGAGAAACACATAAAACATGAAAGAAGACACAAGACTTGATAACAGAGTTCCTTCGAATTGGACTACGTATCTGGGCCCTGCTCTATTTATGGGGAGGCCTTCATTCATTAGGTGGCATGAGAAAGAAGAGTACAAGCATCAGTTACAAAAAAGGAGTTTGATACCTCCATACTGAAAAATGGCTGAAAAATGCAGAACTATGACGGAGAAATGGGCATTAACATTGCGTTCGTGGCATCGAGAAATGCTAAAACCATATAAATTTGTCAAAATCTGACAAAGTGGAAATTTTGCCCTCCTGCAAAATTTTGCCTCGAACTACGTGCATTTCATCCTCCCTGCCTGGGCGCACTACTAAACTGCATTTAAATATAAATTCACTGGCGAAATTCCCAAAGGAGTCGGTTGACATGTTGTTTAAGGATCCAGTTAATATGGAGGAGGTCGGGCGATCAAACCCCGCCTCCCCCTTTTTTACATAACAAATCCTGTTTTTTAAATAGTGGGTTGGGTTGGTCGGCCTTGGGCGGCACGCCCCCCGTACCTATCTCTCGCAAGCTTCCTTGGTTGGTGTGTTTCTTTAGGTGTGGTTGGGTCCGTGCCCCAAGGGCTGGCCCACCATGCAACAACTCTTTTTCGAATGGGTTGTGGGTTGTGGGGTGCCGGGTCATGGCCGTCCACCCCATTTGTTTGCCATTGTCACTGTTCCGTGGGAGGGGCCGGGGCTTTTGGCCTGCCCCTCCACCAATATATTTTTATTGTTTGTGTGGATAAGATTTGGGGTGGGGGGGTTGGTGCCCCCCCACCATTTTTTAATATATGTATTTTTTGTTAAAATAACCAAACAGTGCATTTTTGAAAATTTTGTTTTTGGACCGAAGGAGTCGTTTAACCAGGCAACAATTTTACCCGGAATATGGTCGGAGTTGGCCAGATTCCATCTGCTGGAAAATTTCAAATTGCGTCCTTGTCAATCCTGCCCAGTCATCAAAAAGTCAACCCAACTTTGACTACCTCTATCTCCTTCGTCTGGACTCGGATTGGAGTGTCGTTCACATCGTTGGAATCAGGGCGACGAGCACTTCGATCTGATGTCAAGTTAATCATCTTTCCACCACTTTGAATTTTGAGCTTTTTCCATGCCATTGGTATCTGGAGATCCACCTGGATCACCATTTGTGGGGGTGGATGGGGTGGTAGGCCGTTGCCCCTTTTAATATATTTTTTGTTTTGCTTTTGTTTTATATCAAATTGGAAAAAAAATTGCTACCGATTTTTGGGGTTAGTAGACAAATTAATGAGGTGAAATATTCACCTATTTTGGTGGATGGAATCCGTGCACTCGTAAAATCCAAAATTGTTGCCTCGTTAGTGGCTGCCACTGGGCCTAGTTTGACCAAAACTTTGACCGGCCATAACATTCACGTACAAACTCGGATTGAGGTGCCATTTGTGCCATTGGAAAACTTGCGATGAAATATTTGATATGAACATAGTTTCACTTCAATCCATCAACTTTTATTTTTAAGCTTTTCCAAAGCGACTTCTGGATTTTGAGAATTTCTGGAGCCACCTGGATCATTCCTCCCCACTGAGTACATTTTGGTCCTCCAAAAGCATAAACATAACTTGCATCTGATGTGTTACATTGTTTGCACAACAAGTTTCTTGAAAATCCACACTTCCTTCTCCTTCACCCTTTTTCTTCAGAGCTATAAGTGATGAGCTGACACCTGCATCTATTGCAAATTTTTAGTACATTCTTTGCAAACTACATGTTCAATTACATGAACAATAATGACCCAAGCATACCCATACTTTCCAAGATCTTATAGCACACACTCTTTGGTCAAGTGCACATCATAATAAAAATCAATACCCTAGCTATCAATAAAAAGGCTAAAAGATCATCATTGCTTTAATAAGCGATGGAAAACACATCATCACTTTTACAATTATATCACAAGACATAATTTACAAAATGTGGCCATGACAAACTACCATATCTAGCAAAACCATTTCTCACTCATAAAGGTGAATGGGTCCTCTCCTTGTGGCATATTCACTTGTTGAAAATCTTCACCAGCTGGTTCCTGTACAAGTGCTTTGTCCTTGAGACGCTGCTCTAGGTGGAGCCTCCAACATGTGTCTCTTCGATGTCCACCTCTATTGCAATGATTGTAAAAAGCATTCTTCCTCCAGACCTTCTTAAACTTCTTCCTTCCTTGATGTGGAGAAGGATTTTCACGTCTCGTCCTCTTTCTTGCTGCCATTATCTTCCAGCAATCGGAAACCATGTGGTTATGTAGGCCACAAAAAATACATAGTTTTATATGCCATGATTTTTTTTCATCATTAACATGCTTGTAATAAAAATGAACTTTAGAATACTGAGACTTTCGATACCTCTCTTGGTTGTCTCTGGTGCAATCCTGACGATGAGAGCTTACCTTAGCTCTTCCTCTATAATGTGCACTATCATGGGAGGATTGTGATGTGAGCCCATCATCCTCTTTCCTTTATGTTTTCTACCATGCCTTGTAAGATTTTTCTACCTTTGAGCACTCTCTTTCAATGTACCCCATATTGGTAAGGAGTCTTAGGCTAGTTCCTGAAATGGGTATCTAAAGGCTTCCAACAGAAATAACGTCATGTGAAAATGAAACTGAAGAATGATCAAAACTGTTTACCTCAGTTGTCGATTCTAAAGAAAGTAATGATAGCTTCTCTAAGCCTTCGTTGTGCTTAAAATCCTCTAAGGCCTCTTCTGTGACTCGTAACTGAAGCCATAATCTTTGCTTCTCCTCTTTTTCTTCTTGTAGAAGACTCCTCAGGTCAACATTCTCTGCTTGATCTCCTCATTTGAATGATGAGAAGATGATGAAGAAGATGAATAATCACTGGAAGATGGAAATGGAGCATTGTCCTCTACTCTTTCTTTCTCTTGTTCCTCTTTTTCCATTTTCTCCTCATAATCTACATACATTATATCTACCATGTTGGCTATCCTATAGAAGGCCTAATACAGATCTCTATCATCCTTCATTTTCTTTCTAGCTGCAAGTTCAATCATTCACACTTGCAATTCGCATCAACAAGAAGCCTGCTCTAATACCAAACTTGATCTGGATTCTCTCTCCTATTGGAATTAACCAAGATATTTTACTTCTATGATGTTAGCAGAATTGAATGTGAAAGAGAATGAAAAACCACATATGCATACTTTAAAGAAGAGGAAATATAATGAAAATCATCAAATCAAGGCACACAGACACATTGATAACGGAGTTCACCCAGTGTGGGTTATGTCTCTGGGCCCGATGTCAAGATTGGGGAGGCTGATTCATTAAATTCTTCAAGATGATGATAAGTACATTGTGTATTATTTGTCATTACAAGCATAAAATCCCTCAAATGGAGTGGCATGTCTCTCCACGAGATGTTCTCCTACAAGACCTGTCACTCATATGGGCACTCCTTTTTCATATCAAGATATCTAGTTATCATATGAAGTGGCATACAAGTATCCTATAACATAATAACAAACAAGGATCTCAACATCAAAGCATCATCTCAAAATATCAAAAGAAAGACATGGCATCACTGCAACATATACTTCCACTTTCGGGGTTGGCCTGAAAATGCAGGGCTCTATTGAAGAAATGGATTGCACTGTTGAATTTGTGGTGCGAAATCATGTCGAATGACTGTAAAATCGACCCCTTTCTGACCCCGTTAAAATATGGGCCCTCGGGAATCTCAAAGACTCCCCAAATATTCCTTCTCACTGGTTGACTAGAATTCTGTTGCTCATATTACAAATCCGACTTCACAACTACACTCCTCACGAATAACTGAGTGATTTGATTATAAAGCTGGCTTGGTTATGCAATTGTCAAAATTTGGCCCTTAGAGAATATTTTATATTCCTCATGATTCCACAAAGATTCCTCTTTGCAAGTTGATTGATGATCTGCTACTCAGATCTAAAAACCGATCACACGATTAGACTCCTGACGAAATTATGGTTTGTTTGATTATAAAGTTGACATGATTATGTCACTGTGAAAATTTCCCTCTAGGGAATATTTTAGATTTCTCACTCATTCTCCATGGAATATTTTGTGGAATAGTCAAGAGAATTTTCCCCTGGCATATACTTGTCTTGAAAAACATGCTCGCACTTGGGTCCGCTGTGTGACTTCGCCTCTGTTTGTTCTCCCCTCGTCGAATGGCAAGGTTGGGCTTATATAAAATTTATTGGGCGTATTTAACAAGGCCCACGTGGGGTTTGTTGGTTGGCCCTTGGTTAGAAAGTTGTTGGGTGGATGAAGGTCCCGAGGTTGAACCCCCACCGCTTAATTATTTTTTGGTGTGATTTTGGGCCCGTTAACTATGTTGTTTTTAGGTGATCGCGTATTGTTTTGTTGGAAGGTCTGGCCAGCATGGTTCAATACCCATCGCTCATGTTTTAATATTGACCGTATACAATGGGCGGGGTCCTAGGTCAAAGCCATGGGCCCCGACCCCTAATAATATATATATATATTTTGTTTTTTGTTTTGTTTGTTTGTTTTTGTTTGTTTGTTTGTTTGTTTGTTTTTTTTGTTTGTTTTTGTTTGTTTGTTTGTTTGTTGTTTGTTGTTTTTTGTTTGTTGCTTTTGTTTTTTTATATATCAAATCGGACAAAACATTTGTCGCCGATTTTTGCGGTTATTGGAAAAATTAATGAGGTGATAAATTTTCTCATTCTGGTGGTCAGAATCTGTGCATCGATAAATGCCAAATTGTTGCCTTGTCAGTGGCTGCCACTAGGCCTAGTTTGACCAAAACGTTGACTAGCCATAACTTTCAAATACGAACTTGGATTGAGGTGCCCTTTGCGCGATTGGAAAGCTTACGATGAGATCTTCTCTCTGACCCTAGTTTTATTTCAATCTGAAAACTTTCATATTTGAGCTTTTCCAAAGCCACTTCTGAATTCTGAGCATTTTTGGAGCCACCTAGATCACATTGTCATAACAATTTTCAGCCAGATAAGGCCCCAACTATCTAGTCATGAACTAACCCTTGAAATCTTAAACTTGGTGTTATACAAGAGGGCCCAATATCCTTATTAGAATGTTCTTGTTTAATGTGCTTTCCATGCTATACTTTTCTCTGCAGTTGGACTACTTCGTTGTGCAATAAGGATTACATTCTATATTCATCTAGTGCATTTAATTACTACAATATTTCATTATGTGCTTTACTTACATCAATATCAAGCTGGGATGCCATCCTTAATTTATTATATTCAAATTCAATGACAACATTTTTTTCTTACCATAGATTGCCTCATAGGGGTAAATCTAGTAATGGTATTCCAGGTGGTGTTGTAGGCCTATGTGGGCTTAACAAATCTCTCTACCCAATCCTTTTTGCTGATGTTGGTCACCTTGGAGTGCTAATGCTCTATTTGTGACCTCCACTTTTTCATTTTTTTGAGGGTGATGTGGAGTAGATAGACAATATCAGATGTGGTGCTGCTTCATTATTCCTTCCATAAAATTGGAGGTGAACTAGGAGCCTTGGTATGCCACCAATTCCAATGGAAAGCCAAACTTGTAGAAGATATTTTATCTTAGAAACTCAATTTTTTTCTATTTTTTTAAATTTCTTTTACTGCCTTTACTTAAACACACTTGGTCAAGTAGTTTGTGTAAACAATGTTGTACTTATTCTTCTTGGATGGGGGATCAAAAGGACTAATGAATTCGATGCCCCTCTCCTCAAATGGCTCAAAATACACTTGAGTTTGGAGGGGAATATCATCCTTATCAGTAGGTTTCCCCATCCTTTGTCATTCATCACACTAGGAAGTATATCGCTTGACATCCTTGTGAAGAGTTGGCTAGAAGTCTCCTGCTAGAAATATTTTGTAAATTGTCCTCTTTACATCAAAATGGCCCCCATAAGGTCCATCATGACAACATGAGAAGATTCCATAAACTTCATCCCAACAACAAACATTTGTATATAATATTAATAATAAACACTCATATATAAATACTAATATCTATCCTAATCATAATTAATAACTCATTTTAATACAATTACCTAAAAAACTACATAAATATACCAACATTAATAATATTAATTTTAAAATGGTAATAATTTATTAATTCTTTATAATTTTAATTTTTGATATATGGTTTTAAACTAAACATTAAACAAAAACAAACATTTATATATAATATTCATAATATACCAAACATTTATATATAAGATTAATTAATAAACTAGAAATCAAAATCAAACATACTAAAATTAATCATTAAAATTTAGCAATTAAACAAATAAAAAAGCCGACAATAATTTTTTATCATTAAACTATAATCTATTAACTATTAATTACTCCAAGAATTCACGCTCTCTCTTCTCAAAACGCAGATTACAACCTTGATCATGGACTCACTTAGTTAGTCCGAAACGTTGGTTACAAAATGATAAAGGTTCTTTCCACAATTTTTGAAATTCAACCAACCTGTACGGAGTCACTCTTTAACTTCATAACCGCTTGCACATCTTGTCAGAATGTGATCAAGACCTAACTTGAAGAGGTTTCTCCCAAACAAAGTGTAAGTGGTGTTGTTTTTTATGATCTTACTTTTATCTTTCGAAGATAGGAACAAAGGGAATTGGCCAGTAACTAAGAAGTTGGTTATGTCAGTGAACCATGGAGATAAGATTGATATGGAAAAGAGATGCTCATAAAGGAGCTAGTCATTTACCACATCTTCTTTTACAGGAAGGGTTATTCTTGATAGAAAATCACAATGACATTCTCCTTCCCAGGTTTGTCAACAATAGTAAAATGATTCATGAAATAGTAATTACCAACTAATTGTGCGACCATTCACATATGATTTATTCATTAAGTATTTGATTGTTGCATGGTCAATGTGCACGAAGACTTGATAACTAGAGATGTAATGTCCGAATTTGTTTAAAACATGTACAATGGCAAGAGATTCCTTTTCATTTATTGTGTAGTTGAGCTAGATTTATATGAATTTTTGCTAATAAAATAAATTTCATAGCGGATTTAACCTTTGATTTGTTCCAGAGCTTCCCCAACCACCTTATTTGATGCATTTATATAGATATGAAAGGGTAGGGTATAATTAGGACCTATAATAATAGGTGTTGTCATTAGTTTTTATTTAATTTCCACAAATTATTTTTGACATAAGTTTGCCTAACAAATCTCGACATATTTTGTCAGTAATGAAAATAAAGAAGAAGCATTTTTTATAAAATATTTGGTGAATCTATGATAATATCTAGTAAGGCCTAAAAAAATTCTAACAACTTTCTATTTTGAGGAATATGAACATTTTTAAATATGATTATTTTGTTAGGGTCCAATTGGATTCATTTTGAAAAGATAAAGTTCCCTTAGATATTCCCCTCATCCATCAGGAATAGGCATTTCTTTACATCTCTGCAAGAATTTGCATAGGTTTGAGAGAGGCTCTCGGAAATCATCCCCATAGGGTGTAAAATCATCCAAGTAGATTTCCATTAAATATGCACAAGTTCATAGATTGTACTCAACATGGCCCTATGGAAGGTGGTAGGGGTATTTCACATACCAAATAGGAGAACTTTGTAAGAAAAAAATTCCCATCGACATTTAAATATGGTTTTATCTTAATGTTCAAGGTTGATTTGGATTTGGTTGTACCCACTAAACCCATCCAAAAAAGGACAATAAAATTTTCCTTGGAAGGACATCAAGAACTGGTCAATAAAAGGAAAGGGAAAATGATCTTTTCTAGTGGTTTTGTTGAGTTCTATGTAACCAATTTTTTTTTCCCATTTTCCATTATTCTTAGGGACAATGATTAGGATAAACACCCATTCACTATTTGAGATTGGATAGATGAATCCTACATCCAATAATTATTTTAATTCATCTTTCACAATGTCTTTTAATGTAGGGTTCATTTTCCTCTACAGATGGAAAACATGTTTATGATCTTCCTTGATATATATATGCTGTCTACACACAAAATGATGAAGTTTTTTCACTTCTTTATAGTGACATGCAAATGCATCAACATGTTGTTTCAAGACAATGAGTAATTGGTCCTCTTGAGCAGCTGAGAGAAAGGGGCTAATTTTCAAGGTTTTGGAGGGGTTTATTTCTATGGTTTTTACATTATTTTTCTTAGAACCAATATTTATCAAATTTTCCCATGAATTTTCTTGAGAACAACTAGGCTTCCCTATGGATGCATCCGAATTTTAAGCCATCAATATTCATGGTAGTAGGGTATTGGTTTTGCATATATTTGTTAATTAGATTATCTTCATCATTTTTCCTAGCACAAATGGTGGTTTATACCGTACATACAAGGTAATATGGTAAGAGGTAAGAGTCCTCTTCTTTTTATTATTCCTCTACCCACATTGGAAAGTCATCCTCAATAAGAGGCTAAGACAGTGGGTATAATAAAAGATATTTTCTTAATTTCCCATTGGTGATGGTCATTTTACTAGCCCTACAACTGATGAATGCTTCAACAGTGGCCAAACAAGGTCTTCCTATGATGAGTGGGTAGCCACTAAATTATACTTAGCCCAAAGAGCAAGGAAATTGATGGGATCTTACCAAGAATGATCTAGGTGGATGTTGGTGGCCACCCACCTATCCCACTTGGACCCCCACAACTGTCTCTTTCAGTATTTCAGTTTTTGTAATTGTAGCACAATTTACTATTTTTAGCAGTTTTTCGGGTCTTGAACTTCTGGAGCCGTTTTGAGGCCCTAAACGACGTTTTTTTTGGGAAATTTGGGAGCAACATGCGTCCACGGACCAATGTTTCTCTTCCAAAAGTTATAGTTCTCGAATAGATCTTTCTAACGAGCTATTGTATGCGTCAAACAAAGATCGGGTGCCAAAGTTACGACCCTGGGGAGTTGATGTACCAATTTACCCAAACGGGGCCCATTGTTTGGCGTTTCATCTTCTAAGGTTAGGTTTTTGGATGTTTAGGGTTTTCCATTGTTTCTCAACAATAAATAAGGCCTTCGAGCCTCATTGTAACAGAGTTTAGAGGCATGTAGCCGCCACATCTATTATCAGAGATAAGCTACCATTTCCCTAGCTAGTTTATTTCCATTTATGTTTGTAAGCATATTTCAATGTTTTAAATTAATGAAATGAAGTATTATTTCTGCTACATCTCTGTGTATATGGTTATCTCTGTATTTTGTTGTGTTCCTGTTTAAATCTGGATCACTGGTATCAGAGCGGTCTTCTTTTTCTCTGTTTTTCTTTGCATGTCCCCAACGAGGTCGGGATATAAGGAGTTAGGGCTTGAACTGGTCGAACCTTTGCAAGAACAGCCTTGCAAATCTCGACGGCCTCCCATGGCGGATGAGAAGAAAGACGAGGGGGCAGGAGATCCTATCAAAATCTTGCTCGAAGAAGCCCTCGAGCGACAAAGGAATGCGATGATGGACAACTTTGCCCAGATCCTTCAGTGGCTACCCAGAAGCGATGCATCAGCTTCCAATAGATACTCTGGAAATGCCACCCACTTTAAGGTACAAGTTAATTTTGAAATCCACATATTCGAGGGTTAGATAGATGTAGATGTCATAGATAACTGGTTAAATCTGTTAGAGGGTTATTTTTCTGTTCATGAATTTTTGAGTCGGGAAAAGATTATTTTTGCTCTTCTCAAAGAAGGCCCCCTCGTCAAGGACTGGGGGGAAACCTATTGCGAGCAGAAGAATGAAAGTACGAGCTCACTATTTTCAACCGCAACCACTTGGGATTCATTCTGGGATGCTGTCAAGGAGCAGTACTACCCTGTCAAAAGCTATGAGGACAAATACATCAAATGGACCACATTGCGGCAGGGAAGGGACCAAGATGTGCCAGAGTTCACAAACATTTTTCATACCCTTCGCACACAATTGGTTATCAAAGATTTTGAGCTGCATTTGGTACTCAAATACTGCTGTTGCCTACACAAATACATCTAGGAAGAGATGGAGTTCCTGAACATCTCCTGACTCGGCACGACGTACCGATACGCTGTCAAAATCGAGCAAAAGTTCAAACAGAAGAAGCGAGAATTTGGATTTGCAAATACGAAGACAAAAGGACAAAGCCAAGGCGGGGTGACCCAAGACAACTTGTCAAAGCCGCAAGAAAAGAACAACACCCTGAAGTCGAAGAAGGACACAGGAAAGTGGTGTGAGTTCCACAAGAGTCCCACTCATAACACAAGTGAGTGTCGGACCAAGTAGTCGCTGGTGGCTGAGTTGAAGGCTTCAGAATCAGATGCATGTTCCGACCCTGAGTCAGAACCCGACAAGGGGAATGGAAAAGGGAAGCAGATTATTGATGCAGAGCCCAGCGTCACTGTTGCCATCGCCAAGATCCAGAAGAATGAGGCGAAAGATCCAGAGGAGGGGGAACATTTTTTCCACTCACAGATGTGGGTGAAGGGTTTGCCGTTGCAATTCATTGTCGACAATGGCAACCAAAAGAACCTCATTTCAGCAGAGGTCATGAAGCGGTTGGGCCTACCGACTACACCACACCCGCAACCGTACAATATCGGGTGGCTTCATGAAGGACGAGATCTCAAAGTTCACCAGTAGTGCTGCCTTCCCTACAACATCAAGCCTTTCACAAACGAGGTATTGTGTGATGTTACACCTCTGGATGTTTGTGATGTATTATTAGGCCAACCATACTTGTGGAGGCGACATGTTGTGTATGAGTCAAGGCCTCGTGTTGTCATTATTTCTTTGGATAATTCATTATACATGATACCGAAGGTAGCCCCACCTACCACCACCTCTTTGATCTCTACTAAGAAAGGTAGAAAGCTCATCTCCCAGACTAGGAAGTTCATTTTCTGTCTAATTTTCTCCCAAAGTAAAGGGAAGATCATCACCACATCATGACCCCTGCGAAGGGTTCCTCCACACAGTAGTAACAGTAAAGGAATATGGTCATGAAAGAACATAGGAACAAATTCTCCTCACCCACAGGGGTACCACACAAGCTTCAGGTGGGAAACAAAGTCTGGTTGCATTTGCAGAAATAATGCCTTACAAGAGCCCATCAGAAGCTTCGACCACGCCGACATGGTCCTTACACCATTATTAAGGCTGTGGGAAATAATGCTTTGGAGCACAACATTCTTCCATTCCTTCGCCTGCACCAAGTGTTGAATGTGTACCGCCATCGACCATGCTTCCCACCATTACTGGACACATCCGATATTGCAGAACAGCTCACTAGGGACCAAGTTCAACAGATGGAGGAACTCAATGCAATGGGGACCATTGCTTCCTAAGGGGGGAGGAATGATCTAGGTGGACGTTGGTGGCCACCCACCTATCCCACTTGGACCCCCACAACTGTCTCTTTCAGTACTTCAGTTTCCGTAATTGTAGCACAATTTACTATTTTTAGTAGTTTTTCGGGTCCTAAACTTCCGGAGCCATTTTGAGGCCCTAAACGACGTTTTTTGGGAAATTTGGGAGCAATTTTTTCTTTCGAAAGTTATAGTTCTCAGATAGATCTTTCTAACAAGCTATTGTACACATCAAACGGAGATCGGGTGCCAAAGTTACGACCCCAGGAAGTTGATGTACCAATTTACTGAAAAGGGGCCCACAGTTTGGCATTTCATCTTCTAGGGTTAGGTTTTTGGATGTTTAAGGTTTTCCATTGTTTCTCAACAATAAATAAGGCCTTCGAGCCTCATTGTAACAGAGTTCAAAGGCATGTAGCTGCCCCATCTCTTCTCAGAGATAA
The DNA here is from genome assembly GCA_031772625.1 of Pinus tabuliformis. Classification (NCBI taxonomy): domain Eukaryota; kingdom Viridiplantae; phylum Streptophyta; class Pinopsida; order Pinales; family Pinaceae; genus Pinus; species Pinus tabuliformis. Next base: position 215,521,582 of record CM062805.1, read on the forward strand.
GCTACCATCGCCCTAGTTGGTTTATTTCCATTTATGTTTGTAAGCATATTTCAGTATTTTACATTAATGAAATGAAGTATTATTTACACTGCATCTCTGTGTATATGGTTATCTCTGTATTTTGTTGCATCCCTGTTTAAATCCATATCAAAGAATCAATGGAGATCATTACATCTTCTACGATACATTTAAGTGCTACTATCGACCTATCAATAAGTTGTATCACAATAGAGGTGTTCGTAAGAGATCCTTGAAGGTTAAGTTTGAGCATGGTTTTCTTGGTGATGATGTTGATTGTAGCTCCTATATCAATGTGAATGTTTGGAACTGCAATGTCATTGATGTGTGCATCCACTATTGGGCTCCCAGGATCTAATTGCTTGGGGATGATTATTATTCCTAACATAAGATCAACTAGATGCCCTATGACATTAATAGTGGGTGAATCCTTATTCTTCCTCCTATACCTTCTAATACATTCTTCCTTAATGAATTTTTTGTAAATAGGAACATCCTTGATGGCTTGAAGGAGAGATATCTTGACACATAAATCTTTCATTTCTCCCAAAAGTACAACTTCTTCTTGGGTGTGTTCTTTGTGTTTTGTCAGCCTTTTAGGATAAGGAGGTTTTTGTTTGGTGACTTGAAGTGTAGATTATTCCTCCTCTTCCTCAAGATTCTATATTGGAGGAGGTGGACGAACATCTAGAAGGAAATTTCTAAAAATAAGGTTTATTTCTTGGGTTTCTACGACATAGTTTTAGTAAGTGGTTCTTTGTTGTAGACTAGTTGAGATTGATTGTTGTTAGGATTTGGATTTGGTTGGGCAAGAATTTGTGGTTTATTTGGAGGAATGTTTTCAAGTGCTCGAGATTAAAAAGGAGGAGGCATTAGGGTAGGTAGTTAGGCACTTGAGGCCTCCATATTGGTGATGGATTACGCCATTAAGGAGGTTGAGTAGGGTATGGATGAAAGGTAGGAGTAATATTTTGAGGAGGATATGTCCAAGGAGTGAGCATAGGCTAGGGCGAAGGGTTAGGAGGATACAAAGGTTGATAATGAGCATTGTAATTTGCATTGAAAGTAGAGGGGAAGTGTACACCTTGTTGAAACCATGAAGGGGCTTGTGGCCTCCTTTGGTTAACAAAGCATATATGCTCCATGATCCATTATGATCCTTATTATATAGATTTTAGACCTTGAAAATATGTACACCTATCATTGGAATGATTCTCTTCACATGCACAACATATTTCTATGATATCTAAAGGGAATTCATTCCTAGGATGCAGTTTTTGTGTATTTAGGGTAGAATATGGATATTGACTTTTTGATTTACTCCTATTTTCTCTTGATCTATAGGGTGTCCATATGCATGGTATATGTACGTAATATTTCAGTATTCATATCCTCTAACATACCCCCTACCCCATTTTTAGTAATCAAGGAGGAGGAAGAGGGACTTATCGTACACATGTTTTTTCTATCTCTTTTTCTAGCAACCCTTCTGTTATTTTTGAATACCATTTTGATATCATCATAGCTGAGTTGAAATATACCTCCATTGGATAGGAGGTTGAGTGTCTCCATTATCTATTCCCCTACTCTTCATAGCAAGACTAACTTCAAGGAATATAGATCTAGGGTGCAGTTGTGCACCCTTTTGTAACTCAACTAAAATCTTCCCTTAAAATCTTCTAGAGATTCATCTACTCCTTGAGTCATTCTGAATGTCATCTCTAGTGTCCCTTGCTCTGCAATAATCTTGGTAGTTGTTGTTGACATCTTGTTGCATTTTCTCCTGTGAGGTGATGTTGTCCCCTTCTAGGCTCATGAACCATCAAAGGGTTTCATCCTTAAGAGTGGAAGGGAATAATTAAATCTTTTGTTCATCAATTTTGTAGTCATAAGTGTTGCATACTACAAAAAACTCAAACATGAAAGCCTCAAGATCTTCTGTGATTAGACCATAGAAGTGTGGGAGAAAATGTGGATTAATGTTTTTCATTTTTGTATCTCCATTTATTTCTCTAATGGGGCATGTGAACACTTATTGTTGTCTATTTTCATCCATGGTATTGCTGGGATGTCATGGTCTTTGTCCATCTACAAGCTCCTCAGAGAGCCTCACTTGCTCATAAAAAAGGGCCTAAATAGTCCTTGTCGACAATGTAGGAGGATCACGATCATAAAAAAGAGGCTAGATGTTAGTGGAAGTGGGGGTTTTTGGTAAGATTTTTTTATTTTTATTTTTTATTTTTTTTCTATCTCCAAGTCTTCAAGGAATAAAAGAAAGAAACACATTTTTGTAATTTTTTTAAAAATGAAAATGTTAATGCAATTTTTTATTTTTATTTTTATTTATTTATTTATTTATATTTTATTTTTAATTTTTAATTTTTTTTTTTCAATTAATTAATTAATTTATTTTTTCCTAGTAGAAAGTGAAATGAGTTAAAGAGAAGAGAAACTAAGAAGAATATAATGCATAAATTAACACATCCCCAACAATGACACCAAAAAGTGACAACCCTTAGTATTGGCATAACAATGTTGCAACTTCCAAGGGTCTCAACTTTAATTTTCAACCTGAGGTCCATAGAAACTTAAGAGGGGTTGAAACTATATTTGCAGTAAGATATGTCTATTTATTTGCTGACTTTTATTTACTTGGTCTCTCCACTTATAAATTTCATCTTCAGTGTTCCAGAGATGTTGTAACACATCAAATAAGGTGAATCATGAGTTCGATGTAAAGCTAGGAAAATTTCAAAAGAAAATTGCACACTTCTACAAGCATCTCTATTTTGCTACAAGATAAATTTTAGTGAACAGAAAAATGTGCTAAAAACAAGGTTGAAAAGAAAAAGAAGCTAAGGAAGGGATAAGAAATGATAAGGAACACATGTATGAAACATCACATCATTGGTGGTAGGGTTTATTTAGCAAGATATGTGGTTATAGTGTTTCATGTAGCTGCAAAATAGGGGACTGCGCATACATAGTGAAATAGTAAATGATGGAAAATAAATAAACAATAGAAACCAAAGTGAACTAAAATGCATAAATAAGAATGATACTTCATCTATGTCACAACTATCATTACTAACATCTATTTTTCAACCACTTTGTAAATAAAAACTATTCATAAATCATCTAACTAACCATGCATAAAAGCAATATTCAGAAATAAACTACATATATGCATAAATGCATAAGTAGTAATGTTACATAAGGGGTCTTGGGCACTTGGGTGGGTCCTAACCCAAGGAGGATTAGAATCCTGAAGGAGAGGTAAAATAATAACCAAAACCAAAGATCATTTCCGTTAATAAAAAAAGTGCTTGTACATGGGAAAAGTTACAAAAATCCACTATACTTCTCCTAATATTCTTATGCTACTATTCTATAGATTCTTACTACTTCATCCTAATGGGATACTAGAGCCTTATATTTATACAAAATGGGTAGGGAGAAAACTCCATTAGGAGAGGACTTATTTCCCTCCAAAATCCCTAAAAAATTGGATCATGTTCTTGGGTCACCATGTAGTAGTAGGAAGGAGTATTTATTTTCCTTAGCCAACTGAGTTGGAAGTATTATATAGAAAAGATAAGGACCCAAGAATCCCTTTGTCTAGAGCTCCTCAAAATCCATGAAAAATCCTCTTAATATACTGCACGACAATCATGTTCAACACATAAAGCATGAAAAATCTTCTTGATCCTCATAGGAATACATTGAACTAGGAACATTTTATTAAGTTAAAAAATGAAGGTTTAATGTAGCCTTTATATGCCTAAGAATGGTTATATTTGCATTATGTTTTACCTATTTGGGAGGACCATAACCATGTGACCCAATCCCTAGGGGTCCATGGGAATAAACATTATGTCATCAAGCCATGTGACAAGTCGTGAGAGGTGCCATATGTCACCCATTTCTAGCCTTTTCACCAATCAATATGCACCAATATGGCTTGCCACATAGTAGTCCCTGGGGGCACCATGTCACCCTTGTGACCTCATCTTAATGACATGTCATGCCATGTTGTTTCCACATCATATTTGGTTCCACATCATCTCCTTTGACCAACTGAAATTTGCCACATCATTAGGATTTCCATGTCACATCTAACTGTGCAGTAGATTCCATGTGCTATTTAACTAAAGGGTCCACATGTACTTAAACTTCCACTCGGATTTGACACCTAGTCCACCATTAGGTTCCTACCATGTGTTGTCCTTTTATTGGTATAATTTAGAATTTTAAATAATCTTCAGCTCTTCCTACAATCCACCGTTCATGATTTTTTCCATTGCTGGATAGGCTGAAAGGTGCATGTTATTTAACAACATTAAACAATTTTCATGTTTACATGAAATCCACCATAGGTTCCACCACAAAACCATAGATCCACCCAGAAGAGCTCAATGTTTAATAAATTTGATGTTTTTCACCCTCATTATAGTTGCCAACTTCAAAAGATAATGACTTCTCATCAAAGAGGAGTTTTTCTAAGAGTGATATATACCATTGGAAATGTTTGAGAGAGGAATATCCAAACATATTGTCCATAGGCTTACTAATCCAACATAAATTTGACAAAAAATTCAATAAACGTCAAACCTACTTGACTTCATTTGATGAGGACGTACAAGAGATCAAACTGTCATACTGATTTATGAATGACATTGCTTCTTCCTTAGGCAATCCCTTTGAAATCAATGACACTTTCGATCATTAATGGAAACATTATGTGCAACACTATAGTATTTTATCTAATTTTAAAGAAAGTAATCCTTTCAGGTTTAACACGCTAAAATTGGTGGACAATATATTACTCATTCACTTTTCAAGAAGAGTCATCCTTCTGGGTCCTATTTAGGTTTTACCCAAGTATAATTTTATATTTTGTCATGAGGATGTTTACCAAGTATTTAACAAAATGTTTGCATGCAAAATATTTGCTAAAATTCCTACACAAGTGTTTGATGATTTTTCTAAAGCATATGGACTGGTTTGTTATGAAACTAGCTCACAAAAAGATAGAAAATATAGATCAAAGCCTTAAAAATAAGCCTCTTCGAGGGGGAAACCTCCTTTACATTACACAAATGAACAATTCTTGGATGATAGAAATGACAAGACCTCCTTTCTATATATAGGAGTCTAAGGGGTCATAATATAATCAGAGTCGACATAACAATAATAATGTAAGGGCACAATAATAACAATAGTGGGCTTCTATGGGGCACAATAATACCAATATGGGGAATACATGGGCACAAAAATATAATAAGGGGGTTGTACTAATAACAATAAGGGGTTACACTAGTGGTATAGGGACCTAACATGCCCCTCTCCTTCAAAAAGTGTTGTGCTCAACGCTTGAGTAGTTCTTGATTCTTCCGTATAAAATTATTGTCCTCCCATGTGGAATCTTTAGTGGGTAAGTTCTTCCACTTGATGAGATACTCTGAAATTGAATGGTTTCATAGCTATCGGGTTCTTGTTTCTGTGACTGCTCCAGGTTCATATATGATTTTTCCTTCCTCGTCAAGTTCTTGCAATATTGCTTGAACTGGGATCTTCTGCAACTTTTGAATGAGTGGCCACACTTCTTCATCCTTCTTCCATTCATACCTTGCTTTGTTTATCCAATCTGGTTGGATAATAGAAATAGCACAAAACAATGCTTCCACATCCTCATCCTTACTTGAGAGTGCATCTACAACAACATTTTGCTTCCCTTTTTTGTAGATGATTTAAAAGTCATAACCCAACATATTTGTGACCCATTTTTTCTGTTCTTCTAAAGATAATCATTGTTCAAAAGTATTTAAGACTATCATGATCCATTTTTACCTTGAAGTGTCTTCCCATTAGATAAGGTTGCCATTTCTTACGTGCATATAGTATTGCCAACATTTCCTTCTCACAAATAGCTTGCTTGAGATGTAGTCGTAAAAATACCCAATCGCCTACATCAAAACTTCTTTCACTGCGATGTTGATCTGCTTGTTGTTTCATTCGATTCTGCACCAAAGTGGCATTATCCTTTAAAAGTTGGAGAACTTGTTGTTGATGCTCGATGTGATCTTTCACTGCTTGAACCTTTTTCTTCTTGATATGTTGTTCTATCTTGAGATTTTGAGGAATGGTAATTTCTTCTAATGCATTACAAGATATGGTCAAATTCATTTCTTGATGCTCGATGCAATCTTTCACTTCTTGAACATTTTTCTTCTTGATATGTCCTTCTATCTTGATAGTTTGAGGAGTGGTAATTCTGGCCAATTAATTACAAGATATGGTCGGATTCATTTCTTCTTTCTTGATGTGATCTTTCACTTCTTGAACCTTTTTCTTCTTGATATGTCCTTCTATCTTGAGAGTTTGAGGAGTGGTAATTCTTGCCAATGCTTTACAAGATATGGTCAGATTCATTTCTTCTTTCTCTGGGGTTGGTTCCTGGTTTATATCCTCTTCTTTCGACATTTCTTGATCCTTTTCTTCCTCCTCTTCACAATCAATGTAAAATAATTTCTTCTAAGCACACTTATGACCTTTAATGTATTTGTTATCACAATTGTAACAAATCCCTTTTGCTTTTTTTTCTTCCAATTGTTGTGGTTTCAACCTTGTAAGTTTTGGAAGGTTAGGAGAAACAACACTTCCATCTTTATAGTTGTGAGGGGTAGACTTCCTTGTTGCCATAATTTTGCTTTCCACTTTTCTTTCCAACTTGAATGAATTCTCCAATGAATCAGGTTCCCAAAGAGGAACCTCTTTTTGAATGTTATCCTTTAAAGTCCCTATGGAGACATCAATCCTCTGCTTCTCTGGAATATCATTTTCCCATATATTCAATTTTTGAAAGTCCTCAATGTGCTCTACCTTTGAACACTTTTGTTTGAGATTTATCAATTGGCTAAAGAATGTGTTTCTCTTTGTATCCTCATAATGTGCTATCATTTCCTCCGTGAAAATTGACCACATAACAAATGGTTTACCAGAAAAAAGCCCTTTATACCATAAAAATTGATTTGGTTCTAAATATGAAGATGCAATACGTACCTTTGTAATAGTTGCACTTCATGTAGATCAAAATATTGCTCCATCTGTAGTATCCAATTTACCGAATCCTTTCCATCAAACTTCCTCATATCACCCTTTCTTGATTTTAGGAGCTCGATCTTGAAACAACTGTAACTCTATACTTCTAGATCTCCAAGTTCTAAAATTGTCATCTACAGTAGTTCTCTGAGTCCTCTTTCTAACTCCACAAGTCTGATCAGAATTTGATTCTGCAAGAAAGAGCGATGCCCAATATCCTAAGATGACCTGATTATATAATGTCTCAGTAGAGTGAACTGGTACGACGTGCCACGTGTCACTGTTTCGACCTTCGGGTCTAAAAAATATACGCATAAAACTGCAGTCTTTCCTATTTCTGTAACTTCTTACAAAATTTCAATTAGTGCCTCAGAGAGAAAGTTATGACAATTTTTCCAAGGTCACCTGTTTAGAATGTAATTCGAGAGTCTGCAAAAACCCTAACTTCCTCAGATTATAGTGAGATAGGGTCTGAGATTCGGACCCGAGCTTTACCAAGATTTTGGCTCAAATGGGTTTTAATTTCAGAATCTGAACCTTTGTAGAAACAATATTATGGCGAAAATTCCACGATGACTTGTTTGAGATGAAATTCTGGAGCTTGCAAAAACCCTAACTTCCTCAGATCATATCTTTGAAAATATAGCGAGACAAGATCTGAAATTTGGCCTCGAGGTTCAAACAGATTCCTTCTCAAATGGTTTTTTTTTTTTTTTTTTAATCTTCTAAAACTTTGTAGTGAAAAAGTTATAGCGAAAATTCCATGATGACCTTTTTGGAGCAGCAAAACCCTAGAATCCAAAGCTCTAATACCAAATGTTATGAAACTAGCTCACAAAAAGATAGAAATGATAGATCAACGCCTTAGAAATAAGCCTCTTCGAGGGGGCAACCTCCTTTACATTACAAAAATGAACAATTCTTGGATTATACAAATGAAAAGACCTCCTTTCTATGTATACGAGTCTAAGGGGTCATAATATAATCAGAGCCGACATAAAAATAATCATGTAAGGGCACAATAATAACAATAGTGGGCTTCTATGGGGAATAATAATAACAATATGGGGAATACATGGGAACAACAATATAATAAGGGGGTTGTACTAATAACAATAAGGGGTTACACTAGTAGTATAGGAACCTAACATGGTTGGTGTTCTTTTTCAAAGATATGGCAACAACACAGGTGACAATTATCATGTGGAGACCTTTCAAATTCCAACGAGGTTGTATGAGGGCAATACCATCACACTGTAGGTACAATTGTTGGAATTTGTTACATCCATTTAAGCTAAAATTGTCGAAAAAAAGGTGGAGATCTCAGTAGCCCAAAAATGCAACCTGTACGTTGGAAAGAAGATGGAAAATCATCATTTACTTTTAGAATACTATTGTGGTAAGGATTTAATGTTATCCTTAATTATTCATCTTTCTAAAGGAGAAAGAGGTGACAATATACTCTCCTCATTTGATGAACATTGTTTTAAGGATATAATTAACAATAAACTCTAAAAAATTATGGTGAATCATTTTCTAAATGTGTATATTGTGGAGAAATTAAAAAAAATCTAGTATTTGTAGTAATTAGAGGAGATATATTAAAAAAAATTAATTGAAGGGAAATAGATTTACTGAGAGGAACATTAAACTAATCAGAAACAACCATAAAACATAAACATAATGTGCACACATTTACCTTGGAAAACCCCAATCTGGGGAAGAACTAGATAACAAAATTCAATTACGCCCTTGGAAAAAACTCGACCAAGCTAGCCTAGTGAGTCTTCATCGCTCATCTCCCTAGGCCATTATGATTTTTTTGTGCCACTATGATCATTCCTTTTCACAAACTTATATGGCTAAGGAAAACCCAAAAGTCCATCACCATTTTCACTATTCTAAGTGGTACTAATTTGTTATGTGGACCCTCACACTTAATTTATTATGGCCTTCACACAAATCTATCTTAGGAATATGGATATATTGTTGGCTCTTTGAAATTAGTGCCTATGGTTTTTCAAGTGCTCAATCCATTGATTCACTAGCGTACAACTTGTAAGTGCTTAATCCACCAATTCACTAGCATACAACTTGTTGACAATGGTCTACACAAACACACATCGTGATCACCACATAGCTTCTAAAATATCTCCATAATCTTCTATTCTTTCAATAGTTTTTCGAGGCCCTATCGATCTATCATCTTTCCAAGAGCTTCACCTCTTGCATGAAGACTCCAACTACATGGACACTTTGGTGCATAAATATGTTTGATGACCCTACACCTCAAATCACCATGGAAAATAATTATTTCAAGTTGGGCACAAAGATGTCATCCAATGACCAAATCAAACTACCATATCTATGTGATTTGATCTAGAAACTATCTTTTCTTGTCATCATCAATATTTCACTAGCTACTACGAACATGGTTTATATCACAAGAAAATATCATGCCATAATTAACACCATGTTGGCATAGATGACAATTATGTTTTGAATGACTAAGGAACTGACAACCTGCTTCTCTTCCTGAGTTACATCTTTATATTATTAAAATTAATCAAAGAGAAATAGATTTACTGAGAGGAGCATTAAACCAACTAGCCATAATCATAAAACATAAACACAATGCACAAAAAATTCACTCTAGAGAACCCACTCCAGAAAAAAACCCAGCTAACAAAATGTCATTAGTCTCCTAGCCATAAACCAACCCATTATAATGAAGTCTTCCCAAGAATTTTAAAGGATTCATTACATGCAATCTGTGGACACAAAACCATGGGAAACTAAAAACCATGGGCCCAAAACCACCATTGTTTGACCCAACAATGTTGACTCTTTTACTGAGTCAAGTTTTACCTAACATTTTTTACCTCTTTTCATACTAGAAATACAAGCTGATAATTTATTGATTTAATAGATTATAGCATCTTACATTACACTTAAATTTGGTTACTCTAGAAATTAGATAAACGATTTTAATATATATATTTTTTTCAAAGGATTTTTTGCGTTCAATTCCACAATGTTGATTATTATGAGATAAGAATTGAGTAAAGTGAGTTTTTTTTTGCCCCATGGTTTTGATAATTTAACCCATCCAACATATTTGTCACTATAATCTCTATTTGGATACAATTTCGAAATCTATCTTTAATTTTTTAGGAGTTAACATTCTTTGGAGACATTGGGAATATATTTGAAAATATTTAAAAATAGACAGAGATAATATTAAACCTAGTCATTTTACAATTGCATGTATATTTTTCATATCGACATTAGTAAGGGATTATCAGATAAATTGATACTTCAAAGGAATGTTTCCAATTGGAATTAGAAATGGGAATATGAAAATACATAATTTGAATGTTGAGTTTGTTAACAAGCAATACATTTGGAAGATTCATATCCTCAAGCATGGATTTATTCTAAAAGGGAAAAATGACATAAATAAAAAATGTAAGGATAACAACTATTTAAGAAATCTCTATCACATGAAAAGAAAAACATGAACTAGTAGAAAAATCATAGGAAAATTACATAGAGAAGGATACCAATAGATACCCAATAATATAGGTCGAGGAATGGGTGCTCTCTTTAGTGGATAGAACATACACCAATAACATTTAGATTCCCCCCCCTAGAGTGGTAGTTTCACATAAACACCATTAAGAGAAATGAAGTAACTTCATGAATTAAAAAACTTCAATTTCAATAAGAAATTCACACATGATTTGAAACTTGGGAATATAAGTTCTAATATATATTTAGTCCCCGTGGGACCTTCTCAAGGGGTGGATTGAGGTCAAAATAAGAAAGAGAATAAAGGTAGGATCAAATATAATTTTACACATTGGCTCTTACTCTTTTTCTTTGGTATTTTTGTTTTGTATTGATCCAAGTGGCTTTGGAGAACCTTAAAAATAAAAGTTCTTGAATATTACCAAAACTTGACCAATTCGAAGAGCTCATGGTAACCTTTCCAATGACACAAACACTGCCTTAAACTGAGTTCGTATGTGGAAATTATTGTAGGTTTTAACCCCATATAGAAATTACCTGCATACGAATTCTAAAACACATAAAATAAACAATGCGAGAGCATAACACATAAAACACATATACAAACATAATTTCCCCGGGATCCCAAAACCGAGACAACTAGCTTGATTTTTCATTATATTCCTTTCAATGTTATAATACATATTTATACATGTCGAAGCATCCAATACCACGGACTGAAAACCATCGCATCCAAAACCATGGACCAAAAACCATCGCGCCCAAAAACATGCGGGAAAATCATGCACAAAATCATAGGTGGGTCCGCCCAACCTAACATAGGTTCCAAAACCAAAATTTTCCGGGGCACTGCCCTGGACCCCATAGAGTGGGGTTACCTGCACCCCTCAAACCCCTTGTGACCCCCTTCTACGCAATCGGTGGAATGAAAGTGGGGGGGGGGGGGGGGCTCCGCCCCCCCTCTAACCCCTCGATTAACTATGTGGGCTAGTCGTGGAAAGAATATAACACAACCCAACATTCTCCCACTTGTTGTTTTCTTTCCATAGGGGGCCACAAGATATATTAGTCATTTATCCAGCCCTGCAATGCCCATTGTTTCTCTACACCAAGAGAAATTCTTAGAGCTCACAGATTTGTCAATGCATCTGCAGTATTCTTCAAAGTGTCCACCTTTACCAGCAACACCTTTTTGTCTTCTATCATATCCCTCACAAAGTGATACTGAACATCAATGTGCTTTGTCTTTGAATGATGTGCAGGGTTATTTGCCAAGAAAATTGCACTTTGGCTGTCACAGGCTATCCTTATAGATCCCTGTACTAATCCCATATGTGAACACAATCTCTGCAACCAAATTTCTTCCTTGCTTGCATGAGTGGCTGCCATGTATTCTGCCTCTGTAGTTGATAGTGCCGCTACAGATTGTTTCTTACTCATCCAACTGACTGCACCTCCAAATAGGTTAAACACATACCCACATGTAGATCTTCTTTGATCTAGATCTCCAGCCTAGTCTGCATCAACAAAGCCACAAATATCCAACACTTTGTCCAATCCTGGTCTTCCTTGGTAGCACAAACCATAATCACTAGTGCCACGCAAATACCTTAAAACCCGCTTATTGCAGTCCAATGCTCCTTTCCATGTTTTGACATAAACCTACTCAATACTCCGACTCCATGTGCAATGTCTGGTCTAGTACAGACCATTGCATACATCAGGCTATTGATTGCACTTGCATATGGAACACAGGACGTGTCCTCTTCCTCTTCTTGTGTCTTGGGACACTGTTCAGCACATAACTTTACACCTATAGGAATAGGAACCTTCATCAGTTTACTATCCTGCATATTAAATATCTGCAATATTGTCGCAAAATAATTCTTCTGGTTTAACCAGAGCTTCCTCTTTTCCTGATCTCTTTTAATTTCCATGCCCAAAATATAGTTTGCAGCACCAAGATCTTTCATGTCGAATTTGGAGGACAATTGGGTCTTCAAATCCTGGATAATTTCTTTGTCATTTCCAACTAGCAACATATCATCCGCATACAAGACCAAATAAATAACACGGTTAACAATTAATTTAAAATACACATAGTGATCTGCTTTCCTTCTGGTGAAGCCAAGTCCCCATATAAATGTATCAAATTTCTGATACCACATCCATGGTGATTGTTTTAACCCATACAGAGACTTCTTTAACTTGCATACCAGTTCTTTCTTACCCTTCACCGTAAAGCCTTCAGGTTGCTTCATGTAGATTTCCTCTTCTAGTTCCCCATGAAGAAATGTTGTCTTCACATCCATCTGTTCTACCTCAAAATAAAAAGCAGCAGCAACAAATAAAAGTAATATAATAGAAGTTACCTTGGCAACAGGAGAAAAAATATCACCAAAATCAATTCCCCGCATCTGGGAATAACCTTTTGCTACCAACCGAGATTTGTAGTTCTCCACCTTTCCTTCTGCATTTGTCTTCTTCTTGAACACCCATTTGCTGCCAATGGGTTTCCTTCCAGCCGGCAACTCCACCAGATCCCAAGCCTCATTTTTTTGCAAAGATTCCATTTCATCAACCATGGCCTCTTTCCAAAGTTTTCCATCCTTTGAATCTACTGCTTCCTTCACAGTTTTGGGATCATCATCAGTAATAGATAAAGAAAAATTTCAATAGAAAGAAGATGGACTATACCTTTCTGGCTTCCTTCTTTCTTGAACTGATCTTCTCACACCCGGAGTTTGTGGCTCTTCATCTTCTGATTCCTCCTTTGCTATAGAGTCTGATTCTTCCTCCTTTAGCTCAAACTCTATCTTCTCAGGTTCCTTTGGTTGGAATTCATGTTTAATAACATCTTTCACCTCTCTGAACACCACATCTCGGTTGTACACAACCTTCCTTGTTACTGGGTTCCAAAGCTTATAAACCTTTAAACCATCCTTATACCCAATAAAGATGCACATTTCAAATTTACTATCCAACTTGGTTCGTTTCTCCTTTGGAACATGTACATATGCATCACATCCAAATACCCTTAGATGTGAAAGAGAGGGTTTGTTACCAGTCCATACCTCTTGTGGAGTTTTATCCTCCAATGCTGATGAAGGTGATTTGTTGACCAAGTAACATGCTGTCTCCACCACCTCTGCCCAGAATTCATGTCCTAACCCGACACCACTGAGCATGCTTCTTGCCCTTTCTATCAACGTCTTGTTCATTCTTTTTGCAACTCCATTTTTCTGAGGTGTATATGGAGTAGTCTTCTGCCGTGCTATACCACAGTTCTTACAGAAATATTCAAATTCCTTACTGCAAAACTCTCCACCGCTATCTATTATCAGCACCTTTATCTTCCTCTCTTTCTAGTTTTCCACCAGAGCCTTGAATTCTTTAAACCTGTCAAAGGCTTCAGATTTCTTCTTAATGAAATATATCCATGTATTCCTTGAGAAGTCATCTGTAAATGATACATAGTACACTGACTTACCCAGTGATGGAACCTTCACAGGTCCAAACACATCACTATGCACAAGCTCTAATATATATGTCACCCTCTTACCACCAGAGGGGAAACTCACCCGATTCTGCTTCCCATATACACAATTTTCACAGAAATCAAAATCTAGAGAGCTATTACTCATACCTTCTACCATACCTTTACCATGAAGTATTTGAAGGCCCTTCTCTTCAATATGTCCAAGCCTTTGATGCCACAGCATGTTCTTCTCTCCAGAGACCAAAATTTTCTACTACACTTTCAGGAACCACAAAACTGTTGCACCCATCAACAACCGTGCTACCTTGCAACTTGTACAGAGTTCCAATCTGAACTCCCCGCATCAATACCAGTGCTCCCCGAACTATCTTGTAGGTATCCTTCTTAAACACTGTTTTTATACCTACATCATCCAACTTGCTTACAAAAATCAGATTTCTGGCCAATGCAAGAATATGTAGAACACCCAGAAGTGTTCTAACCCTTCCACTTTCCAACTTCAACTTTACTTTTCTGTGACCAATGATTCTAGTGTTCCTATCATCCCCTAAGAAGACATCACCACCATCGTATTTCTTATACTCGCAGAACCACTCTCTATGGGGAGTGAAGTGAAAGGATGCACATGAGTCAATCAACCATGCCTCATGATCTACATGTGTACTTGAAGAAGCCAAGTACACATCCCCACCTTCATCTAAGGTGGTTTTCGCCTCTGTAGAAGGAGCATCATCAGATCCCTTTCCTTTATTAGGAGCTTTAGATTTACAATCCCTTTTGTAGTGCCCTTCCTTTCTACATTTCCAGCACACCACCTTTACAGATTTTCCTGGAGATTTAGATCTGCCTCTAGATTTAGATCTCCCACTCGATGACTTATTTTTGTTTCTGTTCTGGGACCGTCTTCATACAGACAAGGCATCACCATTATGGATCTCCATATTTTTCCATCTCATCTCCTCCGTCAGCAAGGATGAGACTATTTCATCCAACTACAAGGCAATTGCATTGCTACCTATTGCAATAACCAGACTATCCCACGAATCTGGTAGAGAATACAATAAACTAATGCACTTATCTTCATCTGAAATTTTAATATCAGCAGATCCTAACTGACTTACCATAGTATTAAATGCGTTCAGATGCTCTGTCACCAAGTCTCCATATTTCATCCTTAGGTTAAACAACTTTTTCCGCAGGAACAGTTTATTCACCAGAGACTTAGATTGGTACAAAGTCCCTAACTTGTCCCCTAAAAACTTTCACCGTAGCTTCCCCTGATACATTCAACAATACTAAATCTGAGACATACAATCGTATTGTGCTCTTTGCCTTCCAATCCAACTTCTTCCATTCTTCATCGGACACTCCCATTGGTTTAGTACCCAGAACTAATGCAATCCACTGATCTTTATCCACAAACAGATCCTCCATCTTGAGTTTCCACAACTCAAAACTCTGACCATTAAATTTATCGATCTCTATCTTTCCACTACTTGCCATCTTCTTTCACCACCAGAATTGATCTCACAGATCTCTCACTGAACAGGGTCTACCAAAGGCCCGAGCGAAACCACTCAGCAACGAAGGCGTCCCCTTGAGGCCAAAAACAACTCCGATACCAAATGTAGGTTTTAACCTCGTACAAAAATTACATGCATACGAATTCTAAAACACATAAAATAAACAATGTAAGAGCATAACACATAAAACACATATACACAAAGATTTTCCCCTCGGTCCCAAAACTGGGATTACTAGCTTGATTTTTCATTATATTCCTTTCAATGTTTTAATACATATTTATACATGCTGAAGAATCCAATACCATGGACAGAAAACCATCATGTCAAAAAACATGTGTGAAAATCATGCACAAAACCATAGGTGGGTCTGCCCAACCTAACATAGGTTCCAAAACCAAACTTTTTTGGGGCACTGCCCCTGACCCCATAGAGTGCGGTTACCTCCACCCCTCAAACCCCCTGTGACCCCCCCACTATGCAATCAACGAACCCCCGTTTAACTACGTGTGCTAGTCGCGGAAAGAATATAACACAACCCAACAATTATGGCCAATCAAAGTTTCGATCAAATTAGGAAAAATTCAAAGTCAAAGGAAACCTATAGGATACTTGGAACTAATTACAAGGGTCATACAACTTACATGGACAATTGTGAGTATGATACATGGCAGCATAGTCAATAGGTACAATCAACATAAGCAGATGACGTGGTAGCACCATAATATGACACATGGCACTCACTGGCAACTTATCTGGCATGGTGACTAGGCATATAATGGTGTTGACATGTGTGTAGGTGATGTGGCATTGGCCAATGAATGGCCACCATGGAGACTAATTAGGCAGTGCTATGTGGCACCACTAATTAACCCAACTAAACTTGGAATATGCGTCAACCTCCAAGAACTAGTTCAATGTATGTTTTTTTAGTTATAAAAAACTATATATTAAAGGTTTGTTTTTGTTATAACAAATATCATGCCAAGCCAAGGTATGAAAACCATATAATATGTTTTATAACCATTCAGTTTTTTTGTTATAAAAAAATGCATATTAATGGTTTTTTTGGTTATAACAAATTTCATGCCAAGCGAAGGTATGAAAACCATATAATATGTTTTATAACCAAAAAAAGGGAGGCCCACGGGTTTGACCCCGAGACCTCCCAAAAAAACCAATATTTTAATATTAAGAGGCCAACCATTATGTCCAACTGACAAAGTTGTTAAATATTCCCACAAAACTACATATAAATCCCATATTCATATGTATGAGGGAGGAGGCCAACATGGTAGAGAGAAACTCAGAAGAGAGCGGTAACATGCTATGCAAAACCCTGAGGGCACGGTTCTAAGGAATATTCCTTGGAATTTCTTCAAAATATCCCTTTTAGATTGCTAAGGAATCTTGACGATTCTCTATGGGGTTCAGAGATGATGGTGATAGAACATAGATGAGTTTATACTCATTTTACTCATAATTTCACAAGAATTTCAATGGTGCAATTTGATTTGGGATCAAAGAAGCTAATATCAAGGCTCATGGAAAAAAATGAATATTTCATTAATTTCTTGGTGCAAAGTTTGAGACAACAATGCACCTTCCAAAAGTGGATCACGTTTATTGTCAAATGTCTCAAAAGGATGACAGGAAACTGCTGGTGTTGTGATTGTTGTGTTTTTAGTAGTGGAACATCAAGTCACTCCCAGAAATGTAGGTATAATGATGTCTTTTTCCATGTACTCATTTTTGTTTTGCTGAGATGAATGCAGCAACCTCCCCACTATTGAAGCATAGTTCAAAGACATAGTCCACATTGGACGAACTCTATTATCAAACTATTGTGTGCATTGTCTTTATGGTGTCCTTTGTGTTACTCATTCTTTAAGTATTTGCACATATGGTTTTTACATGCTATTTTATGAAATTGTGCTAACATCAAAAAAAGAAAAGATCTTGGATAATTTTGGTATCATAGTCATACTCGATCATGTTTGGTATCAAAATGGTCTTCTTTCTGATTTGAATTACAAGTGTGAATTCTAACTAGAGATTAAATGTGCAACATAAAGAAGGAGAATGGAGAATGACAAATATCTCTGCAAATATTTGTACAAGATGGCAGAAAATGTAGAGAAATTGTTTGTCGATTTTGAGAATAGAATAAAAGAGAAGGAAAAGAAGAAGAAAGAGAGAGAAAATGACAAATCTTTGATAAATTAGAGAAATGGAGGAGAACCTCCTAAAACTCCATCTCCATCTTCCAGTGAATTTTCTTCTTCTTCATCTTCTTCTCATCATTCAAATCGTCATCACCAGAGCATTCAAGTAGAGAATGTTGAATTGAGAAGACTACTACAAGAAGAAGAAGAGGAGAAGCATAGATTACAACTTCAGTGACAAGCCAAAAAATAGGCCTTAGAAAAGTTGAAGTGAAATGATGGCTTAATGAAGCCATCATCACCCACTTCAAAATTAATAGCTGAGGTAAATAGTGTCAGTGATTATTTAGTTTCATGTTCTCATAATGATGATGATTTTGGCACTTTTTAAAATCACAATATAGGGATTGACTCAAAGCTTATGAAGAAGATAGGATATGAAGGAAAGGGCCTAGGAGTTCATGGCCAGGGCATTATGAATCCCATCCAAGTGGTGGAAATACCTCGATATGCAATATTGTGCTATGTCAGAGAGGAAAGACACTCCAAACTCACAGAGACAAGAGAATCCTCTAGTGACAATTTTAAGTCAGTGTAGGATGTCGAGGGCACATCATGCCATTCTAGTGATAGTGATCATTTCAAAGGAAGAACTAAGTCAAGTTCACCTTACCAGAGTCACCCCAAACGTAGTCGTTCAAGGAAGGACATGTCAACTAGGAAGGAGACATGAAAGAATGTCAAGAAAGTATGGAGGAAGAAAATCCATTGCAACCATTGTAACAAGAGTGGACATCTAAAATCCATATGTTACAAGCTCCATCTAGAGCTACGCCAAAAGAAGGAAAACGAGCATATGAAAGCACTTGTGCAGGAACCCAATGATGAAGAAGTTAAAAAAGAACGAAAACTACAAGAAGAAATCCCATAAGACTAGTTAGGTAAGAGATGGGTAGCCTTTTTAAGTAGTTGAGTATGGCCACCATTGTAAATCACATGTTGGAATTTTTTTTTTAAAAAGTGATGAATTTATAACATCACTTGTATATGAAACATAGCGATATTTTTTCCTTTAGTTGGATATCAAGGGATATGGGTTTTGTTGTAAAACTTGACCATGAGTGTTCTATAAACTTGGAAAGTATAGTCTTGCTTGGAATCTTGTAGGTTGAAAATGTATTGGAAGCTACAAATTTTCATATGGATACATGTGTCAGCTTCATCATTCCTAGTTTTGAAATACAAAGGTGAAGGAAGGGAAAGGTGGCCTACCAGATACATTTGTTATGCATATCAAGATTGAATTACATGTTTATACTTTTGTAGGACCAAAATTCCTTTAGTGGGGAGGAATGATTCAAGTGGCTTTGGAGAACCACAAAAAGTAAAGTTCTTGAACTTTATAAAAACCTAGACTGTATATAAGATCATTTCACAAGATTTAATTATGCAAATGATGCCTCAATATGAGTTCATATGTGAAAGTTATGGCCAATCAAAGTTTCAGACAAACTAGGAAAAAGTGAAAGTGAAAGTCAACCTACAGAAAATGTGCCACTACTAATTAGGGTTTATTGTAGTGGCTGCAACTACCCTCCAAAATTTTGGCTCGCATGCAAATTTCAGAACCTACTATGGATCCTATGATCAATCGTTCCTTGGTCACTTATTAGTAAGCCGATGATCTCAAGCCCCCATCCTTGAGCTTAAGAGTTGTTCGCATTCTCATCTTTATGCATCATGTGCCAACTTTGGGCATTGAGATTATTGTTTTTCATGCAAAGGGAATGTTTTTCTGCTTCATGGGGAAATCTTGTGCATATGGGTTTTTATCATTACATAGACACGTTTCACACTCACTTCACACACTCTTGTCATAAATGTTGTTGCATCAAGAAAAGTGTGTTTTATATGTTCTGGATGGTCTATGTTGTATCACTAAGTGTTCCTGCATGATCATAGTCAAGTTATTTCACTGTTTACATCAATTTCACTAATCTCAAACTTAGCTAGTTTCCTGAGCAACCTAACCTCATCTAGCTTTCAGGAACTGCACACTTTGCTTCTACAACCCTCAAGCTTTTTCCCTTGCCTACTAGAACTACGCAATGTGCAGGGACCCCAGCCTCCCTTCACATCCAAAAATATGCAGTGGTTTTCTCTAGTGTCCTTCCCCAGCCCGAACCCACTGTCTTCATAAACTGTGTGGTTGTTTTCCTCAGCTGCCCAGACTACCTTGCAACCTAAAACTACATAGATGTGTCCTCTCAGGACCCATCTCAAAAAAGTACCTTGCATTCAGAAACTACGTAGTATTTCCCCTCAGTTGCCTAGGCTGAATTGCACTTAGAAACTGCATAGAGGTGTCCTCCTAGGACCCCATCCCGCAACACTGTCTTGCATCTCAAAATTGTGTAGTGTTGTTTAAGCTGTCCAACCTGTCTTTCATTCATAAACTACGTAGATGGGCCTCCCAGGGCCTCATCCCAGAAGCAATCACTGCCAGCTAAAATGACACAAATCTATCTCTCAGTGACTATAGGAAAATATGAGATGCTAGATCACTCTAAAGGAGTTGAGGAGAAGGACCAATAATTTGAGTTATGATAAAGAGCGGGATCTCATGCAAACTCCATTGAATGCAAACTCATCTCAAGGGTAAGTATGGTAAGTAAAGTATATCTTTTGAAGTACATCTCTTAGTGTAGCTTGAAGGACTGCTTATCATTGTCATATAATTATGTCTTCAATAACATGAATGTTCTTGAGCACTAAAAGTCATTCCATGTGTTTCTGCTACATGTCTTGCTTCCTTTTCTCTTGTTGAACCAATTGTTGTCTTTGGCATGTTGATTGATATGTCATGCTGGCGATCCCGTTTTGGTGATTTCAAAGGTTTTTCTTTATGTGTTTTAGTTGTCTTAGTTATGTGAACACCTATCGCACTCACACACAAAGTTGTAAGTGCTGTAACACAAGTGTCATCACATTAGTCCCAAGGTCTATACCAAGTGTTTCACATGTCGCTCTCACCTATAGACAGTCCAATAGAGGGTCATGCTTTGCTATGTTGTCTCGGTGGTTAGTGTCTTCATGTTGTTGAAATATGTTGTGTAAGTGATCATAATGTCATGTATGCACAAGTTCACTTGCTCCCACACGTAGCCATTTTCCATGAAAATCTGTCAAATGGACAACCCTCCTTCAACCAGACCCTGAAAAAGCTACACTGTGTAGGATTTGCTCTCAGTGACGTTGCTCTACTGCGTAGAGCTTGAGGTTGTCCTCCGGGGTAACCTGCACTACACAATTCTAGAAGTGAGCAAGTTGACTATCTCCTAGAGCTACACAGAAGTTGTCCCCAAGACCAATCCAGTCTGCGATTCTCGCAAGATTGCTCATCTAGCCTGCCTCTGGTCAACCGAAAACCTAAACTTCACTCTGTCCTAGGGCTGCACTTCTCCCAAAAACTGCGCAAAATTTTCCCATCTACCTCCCCTGCATTGCCTACAAAAACTGTGTAGACATGTGAAACATGCCTCTGCTTCCTATAACTGCAATGTCCCGAGAAATTGCATAGATCTGCCTAACAGGCCCCTTGCTGGCTTGCTCTGCTCTCCCTCTACAAATTGTGTAGTTTTTACTGGCACTCTCCCTACTGCCCTTCTCTGTACTCATCACAAAAACTCCTCATCAACTACCTGTTCGACACTATCTCTCAAAAATGTGCAGTTATCACGAGAAGCTCCCCACAACCTGATCCAGCCTTGCCCTAGAAAACTGGACAGAAATGTCTGCCAGTGCCTCTTGCTGCCCGTTCTTTCTTCCTCGGAGAAACTGCATAGATTCCAACTGGACCCTTGGATGACCCACCTATTCCTCATCCGGAAAACTGCGTAAAATTTCCCAGCAGTTCCTCCCGACAACCTGCCTTGTCTTCCTCCTAGGAACTCCACAGTTCTTCCCAGCTAGGTTCTACATTGCAACTATCACTGATGTCTTGGATGGTGCAAATATGCCCCTTAGTGACCTCTGCATAGTTTTTCCTGGCAGTCATCTGTATCCTCTCATCCCAGGATGAGCTATGCTCTGCGGAGTTTCAATGTCTTTCCTCCCTCACGATCACCTCGACTCGAAACATGAGAACAATGCATCATGCTAGAATAGGAGTTTTTGGATTTGATGTCTTCCCATGGTGAGTGAATTGCAGGAATATGTACACTAATGGATCATGTCATGATGATGAACAGGATGAAGAAGGAGCACATGCTAGAAGGCTTGCTCATAGTTGAACGTACACATGAAGCTCATCAAACATCAAGATAAAGAAACACATGCATGGAACCATCTTGCGAAGACCAAGACCATTGAAGACCCCGCAACACCAAGCTCTGAAAATATGAAGACAAAGTACATCCAAAGAGACATTCATCACTTAACAACACAACAACGTGATACAGACAGCACAGTCAGCCAATACATGTCAATAGTTTCATGTCGAGTTGTGTTATGAGTTGTCCAACGAACTATGTTCCTCAATCTTCTGCTATAAAGCATTCAAGTCCTTTCGCAGTCTCGCTATCTCCACTTCGATGCGATCCATGCTTTCCACCACCCACACAAGCTCATTGTAGCACCTATGGAAACCCCAAATTTCATTCAGGCAGGTCGAGTCATTGTTGGGCCTTTGTTTTGCCTTCATTTATATCACCTTTTACTTGAAATCCCTCATGCTTTTGTTTAAATTGAATTTTCATTGTCATAGTTTTGTGCATTCTCAGAGATAATAAGTAAGCATTTGTTATTCCCTTGTTTTAACGAGATTTAAACATTAAAAGCATCATTAGTAACAGTTTGTGTCTTTGCAGGTTTATGGAGTTGATTATATGCCTATTCTAATATAGGCCAAGTTCTTGCACCACACATTCTTGCACTACTACCGGTAGGATTCTTGCACCAACATTCCTGCACCAGCATTGCAAATTAATTAGTCTGCTCAAAATTCACATAATTTCTAAATGGCCAACTTTGACCTCCGTTTTTATGCAAATGGAGTTGAATTATGGAAATCCGAGAAAATGGGTTTTTCACAAATATAACTAGCTACCTATAACCGGAACCGTTTCCTGAGATTCAAAGTATTCCAAAAGTTACGAACAGGTCTTTGAAGTACTTCTATAAAAAACACAGTTTTTTCTAGAATTCTAGAAAACACGGTCAACAAGTTTCCAGACTGCTAAATTTCACCTCGGTTTTTGTGCACTTTAAGGTAAATAAAAAAATTCTGTGACATGGGTTTTTGTCCCAGTATAGAAAATTGACTAAGTTATAAATTCATAATGGTTGAGGAGATACAAAGGGTGCTCTGGAGGCAGTTTGTTAAAATTACCAAATTTTCCAGAATTCTAGAAAAATCCCAAAATTGGAAAATTCATATTAAATATTTATTATTTTAATAGGGGAAAGGTTGTACTATTATAATATGTAATTAGAATTGGTTAGGATTCAATCCTCATATTCCTTGCAAAGGAACAACTTGTTTTAATCATTATGAAAGATTATAAGAGGAGGAATGATGCACGTAGAAAGAGAGGACGATGGAGGAGCGAGGCTACAACATTGTTGTTGTAACTTTGTTTTGCTGGTGTCGCCCTCATTCTGGGCTGGATTTGAATTCACTATGTACATTTGTTGATTTCGAAATGTAATATAAAAGGAGCCATGCCATGTTTCATTTATCTCGCGTTTAAATTTCCATTTGATGCGTTGATTTAGTTGTTGAAGATTCTTGTTTCTTAATAGGGAAACAAGCTGGTTGGCTAGGGCCCAACCAACCCAGCTCATTTACCCCTTTCATTTTCGTTGCTTGAAAGGTGTGTTAAATTATTTAATTGCAGAAGTGTGGCTTAAATTAAGTTGCATTTCTTGCACATGAATTTCAGTTTCTGTTAAGGTGTGAACAGATCCGTTTGTGTGAAAGTTAATTTCAGTTCATTTATTTCTGCAATGTCCTTTTCTGATTTTCTTTCGCTGGATCGAGCAGGGAGTCTAATCTTGCACCAGTGCATGTTGGTTTCATGTACTGCATTTTTACATAGTTCATTTTACAACAAGCATTTCATTCTTTTCCCTTACACAATTTAATTTCTTTCTGCAAACAGTGTCGAGATTATACGAAAGTGTCTTTGGTATTAAAAGTTAAATTCCTAAAACGATTAAAGATGACTTCATAAAATGCACGAAAACACTGTTGCATAATCTTGATTTATTTATGCACTTTACAGTTTCTAGGGAAAGGATTGAAAGTTATCATAGTGAACTTTATTTTCTAAAGTAGGATCTGATTTCATGCAAAATACCTTTGGCAGAATTTGATTTGCTTTAAGTTTTCAAATCTTGTTCTTGTTTCAGCTGTTTATTTACATTTTGCAAGGTTCAGTTAATTAAAAAAATTTCCTTTCTTGTGCAAGTGATTTCCAAAGTATGCTTACATTTGCAATTTATTTTACAGTTAACAGGCTTCTTTATTTTCTCGAAATCGATAACTTGGTGTAGGAAGCTCTGTTCTGGTACGAGAACCAACGTATTGTCATAGGAACAGAGTGCTCTAAGCCTTTTGGCTTTGAGCCCCTACATGAAGACATTAGTTTCAGTAAAATTACAAAGTATACTTTTCACACAGAGTTATGTGCTTGCACTAGTGCAAGTAGATTGTAGTATTGTAGGAACGACCAGTGTGAGAAGGAAAATAGTTAAAAGGTAGGTTGTTTGAAGGGCCCACTTGTTGAAGTTGCCAAGTAATCTACTGAAGATAAACATAGCATTTCATTTCAGCGATCAAACTTTATTTTCTAAAGTAGGATCTGATTTCATGCAAAATACCTTTGGCAGAATTTGATTTGCTTTAAGTTTTCAAATCTTGTTCTTGTTTCAGTTGTTTATTTACATTTTGCAAGGTTCAGTTAATTAAAAACATTTCCTTTCTTGTGCAAGTGATTTCCAAAGTATGCTTACATTTGCAACTTATTTTACAGTTAACAAGCTTCTTTATTTTCTTGAAATCGATAACTTGGTGTAGGAAGCTCCGTTCTGGTACGAGAACCAGTGTATTGTCACAGGAACAGAGTGCTCTAAGCCTTTTGGCTTTGAGCCCCTACATGAAGACATTAGTTTCAGTAAAATTACAAAGTATACTTTTCACACAGAGTTATGTGCTTGCACTAGTGCAAGTAGATTGCAGTATTGTAGGAACGACCAGTGTGAGAAGGAAAATCGTTAAAAGGTAGGTTGTTTGAAGGGCCCACTTGTTGAAGTTGCCAAGTAATCTACTGAAGATAAACATAGCATTTCATTTCAGCAATCAAGGTTGTTTACAACAGTGTGAGAAGTTCCTTTTATTTCTTTGCAAATTACTTTCTTTTTATTCTAGTTTCCAGAATGGTGTGGTTTAATTGAATTAACTAGTATAGGCTACCGAGGTTCTTCTTTGGCATTTCCAGTGCTGCACCTCTAAGTTTACGAACTCTTGGATTGACAATTAAATGTTAGGTTGTTTATTAAGCTCGACATTTTGGCACTGTTTGCAGGGAGGCGCCTAGGGGATTGATCTTGGTAACCTGTTGCATTTTGGTTTTCTCTTTATCTATTTTTATTGCAAATTTTATTTGTTTAGAATTGATTCTTTGAGTTTGTTTCTTTCCTGCATTCTTCTTTTAAGGTTTTTTTTATTTATTTCTTGGGTGCTGGAAGAACCCCCCCTCATCTATTCAACCACATGCTAACAAGATACACCAATTAGCTTGCTGAAAACAGAGAAATGGTATTTTGATACATTTTTAAATGAGGAGTTTGAGGCTAATATCAATCATCCCATGCACCTATTTCACTAATAAATTGACAAGAAAATTCAAAGGAGTCTTGAAGTAGTACATGGGGAACCTCTTTTCATTTGGTAAGAAACGGAAAACATTGTTACTTTTGAATTCCCTATCAAAGATCCAGGAGTGGCACAAATGCATAGTATTCCCCCATCTGCACTACCAAAATTTCACGGTTTGGAAAATGAAGACACAGATACATTCTTGTTTGAGTTTGAAGTACTTTGTAGAGGATATGGCTATTTTACTAATCATCAAAGGTTGCAAGTGTTTCCTCTTACTCTAAAAGCACGAGATCTCCGATGGTTCATAAGCCTTGGTGGGAACTGCATTCAAACATGGGAAGACATGCAAAATGTATTCTTGGAGAAGTATCAAGACTACTACCATATCGGTGAAGATATTTTTGGTTTAATAAAAGGGGAAAATGAGAGTTTGGAGGATTACGTGGAGCGATTTAGATACAACATCCAAAAATCAAAACATAAGAATTTTGGAAAAGAGACCTTGAAAACACTCCTACTCAAAGGAATAAAAGATGAATTTTTAGAATCTTTAAATCTTATAGGAGCAGGTGATGTTTCTCACTTGCCATATGATGATGTTTGTAAACTGTGCATTAGTTATTCAAGAGGAGTCTCCAAGTTTGGTAAGAATTCTCGAGAACCTTCTCAATTTTTTAAATCTACTACAAAAATAGGAGCTACAAAATCTTGTGTAAATTTACAACTAGATGATTTGCAGGAAGAACAGAAGCAGTGCAAGGGGATCCTTCAACAAATTATTTCCCATCGCTACTAGGGTTACAATAAGTATTCGAGGAATCAAGTAAGGAAATAAATCGACAACTAGGTATAACTCAAAATTCCCCATCTTTTAATACTTGGAATGATATTTATTGTCCTCAACAGGCTCCTCGACAGATCTATAACGCTACAATTCCATGGAATACTTATAATCATCCTCTAATTCAATACCCCACCTTATGGCCACATTGGACCTCTCCCTCGAGCCATATATTCCAACAACCTCAAGGATGGTTTGGAGCCTCCTCTCTAGGGCAATTCCCATGCAAACTCCATTACCTATGCCACAACAACTACAATTTGTGCCCCATGAACCACCATGTTATCCTTCTCTATGGTCCCAATCTTTTGTGCAAACAAATCCTAATTCTGATTATCAAGTTGCACATCAATTTAAAACACCTATTTTTCCTATTGACTCCCCTACTGAATGTAATACCATATATTTTAGAGATGGGAGAGGAGTGAATTCAGAAACTTCCCCTATTACCACACAAAAAATTTACCTTGGGAAGAAACTTTAATCCATAAACCATTAGAGGAGAAATCTATGATTGAAAATTGTTTGAAAACTATTGTTGAGGCTCAAAAAGAAGAAAACTTTAGCATTTCCCTTAACCATCCTTGTCAATTTGAAGAGAGTAAGTGTCAAGTTGTGGAAGATTTGTACGGGTTGGAGAATCATCGAAATGTGGATCTCATTGAATCCTGGTTTCAAACAATCATAAACACACATCATTCCCTCATCATTCGACACCTCTTGGTACCATATCAATCAAAGCAATTGGTTTCTCACACTTCGGTATGTATCGAAGTTTATTATTTAAAACTAAGTGTGAGTATATTTAGCATTCTGTTACGTATATGGCTACATTGGAAGTATGCCTACACTTAAAGACAAACTTCCTCTCTTTAAAATATGGTAGGGTAATGAATAAAGATGCCATCTGAAATAAATTGTATAACAACACTCTTAAAATTTTGATTCTCTAAAGCATAACTTTTGAAGTTTCTATTATTATACACTCTCATGGGTAGACTTGTCAGAAGAAATTCACTCTTAATGCCTCATATTTTATAAAGTGACTTTGATTATTGACCAATGACTATCATCCAGATATTTTTTTTAAGGCCCTCTTTGAAGCTATTGATGAGAATCCTCCTATGGTGAACCACACCTACAAAATTATAACAAGTTTTCACAAGAACCCTGGCATGATCAATTTGAGGAATTTTTTTTAGTCATTATCTAAGATGTTTTATTTAAAATGAGTCTTCCGGATAAAAATACCAACCAATAAAGATTAGTAATTAAAAAATTTTCACGCCATCCCACATTCTTAAGGAACAAAATCGCCTCCCCAACTATTAAGTAACCTATTTAAGGTTGATCATAATCAGAGTTTATTTAATATCTAGGTTATATATATATATATATATATATATATATATATATATATATATATATATATATATATATATATATATATCTATATATATATGTATATATATGTATATATATATATATATATATATATATATATATATATATATATATATATCTATATATCTATATCTATATCTATATATATATATCTATATATATCTATATATATATATATTGATGGATAAGAGGTCTCATTATGAGCTGGCCTACCATGATCATAGGTACTAACAAGAATGACATTACCACTATTGGTCACCAAGCCAAGGTAATGATTTTCAGTTGAGAAGCTGGAGGACAAGAGGTCTCATCATGAGTTGACTTGTTCATTCTTGTTAGTTCTGGTGAATGGAACTATCGTTAGCTGGTTACCAAGCCAGGATAGTGGCCTTCAATT
This sequence comes from Pinus tabuliformis, assembly GCA_031772625.1. NCBI lineage: Eukaryota > Viridiplantae > Streptophyta > Pinopsida > Pinales > Pinaceae > Pinus > Pinus tabuliformis. The sequence goes on from CM062805.1 coordinate 215,549,943, forward strand.
AATTTCAAAACAAATGTAAATTATTTTAAAACAACTATGAATCTATATCTAATGGTTGGGATACAGGCATTTCATGGGTTAAAAGGCATCCCTGTCGAGGCTATTGATGCTTGCTGGTAGTAGGGCCATGCCTGTGGTATTAAAGTTAACTTTACACTATGATTTACTTGGTTGATTTTGTCTCTCCTGAATTCATTATCATATCTCTTTGAGAATGGCTTTAAGATCCCTTTGGTGTTATTCCTTGGAGTTCTATCTTTTTGGAATGATTTTTATGGATGTGGGACCCTTAGTGTTATAGACATTTTTGTGCCTTACAGCTATAAGCATGAAATGTCCATAAACCAAGGGATCCTAAGTCCCTAAAGATGTTGTTCCAGCTCCTAAAGAAACAAGGTCAACCAATGACAGCTTCTCCCAGAAGTTCTCCACCAGAAACTGCTCAAAACTAGTCAAATCAGGATCAATTCAGATGCTCCACTAGCTGGCTGCGTTGCAAAGCACCCAAATACACTAGCTAGGTGCGTTGCAACGCACTTGAATGCACTACCCAGGTGCATTGAGCGGGAAATTACAAGTGGCAGAGTCATTCAACGAGGTGGAGAGACAATGGAAGCTTCCAGAATCTTCTCCAATGACACTTGCCTCACTGAATTCGACCAGTGATGAGTAAGAGGCTCTCAGTCTCCAAGTGGAAGCAAGAACTGACAGAGAGAAGCCACAAGTCAAAACATAAGCTGACTCATCCTCTCTGCTTACATCTATATATGGATCCCTCACCCAGAGATCCAGAGGCTGGAATTTTGTACTTTGCAGAGAATTGCTGTTGGTTTTGAGATTGAGATTAGTGCATTGGGTGATTTATGCTTTGTTGGAGGTGAGGAAGGGATTCCTTTGCTGGGAGGTAGATGCTGGATCGGGACTCACTTGGTTGTATCTCCTCCTGGATCTTCTTATTACATCAATAAAACTATTTGAGTTTCTCCTACATGCTTGTGTACCAATGATATTTTGTTATATTTGCATGTTTAGCTTAATCTGATCCTAAGCTATTTATGAATGTAAATCTATATCTTTGTGTAGTTTTCCTCTTTTGTGATCTTGCAGGAAATTGGTGAAGCTAAGCAAGTAGGGGAGCAAGTAGCTGGAAGCTGCCAAAGAGGAGAGTGATCGGATCGACAAACTAGCGCAAGACACAGGTTAGTTTATCCTTCCTCTTCATTTACATTTCATAAAGAAGAATATGAAAGTAGTTTTCCTTGTTTGTTGCTAAGGCACTGTCACACCTTAGAGTGGGATAGGGGCGTTCTGAATAGATAATTTTCCCAACAACAAAATGGCGACTCCGCTGGGGATCGTGTCTAGTTAGTTTGTTTGTGTTTCTCTTGTTGTTTGCTTCATAAACACAGAAGTAGCAATCGAACTGCATTTGCCATTATCAAATGAAAAGTAGCTGCTACTTCAATCCACCCATTGGATTTGTTTATGATTTGAACAACTGATCCACAAATTCTCTAATTACCCTTTGTGATAGCTCTTAGTCCTCCTTTAAATCATCCCTCTGATTGTACCTTACTGATTGCTTTTACTCGGCCAAAATCCATAGATTAAACTGCAAACCGTGACCCAGAACCCGGATAAAAGTCTCTTTTCTGCCCCAGCGCAGGCTCTGTGAAGAGGTTCTGCATTTCAACGCAGGTCCCGAGAGGGCGACCTGCGCTGCAATTCAGTTTCTCTGTGCAACAGGTGCGCTGATCAGCCCTTGCCCTATGCAGCTGAGGTTCTTTGCTCCATTTTGTTCAGTTTTATCTCTGATTTTTGCAACCTGTTATCAGTGTGTGTACCTATCTGAAAACCCCTTGTCTTTGCCTTAATTCCGCCTCCTTTGTACAAAAAGGCTGTAGGTGTTCTTTGTGTGTTTGTTACATCATTTACAGTTTTCCATTGAAAAGTAAAATAGTCATATTGTCGTCCTTAGATTTAGATCTGTCGTAAGTGTCGATTTTGATCTTAGGAGAAAGTTTCTTTGTTGTTGACAGTTGATTATACTTTTTACTTTTACCTTTGGTTTGAATTTGTCTCTTTCTAGTGTCGAAATGAGTGTTTATTTCAAAATCATAAAGTGTCGTAATCTTCTCTACCTTTTTGATTTCGAAAAAGAAGCTTGTTTGTGTTTTTCACTTGAAAGCAAATTCAGATTTGTACATCAACTTTCTTTTTAGGCATCAATATTAAGAAAGTGAAAACAAATACATGCATTTGTGCATTTGCATATTGATAGTTTGTATGGTTTGATTTAGGAAAAGTACATTTACAGTGTGCTGTTTGATCTTTGAGAAAAGATTGTGTCTTTCTTTTCCCCTTGTAGCTAGGATTTTCATTGTTGAAAAGAGATAAAAGCTTGCTTATCATCTTTAGATTGCATTTAGGAATTACATCTACATCTCGTGGTGATCCAAAAAGGCAAACTTCTAAGAAAGATCAACTTAAAATAAATTGAATGAATCTAACAACGCTTTGGAACTTAACACTCAACATATAGGTCTAGGCTAGAGACGTGTTCCGGCGTCGTAAAACCCGGTAACTGTTGTCCTCACTGATGGTTGGGTGATTCCTCCACTGTGAGACGATAAGTGCCAGTACGGATTGTGCTCCCACTTACCGTCGAGTATATATTGGGAGACCCCTATAGGCTTAAAACCTTTTATCCATAGGAAGCCGTGTCGGCCGCCCTACTGATCGCAATGCACCGAACACAACATTCAGGAAGATTGACTGCCGTACCGTAAAACGTATTTTGCAGTTTTGCGATTGGTTTGGAACTCCCTCTACCTAGACCTCCAGAGCAGTCCCTTTCGTTCCTTTTCAGACTCTTTAATGGAAAAGGTCCATCTGAGCACTTGTCACTTCAGGCTCATTAAAAATCGAAGGAGACTGGAGTCATCTTTTGTTTTTTCTCGACTCTTTAAAACTGAAAAAACAAAGTTGTGTCAAAGCGTCTAAAATTTATTTTAAACGGAATAATCATCACCATTCCCTCGTTGGTCTTCGAAGTTAGTCTCTTTTCATCGCAAGTTCTTGTAGAATCGCTAGAAAATCTTTTGGATAGACTAGATATGTCTGAACAACCGTCAACATCCAGGACTGTGTCATCCGACACAGCAGCGGCAGAGCCTCCTATCGCTACTCCAACGATGTTCGATGGTATATCATCTGTCCCGGCAAGTTATCAACAACAAGCCGGAGTCCAATCAGGGACTGTTTCGATGACATGGTCAGTTCCTATTTCTTCATCCGGATTATCATTTGGTATTTCTTATGTTGAAACTCAACAAATCGATCCAATGTGTCTTCAAAGGCCAATATACCCTTTAAGTACTGGATTTCCACCATATGGAGGGCAGTATGCCTTTTCATTGTTCCCTCCCGGAGAACAACCATATGGGAGTTTACAACAAAGTTCAGGTCAAACTGGAATTACACCCAGCGGTTGGGTACCAATACTGCCTCAACAACCAAGGGTTGCATATTCAATGCAACTAGTCCACCCTGTGTTGAATATTCCCACTATACCTAGTATGGTGATTGCGTCGCAAGTACAAGCGCTACCTGTTGTATGTCAACCCCAAGTTTCTCAGGTTGCAATACAACAACCTCTTGTCTCGACAACTCAATCACAACCTCAGGTTAGTGCCTCCTTATCTGGAGCGACTCAGGCTCAAACAAGTACTATGACTCCTCATCTTGATCAATCATCCAGTATTGGACAACAAAAAATGGTCCAAAAACCAGGGCTGGTTCAATCTCAACAACCGCAATTCCAGCAATCATATCAAGGACCTGAGCAACAAGTCTTTGTAAGTAATGGGAAACTGCATTTCCAAAGCGGTTATCAACAACCATACTATAATGGTTATGCCCATCAACCTTGTCAAAGTTTCCAGCATCAAATACATTATGCTGGTATGCAAAGACCCACTGCTCAAGCGATTCCATCTTATCCTGGGTATGCTTCGCCTAACCTGAATCAACAGTTTCCCTTTGTAGCAACTCAAGAATTACCAGAGCTAAACCGGCTGACGAATGATCCAATTGCTTATGCCGCTTGGTGGCCAACGATTCCGCATAAACTTCCATCAGATATTCCTAAATTTAATGGAAATCCGGGTGAAGATCCATCGAATCATGTGATGACCTTTCATCTGTGGTGTTCATCAAACACCCTAAACGATGATTCGATTAGGATTCACCTTTTTCAGAGGACATTAACTGGTCCGGCAGCAAAATGGTATATCGAATTTCCTAGAGCTTCATTCGACAACTTCAGTACCCTAGCCACAACCTTTTTAACCCATTTTCAATTACTAATAAGGTATGAAACGGGAACGAAACTCCTTACCAACTTCAAACAAATGACGACCACTCACATATCTGATCATATACATGAGTGGCGACGTCGTCGTAGAATGGTAAAAACGTATGTTCCTGATCAGCTTTTAGCTGAATGGTTTATCAAGTCATTACTACCTTCCATCACGGAAGATGTGGCAAAAGGGGGAGTCGTCACAGAAGAGCAAGTTATCGCTCGTGCGCAATATTTGGACTTGATTTACACTCAGTCTGGCACGCTCTACGATAAAATACCTGACGCCCCTAGACCCTAATTCTCAGTTCCTCCTCCTCCTAAATCAAACAATGACTCTCATGCCATCGATGGCATGATTGGCGCGACAGACACGAAATCGACAAAGGCTACATCTAAAAAGGCCCGTAAGATTTCCAGTCAAAATGCAAATGAGGAACTTCTTGCCTCGGAAGTAAATGCCGTGTCAACCGACAAAGGCAAACAACTGAAGCAACCAGGGGGCAAGAAGAAAAAGAAAGGGAGAAAAAGGAAACCCCCTGCGGGGTGTCATATATGCGATGAGGATCATTGGACGAGAGACTGTCCACATATAGCTGAAGTTAAGAAACTCTTTAAGAGTTCAAAAACCTCAGCAGTATTGACTGATCCGTTTCCAAACCCAGGAACCAAACTGGTTGCTAATCAAAATGCTTCCCGATCCCAAGTTCTTATGTTGTCTATATCAAAGCAGCAAAATGATGCTTTGACAAGGAATAAAGATTACGAGAATCCACAGCTGTCGAATAACAAGGCTAATGAACAACCTAGTAGTTCGACAACAACTTTGACCGAAGTTGTGCCACCCATCATTCCTGAACAAATGATAAAGTCGCCAAAGGGAGTAGTACACAAATCGACATTTAATTCTCGTGCAAAAATAGCACAGAATTATAATATAATAGAGGACTTGGCCTAATCGCCGTCCACTATGTCGACACTTGAGGCACCGCAAAATTGCCTCTCCCAAGAGCAAGCTTTATTATCAGCAATAGGTGGGATTGACCCAATGGATTCCAATCTTGTGGCCTTTAATCATAAAGGATATGACTCTCAGTTACCAGCTCAACTAGCTTTCCTTATTCAAGTGAAAGCCCTCAACAAAACTGTTCATCGAACAATTATTGATGAGGGGGCATCTACATGCATTATGTCGATGAGTTGCTGGAAAACTTTAGGATCTCCAACCTTGTAGCGATCTTCGACGACATTAAAAGCATTCAGAGGAAGGATATATACACCATATGGTATCCTAAGTAACTTGAAAGTTGAACTAGGAGGGAAAACAGTAGGAATTGATGTTGAAGTAATCGACAGAAACCTTGATTACAACATCCTATTGGGAAGACCCTAGATATATGTCATGGCCGCAGTTGTGTCGACCTACTTCAGGAAGATTGCATTTCCCTTCCAAGGAGGAATTACAATCATCGACCAAAAAACATTTCTCCCCAACAGTTCACAAGTTACGGGAAGCATTCCAATGATCCATAGAAGCAATCATTCGCTCCAAAATATCGGAGTAGGTCTCCTAAAAGACCCTGCCTTAATGGGTACTTTTTCCCTACCGCCTCCGAGTAATCTGGCGGAAATGGCCACAATGGAATATGAAACCTTCTATATCTAATGGATTTGGACTCCGAGGACGGTTCTTATCTCGTGTCAACCTCGTTAAAAAATGAAACAATGAGTCATGAGGATAGTTCTTTTACTGTGTCAACCTCATTAAAAAATGAAACAATCCCCTTTCCAAATCTCAAAGGTAAACCTTCATTCCAACCACCAAGTTGAATGCAATGAAGCTTTGGGGGCATGCACCTCGATTTGCGTTATTATACTGGGGGCATACAAACTTATCACGAGTAGTGTTACTGCAGGGTTCAAGCTCGTTAAAAAATAAACCCGCATCGAGCAGTGTTACCGTGAGGTTCAAGCTTGTTAAAAAATAAACCCGGACCGAGCAAATATTTCCACCCGCGTTTAAGCTCATTAAAAAATGAACTATCCCCTGGTAAATAACCACCGTGAATGTAGTACTTCAGCCATTAAAGCCTTGGTCGTGTTTACACCGTCACCTCCACTTTTCCATTGGCCGATCATTCACCTCCATTTGATTGTTTACCCATTTTGAGGAACAGCTGCGAAGAGTGATTTCACTAGCCATCCTTGTGACACTGCTGTGCTTAGAAAATTCCAACCCTTACCTGGAATCAACTGCTACCCATTTTATCACTCATTCCTCAAAAGACGAGTCTTCTTTAAGCTCTTTTCATCTGACTCATAAAACATGAAAAGATTGCCGAGTTTTGGCCTTCCATCTCGTTAAAGCGACCGTAAGTGCTATCCCTCCTCTAGATTTTAATCTTTTTGGACCTGAGGGATTATTGCACAAAAAGATCGAGCGCTTGTATTGTTCGGCTCATTAAAACTATCGAAAATTCATCCCTTCTGTATTGTTTTATACTTTTTCGGACTTAAGGGATTAGATGACGAAAAAGGAATTTCGGAGTTACCTTTACGTACCTTTTCAGACTCTCTAAAAATGAAAAGGACCGAGTTATCTTTGTCGTTAAACTCGTTAAAAACATTAATAACGACAAACTTGTCTTTAGACGAGAACGAGTTTCACTATCGCTAGGCTCGTTGAAACATAGCGATGGGTTTTCCCGAAGGGAAAATTATAGAACAAGCATATGTTATCCTCCTCAAGCTTGACAAAAATAAAGAGGTACTGGTCAGCAATGACTGGGGAAAAATTGGGAAGAAACTCAAAGAATATTTATTGGTAGCAAGTCGCTCTTGAACATGACACTTCCACTCCGTGCCTGAGTCGGGTTGGGTTGTTTCATTCGCCGGTCACATCACCATGGTCTCACCATACCATCCACATTCGGGGTAAATGCTACCAATCCATCATATAAGTGTCGCCGACATGTTCAAGAGAAGTCATCCAGAGAAGTCACCCGTGTCCCATCCACTACCATACATTATACTTCATTCCTTCATGACCGCCACCCTAAACCATATATCATCAGATCATTTTCACCTCCATCAAAATCATTTGCCCCGTTCCATGTCATTGATGTGGGATTCATGAAGGCCCTCCTTTGACAGATCGCTTCTTGTCGACATCAGCTCATTATCCAAGAAGTTGATCTAGGAACACCCCATTCAGTACTTTGAAGCTTGCATGCCTCAATGGCAAGTTTCTCACTTCCGGCGACAGGTATACATCAATGACCTTCGACCGAAAGATTTTGCGTGGTGTTCGACACCAAGTCCCTTATTCACACCACGTGAATTGTACTGCAGTACCTTGAGGGTCATCATCCTTATCGGTGATTCCTCTCACACTTGTTAACAGTTTACATCATTGACTGGTAATCAAGCGATGTCTTTCCATGTTTGACTTCAAAACATTTTTCACATGGATCAACTTGTACTTCGAGTGAAGATCGGACGAGATTGAAGACCCCGGATCTAGTTTCATCCATCCGGGCTGCGATATATATTCAGGAAAAATAAAAACATTGACATGTACAGCATTGCAGCACAGATAATCATCCTACCAAAAGGATGATGACTTCATCAAAATCATCAGTCTACCATCAGACGATTGTCTGTCCTGTGTACATAAAAATGAATTTATAAAGCTGAGCATGGGAATGCCTGCCTCAGCTAGATCATGAAAACAGTATGAAAATAATGTATTGTATTGTATCTTATTACAGGTCTCCTCCCAGCATTGAAAGAACTTCGGATCCTCCTAATAAAGCATTTCACCCGATAAACGGCCTCATACTTTAGGGGGCAACTGTTATAGACATTTTTGTGCCTTACAGCTATAAGCATGAAATGTCCATAAACCAAGGGATCCTAAGTCCCTAAAGATGTTGTTCCAGCTCCTAAAGAAACAAGGTCAACCAATGACAGCTTCTCCCAGAAGTTCTCCACCAGAAACTGCTCAAAACTAGTCAAATCAGGATCAATTCAGATGCTCCACTAGCTGGCTGCATTGCAAAGCACCCAAATACACTGGCTAGGTGCGTTGCAACGCACTTGAATGCACTACCCAGGTGCATTGAGCGGGAAATTACAAGTGGCAGAGTCATTCAACGAGGTGGAGAGACAATGGAAGCTTCCAGAATCTTCTCCAATGACACTTGCCTCACTGAATTTGACTAGTGATGAGTAAGAGGCTCTTAGTCTCCAAGTGGAAGCAAGAACTGACAGAGAGAAGCCACAAGTCAAAACATAAGCTGACTCATCCTCTCTGCTTACATCTATATATGGATCCCTCACCCAGAGATCCAGAGGCTGGAATTTTGTACTTTGTAGAGAATTGTTGTTGGTTTTGAGATTGAGATTAGTGCATTGGGTGATTTATGCTTTGTTGGAGGTGAGGAAGGGATTCCTTTGCTGGGAGGTAGATACTGGATCAGGACTCACTTGGTTGTATCTTCTCCTGGATCTTCTTACTACATCAATAAAACTATTTGAGTTTCTCCTACATGCTTGTGTACCAATGATGTTTTGTTATATTTGCATGTTTAGCTTAATCTGATCCTAAGCTATTTATGAATGTAAATCTATATCTTTGTGTAGTTTTCCTCTTTTGTGATCTTGCAGGAACTTGGTGAAGCTAAGCAAGTAGGGGAGCAAGTAGCTGGAAGCTGCCAAAGAGGAGAGCGACCGGATCGACAAACTAGCGCTAGACACAGGTTAGTTTATCCTTCCTCTTCATTTACATTTCATAAAGAAGAATACGAAATTAGTTTTCCTTGTTTGTTGCTAAGGCACTGTCACACCTTAGAGTGGGATAGGGGCGTTCTGAATAGATACTTTTCCCAACAACACTTAGTGCATGTGATTCACCTTTCTTGAACAAGAGGAGCTTTAGCTATATGCTGGGTGATGGTAATATGGTCACTGTGGGAAAGAATTATTATGATTACTCTTAACACCATGGCTTTTAAATCATGTCACTCATAATTACAATGAGGATATTCAATTAAAACCTCTGATCAAGGATGCCCTAGATATGTTTATAGAAATTTTAATAAGTTGGTTGTTTTATTCAAGTAATAACATCGTCCTTGCAATTTAGTATTCCCACGGCAACCTTTTTATTAGATTTCCCTGAAATCAGTTTAAACAAATAAAGAGTCCAACAGACACTCTGTTTTTAGAACAAGCTTTATCTAGCATAGGAAATTTGATCACACAAAATTGTAGGAAAAATCATTACAAATGCGCATAAATGTTTTTAATCTTGTTTTTTGCGAGGGAGCGACAATACGACAATTGATTTCCTTGCATGAGGACATGCAAGAAGGTTAGCATGGGGGGATGTTGGGCCTCTATTTTGCCTTCATTTATATCACCTTTTACTTAAAGTCCCTGATTCTTTTCTTTAAATTGAATTGTCATTGTCATAGTTTTGTGCATTCTCGGAGATAATAAGTATTTGTTATTCCCTTGTTTTAACAAGATTTAAACATTAAAAGCATCATTAATAACAGTTTGTGTCTTTGCAGGTTTATGGAGTTGATTATATGCCTATTCTAATATAGCCCAAGTTCCTGCACCACACATTCTTGCACTAGTACCAGTAGGATTCCTGCACCAACATTGCAAATTAACAAGTCTGCTCAAAATCCGCATAATTTCTAAATGGCCAAGTTTGACCTCGGTTTTTATGCAAATGGAGGTGAATTATGGAAATACGAGCAGATGGGTTTTTCACAAATATAACCAATTACCCACAACCAAAACTATTTCTTGAGATTCAAAGTATTCCAAAAGTTACGGACATGTCTTTGAAGCACTTTTATAAAAAAAATTGTTTTCCAGAATTCTAGAAAACACAATCAACAAGTTTCCAGATTGCCAACATCTAGCTCGGTTTTTGCGTAGATGAAGGTAAATAAAGAAATTCCACGACATGGGTTTTTTTCCCAGTATAGGAAATTGACTAAGCTCAAAATGGTTTTCCAAAAATCATAATGGTTGAGGAGATACAAAGGGCGCTCTGGAGGCAGTTTGTTAAAATTACCAAATTTTCCAGAATTCTAGAAAAATCCCAGAATTGGAAAATTCGTATTAAATATTTATTCTTTTAATAGGGGAATGGTTGTACTATTATACTATGTAATTATAATTGGTTGGGATTCAATCCACATATTCCTTGCAATGGAACAACTTGTTTGAATCATTATGAAAGATTATAAAAGGAGGAATGATGCACATAGAAAGAGAGGACGGTGGAGGAGCGACGCTACAACAATGTTGTTGTAACTTTGTTTTGTTAGTATCACCCTCATTCTAGGCTAGATTTGAATTCACTATGTACATTGTCTGATTTCGAAATGTAATATAAAAGGAGTTGCACCATGTTTCATTTATCCCTCGTTTAAATTTCCATTTGATGCGTTGATTTAGCTATTGAAGATTCTTATTTCTTAACAGGGAAACGAGCTGGTTGGCTAGGGCCTAGCCAACCTAGCTCGTTTACCCCTTTTGTTTTCATTGCTTGAAAGGTGTGTGAAATTATTTAATCGCAGAAGTGTGGCTTAAATTAAGTTCCTTTTCTTGCACATGAATTTCAGTTTTTGTTAAGGTGTGAACGGATCCGTTTGTGTGAAAGTTAATTTCAGTTCATTTATTTCTGCAATTTCCTTTTCTAATTTTCTTTCGCTGGATCGAGCAGGGAGTCTAATCCTGCACCAGTGCACGTTGGTTTCTTGTACTGCGTTTTTACATAGTTCATTTTACAAAAAGCATTTCATTCTTTTCCCTTACACAATTTAATTTCTTTTTGCAAACAGTGTCGAGATTATACGTAAGTGTCTTTGGTATTAAAAGTTAAATTCCTAAAACGATTAAAGATGACTTCATAAAATGCACAAAACTTTGTTGCATAATCTTGATTTATTTATGCACTTTACAGTTTCTTGGGAAAGGATTGAAAGTTATCATAGTGAACTTTATTTTGTAAAGTAGGATTTGATTTCATACAAAATACCTTTGGCAGAATTTGATTTGCTTAAAGTTTTCAAATCTTGTTCTTGTTTCAGTTGTTTATTTACATTTTGCAAGGTTCAGTTAATTAAAAGCATTTCCTTTCGTGTGCAAGTGATTTCCAAAGTATGCTTACATTTGCAATTTATTTTACAGTTAACATGCTTCTTTATTTTCTCGAAATCGATAACTTGGTGTAGGAAGCTCCGTTCCGGTACAAGAACTAGTGTCTTGTCACAAGAACAGAGCGCTCTAAGCCTTTTGGCTTTGAGCCCCTACATGAAGACATAAGTCTTCAGTAAAAGTACAAAGTATACTTTTCACATAGAGTTATGTGCCTGCACTAGTGCAAGTAGATTGCAGTATTGCAGGAACGACTAGTGTGAGAAGGAAAATCGTTAAAAGGTAGGTTGTTTGAAGGGCCCACTTGTTGAATTTGCCAAGTAATCTACTGAAGATAAACATAGCATTTCATTTCAGCAATCAAGGTTGTTTACAGCAGTGTGAGAAGTTCCTTTTATTTCTTTGCAAAGTACTTTCATTTTATTCTAGTTTCTAGAATGGTGTGGCTTCATTGAATTAACTAGTATAGGCTATCGAGGTTCTTCTTTGGCATTTCCAGTGGTACGCCTCTAAGTTTATGAACTATGGATTGAAAATTAAATGTTAGTTTGTTTATTAAGCCCGACAGTCGTGTTGTGTGTGGGAGCTCGGGCACATGGGACTATGCCAAGAAGGCTAAGTTGTGATAGCCCATGTGCCTTGTGCTTGTTCTTACGGCCTATTTTTCAGGCCTTGGATTGTGCCTTCATTCGGGTCATGCATAGATAGAAACGTGTTCGGGAAGTTCGAGTCATGTATGGGTGCCTGGGCACACAAGGTTGTGCCAAAAATTCTAAGTTGTGACCGCTCGTGTGCCTTGTGCACGTTCGTGTGACTCATTTTCCCGACGCTCCCTCGTGCCTTCGTTCCGGTCATGCACCCATGGAAACCCCAAATTTTGTTTGGGAAATTCAGGTCATGCACCCATGGAAACACAAAATTTTGTTTGGGCAGGTTGGGTTGTGTCGTATTTGGGCACCCGGGCACACACGGTAGTGCCAAAAATGCAAAGTTGCGATCGTCCATGTGCCTTGTGCATGTTCGTGTGACCCATTTTCCCAATGATTCCTTGTGCCTCCGTTCGGGTTGTGCACCCATGGAAATCACAAATTGCATTTGGGCGAGATGGGTCATGTCGTGTGTGGGAGCCCGGGCACATGGGACGGTGCCAAAAATGATAAGTTGTGACTGCTTGTGCTGCTTGTGTTCGTTCGTGCGGCCCGTTTTCCTAGCCCTCCATCATGCCTTCGTTAGGGTCATACATGCATGGAAATGCATTTGGGCGGGTCAGGTGTGGGTGCCCGAGCACACGCGGTTGTGCAAAAAATGATAATACGTGACTACCTATGTGCCTTGTGCATGTTCCTGTGACTTTTTTTCTCGACACTCCCTTCTGCCTTCATTCGGGTTGTTTTCCGATGGAAACCCAAAATTTCTTATGAGCGAGTGAGGTCGTGTCGTTTATGGGAGCCCATCTCAATACGTTAATGTAGATCAGGTCATGTCTGATGTGGGCATCCGGTCACGTGGCCATGCCAAAAATGCTAAGTTGTGACCGCCCATGTGCCTTGTGCGTGTTTGTGTGACCCATTTGCTAGGCACTCCCTTATTCTTTCGTTTGGGTCGTGCGACCATGGAAACCCAAAATTTCATTCGAGTAGGTCAGGTCATGTCGTGTGTGGGTGTTTGGGAACATGGGGCCACGCCAAAAGTTCTAAGTTTTGACACTCGTGTGCTTTGTGCATGTTCATGCATCCATTTTGTCACACGCTCCCTCATGCCTTCAGTCGGGTTGTGCACCCACGCACACGTGGGTGTGCCGAAAATTTTAACTTGTGACTGCCCATGTGCATTATGCACATTCATGCGACCCATTTTCTTGACGCTCCCTTTTCCCTTTGGTTGGGTCGTGCACCCATGGAAACCCCAATTTTCATTGGGGCAGGTCGGGGCTTGCCATTTATGGGTGCCAGAATACACGTGGTCATGCCAAAAATGCTAGGTTGTGAATTCTCATGTGTCTTGTGCATGTTCATGTGAACCATTTTCCTAATGCTCCCTCGTGCCTTTGTTCAGGTCACACACCCAAGGAAACCCCAAATTTTGTTTAGGCGGGTTAGGTCATGTTGTGTGTGGGTGCCCGTGCATATGCGTTCGACAGGTCAGGCGTATCTTATGTGGGCGCCCAATCACACACGTTTGGGTGGGTCGAGTTCTGTCTTGTGTAGGTGCACAGGCACATAGGTCAGGTTGTGTCGTGTGTGGGTGACCATGCACACACGTTCAGGCGGTTCGGGTTGTGTCGTTTGTGGGTGCCCATGTAAACATGTTTGGGCAAGTCATGTCGTGTGTGGGAACCTGTGCAAATTCATTCGTGCGGGACAGGCCAGGTCGTGTGTGGGAGCTTGGGCACACAATTCCATGCCAAAAATGCTAATTTATGACCACTCGTGTGCCTTGTGCACGTTTTTGTGGCCCATTTATCGGGCACTCCCTCGTGCTTTCGTTCGGGTTGTGTGCCCATGGAAACCTTAAAATTCATTCAAGTGGATCAGGTCGTCTTGTGTGTGGGCACTTGTGGAAACGTGTTTGGGCAGGTTAGGTCGGGTTGTGTCATGTGTGGGTGCCCGAGCACATGGATTTATGCCAAAAATGCTAAGTTTGGACCGCCTATGTGTCTTATGCACGTTCATACGACCCATTTTCTGGGTGCCCTCTCATCCCTTCATTCCGGTCGGGCACCCATAGAAACCCTAAAATTTGTTTGGGCGGGTTAGGTCATGTCATGTGTGGGCACTCGTGCAAATGTGTTTAGGCGAGTTGGGTTGGATCCTGTCATGTGTGGGTGATCCAGGTGGCTCCAAAGACACACACAATACAAAGACGACTCAGGAAAGCTTGAAAATGAAAGTGTTTGGATTATGCTCGAACCAGGACCAAAGCATAGATCTCATCGTCCTGATCGTGGCGGTGTGAACGGTTCGTCAAACTGAGTCTGTATGTGAAAGTTAGAAGCAGTCAAAGTTGGGTTGGCTTTTGTCTGATTGGGAAGGCTTAAGAAGTCTGCAATTTCGAATTTTCTGGCAGACAGAATTTGGCCAACTCCAGCCAGATTCCGGGCGAAATTGTTGCCTCGTTAAATTCACTCCTTTGGCCAAAAATCTGAATAATGTTAAAATGGGCCATTACTATTAAAAATTAAAATATATATATATAATAAAGTTTTGGGTGGCGGGCCACCAACCCCGCCACCCCCCAACCAACCCATACTATGAAACAATAATATTAAATATATAGGGGCTGTCCATGACCCCCAACCGCTCCCCACATCCCACAAACCATTGAAACTAACACGTGAGGGGAGCATAGTTGGGTGGGCCGGCCCTTGGGGCGCAGACCCAACCCATTCAACACCAAAAAAGCACTAGCCTTAATGTATGACATGCCAGTGGGAGGTGGGTATGGTGGGCAGGCCACCCAAGGCGGGCCCAGCCAAACCGAAACTTAAATTTAAAAAAAAACTTGTTATGTGTAAAGAATGGAGGAGGCGGGGTTTGACAACCCGACCTCCTCCCTATTAAACAGGGCCTCAACCAACACGCCACAACCGTCTTCTTCTTTAATCCGCCACCCATTTTCTATTTAAACACAATTTTTTAGTGTGCCCAGGGATATATGGAGGAACTAGGAGTGGGCATAGATTTCAAGATAGAGGAGGCATAATCTTGGCACGCAGTTTGAGGCAACATTTTGTAGGAGGGGTGAAATTTCACTTTGTCAGATTTTGACAAATTCTATATGGTTTCAACACTTTTCGATGCCACAAATGCAATGGCATTGTCCGTTTCTCCATCAGATTTTTGCACTTTTCAGCCATTTTTCAGTGTGAGGGTGGAACCATGATTGCTGCAAAAATAGGGAGCGGAACCATGATCCTTGACATTTTCCCGAGGAGGTAATTTTTCTCCATGTCGGAATATAGTCAAGTTTATAGTCGTCTTTCATGGTTTTCACAGGGATCAAAATGGCAAGGTCAAATCCGCCTTTTGAGTTGCAGATTTCCAGTGCACCCATGGAGTATAATCTTTGAGGAACCTAGGGGGAATTTAAAAGATTCCTTGAGCCCCAGATTCTCAATTTCTCAGAATTCAAAAATTGGACAGTCACTTTTGCACTATTCGACGCCACAAATCTGATGGTGCATTCAAATTTCTCATTTGATCATTCTATTCTTCAGCCACTTTTCTAAGTGGAATGTAGGTGTCAACATTCATGTGTGAGCAACCATTTCCATGCGATTGATGATGTGAAATCGAAGGCATGAACAGCTTCAGCGGGTTGACATCTACTTCTTCAGATGGCCCTTGTTTGTGAGGTATATGTAGTGTGTTCATGTACTTCTTTTTCTATGCATTATGCTGCACAGGTCCTTGTTTGATGTTGATGAGGGATATTGTTTATTACTTGTTTTCATGATTCCTGCTTGATCTGATGTGAAATCGTCTACGTGATGTACTTGTTGTCATGATTCATCATGTTATGTTTTGAGATCCCTTTTTTGTATGTTGATGGGATACTTAGGTTGTCGTCATGTATGTTTGCATTGAGATCCCTTTTATGCCATGTTGTCGGGATGCTCATCATGCATGCGTTTGTGTCATATTGATAGGAGTCCTTTTGACTGAGAGTTCCTATAGTGGAACATCTCTTGGAGCCACTCTCGCGTGAGGGCATTTTCCTTGTATGATAGCGACATCACCTCTATTTACATCATAACTATTGACAATGCTTAATGCAGTGGCCTACACCATCTTGACACCGGGGCCCAGAGATGTAGTCCCTTCTAGATGAACTCCGTTACCAACGACTTATGTTTTTATGTTGCTGATGATTAACATTTTCCTCTTCTTTACAACATACACATGTATTCATTTATGTTTCTTTTAAAAATGCAATTTAACACATCACTAATGTAAAAGGTCTTGGAAGGGTCCTTCGTCACACACAGACCTAGATCAAGTGGTATCATAACGGTCTTTGCGTTGATGTGAATTGAAGCATGAATAATAGAACGTGCAGCGACAGAGGATGAAAAAGCGATGTACGATACCATGCTCAACATTTCAAAAATGGTAGAGATAATGTATGAAACTCTACAAAAAGAGACAAAGGAAAAGGAGCGATTGCAGCTTTAGTTGCAAGCCACAGAAGAGGCCCTAGAAGAACTGAAGCATAACAAACATAATCTTCAACCCCATAAAAGTAGAGGAATTACCGTGTCGAACAAGACTTGGGTATGTTAGAAAGGAAGTTGGGGAATGCGCCATGCCAGTTAGTGAATCACCAACAACAGATGATGAGTAGCCCTCATCAGTTTTTTCCAAATCGACAGAGAAGGTAAAAGATGTTAATTTCCTTTCGGTTTTGTCTTCACATAGTATGATTTCTATTGGAGATTTGGAGATCCCAACTAACGGTACAAACATGAGGCTCCTTACAAGGATGAGGCATGAGGAGGAAGAAAAATTTGGTGTTAATAACCAAGGCATAACTCAACCGTTGGAGGTTATGCAGAGACCTCAATTTGCAGGCTTGAGATACACCAAAGGAGAATGCTCAAAGGTGTTAGATTCTTCCTAGACATCGTCAAAGTCGTCGAGGAAAGAGAATGATGGGAAAACATCCCCATCATCCCATGGCAGTGTCCATTGCAGGGAAAGAGCTGAGCCAAGCTCTCAACGCCATACTGACAACAGAGACAACAAGGAAAGGTATAACCACTCGTGACATTTGAATGTTCAGTTCAATTATAATCATGTTTTTAAAGATGAACGTAAAACATGGCATCGAAAAACATGTACCTTTTGTGGATTACATAACCATACATTTTCTAAGTGTAGGAAAAGAATGGCAGCACACAAAAGGATGAGGCATGAAATACCCTCTCAACAACAGGTAAAGAAGCATTTTAAGTAGATCTGGAGGAAGAAAACCTATTGCAGTCATTGTGACAGAAGTGGCCATCAAAGAGCCACTTGTTGGAGGATCCATCTAGAGCAGCGCCTTAAAGACAAAGCATTGGTCCGTGAATCGGGTGAAGCAGTTGTTCGACAAGCAAAACCGCAACAAGGAGGTGACCCATTCACATTGATAAGTGAAAAATGGTTTATAGACATGTTGTCATTTCATGGTCGTGCTTTTGTAAATCATCTGTTGCATTTTAAGATGTAAAAGTGATGATGTGTTTTCCTTCACTTGTTCAGCAACAATGATGTCTAGTCTTATTTTGTGTTGCATGATGAACTGTGAAAGTGATGTCATGTTTTCATCAGTTGTTGAAACAATAGTGTTTGGCCTTATTGTTGTAAATCATGTGTTGCAGTGATGCTGTGTTTTCCATCACTTGTTGAAGCAATAATGATATGTTGGCCTTGTTTTCATAGCTGTGGTATTGCATCCATCTTGTTGTAAACTTGACCACCGAGTATGTGTTATAAACTCATGGGAAGTGTGGGACGTTTGGGTAATTAGTTGGTCATGAAATTCAAGCACGTAATTTTCAAAACAATGTACTACAGGCTGTAGAGGTAGCAGCTGTCATCTCGTCGCTTAAGGCTCCGAAGAACAAAGGTGAAGGAGATGGAAGCGAGACCTTTTTAGGATGCTTGTGATGTAGACAAGGTACAGAGAAGTTGCAGATTATTTTTCATGCTTTTGGAGGACCAAAAGCTCCTTAGTGGGGAGGATTGATCTAGGTGGCTCCAGAGACACACAAGACAAAGAGGACTCAGGAAAGCTTGAAAATAAAAGTGTTTGGATTATGATTAAACTAGGACCAGAGCGTAGATCTCATCATCCTGATCATGGCGGTGTGAACGGTTCGTCAAACCGAGTCTGTACGTGAAAGTTAGAAGCAGTCATAGTTGGGTTGTCTTTTTGCTAACTGGGCAGGCTTAAGGAGGCTGCAATTTTGACTTTTCTGGCAGACGGAATCCGGTCAACTCCAGTTAGATTTTGGGTGAAATTGTCACCTTGTTAAATTCACTCCTTCGGCCTAAAATCTGAATAATGTTAAAATGGGCAATTACTATATATATATATATATATATATATATATATATATATAATAAAGTTTTGGGTGGCGGGCCACCAACCCCACCACCCCCCAACCAATCCATACTATGAAACAATAATATTAAATATGGAGGGGCGGGCCATGACCCCCGACCCCTCCCCACATCCCATGGACCATTGAAACTAACACATGAGGGGAGCGTAGTTGGGTGGGCCGGCCCTTGGGGCATGGACCCAACCCATTCAACACAAAACAACCACCAACCTTAATGTATGACAGGCCAGCGGGAGGTGGGTACAGTGGGTGGGCTGCCCAAGGCGGGCCCAACCCAACTGAAACTTAAATTAAAAAAAAAAATTGTTATGTGTAAAAAAAGGAGGAGGCGGGGTTTGACCGCCCGACCTCCTCCCTATTAAACAGGCCCTCAACCAACACGCCACAACCGTCTTCTTGTTTAATCCGCCACCCATTTACTATTTAAACATAGTTTTTCAGTGCGCCTAGGGAGAGATGGAGGAACTAGGAGTGGGCATGGATTTCGAGACAGAGGAGGCAGAATCTTGGCACGTAGTTCAAGGCAAAATTTTGCAGGAGGGATGAAATTTCACTTTGCCAGATTTTGACAAATTCTATATGGTTTTAGCACTTCTCGACACCATGAATGCAATGGTGCTATCCATTTATCCATCAAAGTTTTTCATTTTTCGATCATTTCTCAATTTGAGGGTGGAACCATGATTGCTGCAAAAACAGGGAGCGGAACCATGATCCTTGACATTTTCCCGAGGTAATTTTTCTCCATGTCGGAATATAGTCAAGTTTATAGTCATTTTTCATGGTTTTCCGTAGGGATCGCAATGGCGAGGTCAGATCCGCATTTTGAGTTGCAGATTTCCAGTCCACCCATGGAGCAGAATCTTTGAGGAATCTAGTGGGAATCTAAAAGATTCCTTGAGCCCCAGATTCTCAATTTCTCAAAATTCAAAAAATAGAAAGTCGATTTTGCACTATTTGATGCCACAAATATGATGGTGCATTCAGATTTATAATTTTCTCATTCTATTCTTCAGCCACTTTTCTAAGTGGAATGCAAGTGTGAGCATTCATGTGTAAGCAACCATTTCCATGTGATTGATGCCGTGAGATTGATGGCACTAATAGCTTCAGTGGGTTGACGTCCACTTCTTTAGATGGCCTTTGGTTGTGAGGTATATGTAGTATGTTCATGTACTTCTTTTGCTATGCATTATGCTACACAGATCCCTGTTTTATGTTGATGAGGGATCTTGTTTATTACTTGTTTTCATGATTCTTGCTTAATCTGACGTGGAATCGTTTATGTGATGTACTTGTTGTCATGATTCGTCATGTTATGTTTTGAGATCCCTTTGTTGTATGTTGATGGGATACTTAGGTTGTCGTCATGTATGTTTGCATTGAGATTCCTTTTATGCCATGTTGGCGGGATGCTCATCATGCATGAGTTTGTGTCATACTGACATGAGTCCTTTTGACTGAGAGTTCCTGTAGTGGAACATCTCTTGGAGCCACTCCTGCGTGAGGGAATTTTCCTTGTATGATAGCGACATCACCTCTATGTACCTCATCACTATTAACAACACTTAATGCAGAGGCCTACACCATCTTGACACTGGAGCTCGGAGACGTAGTCCCTCCTGAGCGAACTCCGTTTTCAATGGCTTATGTTTTTATGTTGCTGATGATTGACATGTTCCTCTTCTTTACAACATACACATGTATTAGTTTATGTTTCTTTTAAAAATGCAATTTAACACATCACAGAATTAAAATGTCTTGGAAGGGTCCTTCATCACACCCGGACTTGGATCAAGTGGTATCAGAGCAGTCTTTGCGTTGATGTGAATTGCATCGTGAACAATGGAACGTGTAGCGTCAGAGGATGAAAAAGCGATGTACGAGACCATGCTCAACATTTCCAAAAAGGTAGAGATAATGTATGAAACTCTACAGAAAGAGACAAAGGAAAAGGAGCGATTACAGCTTTAGTTGCGAGCCACAGAAGAGGCCCTGGATGAACTAAAGCATAACAAACATAATCTTCAAACAGAGAACGTTGAATTGAAGACGCGTCTACATGAAGAGAAAGAGGAGAAACATAGTTTGCTACGACAGCTGCAAGCAAAGCACGAGGCCTTGGAAAATCTGCAGCATGACCCATGTGAGGTAAAAAGTAGTTCTCCAAATTCATGTATGTGTCCTAATGATGATTTCGCTATTTTTGAAAATCATACCACAGGAATTGGCTCCAAACTATTGAAGAGAATGAGGTATGTGTTGGGTCGTTAATATGCCATTATTATTATCACTTTTGAACACTTATTCCACCAATTTCTACCATTCTTCATCATGTCATTTATCATAATTTATCATATAATTCTATTTTACAATGATTTATGCTCTTATGAATGAATATTATTTATTCTCCTTTATTTCTAATAAATTGATGATTATGCATGATTTTATTAATGATAGTTTTAGTAAATTGGTTGTAACATTATTCACCATTTTTAGCCTCCAAGATAATTTCTAGATTGAAGATTTGATCATTAAAAGTGCCAACTCAGAAATTCGCTGGAATAAGATGTGACCGTTTTGCGGTTGACGTTATGAGCAAACGAAGAAGAATCTGGAAAATCCGGAACATGGTTTTTGTCTAGAACGGACCCAATTAACTTTATAGAGAAACGGTTTGCCCAAATTCTGCTTGTATTGAGAGAAATGCAGGGTTATTTGAGCACGAGTTTCTCAGATTTGTTGTTGCGGCCGTCCTCCAAATCTCAACTGCAAAGCCAAATTCGCCTTTCTCTTGTTGATCAATTGGTTAGAAGAAAACCAATTTTGTAATAGAAATCATGTTGTATTTATCTTTATTGTAACTTCTCTCTGATCTCTCTCTATTTAAATGAAAACAGAGATCAGAGATGGGGATGGGAAAATGATGGAGAATTGAGGATTCAGAATTGGAGATTCAAGAATGATGATGGGATAGGATAGAATAGGAGGAAGAAGGGATTGTTGCATGTTGTAATTCTCAAGCTTTTGCTGTTGTAATGATTTCACAATTTGATGATTAATATATGATTTGGGAGTTGCTGTTCATTCCTCTCGTCTGAAGTAGCCTAGCAGCATCCGCTGGCGGCTAAGGGCCCAGCCTCTGGTGGATTGTGCTGCTGCTGTATATTATCTTTTTGGTTTATGCGTGGTTTTGCTTATCAGCTTTATTCGGTAATCTAGTATGTTCTATTATTTTACATCACGGTTATGTTATATCTGATTTATGTTCAATTGAGTAATATTGTTCTCTATGACAGGAATGTCGTATTGATTCATCTTGACTTGGTAACGCATTGCTGTTCTTTTAATCATTGATATAACGTTGCTGATCCTTACAGAATGTATTGTTGTTCAATTACAGTGTAACCGTGTTGTAACACTTATTAATTGGTATTACTGAATTCATCTTAGAGATTATATTTCCTTGCGATTGTTGAATCTATTGACGTTGTTGTTCCATTACAAAATACAGTTGTGCTCTTTATAACTAAGACTGATAATTGGATTACCAAGATCAGATTACTATTAATGTGTGCAGTGTGTTAAGTTAGTATGCATTTGTATTTGGCTTTCAAGCATTGTTCCATATTCTATCATTAATCAGTGCCGTTCTATTTACCATGTTCTGTTCGATTCATCTTTAAAGGTAGAGGATTGCCATTTGATTTCTGTAGGACATGATTGTTGCATTTATTTTTGTAGATTAAGGTGGTGTTGTTTATAAGAATTAGTTTTCGTTACATTTCCTAGCTGTTGTTCCATTTCTTATTATTCGCATTATCTTTGCTTTGGTGTGCAGAAGGTCTGAGACTGTAGTGAACATTGACATATGCTGTCTAGTTCCCAGTTTGATGATCCTTCTTTTGAGTGCCTTTTTAATTACATCAGTTTACAAAGGGAAGAGTTACTGTTACTGTACCCTTGACTGATCATTTGCTGTAGTTTTCTGAATGCATGATTTAAGTCTTAAAGTGCTTTGCTGTAAGTAGATCTCATTTTGAGCATCCGTTTACTCTTGTATTTTGAGCACTGTACTACATCTTTCATAACATTACTCTTGAGTAAATAGCCACCTCAGACTGAGTACACTCTTGAAATAAAAAGTCGTCCCTGGGTTGACAATTAATGTGAAGGTAATTAGGAGTTAAAAAGACCCTTTTTATCGCTCGACAGTATGAAGGAAAAGGCTTGGGAATTAATGGCCAAGGCATCATCAACCCCATAAAAGTAGAGGAATTACCGTGTTGAACAGGACTTGGGTATGTCAGAAAGGAAGTTGGGGAATGTGCCATGACAGTTAGCAAACCACCAACAACAGATGATGAGGAGCCCTCATCAGTTCTTTCCAAATCAATAGAGGAGGTAAAAGATGTTGATTTCCTTTCGATTTCATCTTCACATGGTATGATTTTTGTTGGAGATTTGGAGATCCCAATTACAGGGACAAACATGAGGCTCCTTACAAGGACAAGGCATGAGGAGGAAGAAAAACTTGGTGTTAATAACCAAGGCATAACTCAACTGTTGGAGGTTATGCAGAGAACTCAATTTGCAGGCTTGAGACATCTGCTTCTTCAGATGGCCCTTGGTTGTGAGGTATATGCAGTGTGTTCATGCACTTGTTTTGCTATGCATTATGCTGCACAAATCCATGTTTGATGTTGATGAGGGATCTTGTTTATTACTTGTTTTCATGATTCCTGCTTGATCTGACATGGAATCGTCTATGTGATGTACTTGTTGTCATGATTCGTCATGTTATGTTTTGAGATCCCTTTGTTGTATATTGATGGGATACTCAGGTTGTCATCATGTATGTTTGCATTGAGAACCCTTTTATGCCATGTTGGCGGGATGCTCATCATGCATGATTTTGTGTCATACTGATAGGAGTCCTTTTGACTGAGAGTTCCTGTAGTGGAACATCTCTTGGAGCCACTCTTGCGTGAGGGAATTTTCCTTGTATGATAGCAACATCACCTTTATGTACATCATCACTATTGACAACACTTAATGCAGCGGCCTACACCATCTTGACACCAAGGCCTGGAGACGTATTCCCTCCTGGACGAACTCTGTTATCAACATCTTATGTTTCTATGTTGCTGATGATTGAAATGTTCCTCTTCTTTACAACATACACATTTATTCATTTATATTTATTTTAAAAATGAAATTTAACACATCATGAAAGTAAAAGGTCTTGGAAGGGTCCTTCATCACACCGAGACTTGGATCAGTGGGCACCCGGGCAAACGCATTCGTGCGGGGTTGGGTCGTGTGTGTGCCCCCGTGAAAACCTATTCGAGAGGGGCTGGGTCGGGTAATGTTGTGCATGGGTGCCCAGGTAAATGCATTCAAGCCGGGTTGTTTCGAGTTGGGAAGGTCGGGTCGGGTTGGGTCGGGTTGTGTTAGGCGGGTTGGGTCAGGTTGGGTTGGGTCATGTTGTGTGTGGGTGCCTGTGCAAACCTATTCAGGCGGGTCGGGTGGGGTCATGTCAGGCACAGGTGCTCGGTAAAACATGCTCAGGTCAAGTCAGGTCATGTTGTGTGTGGGTTCCTGGAAAAATGCATTCATGTCGGGTCGTGTCCGGTCGGGCAGGTCGGGTTGGGTTAGGTCGTGTCGGGTGGGGTGGGTCGATTCGGGTCGGGTCTTGTCATGTCAAGTGGGTTGGTTAAGGTCGGATTGGGTCAGGTGGCTCAAGTGATGTGTGGGTGGCTGTGCAAATGCGTTCGGACGGGTCGGGTCGAGTCATCTGTGGGTTCCCAGGAAAATGCTTTCGGACGAGTTGGGTCGGGTCGTGTTGTGTGTGGGTGCCCATCTAAACATGTTCGGGTAGGTTGGGTCAGGTAGTGTTGTGGCCACCCGGGCAAACAAGATCATGCCAAAAATGCTAAGTTGTGACCAGGGATGGGCCTTGTGCACGTTCGTGTGGCCCGTTTGGCCGACGCTCCCTTGTGCCTCTCGACCACCTCACTACTGTGAGACGTAAATGTTGTAATCAAATATAATGTAAAGTGACATTCCAAGTGTCATTAGTCAACTGCAAATAGTCATATGTAATGTAAATAGTTATATATAATGAATTTGAAGAGTCATAAGGTTAGTCCAAGAGTCACAAAGGGGAATGTCAAGGGTCACCCCACCCTTTGCTATATATACAACCTCATAACTCATAGAACATGCTTTTGGGAGGCAAGCTTTTGCTAGGAATTGATTAGAGAGGGCTTGGAGAGTATTGTGACAAGCCTTAGCTTCTCCATAGTGTAGAGTGAGTACATCTCTTTGAAGGAGCAGGCGATGTTGACTATAATGTTCCACTATTATGGCTAGTGACTTTCATGGTTGTATGTATGGATGGAACTTTCACTTTCATATAATATAACAAAGCCCATATGTTTTCATGCATATGTTGTTATTATAGTTGGACTATTCTGGTTGCTATAGCAATGTGTGCTATTTAACTTATGCATTTATGTATGAAATACTTTGTATATGATTGTATGAATCTTGTTGGAATCGTGTTGTTGATTTAACTCGTCACCCTGGATTGTGGACTATTCCGCTTCCTACCCGTGATGTAATTCTGCTTGTGTGTTCCTTTCAGGATGCATATTATTACAGGCTTCTAAGGGGCACACTTCTTTTCCCCCTTCGTGTGTTAGAACCTCCCCATGCATCTCTCTCGACTTGTTGCAAGGTCACACACTTTCATCCGACAAAGATATCACTCTTACCTCTGTGTGCTGTAGCAGTTAAGGCATAGCTTTATTACCCACCACTGGGACTCATACTCTAAATGGTTTGAGGTCTGGTTGGGACTTCTTACCAGGGAGATCCCTTGACATGTTGGGGGCTCCAACACCATCAACAGTTTTGTCGCTAGAAGGAGGGCCATATTACAAGTTAAGTCCTCAAAGTCTGTTTCGAATCTTTTCAAATATATCATGACTTATGTTATAATTCTTCCTCCAAGATGTGTGTATTATGGAAATGACTTTGAAATCTCGGAGAATCTCTGGAATCCCTTGTCACCTTTCACATGTAAAGGTGAAGGTGGAGTAGTTTGGCTCGTAAACAGATCTGCCTTCGTAGCTTTCTGTCAAAGGTATGGAATTAATGAAGATTACATGACCTTCTCGTTGTTTGCAGTCACGCTTCGAGGGCACCCATTGCAATGGTGTGTCACACTACTCGATAAATCCATTCACTCTCTTAATCAGTTTGTTGGAGAGGTAGATTTTTCTTTCCATCATTTTGACCGTTGAGAAATCAACGAAGAAATTCTCGAATTACAGAAAGCACCTCATGAATCCATTGAGCAATTTTACATACGATTTCTTAATCTTGCATTTCAATTTAATGAAGATGAAATTGATTGGGAATTTCTCGGTGGAAGATTTGAGTATCTTCTTCACATATCCAAAAATCCACAAATCTTAGAATCATTCGAACCCCTCTCGGCATACCTCGGTTTTAGAGCTACCAAATCTAAGACGGGCAAGGTCACTGTCACAAGTGAGTGTCCCTTCTCTCCTCATCAAATAGCTCTAGATCCATGGTGTGAGGTGGTAAAAGGTGCACGCTTATTTGTTGAAATGTCACATCCTCCCACCCCACCTACTCTTAATATATGTATAAATTTGGCTTGCAAGATTGTTGGTTCTCACGTGGACTTGTTTCCTCAACCTCTGTCCCTGTGTTCTGTTGATCCTTTGGATTGTACTGTGATGTGTTCTCCCGTTTTGGACTCCACACTTGTTGTTCACGAGGATCAAGTTGTCGTTGGAGTTGGTGTTGTGTAGCCAACCCGTGTCATCATTCATAATGAGTGTGTGTGGGAATCTGAAGAAGAACCCGTGGTTAAGGATGACTCCCTTCCATCCATGCCTCATCCGCTCTATCCTAACATCCTTTGTGATTTTTCCACTTTTGATTTTCCTTGTGAAAACTCATCATCAGATGTTTCCACTTCCAATCATTCACAGGACACACCAGATGTCATCCTATCATGACACTATGGAGAGGACACATATTTATCTAAAAATCCATTCATTCTTTCATCTGTCATTTCTGAAAATGCAGAGGGTGAACATTATTGTCTCTCATCAACCCCTTAGCATGATTCATCATATCATGAGGATGTCGATGAACATCTCAAATTTTTTGATTGTGGCTTCACTCCATTCGATCACGATGTTGATTCAATCATTGTTAATCTTTATAATCCATTGGTCTCTAATGATCTACCCTGATGAAGTGGAAACTGCTCAAGCTATCGAGGCACTTCAACCTGTGCCGATGGTTATGTCAGGCCCTCATTGTCCTAAGGTCAGTTCCACTCCTGATCAAAAATCGATTGAAACACTCGAGGCTCCTCATCACTATCCTGTGTGAATTGAAGATCAATCTAATCCACAAATTTCACATCCTCCACTGGAATCATGTGATCCCATCGCTCACGCATTAGAGGAGTCATACAAAAAAAGCATCCTTGCGAAGTGAAAGTTTTCTTCTTTCTTCATTTCTTCTCATCAGTCAAGGTTAAAAGACTGTATGTGTTTATCGACTGCACACAATGTATCAGATTTACTCTTTGTCTTGCACATTTACTCTTGCATAATGTTTGTCTTGCGCATTTACTCTTTTCTTTTCTGTGGATGCTTTGAAACTCGGAGCTTTTTGGTCTTCACTCATTTATATTTTTTGCTTGTTGGTTTAAACACTTATCTTTCTTGTGAACCATTCCTTCACCAACATGGATCAACTAATGCACCGGTGGCTGCATTGGAAATATCACTTTACGTGAGCCTGCCCATGCACTATTTAGTTTAGGAGTAGGAGTAGCGTTTGCTTTCTTGTTTAGCTTTGTTTTGTTTACTTTGTTTTCGTTTCTTGTATGTTTTCTTTGATTTCTCACTTTTCTTTCATTTACTTATATTCTTTGTTTGTTTTTTTGTTTATCCACCCATAGGTTTAGTTTTGCATGAAACAATATTTGGCTCTCGAGACAAGCCGAGCAAATATAAGAGGACTTGTATAGCTATCAACACTTGGTTATCTATTGTCCTCTCTATTTATGAAGAGCTTGTTGTCTTCATTCGTTGATACATTGATGGAAAATAACTTCTATTTAGAGTGAGTCTTGGTGAAAACAAAACACTTGCACTGTTAACTAGTACCACTTGCTCTAATTGTTTTTTTTGGGTTAGCCCTTGTCATCTCCACCAAGTAGAGTAAGGTGAGGGGGAAAACCTTAACAAGTATGTCAAAGGTATATATAACATACTTATATGAAGGGACAACCTCTTCTACTCTCAATAAGTCGGGATGCTACTTTCACCTCTGAAATAAATAAGTGCCTATGCAAAAATCTTTGAAAAATGAAAAAAAATGAAAAATAAATAAGGCAAAATAAGAGAAAGGCTTCCTGCATAGAGATGTTATGCAAGTAACTCTGTCGGGGTACTGACCAGGCTCATTGAGAGTGGAGCGATGCTTGTGTTTCTATGTGACTCCATCAGGGTATTGTCTAGGCTTGCTGGCAGCAAAGCTACACCAGAGATGAAACTAAAAATCTGACAGTTATATTACTTGTGCATCCATATACCCCTCATGCCCAATCGAAACAACTTAGTTGACCTGGTTTGGTATGTGTGCTGACTGATTAAGAGAATGGTAGGGACTACATATTTGACTCAAGCTAGTGAGGAAGCCATCACGATCAAAGAAGCGAACAATACTCCTAGAAGGGTTATACTCGCTTTTCACGAAACAACATCCATACAGAGAGCTAGAGTTCTACCAGTGTGTCGCCAATGTTGTAGCGCTACAACCACCCTCCAAAATTTTGGCTTGCATGCAAATTTCAGAGCCTACCGTGGATCTTGTGATCGATTGTTCCTTGGTCACTTATTGGTAAGATGATGATCTCAAGCCCCCCTCCTTGATCTTAAGAGTTGTTCATGTTCTCATATTTATGCAGCATGTGTCATCTTTGGGCATCGAGATTATTGTTTATCATGCAAAGCTAATGTTGGTCTACTTAAAGGGGAAATCTTGTGCATATGGGTTGTTCTCATTACATAGACATGTTCCACACTCACTTCATGCACTCTTGTCACAAAGGTTGTTGCATCAAGCAGAGTGTGTTTTATATGTTATGGATGGTATATGTTTTATCACTAAGTGTTTATGTGTGATCATAATCAAGTTCTATCACTGTTTACATCAATTTCATTGATCTCACACTTAGCCAGTTTCTCGAGCAACCTAGCCTCTGCAGGTTTTAACCTCGTACAGAAATTACCTGCATACAAATTCTAAAACCAAAAAATAAACAATAGCGAGAGCATAACACATAAAACAAATATACACAGAGATTTTCCCCTGGATCCCAAAACCGGAACTACCAGATTGATTTTTCATTATGTTCCTTTCAATGTTACAATACATATATATACATGCCTAAGTATCCAATACCACGGACTGAAAACCATCGCGCCCAAAACCATGTGTGAAAACCATGCACAAAACCATAGGTAGGTTCGCCCACCTAATATAGGGTCCAATAAAAGTTTCCCCGGGGCGTTGCCCCAGACCTCGTAGAGGGGGGCTAATCGACCCCCTCAAACCCCTCGTGCAGGGGGGGCTACCGCCCCACCTATGACCCCCTCGCTGCACAGTTGGTGCAATGAAGGGGGGGCTCCGCCCCCCGTTTAACCCCTGATCTAACTAAGGGAGCTAGTCATGGAAAGAACATAACACAACCCAACAACCTCATCTAACTTTATGGAATTGCGCACTTTACTTCTGCAACCCTCAAGATTTTTCCCTTGCCTGATAGAAATACTGAATGCATAGGGACCCCAACCTCTGTTTGCATCCAAAAATGTGAAATGGTTTCCTTTAGTGTCCTTCCCTAGTTGGAACCCACTGTGTTAAGAAATTGTGCAGTGTTGTCCCTCAGTTGCCTAGTTTGTCTTGCAACCTGAAATTGTGCAGATGTGTCCTCGTGGGACCCATATTGCAATAGTGCCTTGCTTTTGAGAACTACGCAGTATTTACCCTCAGCTTTCAAGGTTTCACTACACTTAGAAATTGTGCAGAGGTATCCTCCCAGGACCCCATACCACAACAGTGTCTTGCATCTAAAAACTGTGCAGTGTCCAAGATGTCCATCTTGTCTTGCATTCAGAAACTGTGGATATGGGCCTCCATGGCCTCGTCTCGGCAGTAGTCACTGCCAACTGAAACTGCACAGATCTATCTCTCAGTGACTACAGGAAAATATGACATGCTAGATCACTCTCAAGGAGTTGAGGAGAAGGACCAAGAAACCGATTTATGATAAAGATTGGGACCTCATGCAAACTTTGTCGGATGCATAATCATCTCGAGGGTAAGTATGGTAAGTAAAATATATCTTTTGAAGTACATCTCTTAGTGTAGCTTGAAGGACTGCTCGTCATTGTCATATCATTCTGTCTTCAATAACATGCATGTTCTCAAGCACTAAAATTCATTCCATGTGTTTCCGCTACGTGTCTTGCTTCCTTTTCGCTTGTTAAACCAATTGTTGTCTTTGGCATGTTGATTTTTATGTCATGCTTGCGATCTGGTTTTGGTGATTTTGAAGTTTTGTCTTTTTGTGTTTGGCTTTTGTTAGCTATGTGAACACCTGTTGCACTCACACACAAAGTTTTAAGCACTGTCACGCAAGTGTCGTCACAATAGTCCGAAGGTCTATCCCAAGTGTTGCACTTGTCACAATCACATATAGACAGTACCATAGAGGGTCATGATTTTCTATGTTTTCCCAGTGGTTAGTGTCATGATGTTTTTGAAATATGCTAAGTGTGTGATCACAATGTCATGTATGCACAAGTTCACTTGCTCCTGCACTTAGCCATTTTTCCTGAAAATATGTCAACCAGACAACCCTCCTTTAACCAAACCCTGACTGAGACGCACTATGCAGGCTTAGCTCTTAGTGGCCCTGCTCTACTATCCAAAACTGCATAGAGATTGAGGTTGTCCTTCGGGGAAACCTTCACTGCACAATCTTGGAAGTGAGCACGTTGATTGCCTCACAAAACTATGTAGAATTTGTCCCCAAGACCAATCGAGTCTGTGCTTCCCGCAAGATCACTCATCAAGCCTCCCTCTAGTTAACTAGAAACCTAAATTACACTGTGACCTAGGGATGCACTGCTACCCAAGACTGCGTAAAAGTTTCCCAACTTCTTGCCCTGCACTGCCTGTAGAAACTGCACAGACATGTGAAACAGGCCTGCTTCCTGTCACTGCACTGTCCCAAGAAATTGCGCAGGTTAGATTGGCAAGCCCCCTGTTGGCTTGCTCTGTTGTCCCTCTGAAAATTGTGTAGTTTTAACTGGTACTCTCCCTGCTGCCTGCTCTACACTCATCCCAGAAACTATGCAAAAACTACCTGTCTGATACTATCTCTCATAAATGCACAATTATGACCGACAAATTCTCGCAGAGTGATCCATCCTTGCTCTGGAAGGCTGCGCATAAATTTTTTCCAGTGCCTCCTGCTACTCATTCTATCTTCCTCAGAGAAACTAGGTAGATTCCTACCTGGACCCCTAAATGACCTGCCCAGTCCTCATCCAGAAAACTGTGAAGAATTTCCCAACGGTTCCTCCCACCACCCTTCCTTGTCTTCCTCCTAGGATCTGCGTTGTAGAAATTCCCACTGTAGATCAATAGATTATGCAATATACTAAAGAAAAATACAAGATCTACTTCTACATCAAACTTTCAGAATCTTAATCGAATATGAGCAAGATCAAATAGAACACATATAATAGATGAAGAGAAATCAATCACACATGAACACAGAAGAATAACTCGGGGAAAGCCTCAACCTAAAACCCCAATCTCTGTATTATCATACAAGTGGAAATATGTCCGGATTACACAAACGCCTTAGCTCGGAAGCTATTCAGCTCTTAGTACAATCCCTTTGCTGCTCATAGACAGTCAAAGGCTTCTCACAAACTTTCTCCTCTACGCTCCAAGCCTCCTATTTCCTTGCGCAGGTTTTCCTGGGGTCCAATGCTTCCACTTGTGTGAATTCTCACCTCACACTGCTCACTTGGCTTAGTAGTAATTGCGCAATCCTAAAGGAGATAATTCCTTCTGCATGGATGAGTTTCCTATATAGGAAAATTCCTCCAACTGATAGTACATTGTCCCTTCCTCTGATCTCAACTGGGTCTCTGACTGAACTGACATGCATGAGTTATTTATGAGAGAATATTCAGTTATCTGGAGAGCAGCAGTTACATGCATGCAAGCATTAACTAACGGAACTCACAATTAGTTCATAAAACTATTTGAACTAATCCAAATGGACTTAACTCAGTTAACTGAGATAACTAATTACAACTCAAATTACAACTCATCCTTATCTCTTTAACTAAGGGATTAATTCCTCAATCAATGGACAAACTGTTGCATGTCTTCACATAGACTTCATGTTTGATTTTATCCAACTAATTAACTCATGATGAATTAATTAATTATTTTACAAATAGTCGCTAATATCAAATTCGAATTTTACTTTTCAATTTTAGTTCAAGGACTAACTAAAATTGGAATCCATCCCGAAATGCTATTTTTAGCACTTCCATTTTTCATTCCTTGTTGCTATGCCCAACACTGGTACCCGAACTGCTACTTATAGCAATGTTATTTTTAGCATTTCTTGTTGCCATGTTCAACACTCCCTCTCAACAAGAAAGGCATTCAACTC
This sequence comes from Pinus tabuliformis, assembly GCA_031772625.1. Taxonomy (NCBI): domain Eukaryota; kingdom Viridiplantae; phylum Streptophyta; class Pinopsida; order Pinales; family Pinaceae; genus Pinus; species Pinus tabuliformis. The sequence goes on from CM062805.1 coordinate 215,582,421, forward strand.
AAACCCGATCCTGAAACTTTGGAATGTTCTGCATGCAACACTTCTCCCAAGTGTTATTGCTACAACAACTCTAGAAACAAAAAATCTCCCAACTGACTTCCTTGTTGGGCTAGAAACACCCTTTGATGCTAAAGCTCCCTCTACCACTGAAAAGTTCTCCCTCAGTGACCTCTGAGCTGCTGCAACACTCCATGCATCTCGCACTATTGCACACCTCTTTGTGCCATCTTGCATTGGTGCAACACTCTTGTGCCTCTCGCATTGTTGCAGCCTGCTAGCTTTGCACTGTCTTGGTATTCATGCACTATAGCTCTCGCTGCCACTCCATCTGCATCTACCTCTACCCACTCAGCCAGTCTTGCTACTCCTCGTCGAGGCTCCTATAGCAAGGTCTAATTAAAGAGGTTGGGTACCTCAATGATCCTGCCCCTATTCCAACCTTCTTGGGACTGTCACTCCACAACGCCCCACCTCCTACCTTGAGGTATGGATGCATGTGCTCCCTCTGCCCACTTGGCTTGAAATTTCCCCCTAATGGAGGTCTCTGCATGAGTGGATGCCTCCACTTGATCTCCTCTCGGCTTCTCCAGTTGTGGCTGCTCCACAACCTCCTGAGGCTACTTCACCAATTGTGGCTCCTCCAAAATTGTATGAGACTTTTTCTGGCGCTGCATGTTGAGAGGTAATGTACTCTCCCTCTCAACCACCAAGTCTCTATCAGTTGCCTTGCTCCTCAAGGCTTTGCATGCATCTTGAACCTCAAGAGCGTACAGGTTCTTGACTCGTGAACCGATCTGCTTCACCTATCTCGTGGTGATTTTTCTAAGGAAAATCTTTCCCTTACTGAAGACTATATGATAGCCTTTGTCTTCCAGCATTGCGATCAACACCAAATTTTTCCTCAGTCCTGGTACATACTTGACATCGGTAAAGGTAATGTGAGCTCCATGCTCCCTCTAAAAAACAAACGTGCCTACACCTGAGACACTATACTTTTCATCATTACCCATCGCTATGAGTATTTGGAGATCTTTCTCCTCCAAGGTACTGAACAAACTCTTGTCCAGTCATGTGGAAAGAAGCTCCATTGTCAAGAAACCAACCACATCCCACCATGGATGAAACCATGCATGTGAAGAGGGTGAAATCCAACTCGAACTATGAGGCCGATGCCTCACCTTTAGATCCTTCCTTGGATCCCATCTTGGATTTCTTCAATGGATAATTTGTTGTAAAATGGCCCACCTCAAGACAATGAAAGCATCACACTTTTGATTTGTCAAACTTCTTCCCACCATAGGAAGAACTCAATTTGGGATGAGAATCCTTCTCCTTCCATTTCTTTTCCTTACTTGATAAGGAGTAGTTTTCTTCATCCTCCTTGGATGAAGAACCATCTCTGGTGCTTCTTCTTATCTCCTCCTACATCAGATCCGACCAAAGTCGTTCCCAATATGGCAGTTTCTCCCTTCCATTTACCGAGTCTTGGAAGCTATGCTAGCTCTTAGGAAGACCGAGGAGAGCAAGACTCACCATGTCATCATCAGGTGTCGTGATCCCTACACTTCCAAGCTCATCCCTGCAGGTGGTGAGCTTGTTCAGATATGTAGAGATCGTGTCGCCCTTTTCACACTTGATTTTCTGAAGCTTGTCTTTCAGCGCCAGCTTCCTTTGATCACTGCTGTTCTGATATAGATCTTTCAATGTTTTCCACATTGAAAATGGTGTCTCCTTCCCATGGAGACTCGAGACTATGTGGTCTCGAATTCCCTCCAGAAGGATTCTCCTTGCTCTAGCCACACATTTCTTCCATTCCGCCAATTCTATAGCATCAGTCGGCTTGGGGACTTCTTGATCAATGAAGTCCTTTAGACCGTTATCCTCTAATACTGCTTCCATGCAAACCTTCCATGCTATATAATTCGAGCTACCATCGAGGGCTTTCTCAAGTCTTAAACCATTGATTGCCGTTGGTGAAATTGAGATGTGATAAGAACTCAATTTCTATATTCAGGAACCTCAAACTTTGAACTTCTCCCTTCTTGTATAATGTTCTTCGCTTTTATTGCCTTTTCTACAATACCATGTAGAAATTCCCACTGTAGATCAATAGATTATGCAATATACTAAAGAAAAATACAAGATCTACTTCTGCAACAAACTTGCAAAGGCTTAATCGAATATGAGCAAGGTCAAATAGAACACATATAATAGATGAAGAGAAATTAATCACACATGAACATAGAAGAATAACCCGGGGAAAGCCTCAGCCTAAAATCCCAATCTCTGTATCATCATACAAGTGGAAATATGTTTGGATTACTTAAAGCCTTAGATCAGAAGCTATCCATCTCTTAGTACAATCCCTCTGCTACTAATAGACAATCAAAGGCTTCTCACAAACCTTCTCCTCTACCCTCCAAGCCTCCTATTTCCTTGTGTAGTTTTTCCTGGGGTCTAGTGATTCCACTTGTGTGAATTCCCACCTCACACTGCTCACTTGGCTCAGTAGTAACTGCGCAATCCTAAAGCAGATAATTCCTTCTACATGGATGAGTTTCCTGTATAGGAAAATTCCTCCAACTGATAGTACACTGTCCCTTCCTCTGATCTCAACTGGGTCTCTGACTGAACTGACATGCATGAGTTATTTATGAGAGAATAGTCAGTTATTTGGGGAGCAGCAGTTACATGCATGCAAGAATTAACTAACTGAACTCACAATTAGTTCAACAAACTGTTTGGACTAATCTAATTGGACTTAACTTAGTTAACTGAGCTAACTAATTACAACTCATACTTATCTCTTTAACTAAGGGATAAATTCCTCAATCAATGGAGACTGTTGCATGTCTTCACATAGACTTCATGTTTGATTTTCTCCAACTAATTAACTCAACATGAATTAATTAATTATTTTACAAACAACTGCTAAGATCAAATTCGAATTTTACTTCTCAATTTTAGTTTAGGGACTAACTAAAATTGGAATCCATCTCGAAATGCTATTTATAGCAATGGTATTTTTAGCACTTCCATTTTTCATTCCTTGTTGCTATGTCCAACACTGGTACTCGAACTGTTATTTATAACAATGTTATTTTTAGCATTTCTTGTTGCCATTTTCAACATGCATAGTTCTGCCCAGTTGGGTTCTACCTTGCAACTATCACTGCTGTCCTGGATTGCGCAAACATGCCTCCTAGTGACCTCTGCGTAGTTTTTCTCGGCAGTACTTTGGAGCTTCTCATCCTAGCCTGAGCTGTTCTCTGCACAGTTTCAATGTCTTGTCATCCCTCCCGGTCACATCGACCCAAAAAATGAGAACAATGAATCATGATAGACTAGGAGGTTTTGGATTTGATGTCGTCCCCTCATGAGTGAATTTCAAGAACATGTACACTGATGGATCATGGCACAATGAAGAATGGGATGAAGGAGCACATTCTAGAAGGCTTTCTCGCAATTAAGCATACACATGAAGCTCATCAAACAGTAAGATAAAGAAAAAAATGCATGGAACCATCTTGCGAAGACCAAGACCATTGAAGTCCTTGCATCACCAATCAATGGGGAGATGAAGACGAAGTACATCCAAAGACACATCCATAACTTAATAACACAACAAATTGACACAAACACCACAGTTAGCCAATACATGTCAATAGTGTCATGTCAAGTTGTCTTATGAGTTGTGATGAAAAGAGATCTTGGGCATTGCCCAAAATCCCTTTTCATGTATAAATCGCGATCCTGGGCCTGTGGTTATGGCCCATTGAGCCTTCATGGAAGCGTTTTAGACTTTAAGTGCTTTTCATTTGAACTGTGAATCTATATTAAAGTACATAGGAGATTATAAATATTACATACACTATATGTGTTAAGGTTTTAAACAAAAACCGCAGACACACGTAATGCAATTCCAAAGAAAAGACATATGGAAACTTCGATTCCAAGTTACAAGTCACAATGCTTATACCACCCACTTTCTATATTGTTGAACACGGTCATAATAGTATGCTGTTTAAACTTCCGGTTAGTCTCTACACCGAATGATTAGTTCGCCATGCTTTTCCGTGTGAGAGAATTTTTGTTACTCAGCAAAGCAACGCAAACAGGATGAATCGTCATGTTAGACACTGATGAATCCCCGGCAAACAAAGTTTTGACACCATTCCATTTCTCTCGTTTACGTTTAAACATTAATCAATAGAAAATCAAGTGAGTGAGTCTCCATTGCCCAAAACACAAATTAGTCGACCACTGTCAATACTAATACTAATAGTAAAACTGGGCGAATATATAAGGGAACTAGTAACAGATAATCAATGCCAAAAGGAGGCAGTTTCCAAACACTGGCGAGCTGAACATGCAACTACTTGCGGGCAGTGCCTCAGTTTTGTCTTCACTTCTTGGGAATCCTCCCCTGGGCTAGAGATCTTCCATTCATCACATAACATGCAGAAAATCAACATAATATATAGCTCCAATTATATACAAACACAATATAACCAAGGCATTGCAGCCTTAGTCACGACATCGACACTGATTACATTTTTTCTCACTCACAAATGCCTGTTTATATCTATCACTCTAGATATCTTTCACGCTCTCGATCTCTGTCTTATATACAAAGTGTTAGGTTGGAAGGATCGGATCATGTCCTTGTTTTTCTCCAACTAAAGATGCATGCATGACAGATAAGTATCCATCTTGTCCGCTTTAATTCCACTTTAAACTTATCCGCTTTAAATCTGTTTTAAAGCAGATTTTTCTCCCATTTTCCAGTTTGACTGTCCACGTCTTCATCGTTCCACTTGGATTCTTCTTTAATTAAGAAAAGGGTCAGATGCTCCTGCATCAGACTCCCGAGGTAAAAAAAAATTATGACCTCCTGGTCATATACGTCTCCTGGTCCTCAGCAATTCTACCCACTGTATCTCGTCAGTGGAACTGCCTTCATGATCTTCTGTGAGCTGCAACCAACCTCTGTAGTAACAGTCTCCTTCTGTTACACGATACCTCACCAAGCCCTCCGCACTCGGTGTTTTGGCATCCTTCTGGTTCTCTTCTCTGGAACCAATTGAGCACACCTTGCTCTAGGTTGCTGCAAATCTTCTCACCTTCCGCTGCCGCCATCTACACGACAATAAGACCATAAACTCTCCAGCTTTAACTCAACTGTACCTATTTCCCCTTCTTCTTGCATTCTTCTTCTCGCAGGAAATCCTTTCCCTGCTCTGATACCACTTGATGAAAAGAGATCTTGGGTATTGCCCAAAATCCCTTTTCATGTATAAATCTCAATCCTAGGCCTGTGGTTATGGCCCATTGAGCCTTCATGGAAGCATTTTAGACTTTAAGTGCTTTTCATTTGAACTATGAATCTATATTAAAGTACGTAGAAGATTATAAATAATACATACACTATATGTGTTAAGGTTTTAAACAAAAACCGCAGACACACGTAATGCAATTCTAAAGAAAAGACATATGGAAACTTCGATTCCAAGTTACAAGTCACAATGCTTATACCACCCACTTTCTATATTGTTGAACACGGTCATAATAGTATGCTGTTTAAACTTCCGGTTAGTCTCTACACCGAATGATTAGTTTGCCATGCTTTTCCGTGTGAGAGAATTTCTGTTACTCAGCAAAGCAACGCAAACAGGATGAATCGTCATGTTAGACACTGATGAATCCTCGGCAAACAAAGTTTTGACACCATTCCATTTCTCTCATTTACGTTTAAACATTAATCAATAGAAAATCAAGCGAGCGAGTCTCCATTGCCCAAAACACAAATCAGTCGACCACTGTCAATACTAATACTAATAGTAAAACTGGGTGAATATATAAGGGAACTAGTAACAGATAATCAATGCCAAAAGGAGGCAGTTTCCAAATACTGGCGAGCTGAACATGCAACTACTTGCGGGCAGTGCCTCAGTTTTGTCTTCACTTCTTGGGAATCCTCCCCTGGGCTAGAGATCTTCCATTCATCACATAACATGCAGAAAATCAACATAATATATAGCTCCAATTATATACAAACACAATATAACCAAGGCATTGCAGCCTTAGTCACGACATCGACACTGATTACATTTTTTCTCACTCACAAATGCCTGTTTATATCTATCACTCTAGATATCTTTCACGCTCTCGATCTCTGTCTTATATACAAAGTGTTAGGTTGGAAGGATCGGATCATGTCCTTGTTTTTCTCCAACTAAAGATGCATGCATGACAGATAAGTATCCATCTTGTCCGCTTTAATTCCACTTTAAACTTATCCGCTTTAAATATGTTTTAAAGCAGATTTTTCTCCCATTTTCCAGTTTGACTGTCCACGTCTTCATCGTTCCACTTGGATTCTTCTTTAATTAAGAAAAGGGTCAGATGCTCCTGCATCAAGTTGTCTCAGCCACCTCACTACTATGAGCCATAACTATTGTAATAAAATGCAAGGTAAAGTTAAATTCCATGTGTCATTAATGGAATGAAAATAGTCATATGTAATGTAAAGAGTTATATATAATGAAGTTGAAGATTCGTGAGGTTAGTCCAAGAGTCACAAAGGGGAATGCCAAGTGTCACCCCACCCTTTGCTATATATAGAACCTCATAACTCAAAGAACAAGCTTTTGGCAGCTAAGCTTTTGTTAGGAATTGCTTAGAGAGGGCTTGGAGAGTATTGTGATGAGCCTTGGATTCTCCACAGTACAAAGCAAGTGCATCTCTTTGTAGGAGTAGGCGATGTTGACTGTAACATTCCTTTATTGGGGAAAGTGGCTTTCATGGTTTTATGTATGGATGGAACTTTCACTTTGATATAATGTAACCGAGCCGACATGTTTTCATGCATATGTGGTTATTGTCGTTGGACTATTCTGATTGCTTTAGCAATGTGTGTTATTTAACTTACGCATTCAAGTATGAAATACTTTGTATATGATTGTATGAATCATGTTGTTGGTTTAACCTGTCACCCTGGATTGGACTATTCCACTTCCTACCCGTGATGTCATTCTGCTCGTGTGTTCCTTTCAGGCTGCGTACTATTACAGGCTTCTAAGGGATACACTTCTTTTCCCCCTCCATGTGTTAGAACCTCCCTATGCATCTCTCTTGACTCACTGCAAGGTCACACACTTTCATCCGACAAATATATCATGCTTACCTTTGTGCACTACCGCAATCAAGGCATAACTTTACTACCCACAGTTGGGACTCCTACTCTAAACGATCTGAGGTCTATTCAGGACTTCTTATTAGGGAGATCCCTTGACATGTTGGTGGGTCTAGAACCATCAACAGTGTTGTACAACTTACATGGATGAATGTGATTATGACACATGGTAGCTTAGTCAACATGTAGACTCAACATAATCAGATGACATGGTATCCCCACAATTTGACATGGTACTCACTGGTAGCTTATGTAGCATGGTGACTAGGCATGCAATGGTGTTGACATGGATGTAGGTGATGTGGAATTAGCCAATGAATGGCCACCACATGGACCAATCAAATGGTGCCATGTGGGACCCCTAATTAGCCCAACTAACCTTGAAATTGTGCCAACCTCCAAGAACTAGTTCAATGTATGGTTTTTTGGTTATAACAAACTATTTATTAATGGTTTTTTTTGGTTGTAACAAATATCATGACGAGGAAAGGTATGAAAACCATATAATATGTTTTATTACAAAAAAAGGGAGGTCCAAAGTTTTGACCTTGGGACCTTTGATAAAAACCAATATTTTAATATTAACATGCCAACCATTATGTCCAATGAACAACATTGTGAAATTTTCTCACAAAACTATATATAAATCCCATATTTGTATACATGAGGGAGGCAGTGAATAGAGAAAAGTGGAATCCAGATGAGAGCAGAACCAGGCTAAGTAGAACCCTGAGGGCATGGTTCCAAGGAGAATATTCCCAAAGAGTATTCCCTAGAATATTTTCAAAATATTCCTTTTGGATGATACTGAGGAATCTTGAATATTCTTTAGGGGGTCTAGAGATGATAGTGGTGGAATATAGCTGAGTTTATAATCATTTTACTCAGAATTTTCGAAGGATTTAAAAGGTGTAGTCAGATTTGGGATCTAAGTAGCATATCTTAAGGATAATGGTAGAAACATGCGCATTTCATTAAATTATTGGCATAATGTTTGAGACAACAATGCACTTTTCAAAAGTGGGTCATTTTTATAGTAAAAAGTCTCATAAAGGTGATACAGACCTGTTGGTGCAGTGATTGTTGTGTTTTGAGTAGTGGAACCTCTAGTCACTCCCATAAATGGAGGTATAATGATGTATTTTTCCATGTACTCATTTTCTTTTCACTGAGATGAGTGAATTGACCTCCCCACTATTGAAGTAGGGCCTAGAGATGTAGTCCAAATTGGACGAACTCTGTTATCAAACTATTATGTGCATTTTCTTTATGGTATCCTGTGTTGCTATTTCTTTATGTATTTACATATGGTTTTTACATGTAATTTCTTGCAATTCTGCTAACAACAACCAAAGAAAATATCTTAGATAATGTTGGTCAAAGAGACATACTCGATCATGTGTCATAAGTTAATGTGTGCTTACATGTTTATTGTGTATGAATTTTTATGAATGTACTTGTAACATTTAAAATATTTTTAAGTGCACTGTGAATTTGAGAAGTGTAGTTTCTATTCAATGTATAAATAGAAATGATTAATTTTTCTTTTAAATAATATATTTAAAATAGAAAAAATGCATCACATTAATTTTTTCCCTGTGAGAATTCTTTATATTCAATATTAGGAATATACATGTTTGGTCCTTGAGTGACTACTCAGATTCAACAAAAAGGATGAAAACCATTACAACAAAGCTCATCATATCACTTGTGGGAATATAACCTAGATGAGGAGGATAACAATCATTCCTCCAAACCAGCGAAGATAATCCAAATTTATAGCATCATATTTATTTTTAAAAATTAGAATCATTTAATTACATCAATGGTACACTACATATGTTATATCTAATGATTAGATTTACATAAACTAAAATCCATTTCTTCCCTGCAACGGTTCACTAACATTTGTTCTTCATTCCCAAATATTTAGAACTTTATTAGTTGATATAAACCCAAAAAAAATGTTAAAAAGGCCAAAGATCATCTTTATATTCTCTCCCATTCCATTTATATACATGAAATCAAAATAGTTTCTTGTTAAACCACATCCAATGACTTATTAATCATTCAACTTACATACGCTCCAATCTACACATATTTACTATGTAGAATCCATATAACACCTCATATGCATGGTGATTGACCATATTTACAAATTTTTAACGTATTTTTCCTCTTATGCATTATCGATTGTTGTTCACTATCAATTGAGTTGCTATTGATCTTATTAACTTGTACTACCAACCCATGGACATTCCTTGAGATGTAACAATGATCCTCAATTTCTTGCTAATCCATCAATCCTCAAAATATTATATACTATGTATTTTATATTTGAGAATGTTATCGCTAATAATATATCCGATAATGAGATATAAAAATATAAAAACTCCTTTATTTAATTATATAAAAACATTCGTAAGTTAAATAGTGAACAAACTCAACATTTTTTATGTCCAAATTCTTTGCCAAATCCAGAAATAAATTTTCTAGTAGTTATAATTCCACTTGATTAATGAGAACTTTGAATATGGAACTTTGTCCTTATAATTTATGGGCCATTTTAGACAACCATATCATAGCATAATTTTGTTCAAAAAAAAGTGGCCAAGGCATAATTTTATCATAGCTGAGAAAAATAAACCAACCAAAAAGATTGAGTTTGTCCACTTCTTAGGGTATCACTATAATACACTTATGTCATGCCCTCAAAGTTTTAGTCAAGGTTCATAGTGACCTTTGAGTGTTTGGCACCAACGTGGTTCCTCATCAATGGCATGACCAACTTGCAATCACTGCACCTAAAATATGTCTCTAAAATTATACTTATATCTATGTGATTAGTTAAAATTGTAAATGAAGAATAAGAACACATAACCATTCACAAGTATAAATGCACATTTACTTCATTATAATATTCACAATTCATTTGTGTTCACTTCATGAAATTACACATATACATATAAGCATGTGGCAATACACAAATATAGGGTGGAGGGCCATAATTTCCAAGTTTATTTATTAAAACCCAATATTCAAGTATATAAAATGTTACATCAATAATAAGTAGGCATGGATTCTCTCTGACCTATCTTATCCATAATAAAGGACGAAAAAAAACTCACAAAAACATCCTCATTTGGCCTTGGGTCACTTCATGTCACTTTACGTCCCTTAGTTCTGACTGACCCTACTCGTCTCTCCATCGGGTTGCATTTCCCCAAACTCGGCTAGGACCTGCTACTAAATAGAAACCTTGACTACACCTTCAGACTGGCTCCAACACTTCAAACATTCATAATCTCCATCCACCCTTATGCCCAATACGGTGGACTGTCCCATGCAACCTGTTAGGGTCCTATAATTTATAGGATCTCAAGGTGATTGAGTATTTTATCTCAGAAATTTCAAATTGTAAATAATATTTCATACTACAAATGATTTCCAAAGAGTAGATAGAAAAATGAAAATAAAATAAGGGTTTGCACATTCAAATGCACCCTAATTAGGTTAAGGTGTATTAGTTTAGGAGAAAAGGAGAAATGTAATATGTCTCAGATCATGTGTATGACGGCCTTATCCTAAGTTTTGATTTTATTCATAAAGTTCTCCACCAAAAATTTTGATAGGGACCACCAATTCTAACCTACAATAACATTACCACCGTGCATCTCAATTTCTGCTCACATTTGACGGCCCTCGAAGCTTTTTGGACCCCCCGCTATGATTCTATTTAACATGGAGTTAGGGGGTCCAAAAAAGGCGGTTTCTCGCTGCTACGTGTCCACTCCTCAACATTTCGGATTCCCCTTCATTAATACCACAATCCACCTCTACCCCCCTCCGAAAGTGGTATCCACTCCTTGCTGCAAACCACCTTCCTAGTTACGTCACCCCCCACTTCCACTCAACCGCCACTTCACTACTGCCACGTATCCTCCGCCTATTACTCTCGTGCCAACGTCCACCCACCATGTAACTCCTCATATTCCACTCCTATTCTTCCATTTAATCATATATCAACCATGTGCCTCCTAATCATCCCCCACCCCCATGTCACCTCTTGCCTCCAAGCCATATGTCTATTTCATGGTAAGTTAAATTATGTTTTTTTCCCCTATACAACACAATAATTTCAAACATGGTTTACAAACAATTGAGAATGAATTTTCAAAATCAGAAAGAGGTTTTTGTTACTAACATCCTCATGCATAAAAACCTTTCTCATTTTTATAACATATATTATGGTCTGGGAGATTCGGATGAATCTTTACAGGTATATTTTCCTGAATTTTCCTATTTTCAGACAGTGTTTTCAAATGTGTTTCCGAGCAAGTGAAATGAATTTTCAAACATTGAAAGAGGTTTTTGTTTAAAACATCATAATTTACAAAAACCTCTCTCAGGTTTCTATCATATATTATGGTTTTGGATATACAAAGGTATTACAGGATCCTATTTTTCAGAATTTCGGGAGGAAAAAGCTGAAAGACAGTTAGTGACTTGGATGCTAGCTCATCAAATAAGAGTTTCTATCAAATTCGAATTACTCTTATTTGTCACCAGAAATCCAAAAATATAGTGCCAAGTAGATTCATTATTTTTGAATCTCCTATATTTTAGTTCTATTTGTGTAATACAGTTTGAGATATTTGTAACAAATCTTGATATTTTTCCAAGATATTTTAGTCTAGAATTTTTATAAATACTTCATATTTTGAAGTAAGAGATGTTGATTGTTGAACATAATTTCCTCTGTGAATTGTAATTTTCCAGTTGTTGGGAGCATCAATAATACAAGGACATTCTTCACAAGATTCTTGTGGTGTACAAAATGGTGATGTTTTTCCTCAGTTTATGTGTTTAATCATTGTCTCCTTTCTCTGTCATTTCTGAAAAGCTTAATTACATAACATAAACTATGATGAATAGGATATGTTATACAGAACACCCTATTCTAGATGTTAGTAATTTATATGTTTTCTGCTAAAGTCAAATTAAGGAATCCTTCATTGCTCCTTAGTTTCTACTGAATCTTATATTTCTTTTGTTTCATAACCCATTTAAATTTTTGAAAGATCCAACTAGTGCAACCTAGCTTGCCCTATGAAATTCCTTTAAAATTTGATGTAGATCTAGTTAATATTTAGAATCGATAACCCAATGGAATTATAACAATTTAATCAACCAAGCAATCCAATAAAAAACAATTAGTACACTAATAACTGGCCTAAAATTTACACCAAACGTAGCTAAGTTTTATAGAGAGATCCCTCTCTAAAGCTGAGAGGGCTAGATCCCAGCTTCCGAAGTGGATTTGATGTTGCCCTATGTGTTTACTCCCTCAACCTCAAAAATACAGAACGCCAACATAGTGGTGACCATACTGGGGACGAACATTTCATGTTCCGCAAAAAAGCATATTAAGTTCCAGATTTAATTACTGATGGTGGACAGTGATCAGACACAAGAAGGTTGTATCATTCACCTGGCGACTCCATGTTTCAAGAATCTGGAGCTCAAATTTTGCATCGAGACCCCCTTATCAAAGAATCTAGAATTGTAAAGCACTTATGGTGACTCCATTCCATTGTTGATTGTTTTCAAAATGTGTTCAAGAATACAATGTAGGTATGCTCCTATGGACAGATCAAGAATTCCAGGTTTTCCAAATCCCATGCCTAGCATTGAATAGTTAACTTATGTTCCAATGTTTAAAGATAAAAAATGTTAGGAAACCAACTCACAAAAAGATAGAAAAGATAGATGAACACCTTATAATTCGGCCTCTTCGAGGGGGAAACATCCTTTACATTACACAAATGAACAATTCTTGGATGATACAAATGACTAAACCTCCCTTCTATATATAAGAGTCTAAGGGGTCACAATATAATCAAGCTGACATAAAAATAATAACATAAGGGCACAAAAATAGCAATAGTGGGTTTCTATGGGGCATACTAATAACAATATGGGCACAATAGGGGCACAATAATAACAATAAGGGATACAATGACAATAGTAATGGGGGAATCACTAGTATTATAGGGGCCTAACATGCTCCTCTCCTTCCGAAAAGTGTTGTCCTCAATGCTTGAGTATTTCTAGATGTTTCTGTATAAAATTCTTATCCTCCCATGTGGAATCTTTAGCGGATAAGTTCTTCCACTTGATGAGATACTCCGAAATTGATCGATTTCGTAGTTGTCGAGTTCTTGTTTCTGTGGCTTCTTCTGGTTCCAATATGATTTTTCCTTCCTCGTCAAGTTCTAGCAATATTGTTTGAACTGGGAGCTTGTCACCTATATCCTTCTTTAAACATGAAACATGGGAAACTGGGTGCACTCGGGAAGCTACAGGAAGCTCCAATTTGTATGCCATAGTACCAATCTTTTGCAACACCTTGTACGGACCATAATACTTTGGTGATAATTTATTATCCTTCTTAGCTTGCTTGAGGGATATTTTTTTATATGGTTATAGTTGTAGGAATACCTAGTCACCTACATCAAAACTTCTTTCGCTGCAATGTTGATCTGCCTATTGTTTCATTCTATTCTGCACCAACGCGAGGTTATCCTTTTAGAGTTGGAGAACTTGTTGTTGATGCTTGATGTGATGTTCCACTGCTTTAACCTTAGAATTTTCTCTTAAATATGATGTGATGGATGGTGGATGATATACATAAAGTGCCATAAATGGGGTCATTTTTGCTATAGTATGGAAGGAAGTGTTATACCACCATTCAGCCAAAGGCAACCATTTGACCCATTGTGTCTATTTATCAGATACAAAGCAAAGAAGATACCCTTCTAAACATTTGTTTACTATCTCAGTTTTCCCATCAGATTGAGGATGATAAGATGAGCTATGAGCTAACTGAGTACCGAGACAAGAAAATAATTTTGTCCAAAAATTTCCAGTGAAAATGGGATCTCTGTCGCTTACAATAATATTTGGGTTTCCATGTAGCTTTTGAATTGTTTCCATAAATGCAGTAGAAACTATACTGGATTTAAATGGATGTGATAATGCACAAAAGTGTGCATACTTGGTAAGTCTGTCAACTACCACCATGATGACACTCTTTCCTTCGGACTTGGGTAAACCTGTGATAAAATCCATTGAAAGCTCCTCCCAACGTTGGCTTGGAATGGATAAAGGTTGTAATAGACCTAGGGTCTTAATTGTTTCAACTTTATTTTGTTGGAAAACCAAACATTCCGCCACAAACTTTTGAATATCCGATTTAAGGCCATCCCAAAAAAATTCCTTCTTAACCCTGTGGTAAGTTTTTAAAAATCTTGAGTGCCCTCCTAAGGGAGAAGTATGCAATTCCGTAAGAATCTTTTGTTTGAGTTGGGAATTCTTACATAGGTATAAACGATCTTTGGACCATAATGAATCATTTTTCCAACTAAATGTATCAAATGTACTGGGATCGTGTTGTAACTTTCGAATGAGTTCCCACTCTTCTTCGTCATTCTTCCATTCCTCCCTTGCTTCATGTATCCAATCTGGTTTGATAATAGAAATGGCGCACAACAATGCTTCCACATCCTCATCCTTTCTTAAGAGTGCATCTACCACAACATTTTTCTTCCTTTTTTTGTAGATGATTTCAAAGTCATAACCCAACATCTTTGTGACCCATTTTTGTTGTTCTTCAGAGGATAATATTTGTTCTAAAAAGTATTAAAGACTATCGTGATCCTTTTTTACCTTGAAGTGTCTTCCCATTAGGTAGGGTCGCCATTTCTTAAGTGCATGTAGTATTGCCAACATTTCCTTGTCATAAATAGCTTTGTGTAAATTCTTCCCCTTCATTGGATGAATTTCGAAAGCAATGGGTCTTTCATTTTTCATTAAAACAACACCAATTCCATTTCCTGAAGCATCATATTCCACAATAAAAGTTTTTGTGAAGTCTGGCGTAGCTAAGACCGGTGCTTAGCACATTGTCTCTTTAAGATGTTAAAAGGCCTTTGTTGCTTTTGGAGTCCATGAAAATGCATCTTTCTTCAATAATGTTGTTAGAGGTTCTACTCTTCTCCCATAATTCTTAACAAACTTGGGATAATACCCTGTCAACCCGAGAAATCATGGTAGATGATTTATGGATGTGGGGATTTTCCATTCTTTAATGGCTTTAATTTTTCTAGGGTCTACCTTAACACCTTCATGAGATACAATATGACCTAGATATTCCACCTCTTGTACTCCAAAGAAACATTTGGAGCTTTTTGCATATAATTGTTTCTCCTCCAATAGTTTGAGCACCCTGTCAACATGTTCAACATGATCCTTCCAAGACTTGCTCTAGATTAGTATATCATCAAAAAATACTAACACAAATTTTCTAAGGAAGGGTTTGAAAATGGAATTCATCAAACCTTGAAATATAGAAGGTGCATTGGTAAGGCCAAAAGGCATGACCAAAAATTCATAATGACCCTCATGAGTTCTAAATGCTGTTTTCAGAATGTCTTTAGTCTTCATTCTAATTTGATGATATTCTGAACGAAGATCCAACTTGGTGAAGTAAATTGATCCATCCAATTCATCCAATAATTCATCAATGAAAGGAATGGGAAATTTATCTTTAATAGTGAGCTTGTTGAGCTCCCTATAATTCAGACACATGTGCCATGATCCATCCTTCTTGTGCACCAATACTACTAGAGCAGAGAAAGAATTTTGACTAGGTTGAATTATACCAGCCTCTAGCATTTCTGCAACCATACGTTCAACTTCACTCTTTTGGGCATGGTGATATCTGTACGACTTGATGTTTGGAGGCACACTTCCTGAAATCAAATGAATAACATGATCATGATCACGAATAGGTGGGAGACCTTTGGGAGTCTCAAATATCTTGGAATGATTGTCCAAGACTTTTTGGAGATCTAGAGAAATAGATGATTTCAATGTGGGAACCTCTAGCGAACATAATTGTGCAATTACACCTCATTGTTCCTTCTTTAGAAGCTTTGTCATACCGTTAGAGTTGATTATATTTCCCGGTTTCCCTGCAATACCCCTTAATTCAACTTCCTTTCCTTCTGCACAAAATTTCATGAAAATTTCTTGAAAATTAAAAGCTATTGTACCCAAGGATTGTAGCCATTGGACTCCTAGTACAACATCAACACCACCCATTGGAATGGAAAGCATTGGGCTATTCAATGCATATTCTCCCATGGATAGCTTGATATTATGGCACTTTCCAGAGCAATTTATGGTTCCTCCACTTGCAACCATCACTTGACACTCTGGTGCTAGATATAGGAAGAAATTCAATTCCTTTGCTATCTTACAATGAATAAAATTATGGGTACTTCCCGAATCAATCAACACTATTACCTTTTTCTTCTTGATATGTCCTTATATCTTGATAGTTTGAGGAGTGGTAATTCTAGCCAATGCATTACAGGATATGGTCGGATTCATTTCCTCTTTATCTAGGGTTTATTCCTGGAGTATATCCTCTTCTTTTGACATTTCTTGTTCCTTTTCTTCATCCTCTTCAAAATCTTCGTAGAATAATTTATTCTTAGCACACTTATGACCTTTAGTGTATTTGCTATCACAACTGTAACAAAGCCCTTTTGCTCTTTTTTATTCCAATTGTTGTAGTGTCAACCTTGTAGTTTGTGGAAGGCTAAGGGCAACAACATTTTCATCTTTATGGTTATGAGTGGTAGGCTCCCTTGTTGCCATAATTTTGCTTTCCATTTTTCTTACTAACCTAAATGCCTTCTCCAATGAATCAGGTTCCCAAAGGCGAACCTCATGTTGGATATTATCCTTTAAAGTCCCTATGAAGACATCAATCCTATGCTCCTCTGGAATATATTTTACCCTTATGTTCAATTTTTGGAAGTCCTCAATGTGCTCCATCATTGAATCCTTTTGTTTGAGATTTATCAATTGGCTAAAAAAGGTGTTTCTTTTTGTATCCTCATAATGTGCTATAATTTCTTCCATAAAAATTGCTCAAGTGACAATTTGTTTACAAGAGCAAAGCCATCGATACCATACAAACTGATTTGGTTCAAAATATAAAGTTGCAATACGTACCTTTTGTGTGTTTTGCACATTATGGAGATCGAAAAATTGCTCCATCTGTAGTATGCATGTTCTGGGATCCTTGCCATCAAACTTCCTCATATCGATTTTTGGAACATGGTGGGTCTTCAATCCAACATTAGATTCTATCAAATCACGATTAACATTTATTTTGTTCTCATCATGATTTTCCTTTACTACCCTTTCACCGTTAGTGACCATTTCTTGTAGCAACTTATTCAAATTTATCTTCAATTATTCCATCTTATCGTCCATGCCATTCATCTTAGCATCCATGCCATTCATCTTAGCTTCCATTCCATCCATATTAGCTTCCACGCCATCCATCTTAGCTTCCAAACCATCCATCTTAACTTGCATGACATTCATATTAGCTTCAACGCCATTCATCTTGGCTTCATTTACCTTTAGTGAGAGTGAAATTTGTTTTACTTGGTCTTGTAATTTTGATATATCATGTTGCATTTCTTCCTCTTCTTCACGAGTCATGCTAGAGCTTTCAGGTTGCTTACTAGGTGTTTCCATTTTCTTTCTTCGGGGCATTAACTAATGCTGATAATTCTTCACTATTCCCTTTGAATTCATTCAAACTAATTTTTCAAACCAATCTGACGCAAAATTAAAAAAAAACTACACCTTTTTTTTTCACTTTGTAAGAGATCGATATTGAATCTATTGTATCTCTGTAACTGCGTATCTCGAATATATTAAATCTCATCCTGCGGTAGCCCTTTGAGTCTTATTTCTAACCACACAAGTTTGATCAAGATTGGATTCTCCAAGGAAGAGTTATGCCAAATCTCCCACGGTGACCTGATTATAGACTAATTCAGTAGAGCGAACTTGTACGACATGCCACGTGTCACTGTTTCGACCTTAGTACCCGAAACTAATATACAGAGAACTACAGGCCCTCATCTTTATGAAACTTCTGATGAAATTTCAATGTGATGCTCAAAACAAAAATTATTACGATTTTCCCCAGGTCACCTGTTTGGAATGTAATTTGGGAGTCTGCAAAAATCCTAACTTCCTTAGTTTATATATCCACAAATATAGCGAGACAAGCTCTGAAATTCAGACCCGAAGTTCAAAACGATTTCAGCTCAAATGGTTTTTTTTGGTAGCTTCTGAAACGTTGCAAAAAAAATGTTATAGTGAAAATTCCATGATGACCTATTTGGAGCAGTGAAACCCTAGAATCCAAAGCTCTGATACCAAATTTTAGGAAACTAGCTCACAAAAAGATAGAAAAGATAGATCAACGCCTTAGAATTCAGCCTCTTTGAGGCGGAACCTCCTTTACATTACACAAATGAACGATTCCTGGATGATACAAATGACTAAACCTCCCTTCTATATATAAGATTCTAAGGGGTCACAATATAATCAAGTTGACATAACAGTAATAACATAAGGGAACAAAAATAACAATAGTGGGTTTCTATGGGGCATACTAATAACATTATGGGGACAATAGGGGCACAATAATAAAAATAAGGGATATAATGACAATATTAATGGGGGAATCACTAGTATTATAGGGGCCTAACATAAAAGGATATTATGCGGCTATACATTTATTAAGGTTTCATATGCACATCCGTAAGCTTAATGTAAAATTTCATGAAGATTGTCTTATGAAAATTGTTATGGAAAATTTGGAGGAAAAGACTAGATCTTGGTATGAAAATCTGCCTATGGCTAGTATATGTTCGTTAAAGCATTTTCATACTTTTTTTTGTGAGAAATACATAGAGGATTATCAATCTTCATTTTTGATTCAAAACTGCTGTGATAATTCAACCTAGTATAATTCAACCTAGTCAAAATTCTTCTTGGAATCAGATGAATAGCATGATCATGATCACACATAGGTGGGAGACCTTTGGGAGTCTCAAATACCTTGGAATGATTGTCCAGTACTTTTTGGAGATCTGGAGAAATAGATTATTCCAATGTGGAAACATCTAGCGAACATAATTGTGCAATTACACCTCTTTGCTCCTTTTTTAGAAGCTTTGTCATGCCATTAGAGCTGATTATCTTTCCTGGTTTCCCTGCAATACCCCTTAATTCAACTTCCTTTCCTTCCACAGAAAATTTCATGAAAAGTTCTTGAAAATTAAAAGCTATTGTACCCAAGGATTGTAGCCATTGGACTCCTAGTACAACATCAGCACCTCCCATTGGAATGGAAAGCATTGGGCTAGTCACTACATATTCTCCCATGGATAGCTTGATATTATGGCACTTTCCAGAACAATTTGTTGTTCCTCCATTTGCAATCATCACTTGACACTCTGGTGCTGGATATAGGAAGCAATTCAATTCTTTTGCTACCCTACAATGAATACAATTGTGGGTGCTTCCTGAATCAATCAACACTATTACCTTTTTCTTCTTGATTTGTCCTTCTATCTTGATGGTTTGAGGAGTGGTAATTCCCGCCAATGCATTACAAGATATGGTCGGGTTTATTTGTTCTTCATCTAGGCTTTGTTCCTGGAATATATCCTCTTCTTTTGACCTTTCTTGCTCCTTTTCTTCTTCCTCTTCACAATCTATGTAGAATAATTTCTTCTCAGCACACTTATGACCTTTTGTGTATTTGCTATCACAATTGTAACAAAGCCCTTTTGCTCCTTTTTCTTCCAATTGTTGTGGTGTCAACCTTGTAGGTTGTGGAAGACTATGGGCAACAACACTTCCGTCTTTATAGTTGTGAATGGTATGCTTCCTAGTTGCCATAATTTTGCTTTCCATTTTTCTTGCTAACCTGAATGCCTTTTCTAATGAATCAGGTTCCCAAAGGCGCACATCATGTTGGATATTATCCTTTAAAGACCCTATGAACACATCAATCCTATGCTCCTCTGGAATATCTTTTACCCTTATGTTCAATTTTTGGAACTCCTCAATGTGCTCCATTATTGAACCCTTTTGTTTGAGACTTATCAATTGGCTAAAAAAAGTGCTGCTTTTTGTATCCTCATAATGTGCTATCAATTCTTCCGTAAAAATTGCCCAAGTGATAAACTGTTTAAGAGAACAAAGCCATTGATACCATACAAACTGATTTGGTTCCAAATATAAAGTTGCCATACGTACCTTTTGTGTGTTTTGCACATTATTGAGATCGAAGAATTGCTCCATCTGTAATATCCATGTGGCGGGATCCTTGCCATCAAACTTCCTCATATTGATTTTTGGAACATGGTGAGTCTTCAATCCAACATTAGAGTCTATGGAATCATGATTAACATTTCTTTTGTTCTCATCATGAGTTTCCTTTAGTACTCTTTCACCCTTAGTGACTATTTCTTGTAGCAACTTATCCATCTTATCATCCATGCCATCAATTTTAGCATCCATGCCATTCACCTTAGCTTCCATGCCATCCATCTTAGCTTCTACACCTTTCTTTAAACCATCCATCTTAGCTTCTACATCTTTCCTTAAACCATCCATTTTAGATTCTGTTGCTTTTTGTGCAAGTGACACTCGTTGCACTTGTTCTTGTAATTTTGATATATCATATAGCATTTCTTCTTCTTCTTCATGAGTCATGCTAGAGATTTCAGGCTCCTTACTAGGTGTTTGCATTTTATTTCCTCGGGGCATCAATTACCGATAATAATTCTCTAATATGCCCTTTGAATTCCTTCAAAATAAATTTTCAAACCAAGCTTAAGCAAAAATTAAAGAAAATCTACACACCTTTTTTCACTTTGTAGGAGCTCGATATTGCCTCCGATGTATCTCTGTACTTTCTAATTATCTAGTTCTGAATTTGTGACCTGTAGTAGCCCTCTGTGTCCTCTTTCCAATGCCACAAGTCTGAACCAAATTGGATTCTCCAAGGAAGAGTTATGCGAAATCTCCCACAGTGACTTGATTATAGACTAGTTCCATAGAGTGAACTTGTACGACGTGCCACGTGTCACTGTTTCAACCTTTGACTCTGAAAAATATATAAAAAAAAACTACAGTCCGTCCTCTTTCTGTACCTTCTTACGAAATTTCAATCTGATGTTCAGAAAGAATGTTATGACGATTTTCCCCAGGTCACCTGTTTTGAGTGTAATTCAGGAGTCTGCAAAAAGACCAACTTCCTCAGATCATATCTCCGAAAATATCGCGCGAAAAACTCTGAAATTCGGACCCAAGGTTTAGCGCGATCTCTTCTAAAATGGGTTTTTTTTGCGACTTCTGAAACATCACAGAAAAAAGTTATAGCGAAAATGCCACGATGACCTGTTTGGAGCAGCGAAACCCTAGAATCCAAAGCTCTGATACCAAATGTTATGAAACCAGCTCAAGAAAAGATAGAAAAGAAAGATCAACGCCTTAGAATTCAGCCTCTTCGAGGGGGCAACCTCCTTTACATTACATAAATGAACAATTCTTGGATGATACAAATGACAAAACCTCCTTTCTATATATAGGAGTCTAAGGAGTCACAATATAATCCAGCCGACCTAACAATAATAATATAAAGCCACAAAAATAATAATAGAGGGATTCTAAGGGGCACAGGAATAACAATATGTGGGTAATAGGGGCACAACAATATAAATAAGGGGTATAATTACAATAGTAATGGGGTAATCACTAGTATTATAGGGACCCAACAGTTTTATTCAATATCTGGAAGATTACTATGATGATGATTAGTTCACAAATGATGAAATACTAGAGTCTTTAGATGGAAATCCTCTTCAACATTATGAACAAAAAGTAGAAGTCTTGCTTGAATTGTCTTCCCCTTAAGAAGAAACAGAGGATGTATGTTGTCTATATGTTCATGAAGATTCCCCACATGAAATAATTCTTGCAGCACCATAACAAACTGATCAGCTAGAGGTTAAGGAAGAAATTCAGCAGCCTGAACCCTATCAAGAAGAGGACAACAATAAAAATCGATAGGATATTTAAGATACCATTGATGAACACATCAAAACTATGGTTGTCTCTATTCATTTTTCTAATTAGAAAGTAAAGGTAATTGATCATATTGTTGAACATTCATTTGTTGATTTACAACAATCTTGTGATCCGAAAGAAGAGCCAGCAAAGTGTAATTCTCTTGATCCACAAGAATAGTTTCAACATGCAGTGTTTTCTTCAGTGATTAAATACCAATCAGATTTGCATGATGAAGATCTTGTCTCCAATTCCCTTTCATGTTATTTCCTATCTCAAGTTACAGCCCTTGAAGAAGATAATAAAATTTCTCAATCATCAGTTTATTCCTTGAATGTTAATGAAGAAAGGCAAAATAGTGATGCAAGTCATATTCCTTCACTTGAAATTAATGAGTGTTTGCAACTACATTGTAAGTTTTTGTGTGACCAAGCGAATGATAAGGATTTGCAGGTTGCATATGATATTTTTGTGATATTTGGGGAGATTTAGGAACATTCAGAACACTTAACTACAGTGGATAAGAACTAGGAAAAACAAATTTCTCCCATTATGTTTGAAGAGAATCATTTTTAACACATGAGCAAAACAACAGTTTGGAATGGTGTTTGTTTTACTGTTTTAAATTATCTCGAAGATCTTATGTTGCATGTTTTCCATGATCCTTTGGTCAGTTTATTGTAGTCATTAGTGAAGGGAAAATTTTCCAGATTCATCAATGCAACTATTGGATCCAGTGGAAAAGTTGAGTTGCCATTTTCTGAATTTATTTTTCTACCTAAAGAAGTGGAATGCAAACTTCAGTTAAGTATCCATTTGCTTGAATGGTTGCACTGGATTTTTGTTATCACTTGATATGGTAGTCATTCTATCAGATTAGATTAGGTAGCAAAGTGAAAATAAGCTTAGTGCCTTGAGCATTTTTTTTTCAAAGCATTCTTTCCAGTTTCAGTTTCAGATTGCAATACAACTTTTAGCTCAGTCTATATTTCAAATTTCAGCATATATTTCAAATTTCAATGTGCAGAATGGTTTTCATTTCAGTTTGAAGATTTTCAGTCACAGAGTTTTTTATGACAGAACAAGTTGAAAATTCAGGACCAGCCCAATGGGTCAGGCTACTAGTCTACGGTGTTCTTGGCACCTCCAAGGAGAGTTCCATCCCTAGCTAGAGCCACTGTTAGGGTCCTATAATTTATAGGATCTCAAGGTGATTGAGTATTTTATCTCAAAATTTTCAAATTGTAAATAATATTTCATACTACAAATGATTTCAAAAGAGTGGATAGAAAAATGAAAATAAAATAAGGGTTTTCACATTCAAATGCACTGTAATTAGGTTAAGGTGTATTAGTTTAGGAGAAAAGGAGAAATGCAATATATCTCAGATCATGTGTATGACAACCTTATCCTAAGTTTTGATTTTATTCATAAAGTTCTCCACCCAAAAGTTCAATAGGGACCACCAATGCTAATCCTCGGGCATATTACACCACACATCTCAAACTCTGCCCACATCCGACGACCCTCGAAGCTTTTCGGACCCCCTCGCTATGATTTTATTTAACGCGGAGGGGAGGGGGGTTTGAAAAAGGTGGTTTCCCATTGCTACGTGTTCGCTGCTTAACATTTCGGATCCCCATTCACTAATACCACAATCCACCTCTACCCCCCTCTGAAAGTGGTATCCGCTCCCTGTTGCAAACCACCTTCCCGGCTACGTCACCCCCACTTCCACTCAACCACCACTTCACTACCACCACGTATCCTCCACCTATTACTCTCGCACCAACGTCCACCCACCATGTACCTGCTCATATTGCACTCCTATTCTGCCACTTAATCATATTTTCATCAACCATGTGCCTCCACATCATCCCTCACCTCCATGTCACCTCCCGCCTCCACATCATATGTCTGTTTCATGGTAAGTTAAATTATTTTTTTTCCCCTATACAACATAGTAATTTCAAACAACACAGAGGAAAAGTTTGGAGGAAAATTTCATGTGGATCCATCCAGAAACTTTTTAGAAGGAGTAATGGAGCAGCATAGCCTTCTGGATATTCCTCCAAACAATGGAAAATATACATGGAATAACAAGAGAGTGGGTAAAAGTAACATAAAAGAAAGAATGGACAGAATACTGATCCAAGACAACATAGCAACATTGTACAACTCTATCAAATCCAAAATCATCCACACCACAACCTCTAATCGTAAACCTGTTGTAATAGCAATGGGCAAAATGGAAAACCAAGGCCCACTCCGGTTTAGGTACAACTCAATCTGGGATAGCAACACAAAAATCAACGAGGTAGTGAAAGTAGCATGGGAACTAAGAATATCAGGCTCACCACAATACATATGGGAGACAAAACTAAAAAACATAAGAATCAAGCTAAAGGAGTGGGCAAGGGAAAATGAAACAAAAAAAAAAGAAAAGGAAAAAGAGTTACAACATAAAATGGACAGCTTGCAGGCAGAAAAAGAAAGTAAAGAAGAAAACAAGCAAGAATACCTTAAAGAGAAAGAAATTTTCTGGGAGATATACAGAGAAAACATGAAAGAGGAGGAAGAGGCAAGAATGAAATCTAGAAACCTCTGGCTTAAGGTAGGGGATAAGAATACAACCTTTTTTCATAACAGCATGAAATTCAAAAGAGCTAGAAATCAGATAGAAAAAAAACAAGTGGAAAATCAAGAAATTAAAGGAGTGGAAGAAATAAAAAAAGCAGCCCACAAGCACTTCAAAAATTTACTGTCAACAACGGAGGAAATGGTTAAATATGAAGAAATTTTGTATCATACAAAGAGGAAAATCAAAAAAGAACAAAACAAAGATATGTGTAAGGACCTCACAGAAGAAGAAATTGTGGAGGCCATTTGGAGCCTGCATCTGGACAAAGCGCCCGGGCCTAATGGATTCATAATAGCCTTCTACAGAAATCATTGGAATACAATAAGAAATGATTTCTTAAGAATGGAAAAAAATGTTCTTAAAAAAAAAGAAAATGGGAGGCCACACAAGATCGTCATATCTAGTTTTGGTTCCAAAGGAAGCAAATCCATCCACCTTTAACAGGTTCAAGCCCATTTCATTGTGTAGTTCCTCCTACAAGATAATAACAAAAATAGTGGCAAACAGAATAAAGAAAGTGCTGCACTTAATCATCTCAAAAAATCAAGGAGGGTTTGTCCCAAACAGACAAATCATTGACAATGTCATCATAGTACAAGAGGCTGTTCCACTCCAGTATCTTGAAGCAAGAAAAAGGTATGATAATAAAACTAGATATGGCAAACGCTTTCGATAGAGTCAGCCACTCATATTTACTCGCTGTACTTCAGAAACTGGGCTTCTCAAAAGAAATAATAGAAGTGATACAAGAATGCATATCCACCCCTTCGATAGCCCCTCTCATCAATGGAAGACCCAGTGAATTGTTTCAAAGAATAAGAGGCCTCAGGCAAGGCTGCCCTCTATCACCATTTCCATATATAATAATGGTAGAAACTCTAAGTAAAGCATTGGAAACTCAGAGTAAAAAAAGAACAATCACAGGATTGAGGATAGCAAAAGGAGTAAGCACTATAAATCACTCCTTGTTTGCAGATGATACATTGCTGATGGGAAGAGCATCAATAGTAATAGCAAGGATGTTAGGGTCCCACCCTAACCCCCTTATTTATGTCTTGGGATCACGTCATAGTCAAGAGTCAATAAAGCCCATATTAATATTTGTAAGTGGTTAACCCGCAATTAATGATGGGACCACAGTTAGTTGCAAATGGGCGGAAGTATTAGATAGATGGTAAATGGGCGGTAGTATTAGATAGATGGTATTAATAAAACCCACGATATTGGCCCGTGGTATTGCATGTATGAGTCATATATAAAGGATAGAGACTCCCTGCGAGGAGCATCGTGTCTTGTTTTGTAATCGAGCTCTGCTCTATTGGAGGTTGCCCCCTCGAAGAGGCCTGTGAACATTTCTCTCTGAATAATAAAATCATTGCTATTCTATGCTCTGGGTATATTTTCTTCACATATTTTGTGTTCTCGGTATCTTTTCTTCGCAAATTCTATGTTTGGGTATTACTTTGCAGGTTAAGAGCATAACAAGTGGTATCAGAGCACTTTCCAGGGCTCGGTGGGATCTCCAAATTTTAGCAAATTTTTTTTTTGGCTAGAGACGTGTTTCGGCGTCTTTAAACCACGGGATCTGTCGTTAAGCGCATAAACCTGCGGATTTGGGGAGGCATGCACGTAGGAAATACAAGAGGTGGTCACGTCTGTTGGACTCCCTTGTAACCCCTGTGGGTACCCCTTCGAGTAGTAGTGCATTAGACAGAACCACGCACAGACTGTCTTCCACGTACCCTTTGGGTATATAGGAAGCCCCCTAGCTCCCTTGAAACCTCGCCATAGATAAACCTTCGACCGTCTTGTGGCTACAGTACACCGAGAACAACACTCGGAGAGATTACTCGCCCGTACGATAGGGTAGTCGAGTTGTACGGCTAAGGGTACGGTCGATCCTCCTTAGTTAGAGCCCTGAAACATTGGGCCGAGTACTACTGTCAGACCCTTATGTATATTGCGATCTGTAGCTCCTGACACTCCTCAAGACCATAGTTCCCTTTCTATCGGGGGATCACACATCACCTATTCCAGATCAGCAAGGGCAGCAGCCGCAGACATCAGCCCCGCAGCTCCATCAGATCAGCAGCAGCAGTTGTTCCACCATTCAGATCTCTCAGATCCACCAGATTGGAGTAGTTGTGAAGGGTTCCTGTCCCTGGATATAATTTTCGCAGGACTTTTGGCGGCATTGACATTCTGAGGATTTGGCGACTGCAGTATTGATCAGGAAGGAGTAAAACTCCGTTAGGAGTTTTCCAAAAAAAAAAAAAAAAAAAAAGTCTAAGATCTTCCGGGGTGCTTATTGGTGACCTAGCCCATCAGAATCAGGACGACGAGCTGAGCAAGGTGGTACCATTCAATTTCTTAGTAAAATTTTTTTAGGCGGTCCCAATTTTTGTCCTCAGGTTGGTGTATGGTAGAAACTTGCGCCCAAGCGATGGCCAATGAAAGGATCGACAAAATTGAAGAGCATGTGCACTCCCTCCAATCGGCGGTGAAGCTTATCGAACTTGAGCTTAAAGGAATAAGTAACCAGATACATGATGCACTCCCAAAGGGCAAGGAGCCAGCCCACGAGGAGGCATATAATGGCCATGAATACCATGAGGGTGAGTCTAGCCACTCTCATCACGTCTGGCACACCCATCCACCACCTAGTCAGCGACCTCCCAAGTTGGATATGCATAAATTTGAGGGTTCTCACACGTCCGCATGGCTAGAACAAATGGAGCAGTATTTCCAATTGAATCATATCATAGATGAGGGGACTAAGCTTATGGTGGGCACCATGTACTTGGACAATGAAAGATGGCAATGCAAGGAATGGCATCATCGTTGCAATGGATAGTTTCGGGATTGGGCCCAATTTGCCAAAACTCTTCGCAGTCGCTTTGAACAGGAAGACTCTTTCTTGGGGCGTCTCACTAAGCTCCGATAGACGTGTACAATGGAGGAATATATTACTGCTTTTGAAGCCTTAGCCTTCCGCACTAGGGGTCTCACAGATGAGTTCTATATGGAATGCTTTATCAGCGGTCTTAAAGAAGCCATCAAAGCTCAGGTTCTACTCCACCACCCTCCCACATGGACAGAGGCTTGCCAGGTAGCCCGTAAGGTGGAACATGCATTAACAGCCCAATCCAGCCGCCCCAACTTCCCCGCTAAAGGTTGTCCCTCACAGGCTCCCAATACGACTCAGACACTTAAGATTCAAAAGGTGTCACCTGCGGAAATGGCCGAAAGAAGGAAGCAAGGACTATGTTACTACTGTGATGAAAAATATTCCCCGGGTCATAAATGTAAAGAGCACAAGTTTTTTCAAATAGATGCCACTGACTACAGCTCCACCGAGGAAGATCCACCACTTGAGGAACCGGAGGAGATCGAAGAAGATAACCAAAAGGAAATTGTATCTAATGAACCAATTATTTCGCTAAATGCATTGGCAGGAATTTCTTCCCCTCAAACTCTCAAAATCAGGGGTTTTCTTAAACATCGCCCAGTAGTAGTCTTGATTGATAGTGGAAGTACCCATAATTTCATCCATCAAAAGATCGCTGAAGGAGCACATTGTTTCGTCCGGGCAGTTTCTAACTTCCAAGTCCAGATTGAAGATGGGGGCACAATGAAATGTGAAGGTCGCTGTGAAAATGTCAAAATTCAAATGGGGGATTATCAATTGAAAACCCACATGTTTGCAATACACATGGGGGGTTGCGACATTGTCCTAGGCGCGTAATGGCTCCGCACTCTTGGGCCAATCACAATGGATTTCCAGGAGTTATATATGAGTTTTAAGTAGAACAACTCCACACATACCCTCCGTGGACTACAGGCGGGAGCCCCCTCTATCATCAGCTCGCATAGGATGGAAAAATTGTTAAAAAAGGGCCATCATGGAGTGGTAGCTCAATTTAATGCCATCCAGGTAGTAGACACCATGTCTCCGCCAATTCATCTTGAGATGCAACAGATTTTAAATAAACATCAGACGGTCTTTGACAAGCCTCATGGGCTTCCACCCTCGCGAGGGGAACATGATCATAGCATCACATTGGTTCCAGGGGCCCAACCCCCAAATGTGCGGCCATACAGATATCCGTTCACCCAAAAGAATGAAATAGAAAAAATCATCAAGGAATTGTTGGAAGCAGGTGTCATTCGTCCCAGCATTAGTCCTTATTCATCCCCAGTGGTCATGGTCCTCAAGAAAGATGGGGAGTGGCGGATGTGTCCCGACTTCAGGGCCCTCAATAAGTTAACAGTCAAATATAAATTTCCCATCCCAGTGGTTGACGATTTGCTGGACGAACTCAATGGGGCTCAATTCTTCACTAAGTTGGATCTTCGCTCAGGCTATCACCAAATTCGCATGAAGGAAGTTGACATTCCCAAGACAGCTTTCAGAACTCATGAAGGCCATTATGAGTTCTTCGTCATGCCATTTGGTCTCTGTAATTCCCCCTCTACTTTTCAGAGCCTTGTGAATCACCTCCTCAAACCATATCTCAGAAAATTTGTCCTTGTCTTCTTCGATGACATCCTCATCTATAGTGGCACTTGGGCGGCACATCTTCAGCATGTAGATCTACTCTTGCAACTGCTCTGAACGCATAAATTATTTGTCAAGATGTCTAAGTGTTCGTTTGGCATGGAAGAAGTTGAGTATTTGGGCCACATTGTGGGGCGTGAAGGTGTCAAGGTGGACCCCAAAAAGATCCAGGCAATGCAAGAATGGCCTCAACCTAAGACCTTGAAAATCTTGAGAGGATTTTTGGGTCTCACAGGCTATTATCGTAAATTTGTCCGCAACTATGGCCGCATAGCGAAGCCCCTAACGCAACTCCTAAAGAAAAATTTTCTTCTAGAACGAGGAAGCACAACAGGCATTTACCGCTCTCAAAACCGCCATGTGTTCCACTCCTGTCTTAGCACTACTGGACTTCACCAAATCATTTGTCATTGAATGTGATGCTTCGGGAACAGGTATTGGAGCGGTCTTAATGCAGGAAGGGCGACCATTGGCCTTCACCAGCCAACAACTAAGTGGGAAGAATCTGGGCCAATCTACCTACGAGAAGGAAATGATGGCCATCTTACATGCAGTCGAGACCTGGCGACCTTACTTGTTGGGGCGACGTTTCCAAATCCGCACAGATCATCACAGTCTTAAATATTTTTTGGAGCAACGCCTATCTTCCCCACAACAAAATAAATGGTTAGCCAAAATGCTGGGATATGATTATGAGATCATTTACAAGAAAGGGAAAGACAATAGGGTAGCAGATGCATTGTCGCGCCAATTTGAGGAGGAAAGTACTCTGCTCGCAATTTCCCTCCCCATTCCCGACTGGATTGAAGAGGCTCGCAGGGAATGGTTTTCACATCCTGGGCTCTCCCAACTCATTTCTCAATTGCAGGTAGATCCTAATTCCAGCAAGGGCTACTCGTGGCAGAATGATATTCTTCGCTACAAGGACAGAGTCGTAATATCGCCAACATCCACCCTCAAAAGTCGCATTTTGGTAGAATTGCACTCATCTCCCATTGCGGGACATTCGGGCTTTCAGAAGACGTATGCTCGCACCAGAAGATCATTTTTTTGGGCCGGCATGAAACAGGACATCCTTACTTTCGTAGCAGAATGTGACGTCTGTCAACGCCACAAAGGGGAAACCGTCAACACACCAGGCACATTACAACCATTGCCCATTCCGGTGTCAATTTGGAGAGAGGTCTCCATGGATTTCATTACAGGTCTTCCAAAGTCTGGGAACAAGTCATTCATCATGGTGGTTGTGGACCGACTGTCGAAGTATGCTCATTTCTGCGCCCTACCCCACCCACTTACACCAACCTTGGTTGCTCAAACTTTCATGGATCAGATCTTCAAATTGCATGGCATGCCCACTTCTATTGTGTCCGACCGTGACCCAATCTTCACTAGTAATTTTTGGCAGGAGCTCTTCAGAATACAAGGCACTTAACTCAAACTCAGTACTTCATATCATCCGCAAACAGATGGTCAAACCAAAGCTGTCAACAAATGTCTAGAAACCTACCTTAGGTGTTTCACTTCAGAAAAGCAACACCTTTGGGTACAGTGGTTACCTCTGGCGGAGTGGTGGTATAACACCAACTATCATGCCACCACCAAAATGACTCCCTATGAAGCAGTCTATGGACAACTTCCGCCTTCCCCTACTTCTTATCTCACGGGGTGCTCCAAAGTACAAGCCGTAGATCAACTCCTACAACACCGCGCAACCATGCTTGCCCATCTGCACGAGAATCTTCATCAAGCTCAGAACCGTATGAAGCAACAGGCTGACCAACATCGCTCAGAGCGCCAATTTCAAGAAGGGGATCAGGTCTTTTTGAGGCTGCAACCATATAAGCAAACATCACTCAAAGACAAGGGTTGTCAAAAGCTCTCCCCAAAATTCTACGGGCCATACCAAGTACTTCAGCGCATTGGAGAAGTGGCTTACAAGTTGGCTTTTCCACCTACAGCAAAAACCCACCCAGTTTTCCATGTATCGTGCCTCAAGAAAGTGATTGGGAACAATTGCCGAGTTCAAACCAGTCTACCTGAATTGGACGAAGAAGGGTCAATCTGGCTTCAACCTGAACAGGTTCTAGACACACGAGACAAGCACCTGCGCGGCCGCATGATTAAGGAGGTCCTCATCAAATGGAAAGACACCTCTACGGAAGATGCAACTTGGGAACCAGCCACTATTCTTCAGCAGTTTCCGCAGCTTCAGCCTTGAGGACAAGGCTAGTCTTAAGGGGGAGGGCATGTTAGGGTCCCACCCTAACCCCCTTATTTATGTCTTGGGATCACGTCATAGTCAAGAGTCAATAAAGCCCATATTAATATTTGTAAGTGGTTAGCCCGTAATTAATGACGGGACCACAGTTAGTTGCAAATGGGCGGAAGTATTAGATAGATGGTAAATGGACAGTAGTATTAGATAGATGGTATTAATAAAACCCACGATATTGGCCCGTGGTATTGCATGTATGAGTCATATATAAAGGACAGAGACTCCCTGCGAGGAGCATCGTGTCTTGTTTTGTAATTGAGCTCTGCTCTATTGGAGGTTGCCCCCCTCGAAGAGGCCTGTGAACATTTCTCTCTGAGTAATAAAATCATTGCTATTCTGTGCTCTGGGTATATTTTCTTCGCATATTTTTTGTTCTCGGTATCTTTTCTTTGCAAATTCTATGTTTGGGTATTACTTTGCAGGTTAAGAGCATAACAAAGGAGGTTTAAAAAAATAATGGATGCATTTCTATAGGTGTTAGGAGGACTTTTGAATAATACAAAATGCAGGATCTATGGGTGGAACATTCCAGCACGAACTATGCAAAGAATTTCCCAAATCATGGAAATCCCATCACAGGAAAACTGGAGTCATTTCCTCTATTTTGGATTACCAATATCAAAAGAGATAACGAAGGCAGAAATATGGACAAAACAAATTGGGAAAACGCTAGACAGGATAAAGAACTAGGGAATGATGTGGTTAAATATGGCTAGAAGGGTGATATTAATTAAGGCCCTCCTTGCTGCACTACCAATATATCAATATGCCCTAATCATGGCACCAACCAGTGCTCATAAGCAGATGGAATTAATCCTAAGAAGTTTTCTCTGGCAGGGAGGGAAGCAGGAAAACAAAAAATTTAGTCTGGTAAGGTGGGAACAAGTAGTGCTACCATACGAACAAGGAGGATTGTCTATTCGGCTGCCTGGGCTCATGAATGCAGCCCTGGGAATGAAAATTGTTTGGAGGCTTATAACAGGTAATGAGAGCTGGTGGAAAAAAGCCCTCATAAACAAATATCTAAATGGTTCCAAGGAGAATCTGCTGAATGGGAACATCCCAATAAGACAAAGCACCCAAGTATGGAAGCTAGTCAAAAGAGTCATTCCAATAATGGGCAGCCATATATCCAAAACTCCTGGGAATGGACAAAAAACCTCGATTTGGGAAGACAGAATCATGGGAAAAGACCCTTTACAGTATCACCCAGAAATGGAGGACATTCAAGAGTGGATGAGTGGGAAAGGCCTTAATACCTTACATTCAATCTCTTTATGGAATTAGAAGGAGTGGAAGGAATGGAAAAGGCCAACAATTCTAGCAAACATGGAAGGACAATGGAATAAACTCAAGCAGCATCTAAAGGGGGCAACACCAATGCATACTGATGAGGAAGACAATTACCTCTAGGACCCAAGTAATGGGCAATATACAGTCAAATCTGGATACAAAATTCTTCAAGACCAAATCAATCAGCAAGAATGGGAACCATGGAAAATAACATGGAAATCAGAAAGTTTTCCTAAAATAAAATTCTTCATTTGGACCTTATTAAAAGGAAAGATCCTGATTGGCGAAAATTTTAAAAAAATATGAATCCATGGGCCATCAAGATGCCCATTGTGCTAGCAGGCAGAAGAAACCATTCAACACTTGTTTCAAGATTGTAAATTCTCAAGAGAATCCTGGAAGCAGCTCTTCAGCCCGCTGGAAGTAAACATAAAATATGGTAAACCAATGCTGGAATTCCTCAATCTTCTGGGGAAAGCCTACCCATATGCTACAAAGAAGAAAAACACAATTATAAGAATCTGGAAATGTATCCCAACAGTCCTATGCTGGAAAATTTGGTTGATCTAGAACAGGCGCATCTTTAAAAACCAAAAACCTAGAATTGCAAAAACATTATCAAAAGCATGGGGATTAACGTCAGAAATATTCAATGAAAAAGGAACTGCTCCAACGGACTTTAGCATACTTCAACAAGAAGAAAGAGAATGGCTTAACAAAGCCATAATAGACAACAATGGTAAAAAGGGATAGAGAAAAGAAAGGTCAGGGGAAAACTGGAAGTTGAGAATGAATGAGGAAGAAATTGAAAGCTGGAAAAGACAACAAAATAGATTTTGTTTGCAATTTGATGGAGCCTCCAAGAATAATCCTGGAAAGGCAGGAGCAGGTGGGATAATTTTTGACCCAAGTGGAAAAAAAATTGTCACATATGAATGGGGATTGGGACAAATATCAAATAATAAGGCCGAAGCTTATAGCTTGCTCTTGGGGACAAAAATAATTAAAAAAAGAGGAATTCAAAATCCAATAATCCTGGGAGATTCAGCCATCATAATTGAGACAATGACCTGAGCCAAAAGTCCAAGCAATGAGTATATGAGAAGAATTATCAAAAGAATAAGAAGGAATTTAGAAGCGTCTAGTACCGTAACTTTTAAACATATAATGAGGTGCCACAATCAGCAAGCAGATTACTATGCAAATCAAGCAGTGGAGAGGAATGAAGGAAAAGTCTAGGAAAATAATGAGGAATATCACCACTTTGTGCCTTAAGATCAAAATGAATTTGAGAATATTAATGCATTGGGGAAAAAATGGACAAAGCAGGACAAATTATGGAAAAAATAAAAAAACAAAAAACTTAGAAAATCAAAAAACAAATAGCCAAAAGATATCTTAGAAAATCATGGAAAGACAAAAGGAAAAGCGAGGAAAAAAGGAGGAAAAAACAAGCATTGGCAGAAACAACAATATAAATCAATAGGACTATGAGCAAGCAAAAAAATGCCCAGAAGGAAAGTGGGCTATAGAAGGGAAAAGCGGAAAAAAATTAGCACACAACTCCAACGAATGGGGAGTCAAGTATGGAGTTAAGCTGTCAGATCAGAAGTACCCTCAAAATAAGGTAGCCAGTAGAGAGGAGAGATCTACAGGCCAGTGCTTCTCAAAGGAGCCCTCAAGTCTTCACGCAGGAAGCCTAGCTCATTGGAAAACAAGAGCACTAGCTCTCTGCGTAGCAATTAAGCAGGCCCCCACGTGGATTGAAGACCAACAACATTCTTGTTACCTTTCAAACTCTTCTGAGCACTCTGTACATCGATTTCTAGCTCCAGCGTTTCAGGTGGCGGCTATTGGCAAAGAATCTCATTGCTCAAGGCTCGAGACTAGCCAACACCCCTTCACAGTACCTCCAAGCTACCTCATGCAGTTCGGAAAGTTTGTTCAGCCCCCCTCTCATCTCCCAGCTAATCCTTCCCCCTCTGTGCATCGTTCTTCAGCCCCTGCGATTCTGCTGGCAGCCAATCCTTCAGCTGCTGAGTTTCTCCCTAGCCCTACGCTCAGATGCGATTCCACATCCACACTGCCAGCTGCTCACTCGTCCTCCATTGAATTTACCTCATCTCTTCCAGTCTATAACGTAGAGCATCATATTCCTCTCTCTCCTCCTCTCATATGCAGGCCCTTAATAAAAAAATTCTTTTCTCTCTTAGAGGCTTTACCCACAGCACATAAAAAAGTCCTCAATAGAGCCCATCAGAATGAAGCAAGGATGGAGCAAGGAAGTGCACACAACTACAACAATGCAAAAGGAAAAAGCAGTCAGACGGAGTCTCACCAAATTGAGAAGGCAGCTAGGAATGAAGCATGCTCAACATGCAAAGGAAACAAAGTAATGATAAATTGGCTGCAACAGTCTCTTAAAGACTTAAGAAATGAGATGAGAATGGAGTCTAGCATACAGAAGCAAAATATGGCAGCACAATTCCACGAGATAAAGGAACTGAAAATCAAGTGCAAGAAGCTACAGGAGGCAGTAAAATACTGCGGGAGCAACAACAATGAAGGAGAAAATTCACCCAACAACAACAACAAGAACTGATGCAATCCAAGAACACTCAGTAAATAAGCCATAATCTCATTGGGAACTTACGTTATGTAAATTTTCTTTTTTAGTAGATCAATTCATTTGGTAGTATTCTAGAATAAATAAAAGAATGTATGAAGTATGGAAATTAAGCACAAGATAAGGGACTGCATTCTCCTCTCGTTTCTTAATTTTCCATTTCAAGAAAGATGAATATAACTAGAGCTTGCTCTAAAACCATTTTTTGAAATATATCTCATAACCAATCTTGTAAAAAAAAAAAGAAAAAAAAACATAGTAATTTCAAACATGTTTTACAAACAACTGAGAATGAAGTTTAAAAACTGGAAAGAGGATTTTTTTGCTAACGTCCTCATTCACAAAAACCTCTCTCATTTTTGTAACATCTATTATGGTTTGGGATATTTGGATGAATCTTTGCAGGTATAGTTTCCCAAATTTTCCTATTTTCAGCCAGTGTTTTCAAATGCGGTTTCTGAGTAGGTGGAAATGATTTTCAAAACCTAAAAGAGGTTTTTCTTTCCAAGATCATAATTTACAAAAAACCCTCTCAGGTTTCTAACATATATTATGGTTTCTGATATACAAAGGTATTACATGACACTACTTTTCAGAATTTCGGGAGGAAAACGCTCAAAGACAGTTAGTGACTTGGATGCCACCTCATCAAATAAGAGTTGCTATAGAATTAAAATTTATCTTCTTTGTCACCAGAAATCCACAAACATAGTTCCAAGTAGATTCCTTAGTTTTCAATGTCTATATTTTAGTTCTATTTGTGTAATCCAATTTGAGATATTTGTAACAAATCTTGATATTTTTTCAAGATATTTTAGTTTATAATTTTTATAAATACTTCATCATTTGAAGTAAGAGATATTGATTATTGAATATAATTTCCACTGTGAATTGTAATTTTCCAGTTTCTAGGAGGATCAATAATACAAGGAAATTCTTCACAAGATTCATGTGGTTTACGAAATGGTGATGTTTTCCCTCAATTTATGTGTTTAATCATTGTCTCCTTTCTCTGTCATTTCTGAAAAGCTTAATTACATAACAGAAACTGTGATGAATACGATATGTTATAAAAAACACCCTATTCTGGCTGTTAGTAATTTATATGTTTTTTGCTGAAGTCAAATTAAGGAATCCTTAATTTCTCCTTAGTTTCTACTGAATCTTATATTTCTTTTTTTTCACAGTCCATTTAAAATTTTGAATGATACAACTAGTGCAACCTAGCTTGCCCTGTGAAACTCCTTCAAAATTTTATGTAGATCTAGTTAATATTTAGACTCCATAACCCAATGGAATTATAACAATTTAATCAACCAAGCAATCCAATAAAAAAAAATCAGTACACTAATAACTAGCCTAATATTTACACCAAACGTAGCTAAATTTTATAGAGAGATCCCTCTCTGAAGCTGGCAGGGCTATATCTGAGCTTCCACAGTGGTTTTGATGATGTCCTATGTGTTTAATGCATCAACCTCAAAAATACAGAATGGTAACACTACCCCGATTAAGGTTGTATGAATCCCATAACCCTGTAGCTTTAGTTCCTATCCCATCCTTCCTTGGTTGGCTAAGTGTTTTCAATGAATGCTTCCTTCCTTTATCCTACCAAGTATAAAATTTATTTATAGCTTCCTTACATGTGGGTATTTGAGGGGTTAAAACCCCTTAGCTACTCAGGTTGAACCACAAGTTTTCACAACTCCCCAACTTTATGCATTGTGTAGTCCCTCAATTAAGCATGCTCGTTACCTCTCGTCTCAATTGAAAAACCCTAAAACCCATACTTTGGTTATGTGTGACACCATGTTGTCCCACTCATACCATATCATGTAGTATGGGTACACCCCCTTGGGCATATTAATTTAATCTATGCCACTTGATCAAGCCATTGTGATGCTCTTCTTTCATTGATTCCCATGTTGACCTCCTCCCAAATCAACACTCCTCTCGCATGATAGGTCAGTTTATCCCAACTTTGGGCAGAAACTCCAAATGTCAAATTCTTCATCACATTTATTACAATGGGAATTCCGTCATGCTTGTCATTCCAATGTCATTCAAAACACATGTGCGTGTTCACCTATAAAGGTCTAAAATCCTCCCCCACTAATAAAATGTTGTCATCCTCAACAATGAATCCCATCTCAGGAAATCTGACCATCACAAACGATACAACTATATCATGAGGAAGGTGCTCGTCTTCAAAACTACATCTCATCAATCTATGAATACCCTTATATGTTTTCATATGTGGGATTCCTCCATGTCTTTGGTTAATTAGGTAGGTAATATGGTTGTTGCACCAAATCCACATGAATGCATGTCATCCCATACAAGTGCAAACACCCTCATATCACATTATCTTCCAAACATTCTCCTCATTAACATTTCTCATGAAGAAAGTACCCTGAGGTACTCTCACATCTAGGACTCACTCCCTTAAGAAATTGTTGATGAGCCTATCAACCAATGGCTTAGTGTGAGGATGAAGTGGGGTAGCCTAGAGGAATACCTCTCTAAAATTCCATACTCAACTCCTCTTCCTCTTACATGTGATTCTCATGCAAATAAGTGAGCCCCAAATGATCCTAGAAAAGGTCCCCCCATCCTTGGGATTACTCCTCCATATTTATCTGTGATATATCTCAACAAAGGAGGGTAGGATCCAATCCTACCTTCACTATAGTCAAGAAGATGCTCAAACTCTTGATCCTAAGGCCATCCATTCAACTATAATGACTTTCTAGAAGAACTAATCTCCATGTTGGCTCATCTATACTAAGGGTCATACCCCATGCCACCATCATGGACCATGGGTGTAATCCTTATGTCCACATCATCTTGACAAGCATTATTTATATCATATAATCATAAAAAACATTAGGTAATGATGCACCATCACTACCATACTCATATATTGCATGATATCCAAATGATAAGCTTAGAACCTTATCTGTTGAAGTTTCCATAATCTTCATATGATGTAATAAAATAGAATCCACATGGTCTAACCTCCTATATTACCCATTGCTCGTATTTATAGCCTCCACATGAATAGTTGTCATCCTTAACTCTAAATCCATGTAAACTCTCAATGTACACACTAACACTGGATCTCATTGTAAGAGAATGAATCATATCTCTCCATATGAGGAACTGGTATAACATTCTGTCTTATCAATAACTCTTGTCCCAATACAACACACGCTGAGAGGAGGCTGAATGGAGGCACCCAATCAACCAAAATATTCCATAGAGGGGAGGAAGAGAACTAGAGAAGATGACAGATTGGTACAGGATGCACAAGAGCATATGGAAACTCCTACCTCTCAGCATGGGCATAGGAGGTCACCATATTGGTACACTATGTATATGGTTCTCATGACATAACTCATTGAGAAAAAGCCGTCTTCATTTGAGGAATTAGTTTATCAACCAGTGTGGGTTGATGCTATGGTGGAGGAGTATGACTCCATCATGAACAAAAATGTATGGAAGGTGGTGTTGAGACCAGAGAATATGTCAGTGGTTGGTTCTAGATAGATCTACAAAGTGAAGCATGCAGCTAATGGTAGCATCTAGAAGTATAGGGCAAGATTTGTGGCCAAAGGATTATCTAAAGTAGAGGGAATGGACTATGAGGAAAAATTTTCCTCATAGGCAAGATATTCCTCCATGGAACCATTCTAACATTCACTGTGCATATGGGATGGAAGATCCATCAGATGGATGTGAAGACTGCCTTTCTCAATGTTGGTTTTGAGGAAGAAATTTACATAGAGAATGTAGAGGGATTTGATACATATGTTAATATTGTAGCAGCTACAACACCTTCCAAAATTTTTCTTTGGCTTCATTTTGGAGCCTCCCTACCGACCATCCTCAATAACATGTCTTGCACTGTCAAGTACAGTAGCTTTAGTGGTTTTCTAGTAGATTTCTAGCCCGTGCATGATAGCTTGTTGCATCCCCCTCACAGGCGGTTTCTTCGGACTTGGTCCAGCTGCAGGCTGAGAAGCTCCCTCAAGAAATTGCGCAATTCTAGAGGGGAACTAGCCTTCCCTCCAAAAATTGTGCAATCCTGACTGGCAGCCTGCTGGGCTCCAAATTTTTGCAATTCTGGTTGTCAAAATTCACTGGAAAAACTGCACAATCTATCCCAACAAGACTTCTCATCCCAAAAGTGCGCAATTCTGGGAAACAGTTAGCTACTCAGCCTAGAAATGCGCAAATTTTCCCATCAATCAAGCAGG